>JAPVLO010000003.1:27916250-28606875 GCA_027257055.1 Cephalopachus bancanus
CACTATCTCAGAAGATTCATGGTATTATTTCAATCTTCTAAAAGCTGCTCATGGTTAATTTATGCCTGATAATGTGATCAATCTTGTAGTATGTCCATGGCTGATAAGCAGAAAGTGTAGTCTGTAGTTGTTGGGTAAACTGTTCTGTACATGTCTGTTAAGTCTATTTGCTCGAGTGTTGAGTTGAGGTTCTGGATCTCCCTGTTGGCTTTTTGCCTCAGTGATCTATCTAAAGCTGTTAGTGGTATATTTAGTTCTCCTACCAAAATTTTGTGAGGGTCTATGCCCTCTTTTAGTTTACTTAGTAGTTGTCTTTTAAAACCTGGTACTCCTGTGTTGAGTGCATATATGTTTGAGATAGATAGTTCTTGCTGGTTGGATTGAGCCTTTTATCATATGTAGTGTCCTTCTGTGTCCTTTTTAATATTTCATGGCTTGAAGATTACTTTGTCAGATATTAGAATAGCCTGAAAGGTTGTTTTCCAGCCTCCAATCTTGAATCTGTGTGTGTGTTTTGCAGTGAGATGAGTTTCCTGGAAGCAGTATATTGTTGGGTCATGTTTTTTCAATCCAGTTTGCCATTCTATGTCTTTTCAGTGGTTCATTTATTTCATACACATTCAGATTGATTATTTATATGAGAAAGTTTATCCCTGTCATAGTACTCCTATGAGGTTGCTTTGTTTCCTTTTAACTTTTGCCTTTATATATTTGTATGTTTTCATTTTTGTGGGTGCTCTGTATTCTCTTTTAATTCTGTCTGCCTGCAGTTTTGCAGTTTGCATGACCAGCTTTTAGTCTGTGCTCAACACCTTTCTAAGTGTCTCCTGAAGAGCTGGTCTGATGGCAGCATACTCTTTTAGGGATTAGATATCTGGAAAGGATTTTAATTCTCCATCACTAGTGAAGCTTAGCTTGGCTGTGTAAGAAATTCTTGGTTGGAATTGTTTGTCTTTAGGAACATTAAATATTGGACTCCACTTTACAAGTTTTAAAAATATAATCAATCCTATTCTAAGTTAGAACTACCAGTGCACAAAGATTTAAAATTATAAGCTGAATGTGATAAGCTAAAGACATAAGATTCTTGATTTAATGAGAGGTTCCACCTCATAAGAAAGTGATTGGCAGTAGTGGAAAACTGTCAGGGGAGGTGGGGTGGGACTGGGAGTTGAGGGAAACTGCTAGGGGAAAGAGGGGCATAGCTCATCAACAAGGGTACCTGCATGATCGGTGTTTATATACCTAACCTTTCATTGTAACACACATCTTTATAATAAATAAATAAGTTTTTTAAATTATTAGCTACTCAGAAATTTATTACAAGATTTAATTTATAAGAATGTAGTTAATTTTACATTTATGCATTAATTTTATTAATATTTTGCTGGAAAACTTAAGAATCAAACACATTTCTACAGCAATCTAGTTTAGGGGAAAAAATTGAACTCCAATCTCTTCTGTTTCTGTAGATAAATCTTAAGTAATTCAGATGGTTTTTCCCTGGTAGGTAGTGTGGTCTTTCTCTCTTTCTAACTTTAGGATTTTTTTCTTTCATGCTTACTTTTTGGAGGCAAATTATTATGTGTCTTGGGGATGGTCTTCTCATGTAATATCTTACAGAAGTTCTCTGAATCTCTTGCACTTGGATGTTTGTCTCCCAGCAAAATGAAGTTGTTCTGAATGACCTACTCATGGAGTATTTGTTCCATGGTGTTTTCATTTTTTCTCTCTGCTTTGGGAATACCAATCAAGCATAGGTTTGATTTTTTTACAATTCACACACCCCTTGGAGGCTTTCTTCCTTCTTTTTGAGATTTGTTTTTCTCTGTTTTAACAGTCTGCATTAATTCCATATTTTGACCTTCAAAGTCAGATTCTTTCCTCTGCTTAGTTGGACCGTTCTCAACACTTATTACTTTGTTATCAATTTTGAGGATGGGGTTTTTTATTTTTATTATTTCAAACTGGGCTTTTTGAGATTAATCAACACCACTTTTACTTCCTGTATCATTTCTTTGAGTTTCACTTCAGGTTTCTCAGGGTTCCTGTCAATTTGTGCCATCCATTTTCTGATTTCTGTGTTTGTCAACTGAGGCAGGTCTTTGTGGAAGGTTTCCATTCTTTGTGTTCTGGTGGCTGTTTTTTTGTGTGATGCTTCTTTAAAATTTTGAGAGGCCCGCCGCCCCGGCGCTCCCGCTGCCCCGGTGCTCCCGCCGCCCCGACGCTCCCGCCGCCCCGGGACAGGTAGCTAATCACAACCCAGCCCGAGGAGATCCACACCAAACGGCTTCAAGGAAGATCTGCTGGGATTGCTGCCAAATCTCCTGCATCTGAGATTGTCCTGCCGGCTTGTGTGGGGCTTCTGTTGCCTGCTCGGAGGCAGGCAGCCATCTTGTTCCTGTCCAGCCCCACCCCCTCTGGGGCGAGCAGATGAGATAGCACCACCTGCTGGTGATTCAAGGTAACAACACCGAAACGGGAGAAATAAGCTTGATAAAGACATAGACCAAACTGCTGAAGGAAGGTTGAACTGAACTGTCCTTCACAGCAGATCAGGGGCAATTGACTCTAACTGCAAACTAATTTACCAGCTTGAAAAGAAAACTAGAAATCAGACCTGAAAGGACATTGGACTTAAACGAAAGGTCTCAGAGTGTGCTTCATTGATTCTATTAGTTTAATGACTTAATTCTATTCCTACTGTATTGTTCCCCTTTTTTTCTCTTTTCCTTTTCCTTTTCTTCTCTTTTCTTCTGTCTGTAAACCATGTCTTTGTATAGAGGAACAGCACACCAATAAGGTGGTTGGATAGCGGGTATGTTAGCATCACTATATGTTTTATTTTTGCTTGTATGAGAGTTGGTTCGACTGTAGCTGTGGTCCATCGTTTTTATCTGTTTCAGTGTAGACCTCTCTCTCTATTTGTTGGCACACTCGTTAGTTTCCTCCCTTACTCCTCTATCTCTCCACTCCCCTCTTCAACCCACTATCTGCTCCATTCTCTCCCCTCTGCTAACCACATTTTATTTCAGGGAGTAAACCTACAGCCCCACTGCACGGACAGATTCCAGGGCAGTGGGAAGTGGGTTCCACATTATCCACACGCCTGTCAGCGAATACCAGGACCTGCAGAGAGATTTTGAATCACAGCTCTCCCCTTAAATACATCTCAAAACTGTAAAAAGGACCACCTCCAACCTACAGTGCAACTTTAAAATTGAACAAAGTAAGAGGACATACATAAAGAATGGGAGATTGAACAAACAGAAGTAAAACCAATCCCTTTACCCCTGAATAACAAAATTAAAGAAGACGGTGACATGGAGGGAAGGAAGAAGTAGGGAAGTGGAAAAACCGCACAAATGAAGAAAAACCAAAAGAAGAATATAGGTCTTACACAGACCCCTGGGAGATCAGACAATGAGAAAACAGATTCTGGAACACAGACAATGAAGAGTCCCCAGAATGACTGGCTACATGCAACAAACCCAGACATCAAGACATTAATGGAGAGAATTAAAAAAATTGAGGAGAGACAAGAGGAAAATAGGAAGGAGCTGTTGTCAGAAATGACAGCAGTAAAGAATACTGTGATGGAAATGAACAACAGACTGATAAGCATGGAAAGCAGAATCAGCCAAACAGAAGAAAGAATCTCAGAGCTCGAAGACCAAAACACAGAACTAACCCAAACTGTCAAAAGCATAGAAAAGAAGCTCAAAAAGACAGAACAAAACCTGCAAGAGATGAATGATCACTTCAAGAGACCAAACCTGAGAATAATTGGGCTTCCTGAGGCAGAAAGAGAAACAGATGTCACACTGGAACAAACATTTCATGAAATCATTCAAGAAAACTTCTCTCACCTCAGTAAAGATGAAAAAATTCAAACACAAGAGATTCAGAGAACCCCTGCAAGACAACAAACGAGAAGACCAACTCCCAGACACATAATAATTCGCCTAAACAAAGTAGCTATGAAAGGAAAAATCCTAAAGGCAGCAAGAGAAAAAGGCCAGACTACCTGCCAGGGAAAACCAATTCGAATAGCAGCAGATTTATCCACAGAAACCCTTCAGGCCAGGAGAGCCTGGAGCCCTATCTTCAAAGTACTAAAAGAGAAACAATTACAACCAAGAATAACCTACCCAGCCAAACTAAGCTTCATTAGTGAGGGAGAATTAAAATCTTTTCCAGACATCCAATCCCTAAGAACCTACGCTGCCACCAGACCACCGCTATAAGAAACACTTAAGAAAGTACTGAACACAGAAGAAAAAGAAAAAAGAACATCAGCATTCTTCACAAGAGTACAGGCAAAAGATTAAAAACACACCTGAACCAACTCCAAAACCCAAAGAAAGACAACAAATAAACAGTAACAACTCTGTAAGAACCTTATGACAGGGATCAACTCTTGCATTTCAATTATTAGCCTAAATGTGAACGGACTAAATGCACCACTGAAAAGACATAGATTGGCAAAATGGATGAAATATCATCAGGCAACAATCTATTGCCTTCAAGAGACTCACCTCACTAGAAAGGACACCCACAGACTCAAAGTAAGAGGATGGGAAACAAACTTTCAGGCGAACGGAATACAAAAGAAAGGAGGAGTAGCCATCTTAATTTCAGACAAAATATCCTTCAAACTATTAAAAATCAAAAAAGATACAGAAGGCCACTACATAATGATAAAAGGTTCAGTCCATCAACAAGAAATATCTATCCTAAACATATATGCACCCAACATAGGTGCACCAACTTTCATAAAGCAACTTCTTGGAAAACTAAAGAAAGATATTGACTCTACCACTATCATAACTGGGGACTTTAATACCCCACTCACAACCCTAGACAGATCATCAGGACAAAAAATCAGCAAGGAGATCCGGAACCTCAATGTGACTTTGGACCAAATGGACTTAATTGATACCTACAGAACACTTCATCCAAAGACCACAGAATACACATTCTACTCATCACCACATGGAACATATTCTAAGATCGACCACATACTCGGCCATAAATCAAGTATAAGCAAATTTAAAAGGACCGAAATTCTACCAAACACCTTCTCGGACCACAGTGGAATAAAAATAAATATTGACACCAACAAAGTCCCCCCAAAACCCACAAAGACATGGACACTAAACAGCATGATGCTAAACAACTCCTGGGTCAACGACGAAATCAAAACAGGGATCAAAAGATACCTGGAAACAAATGAAAATGAAGAAACATCTTACCAAAATCTCTGGGATGCACTGAAAGCTGTAGCAAGAGGAGAATTTATATCCCTACAAACACACATGAAGAAAATGGAAGGAACAGAAATTCACAACCTAACAAGCCACCTAAAGAAGCTGGAAAAGCAAGACCACAAAAACCCTAATTTCAGCAGAAGAATCCAGATCACCAAAATAAAAACCCAAATCCAGGACATAGAAGACAAAAAGATAATTGAAAAAATCAATGAAACAAAAAGCTGGTTCTTCAAAAGAATAAACAGATCGATGGTCCCCTAACCAGACTGACCAAGAAAAAACGAGAAAAAAAAAAATAAGCATAATCAGAAACACAAAAGATGAAGTCACATCTGACCCTGAAGAAATACAAAAGATCATTAGAGACTACTGCGTACACTTGTATGGAAACAAACTTGAAAACCACAAGGAAATGGAGGACTTTCTGACATCACACAACCTACCTAGGTTGGAACAAGAAGAAATTGAGACCCTAAATAGACCAATTACAATCAAGGAAATCGACTACGTAATAAGAAAACTTCCTACAAAAAGAAAGCCCTGGTCCAGATGGCTTTCCAGCAGAATTCTACAAGACATTCAAGGAGGAGCTGATACCAATCCTACTGAAGGTATTCCAGGCGATTGAAAAAGATGGAACTCTCCCCAAATCATTTTATGAAGCCAACATCACATTGATACCCAAGCCAGGTAAAGATCCAACAAAGAAAGAGAACTACAGGCCAATATCTTTGATGAACATAGATGCTAAAATTCTCAACAAAATCCTAGCAAACAGGATTCAGCAATATCTCAAAAATCATTCACCATGACCAAGTAGGCTTCATTCCTGGCATGCAAGGCTGGTTCAACATTCGTAAAACCATAAATGTAATTAAATACATCGACAGATGTCAAAACAAAAACCACATGATCATATCATTAGATGCAGAAAAAGCTTTTGATAAAATCCAGCACCCCTTCTTGATAAAAACCCTTGAACATCTAGGCATATGGGGAACATACCTCAAAATAATAAAAGCCATCTACAAGAAACCTACAGCCAGCATACTCCTAAATGGACAAAAATTGGAACCAATTCCCCTGAAAACTGGAACAAGACAAGGATACCCACTCTCACCCCTCCTGTTCAACATAGTATTGGAAGTCCTGGCTAGAGCAATCAGAGAAGACGAGGCAATCAGAGGTATTCAAATAGGAAAAGAGGAAGTCAAGTTATCTCTCTATGCAGATGATATGATGGTGTACCTTGAAAACCCAAGAGAATCTGTTAAAGGCCTCCTTACATTGATAAAGGCCTTTGGCAAAGTCTCAGGATACAAAATAAATGTACAAAAGACAATCGCATTTCTCTACACCAATAATAAACAAACAGAAACCCAAATAAAAAACACAATTCCATTCACAATAGCCACAAAAAAAATGAAATACCTTGGCATCTTCCTAACCAGAGACGTGAAAGACCTTTACAATGCAAATTACAAAACACTGCTCAAAGAAATCAAAGCTGACATGAACAAGTGGAAAAATATCCCATGCTCATGGATCGGAAGAATCAACATTGTGAAGATGTCCATCTTACCTAAGGCAATCTACAAATTCAATGCAATACCCATTAAATTACCAATAACATTCTTCTCTGACCTAGAAAAAACAACACAGGAATTCATATGGAAACACAAACGTCCAAGAATAGCCAGAACAATCCTCAGCAAAAAAAACAAAGCAGGTGGTATCACAATACCAGACTTCAAACTTTACTCTAAAGCTACAATCATCAAAACAGCTTGGTATTGGTACAAGAACAGGCATATAGATCAATGGAACAGAATTGAGATTCCAGAAGCAAAACCTCAATTTCTCAACCAACTCATCTTCGACAAAGCCCCCACCACCTACCAATGGGGAGAGGAGAACCTATTCAGTAAATGGTGCTGGGAAAACTGGCTGACCACATGTAGAAGATTGAAACAGGACCCCTATCTATCCCCATGCACAAAGGTTAACTCCAAATGGATCAGAGACCTAAATCTAAAACCTCAAACCATAAGAACCTTAGAAAAGGAAGGAAATACTCTCATGGAAATCGGAATGGGCATCCAATTCCTATACAAAACCTGAAACCCACAGGACTTAAGAGAGAAGATAGACAAATGGGACCTTATTAAACTGACAAGCTTCTGCAAAGCCAAAGAAACCATCAAGAGAGCAGGGAGACAGCCTACAGACTGGGAAAAAGTATTTGCCAACTCTAGGTCTGTCAAAGGCTTAACATCCTGGATCTACAAGGAACTGAAACGTACTGAAAAGAAGAAAACAAGCAACCCCATTATAAAATGGGCAAAAGATATGAACAGACACTTCACAAAAGAAGACATTCGAGCAGCCAACAAACACATGAAGAAATGCTCAACCTCACTAATCATCAGGGAGATGCAAATCAAAACCACACTGAGATATCACCTAACTCCAGTCAGAATGGCAATTATCAACAACTCAAAAAATAACAGCTGCTGGAGAGGCTGTGGTGAAAAGGGAACACTTCTACACTGTTGGTGGGAGTGTAAGCTAGTGCAACCTCTGTGGAAAGCAGTGTGGCGATTCCTGAAAGCTCTAAATATTGACCCTCCATATGACCCTGCAATCCCCCTACTGGGAATATACCCTGAAGAACACAAATCACTCTATAAAAAAGATACCTGCACACGTATGTTTATCGCAGCGTTGTTCACAATAGCAAGAACCTGGAAACAACCATGCTGCCCAACAAAAGAGGACTGGATTAAAAAATGTGGTACATATACACGATGGAATACTACGCAGCCATGAAAAAGAACAAAATCATGAATTTCACAGCTACCTGGATGGAACTAGAGTCTATAATACTGAGTGACCTCTCACAGAAACAAAAATCAGAATATCACATGTTTTCACTCATATAATGGACCTTGAACATCTTGTACTACTATAAGAAAATGACTGATGGTACTGGGAAATTACGGGGGGGGGAGGGGGATGGGATTAACAGTAGCTAATATCTATCTGGGACTGGGAAAACACCTCTTATCAATAGGGTGCCTGAATGAAATGTAATTGTACACCTAACCCTTAACTGTACCCCACAAAACGATAATAAAAAATACTGATTATAAAAAAAAAATTTTGAGAAATGCTTGTTTTTTAGTCTTTCCTAATTTGTCTGAGAATTGTCTTTTTTTTTTTTTTTTTTTTTTTGAGTTGGAGTCTCACTCTGTCACCCAGACTGGAGTGCAGTGGCCGCTCCCGGCCACCGCAGCCTCAACCTGCTGGGCTCCGGCGATCCTTCCGCCTCAGCCTTCCGAGTAGCCAGAATTACAGGCATGTGCTACCACGCCCAGCTGATTTTTTGATTTATTGTAGAGATGAGGTCTCGCTGCCCAGGCGGGTCTCGAACCCGCGGGCTCAGGCAATCCACTCACCTCTGCCTCCCAAAGGCGTGGGATTACAGGCTGAGCCACCGAGCCCGGCGAGAATTGTCTTTACTCGGTGAGAGAGGGAAGAGCTTCACCCTGTGGCAGGGTCTTGTTACTGCAGTTTTTTTTCTCCACTGCTATACTGGATGAGCTTGATCCCCACCCCCTGCTGCATGTGACTGATGGCCAGTGGTGGAAAGGAGGGAGGGGTGCATCAACTCAACATGACTTAGAATCTTTCGCCCCCACCCCAATATGATCTCACCTCCTATATATGCCTAGCTTGCAGCAGAGGGATGGGCACCTGGATTTCCACACCTACCTCTTTGTTCTATGTGTGTTCCAGGGTTCTCTGCTGGTTCAAGGGAGTTTCAACCTTTCAGACATGATCAGAGTGCCTCCTTTAATCTGCACCTGGATCCCCACTCTCTGCCCTGACCTCCACGAGTGATGACAATCTGTTGCTCCATCAGGTGCCAGTGATAGGAGTATCAGTCAGATTCACCCTGCAGACAGGCCTTCCCTTCACAGAATTCAATCCTCATTCCACCTGGGATCTAGTGCCCACTTCTGCATCCCACTTGGGTTTTCTCTTGTATGAAAATGATGTTTTGTAAAGGGTAATGAACTGATTCAGAGTGTCATATAATTGTTCACTCCTCTCTTTCTCCCAACAGATCTTCCTTTTCTGTGTGCACCTGGTGCAGGGCAGGGGATAGGGCACCTGGAATTCCATGCTTGCCCTGGCTTTCTGGAGTCTATGTGCTCCAGTGTTTTTTTTATTTAAAAAATAACTTAAATAGAGGTCCAAACTTCACCTGCACATAGATTACTTATGTACCTAATCCTAACTTGGTTATAATCTTTATAATGATCTTTATAATAAAATAAAGCTTTTAAAAAACTAAAAAAGAAAAGATCTCTGGTCCATTAAAATATGAATATCTTCACTCCCATATTTATTGCAACACTATTCACAGTAGTGAAAAGATAACATCAACCTAAATGTCCATTAGTAAATGAATAGATAAAGAAAATGTGGTATATATACAAAATGGAAGGCTTCTCAGCCACAAAAAAGAATATAATCCTCACTTTGCAGACACCATTGCCTTAAGCCTTTTCCCATCAGCCATGGTCAACCCCACATGTTCTTCAATATCACCATTGATGGTGAGCCCTTGGGTCATGTTTCCTTCAAGCTGTTTGCAGACAAAGTTCCAAAGACAGCAGAAAACTTTCATACTGGAAAGAAAAGATCCAATTATAAGGGTTCCTGCTTTCACAGAATTATTCCAGGGTTTATGTGGCAGGGTGGTGACTTTACAAGCCATGGTGGCACTTGGGGCAAGTCCATCTATGGGGAGAAATTTGGTGATGAGAACTTCATCTTGAAGCATATAGGTCCCAGCATCTTGTCCATGGCAAATGCTGGACCCAACACAGATGGTTCCCAGTCTTTCATCTGCACTACTAAGACTGAATGGTTGGATAAAAAGCATGTGGTTTTTGGCAAGGTGAAAGAGGGCATGAATGTTTTGAAAGTCATGAAGGGCTTTGGGTCCAAGAATGGCAAGACCAGCAAACATATCACCATTGCTGAATGTGGAAAACTCTAATAAATTTGACTTGTTTTATCTTAAACTACCAGATCATTCCTTCTGTAGCTCAGGAGAGCACTCCCTCCATCCCATTTACTCACAGTATCCCTATAATCTTTGTGCTCTCCCTACAATTCTTTGGGTTCCATAATTACCTTATTCCCTTCCATGTCTAGTTGGATTGCAGAGAAATAAAAACTAAAGAACAACAAAAAAGAATACAATCCTGTCATTTGTGGCAACATGAATGAACCTGAAGGACATTATGTTAGGTGAAATAACAGGCACAGCAAGATAAATTATCACACATTTTCACTCCTATGTGGAAACTAAAAAAAAGTTGATGCCGCAGACATAGAGTGTAAAATAGTGGTCATTAGAAGCTGGGAAGGGCAGGAGGGAGAGGAGGATAGGGAAAGGCTGGTTAAAAGACACAAAATTATAGCTAAATGGGAGGAATAAGTTTTAGTGGTCTATAGCACTGTAGGATAACTATACTTAACAATAATTTATTGCATATTTTCAAAAAGCTAAAAGAGAGGATTTTGAATGTTTTCAACACCAAGAAATAATAAATAATAATTATCTTTATTTGATCATTATACATTGTATACATGTATCAATACCACACTGTACCACATAAATATTTACAACATGTTCTCCTTGTGGAAACTTGAGGATGGAGAATTAAATGTCTCCCACCACAGGACATTAAGAAATCATGGAAATTATTATTATAGTGATATCATAACAAAATAGAAGTTCTTTTGACATAATAGAAATTACTTCTCAAAATTTTACATAAATTACTATTACTATTAAGAAAAATATGCATGTAAGTCAATGATCTGGTGCCATGAATAAGGCAAAGAATTGCAAAGGCAAAGCAAAAGAGTTTATTCACTTTCAAGAAAGAATGGGGCCAACATTGCCAGGAATATGGCATAGGATATGGAGATAGAGTGTATTTAAAGTCTCTATAAGGAAACAAAGCTAGTAAAAATCTCCAGCAACTGCATTCTTGGGTGCTGGTAACATAGTCATGTGTCTTGATGTTGTCAGGGCAACAACACATCTTGTGACCCCAGCAGGTGGTAGACTGGTTGGCTGGTGGGCTGTCATGGAAGGCTGATCAAAATGGATTAATCCAGCTTGGTCCTATAGCTGCAAAACATATTCTTGGAATAAAAAACTAATTAATCAGTACAAAACAAGTTCAGGGAGACACTGAAAAACAATTATCAACAGCTACCTCTGGGAACTGGCTTTGTCCTTGGCTAATGATTAGAGGGTTGGCTAGGTGATTTACTTAAGGAAGCATAACAAAACTAAGGGTTGTTAAAGCGACTGCTCTCTAGCTAAGATTATTCAAAAAATGGCATCTTACTCTTTCATTGCATGTGAATAAAATATCTGTATTCTGGGGGAAGGATAAATTTATTAATCAAATAAAGCACACTAGGACCTTCCTACTCAATGTGTGGTCCACTGATCGGCAGCCTGGCATCATGTGAAAATTGTTAAAAATGCAAGTTCCACCTAAAACTTGAGAAGCAATGAACTAGAAAATTCATTCAAAATAAGCAGAAGCAACAGAAACATAAGAGGTAGAAGAAGAGGAAAGATAATAAAAGAGGAGGGGAAAAATATAATTCAGAGGGCAAGGGCAGGATTCCAGGAGAAATTTATAATTTTATGGGAGCTAAAAAGATAACTTTTCCCCCAAAATTCTGTATAAATTGTCAAATTGTCCATCAAAAAAGAACACAGTTATCAATTAGTGCATATGATTATCTGCAGGTATTTTGTGACCAGTTGCTTTGGGAAATAATTAATAAATATGTAACATAGCATTTCTCTCTTCAACATTATAATCCAATTTCAAAAATGATGCCAAAATAGTTATATTTTTATTTTTCAACTTTTAAATTTTTTATTTTAAAATTGTGGGGTACAATTTAAGGTTAGGTATACAAATATTTATTATGCAGTTACCCTTGTTGATGAGGTGCACCCCCATTTACCCAGGCAGATTCCCATTACAGCCAATCCACCTCCCCACTTCACTCCCCACAGTTTCCTCCTACTGTCAATCCTTTTCTTATAGTATTGTGATAGTTGTTCAAGGTCCACTTATGAGTGAGAACATGTGATTCTCAATTCTTTTTTTCTGTGAAAGAGCACTCAGTATTATAGACTCTAAATCCATCCAGGTTGCTGCAAAGTTCATGACTTTGTTCTTCTTTATGGCTGCATAATATGCCATTGTGTATATATACCACGTTTTTTTATCCAGTCTTCTTTTGATGGGCAGCACGGCTGGTTCCATGTTCTTGCTATTGTGAACAATGATGCGATAAACATATGTGTGCAGGTATCTTTTTTGTAGAGTGATTTGAGTTCTTCTGGGTATATTCCCAGTAGAGGGATTGTGGGGTCATATGGAAGATTGACTTTCAGAACTTTTAGGAATTTCCACACTGTTTTCCAGAGTGACTGTACTAGTTTACACTCCCACTAACAGTGTAGAAGTATTCCCTTTTTGCCACATCCTCTCCAGCATCTGTTATTTTTTGAATTATTGATGATGACCATTCTGACTGGAGTTAGGTGGTATCTCAGTGTAGTTTTAATGTGCATTTCTTTGATGACTAGTGAGGTTGAACATTTTTTTCATGTATCTGTTGGGTGCTCATATGTCTTCTTTTGAGAACTGTCTATTCATATCTTTTTCCCACTTGGTAATGGGGCTGTTTGTTTTTTTTCTTTTCAGCACATTTGAATTCCTTGTAGATCCTAGATGTTAGGTCTTTGTCAGACATAGAGTTGGCAAATATTTTTTTCCAGTCTGTGGTCTGTCTTCTTGCTCTCTTGGTAGTTTCTTTGGCTTTGCAGAAGCTTGCCAGTTTGATGAGGTCCCACTTGTCTATCTTATCTCTTATGGCATGGGCACTTGGGATTTTGATCAGGAATTGGTTGCCAGTTCCAATTTCCATAAGGGTGTCTCCTGCACTTTCCAAGGTTATTATAGTTTGAGGTCCATTTAGAGTTGATTTTTGTTGATCCATTTATAGTTGATTCATTTAGAGTTGATGGGGATAGGTTGGGGTCCTGTTTCAATCTTCTGTATGTGGATCATAAGCATGACAGCTGTTCTTTATCATTTAACAGTTTATAAAACATAATCACTCATGATGCATTTGTGAAAAAAGTAGTTTAGGTGTTGTAATCTCTGGGAAAACCAATACTTGCAGATGCAAGACTTCAATCAAAATGACATAGTTGGGCAGTGATAGAATTAGAAGTTGAGCAAAAGTCTAATGACTTTAAATCTAATGATAGGCTGCCCATGTGTTGATATATACAGTGTGTTCTGAATGAAGGATTAACACCAAAAACTATGGAGACAGACTGGTAGCAGGAAGACCCATTTATAATTTGCATGAGTTGTGATAAAAATCTAGATGGGGGTGAAGAACTGAGTATAGTTCAATTTGGAGAGGCAGTATGGCAAACAAGTGAACAGGGTACTTGGTGACTAACTACCAAGTTTTGACTTCAAGCAAGTCATTCATTTTCCCTATGACTTACGAGGATAATAATAGCAAACTACCTCATAAGGCTGCAGGGAAGAGTCAGTTAATATGTGGGAAGAATCTGAAATAGTATCTGACATGTAGTAAGTATTACATAAAAGATTTTATTTCTACTATTCAACTTTAAGAGGCTTTTAGGAGGAGTAATTGATAAGCTTTAAAACACACCATATTAAAGCCAATGCCCTCAATTATAGCTACATATTAGCTATAATTAACTACAAATAACTGGGGAACATAGTAAAAATGCTAATGACTAAGCTTCATCTCATACCAACTGAGTCCAAATCCTTAAAGTTGAGACCCAGAAAACAGGATTTTTTAAAACTTCCCAGGTGATTCTGTTGCACAGTAAGGGTTGAAAAGCACTGATACAGAGAGGAATAATTTGGGTTTACTTATTGGAACTTTAGATATCAGTGATGATAGTGGTTATAAATTAAGAGCTTTGGAAATAAACCTATTGTTAGTATTTAATTTCCTAGATTGTCACTGTATGGGGATAGTAATTTGAAAGACTTGAAAAGAGAAATGATATTTTAAGAGTGTATAAATTCTGTAACAGAGTGAAACAAACATAGGCAATACACCTAAGATTTGAAATAGGAAAAGGAAGAGATGCCAGACAAAAATCCAGAAAAGATGGGAAGAAATTAGAAGACATGAATAGTACATCATGAGAACTAGTATGTAGGTGACTTTTTTCCCAACAAACTATGGCAAAACTCACTGGCAGACAAATGTAGTTCAAAGATTGAGATGAGATCACTGGATTTTGCCAATAGTTTGTTTCTGGGAAAGGTAGAAGGTATTGAGTGAACATAAGATGCTGGTGAGAAGATAGTGTAGAAGTGATCAGGAAAATATAGAGATCGTACCTGGAGTAAGGAGATCCCCAGGATCCAACAGTGCCTGGGGACAGAATTGCAGGACTTACAGAGAAATAGAGATTGAAGTCAGCAAACACAGAAAGAGAAGGAAGCAGAGAAGACCAGATCGTGGCTGAACCAGTGAAGCTGAAAGTCTCCCAAGAGTCTTGCTCTGTGAGTCTCAGCATGTCTTTTAGAATTCTTATAAACTGGGAACCATTGATCTCCTGGAAATCCTCACCACAGGAAACCCCTCATAATCTATTTAAGTGAATGTACCTCTCAAGTGGAGTGAAGGGCAGAAGCTGATGTATAAAGGTGAAAATTTAGTACCATGACAATTATAATTGGCACTGCCCTTGGCTCCTTGCCCAGTGGAACTCTCAGCTCCCTCCCCCACCCCAAGCTGCCCCACAGTGGCAAGACCAGAGATCAACTGGAGCCTGGAGTCTGATCAGTAGAGAGAAAGGATCAAGAATGGGTTGGGAGGAGGTCCATGCCCAGTAAAGAGGCACCCACCACAGCCATTTTCTCTGTCTCAGGACATAGCAGAGACCTGCATCACACCACCCAGCTCCACACATCTCTGCCCAGCCTCCAACCTGGGACCTAAGGTAATCACATCAAACAGAGAGAGAGACAGAAGCCACTCCCCCATGCTAGATCAGACACAGGTCAGATCTGAGTGGCAGGCCACACAGGCAGCAAGCCAACTGAGTCCAGATCTGATCCTTCCACAGTAGGCCTAGGACATCTGACTCTAGCAGTGACCAACACTACCAGCCTGCAATGAGAGCTAGCAATCAGAGCTGAAAAGACATTGGGCTCACAGGAATGATCTCAAAGCAAGCTTGATTTGTTGTTTTTACTTTTTAAAATTTTTATTCTTTGTCTGATTGTTTTGCTCATTTTTGTTTCTTTTATGTTTTACTTTTTTCCTCATTTTTCTCTTTTCTCTCTGTTATTGATAATGTTTTCATACTTGCCTTGTTTCTGTTATTTTACTGATTTCTCTTTTTAATCTGTAGACCTCCTGTTTGTATAGGGGAATTGTATATCAATAGAGAGGTTGGCTGGCTTGTATGTTTGTATGATTCTCTGTATACTTTAGTATTTTTAATCTTCTCTGTCTTTGTGTTTCTTTTCATTTGTTAGTTGGTATATTTGTCTGTTATCCCTCTTATTCTTCTCTCTCTCCACTTTTCCTCTTCCCCCACCCACCATTCCCTGTTCCATTATTTTCCTTTTCTTACCTCATTTTTCTTTCAGGGAGCAAACATATTCCCACTGCATGGACAGATTGCAAGGCAATGGGAAGGGGGATCCAGGGTCATCCATACACCTGTCAGTGGATACTGGGATCTGCAGACAGACTTTGGATCACAGCTCCCCCTTCAATTAAATCTCGAACTGCAAAACAGTATAGCTCCCAGCCCAGAGACCAGCATCAGAATTGAACAAAGCTAGAGGATTCACATAAGGAAGAATAGGAAATTGAGGAAACAGAAGTAAAAGCAACCCTGCCATCCATGAACAACAGAATTAAAGAAGAAGGGGGATAAAGTGGGGAGGAAAACTTACACAAATGAAGAAAAGTCAAAAGAATACGGGTCTCACACAGACCTCTGGGAGGTCAGACACTGAGAAAACAAACTTTGAAATGCAAACAACGAAGAGCCCCCAGAATGATGGGTCACATACTACAAATGCAGACATCAAGACATTAATAGAGAGAATAAAAAGAATTAGGAGAGGCAAGAGGAAACTAGGAGGGAGTTGATAACTGAGATAACAGCAGTAAAGAATACCGTGATTGAAATAAATAACAAACTAATAAGCATGGAAAGCAGAATAGCTAAGAAGAAGAAAGAATCTCAGAGCTTGAGGACCAAAATATAGAACTAATCCAAACTGCCCAAAACATAGAAAAGAAGCTTTAAAAGACAGACCAAAACCTTCAAGAGATGAGTGATTATTTCAAGAGGCCAGATCTATGAGAAATTGGACTTCCTGAAGTAGAAAGAAAGACAGAGACCACCCTGGAGCAAACATCCCATGAAATCATTCAAGAAAACTTCCCTTATCTCATCAGTGATGTGAAAATTCAAACAAAAGAGATCCAGAGAACCCGTGAAAGACAACAAATGAGAAAACCAACTCCCAGACACATAATAATTTGCCTAAACAAATTGGGTATTAAAGAAAAAATCCTAAAGAGATTTACAGCAAGAGAAGAAGATCAGACTACTTACTGGGGAACACTAATTAGAATAGCAGCAGATTTATCTACTGAAACACTTCAGTCTAGGAGAGCTTGGAACCCAATCTTCAAAGTTCCCAAAGATAAACAATTTCAACCAAGAATAACCTACCCAGCTAAGCTAAGCTTCATCAGTGAGGGAGAGGTAAAATCTTTCCCAGACATGCAATCTCTAAGATCTTATGCTGCCTCTATACACCTCTACAAGAAACACTTAAGGAAGTATTAAAAACTGAAGAAAAGAAAAAAGAACAACAACATTCTTCACAAGAATGCAGGAAAAAGATTGAAAACACACATGAATCAACCCCAAAATCAAAAGAAACACAACAAACAGGAACAACAACTTTATAAGAGCCTTATGGCAGGGATAAACTCTCACATTTCAATAATCAGCCTGAATGTGAATGGACTAAATGCATCACTGCAGAGACATAGAATGGATAAAATATCATGAGCCAACAAAATATTGTCTACAAGAGACTCATCTCACCAGAAAGGACACTCACAGTCTCAAAGAAAAAGGATGGGAAGCAAAATTTCAGGCAAATGGAACACAAAAGAAAGCTGAGGTTCTGATCTTAATCTCAGACAAAATACCCTTAAGCTATCAAAAATTTAAAAAGATACAGAGGGTCACTACATAATGATAAAAGGTTCAATCCATCAATAAGAAATATTTATCTTAAACATATATGCATCCAACATAGGAGCACCAACTTTCATAAAGGAGCTTCTAGGCAAACTTAAAAAAGATATTGACACTAACACTATCATAGCTGGGGACTTTAATACCCCAATCACAATCCTAGATAGATCATCAGGAGAAAAAATCAGCAAGGAGATCCAGAAACTCAATGTGACTCTTGACCAAATGGACTTAATTGATACCTACAGAACACTCCACCCAACAACCATAGAATATACATTCTACTCATCACTGCATGGAATGTACTCTAAGACAGACCACATCCTTGGCTATAAATCAAGCATAAACAAATTTCAAAAGACTGAAATTTTACCATGCACCTTCTCAGACCACACTGAAATACAAATAAATATCAACACCAACAAAGTTCCCCCAAAACCCACAAAGACATGAACACTAAACAGCATGATGTTAAGCAACTCCTGGGTCAACATGGAAATCAAAATAGAGATTAAAAGAACCTGAAAACAAATGAAAATTAAGAAATATCTTACCAAAATCTGGGGGTAGCCATGAAAACAGTAGAAAGAGGGGAGTTCATATCACTACAAATGCACATGAAGAAAATAGAAAGAGCACAAGTTAACACCCTAACATGTCATCTAAGGAAGCTGGAAAAGCAAGACCACCAAACCCCTAACTTCAGCAGAAGAATCTAGATCAGCAAAACAAAAGCCCAAATCTGGGACATAGAGGACAAAAAGAAAATACAAAAAAAAAAAAAAAATCAATGAAACAAAAAGCTGGTTCTTTGAAAGGATAAACAAGATTGATGGTCCCCTAGCTAGTATGACCAAGAAAAAGAGAGAAAAAGCCCCCCAAAACAAAATCAGAAACACAAAAGATGAAGTCACATCTAACCCTGAAAAAATTCAAAAGATTTTCAAAGACTACGATGTACACTTGTATGGAAAAAGAACTTGAAACCTAAAGGAAATGGAGAATTTCCTGACATCACACGACCTCCCTATGCTGAAACAAGAAAATTCAGACCCTAAATAGACCAATAACAATCAAGGAAATTGGCTATGTTATAAGAAAACTAACTATAAAAAAAAACAAACCTGAACCAGATGGTTTTCCAGGAGAATTCTACAAAACAAACACAAAGGAATTGATACCAATTCTATTGAAAGCATTCCAAGTGATTGAGAAAGATGAAACTCTCCCCAAATCATTTTATTAAGCTAACATCACATTGATACACAAGCCAGGTAAAGATCCAACAAAGAAAGAGAACTACAGGCCAATATCCTTGATGAACATAGATGCTAAAATTCTCTACAAGATCCCAGCAAACTGGATTCAACAACACATCTCAAAAATCATCCATGATGACCAAATAGGCTTCATTCCTGGGATGCGAGGCTGATTCAACATTCATAAGACCATAAATGTAATTAAATACATGAACAGCTATAAAAAAAAACCACATGATTATATCATTAGATGCCAAAAAGCTTTTGATAAAATCCAGCACCCTTCTTGATAAAAACCCTCAAACATCTAGGCATAGATGGAACATAACTCAAAATAGTTAAAGCCATCTATGAGAAACCAACAGTCAGCATCCTGCTAAACAGACAGAAATTGAAACCATTTCCCCCTGAAAACTGGAACAAGACAAGGATGCCCACTCTCATCCCTACTGTTCAACATAGTTTTGGAAGTACTAGCTAGAGCAATAAGAGAAGGCGATGAGATGTATCCAAATAGGAAAAGAGGAAGTCAAGTTATCTCTCTTTGCAGACGACATAATTCTACACCTTGAAAACCCAGGAAAATCTGTCACAAACCTCTTTGCACTGATAAAGGACTTTGGCAAAGTCTCAGGGTATAAAACAAATGTGCAAAAGACAATCGCATTTCTATATACCAATAATAAACAAACAAAACTCCAAATAAAAAGCACAATTCCATTCATAATAGCCACACAAAAAAATGAAATACCTTGGCATTTTCCTAACCAGAGATGTGAAAGACTTTTACAATGAAAACTACAAAACACTGCTCAAAGAAATCAAAGATGACACAAACAAGTGGAAAAATTTTACATGCTCATGGATTGGAAGAATCAACATTGTTAAGATGTCCATTTTACCTAAGGCAATCTACAGATTTAATGCAATACCCATCAAATTACCAGCAACATTCTTCTCAGACCTAGAAACAACAATACAGGAATTCTTATAGAAACATAAACGACCAAGAATAGCCAAAATAATCCTCAGGGAAAAAAAAAAAACAAAGCAGGAGGTATCACACTCCCAGAATTCAAACACTATTATAAAGCTACAAAAATCAAAACAGCCTGGTATTGGTACAAGAACAGGCATATAGACCAATGGAATAGCATTGAGATTCCAGAAGCAATATCTCAATTTCTCAACCAACTCATCTTCAACAAAGCCTCCACCACCAACCACTGGGGAGAGGAGAACCTATCAAGCAAATGGTGCTGGAAAAACTGGCTGACCACGTGCAGAAGATTGAAACAGGACCCCTATCCTCATACACAAAAATTAACTCCAAATGAATCAGACACCTAAAAGTAAAACCTCAAACTATAAGAACCTTAGTAATGTAGGAGACATTCTTATGGAAATTGGAACTGGCAACCAATTCCTGATCAAAACTTGAAGTGCCCATGCCATAAGAGATAATATAGACAAGTGAGACCTCATCAAACTGACAAGCTTCTGCAAAGCAAAAGAAACCATCAAGAGAGCAGGGAGACAGCCCACAAGCTGGGAAAAAATATTTGTCAACTCTATGTCTGACAAAGGCCTAACATCTAGGATCTACAAGGAACTCAAATATGCTGAAAAGAAAAAAACAGACAGCCCCATTACCAAGTGGACAAAAGATATAAACAGATGCTTCTCAAAAGAAGACATATGAGCGGCCAACAGATACATAAAGAAATGTTCAACCTCACTAGTCATCAAGGAGATGCAAATTAAAACTACACTGAGATACCACCTAACTCCAGTCAGAACGGCTATCATCAATAACTCAAAAAATAACAGATGTTGGAAAGGATGTGGTGAAAAGAGAACACTCTACACTGTTGGTGGGAGTGCAAACTAGTATAGCCTCTGTGGATAACAGTGTGGGAATTCCTGGAAGTTCTAAAAATAGACCTTACATATGACCCCACAATCCCCCTACTGGGAATATACCCAGAAGAACTCAAATCACTTTATAAAAAGGTACCTGCACACGTATGTTTATTGCAGCATTGTACACAATACCAAGAATATGAAACCAATCATGCTGCCCATCAAAAGAGGACTGGATAAAACAAGTTTGGCACATATACATGATGGAATATTACGCAACCATAAGAAGAACAAAATCATGAACTTTGCAGCAACCTGGTTGGAATTACAGTCTATAATATTGAGTGATCTTTCACAGAAATGAGGAACTGAATATCACATGTTTTCACTCATAAGTGGACCTTGAACAACTACTGCAATACTATAAGAAAAGGATTGACTGTAGTGGGAAACTGCAGAGGGGAGGGTTGGCAGGGAGGTGAGATTGACAGTTGTGGAAATCTGCCTGGGGAAGGAGGGGCACACCTCATCAACAAGGGTACCTGCACAGTGAATATTTGTACACATAACCCTGAAATGTCTCCCACAATTTAAAAAATAGAAACATTTTAAAAGTTAAAAGGAAATATGATTTCAAACTTTTAAGAGGTACTAATCCAGAGGCTCATGTTACAGTTGCCAAAAAGCTAAGTAATGCCAAATTTTTTTCATTATTAAAACAGTTCATGTTCTTATTTTATAAAACAAAGTAGTTAGCTTGTATTTTCTATGTATTATTTTATAAATGTACACAAACATTAATTTAAAACATATAACATAGAAGTCACATGCATCATAGTTAGATCCTTGCACTATAAGTAGCCCATAGAAATTGGGACTAACATATGCGATAGCAGAATCATGACTATCAGTTCACTCACTCTGGGGCATATATTTGCTCATTGAATGAAATAGGTAGAGAACTTGCTGCCCTATTTGGCAAAAGTGTTGGCTTCTACGTACTCTCTGTTGTTCACCAACATACCCCCAAAAGAAAGCACATCATGATGAATGTAACAATGATTAGCTCCACTGCCTTTCCTTTAGTTCATAATTTCACAATTCTACCCTCAAAACTCGAAAATTGAAGCTACTGAGTCCTAGTGGCTCATTTTATTAACTTTGATAACTTAAGATAAATGGGATGGAGGCATCCCAGAGGCATGCTAATAAAGGAGTCCTGATTGTGTGTGTTTGGGTGTAAAATATCCACAGCTCTATCAGAGTACCACATTGACAAAAGCCAAATGTGGAGTACCTTAAATTATCTAGGCCATCCTGCACTCTGATGTCCTCCAAACCAACCATGTTAAAAACATGCCCATGCCTTTTCTCGCCTACCCAATATGGCCCACAACAAGCTAATCAAGAGTGTACCCTCCCCAGCCCAAGGAGCCTGTGGAGTACGCCCTTGACCTCCTTATTCCGGAGGCTATATACAAAAGGGTTGGCCAAAGGCATAATGGCAGTATACATTACTGAAGCCACCATATCCTGATGCTGAGAGTTCTGGGAGGGATGCTGGAAGTAGACCCAAATGATAGTGCCACAGAGGAAGCCAAAATGGTGAGGAGAGATCCACAGGAGGAAATCATTCGATGGCAACCAGCAGCTGAAGGCAAACGTAGGATGGTGGTCCCAATTCGGACATAGGAGAGTATAATGAGTATACAGGGGCTCATCATGAGAAAACCACCTTCTAAGAATATTGCTAGCTCATTGGAAAGTATGTCCGATCAAGAGGCTTGCAGAAGTGGTTGATGGTCACAAAGGGAAGTGAGAATGAGGAACATTTCCTCTAGCAACTCCAGCCCAGCAAAGTGGCAGGAGGAGACCCACATGCAGCATGGTGTGCACTATGGACACCACCCAGCTTGAGGCTAGTAAATGGGCACAGAGTTGGTGATTCATCACCAAAACATAGTACTGAGGGTCACAGATGGCCACGTAGCAATCCAGAGCTATGACAGCAATGACAAGAGTGTCTATAACACCAAATGCATAGAAGAAAAAGAACTGAGTCAAGCAGCGGGTAGCAGAAATGGCTGGGTAATCAAATAAAAGATGGGCCAGCAACTGGGGCAGGGTGACTATGAATAGCTCCATGTCTATCATGGAGAGGCCACGGAACAGATAATACATTGGTGAGTGGAGTATGGAGTCCCAGGAGATAAGCAGCACCAGAGTCATATTCCCCAATATGGTGGACAGGTAAATAGTCAGGATCAGAAAGAAGAGGAGAGTAGGGGGGAGACATTAACTCTTGAAATCACAAGGAGCAAGAAGACTGGAAAGTGTGAAGTATTGGGAGCACAGCTCATGATGAGTGACAATGAGCCTGCCTGGAAGAGAGTTTAAGTAAAAAATTGAGTCAAAAAAGCAAGTCATGAGTCAGAGTTTAGGAATCATAACATTTCGACATAATTCAGTTACGGGCTTTTCTGTTTGTGTGTATTTAGGTTTGTTTTTGTTTTTTTTTTAGACACAGGGTCTCACTCTATCTTCCATGCTGGAGTGCAGTGGCATGATCATACCTCACTGCAGCCTTGATCTCCTTGGTTCAAGAGATCCTCCCACCTCAGCCTCCTGAATAGCTGGGACTACAGTCACACACCAGCACACACCAGCACACTCCATCTTTTTGTAGAGATGGAGGGCTCATTATGTTACCCAGGCTGGTCTCAAACTGCTGTCCTCAAGTAATTTTCCCCTCTGGACCCCTCAAATCTTTGAGATTATAGATATTAGACACTGCACTAATCTTAATTCAGTTACGTTATTCAAGATCTTTAAAGACCTAGATTCAACTCTCACCATCTATGTTTTTCATATAGGTCTATTATTTCACCCCTTTAATGAACTTATTTTATTCTTTATTTCTTCTTTTTCACTCACTTTAGTGGCTTGTTCCATCTAATCCACAAACCCTGCTGAAGTCCCTTCCACAGTGAAAAATTCTTCATTAGACTACTGCTTATCTCCTTCCAGTGGTAAGCTTCATGAAAGAATTACCTATACTCACTGTCTCCAGATATTCCATTCATACTTCACTCTCCTCTGCAGTTCTCATGATTTCTTCTCTCTGAACCTGTATGGAACATAATGTATCATGAGAACACAGGACATGTAAAGAAATCATTCTAAGTAGTTGATTTTATACTTTTCCTCTAAGAACTGAAATAAGACAAGGATGCTCACTTTCACCACTTCTATGCAACATAGTACTAGAAGTCCTGCCCAGAGCAATCAGGTCAAAGAAAGAAGTAAAAGGCAATCAAACGGAAAAAAGGAAGTCAAATTAACCCTGTTTGCTGATAACATGATCTTATATTTGGAAAAACCTAAAGACTCCACCAAAACATTTTTAGACATGAACTCGATTTCAATTGTCATAAAATGACTTTCTTTTTTTCTTTTTATTTCTTGTGGTGGCTAATGGCATCATCATTATCATCTGCCTGATGCAGAAACCAAAAACTTAGGGAATTCCTGCCATATCTCCCCACATCTAATCACTTCTACATTTCCCCTTATATCCATTCTTTGCTGTTAGTCTACTATTACTATTTAAGTTTCATCATTACTGACCTATACTGATTTCCACACCTGATTACCAGTTTATCTACTCATCTCACCAGTAGGTTTCTATACTGATGCCAGAGTAAAACTTTCAACATGCTGATACCTTGTTTAAATAGTCAGAGACCTCAAGATAAAATACAAACAGATGAGATGGGAACAAGATGGTGATGGCATAGGTGGACTTGTGAGATTCTCCAAACGTGAGTTCCCAAAAAGATTCTTACTTTTTTCCCCCACCCCCAGCCCACCACCAGCTGTGCTGGTCCAAGGCCCGAGGACCTTCAACCCACACAGGGCCAGATATTGTGGCCCCCTGCTGCTGCTGTTCCACCGCATGTGTGGGAGTTTGAGGTCCCAGCTCCCTCCCTGGCTACATCGTCTCCTGCCCGGCACCCAGCACCAAGCCTCCGGTCACTCAGGGAGACTCCGGGCGCCCACCCCTCAGAGACACCAGTCCCATTCCTGGCTGAAGTACCCTGTGGGGGCCCAGGGCCACCCTCACTGCTCACCGCCTGCTCTTTGGAGCTTTGGAGCTCTGGAACTCTGGACCCACCCTGGCTGAGGCACTCAGCGCGTGACCCCAAGCTGGGGCACCTGGACAAGTGGAGAGAAATGGATCTGCAAAAACTGCCTCAGCCATTCTCCAGGCAGACTTCCATTGCCCCACCCACCTATCAACAAACCCTACCTCAGTTCCTAAGGTAACGTTACAAAACAGGAGACAAAGCCCTACCCCTATGCTGATTCAGACAAAAGCAACACCCAGGCAGCCGACTAAAAACAAACAAACAAACCAACCCAAACTACGAGTAAATCCAGCTGCTGAGCAGAAGCAGAGGCATGGCCATGCTAGGACCACACCATCCCCCGCAACCCTGGCTGGGTGGCCTGCCGATCCGAGGCGCTGCCCTCAGGCCATGGGTGGGGACCTTCGGCCGTGCTGCCGAGCCCCCAGCAGGACAGCCAAATACCTGCAGGAACCAAGTCAGAGCTCTTGTCATGCAGCGGTGGAGCCAGAGTGCCACATGGCGGGCTGAACCACCAGGACGACGCCAGCTGGAGCCCACCACCCAGACTAGCGTGAACCCCAGCCCACCCTCGCTCAGCACCTTCTTGGAGCTCATGGCTGCTGCAATAGTGGTAACATTCGGCCCCTTTGGATTAAAATTCCTTTTCTGGAGACTCCTGAAGATGGCGACGACAAAGGTGGATCCATGAGACTCTCCAAACGTGAGTACCCAAAAAGACTCTTACTTTTCTTCCTGCAACCCCCTGCCCACCGCCAGCCACACTGGTATGAGGCCCGTGGACCTTTGGTCCCACACAGAGTCAGATATTGTGGCCTGGCAGTGGCTGCTCCACTATATGTAACTCCGGCCAGCTGGGGAATCCCAAATCCTGGGTCCCAGCTACCTCCATGGTTACATCATCACAACCAGCACCCAGCACCAAGCTGCCGGTCACCCAGGGAGGTTCTGGGCACTGGCCCCTCAGAGATTCCATTTCAATTTCTGGCTGAAGTGCTCTGTGAGGGATCCAGAGCCAACACCTGCCCTCTGGAACTTTGGAGATCTGGAGCCCCAGGCCCACTCTGGTTGAGGCACTCAGTGTGCGACTACAAGTTTGCGTAAGGGAGCCTGTGTAAGGTGCTGATCGGAGGCTTCCAGCTCCAGAGGAGGGAACCCGTGACCCTCTCCTCCACCCCAGCCTGTTGGTGGCACACCAGATCCAGCGCCCAGCTGAGCAGCTGGTCCCACCTAGAGACTCACATGAGCATCCCTAAAAGTGAAAGCAAAACTACCACCTCCACCATTTTCAAGGCAGATTTGCATCACCCCGCCCACCTATCAGAGCCTCCACCTCGGTTGCCATGGTGACGTCATTAAACAGGAGACAAAGCTTCTCCCCTACACCAAACAGAGACAGAGACAAGTCACAGATCTCCCAGGCAACAGGCTAGCTGTCTGCAACAAAAGCAGAGAGGAGAGGCTGGAGATTAAAGCTCAAGGGACTTTAGCCACCAAGAGATGAGAGAAATATCTACACAAATGAAAAAAAAAACAAGAGAAGTATATGGGTCTCTCCCAGACTCCTGGGAGAACAGACACTGAGAAAACTGACTTTGGAATGCAAACAATGAAGAGTCCCCAGAATGACTGGTCTCAAACTACAAACCTAGATGTCAAGACATTAATGGAGAGATTAAAAAGAATTGAGGAGACTCAAGAAGAAACTAGAAAGAAGCTGATATCTGAGATAACAGTAATAAAGAATCCTGTGAATGAAATACAAAACAAACTGATAAGAAAGGAAAGCAGAATTACCCAAGCAGAAGAACCTCAGAGTTGAGGACCAAAATACAGAACTAACCCAAACTCTCAAAAACACAGAAAACAAGTTCAAAAAGACAGAAAAAAACCTGCAAGAGATGAGCGATTACTTCAAGAGACAGAAGCTAAGAGTAATTGGTCTTCCTGAGGCAGAAAGAGAGACAGAGACAACACTGGAACAAACCTTCCATGAGATCATTCAAGAAAACTTCCCTTATCTAATCAATCATGCAAAAACTCAAACACAAGAGATTCAGACAACCCCTGAAAGACAACAAATGAGAAGACCAACTCCTAGACACATGATAATTCGCCTAAACAAGTAGGCATAAAAGAAAAATTCAAAAAGGCAGCAAGAGGAAAAGGCCAGAACACCTACCAGGGAAAACTAATTAGAATAGCAGCAGATTTATCTACAGAAACACTGCAGGCTAGGAGAGCTTGGAGCCCTACCTTCAAAGTGCTAAAAGATAAACAATTTCAACCAAGAATAACCTACCCAGCCAAGCTAAGCTTCATCAGTGAGGGAGAATTAAAATCTTTCCCAGATATCCAATCCCTAAGAACTTATGCTGCCACAAAACCACCTCTACATGAAACACTCAAGAAAGTACTAAACAAAGAAGAAAAAAGGAAAAAAGACCAACGCTGTTCACAAGAGTACAGGAAAAAGAATAAAATACACATGAACTAACCCCAAAAACAAAAGAAAGACAATAAACCAAGTGGAAGAACAACTTTATAAGAACTCTATGATAGGGACTAATGCTCACATTTCAATAATTAGCCTGAACGTGAATGGACTAAATGCACCAATGAAAAGACATAGAATGGCAAAATGGATAAAATATCACCAGGCAACAATATACTGACTTCAAGAGACCCATCTCACTAGAAAGAACATACACAGACTCAAAGTAAGAGGATGGGAAACAAATTTTCAGGTGAATGGAACACAAAAGAAAGGAGGAATCGCGATCCTAATTTCAGACAAAATACCATTTAAGCTATCAAAAATTTAATAAGATATAGATGGACACTAAATAATGATTAAAGATTCATTCCATCAACAAGAAATATCTGTCCTAAACATATATGCACCTAACATAGGTGCATTAACTTTTATAAAGTAATTCCTAGGCAAACTAAAGAAGGATATTGACTCTAACACCATCATAACTGGGGACTTTAATACCCACTCACAACCCTAGACAGATCATCAGGACAAAATATTAGCAATGAGATCCAGAACCTCAATGTGACTATGGACCAAATGAACATAATTGATACCTACAGAACACTCCATCCAATAACCACAGAATACACATTCTACTCATCACCACATGGAACGTATTCCAATCGATCACATAATTGACCATAAATCTAGCATAAGCAAGTTTAAAAGAACCAAATTCTACCATTAACCTTCTCAGACCACACTGGAATAAAAATAAACATTAACACCAACAAGGACCCCCAAAACCCACAAAGACATGGTCACTAA
Source organism: Cephalopachus bancanus (assembly GCA_027257055.1). Lineage (NCBI taxonomy): Eukaryota > Metazoa > Chordata > Mammalia > Primates > Tarsiidae > Cephalopachus > Cephalopachus bancanus. Next base: position 27,944,528 of record JAPVLO010000003.1, read on the forward strand.
ACAGCATGATGCTAAACAACTCCTGGGTCAATGATGAAATCAAAACAGAGATCAAAAGATACCTGGAAACAAATGAAAATGAAGAAGCATCTTACCAAAATCTCTGGGACACCTTAAAAGCTATAGTAAAATGGGAATTTATGTCCTTACAAAAACACATGAAGAAAATGGAAGGAGCACAAATTAACAGCCTAACATGCCACCTAAGGAAGTTGGAAAAGCAAGACCACAAAAACCCTAATTTCAGCAGAAGAATCCAGATCACCAAATTAAAGCCCAAATCCAGGACATAGAAGAGAAAAAGATAATACAAAAATTCAATGAAACAAAAAGCTGGTTCTTTGAAAGGATAAACAATATCGATGGTCCCCTAGTTAGACTGACCAAGAAAAAATGAGAAAAAAACCCAAATAAGAACAATCAGAAACACAAAAGATGAAGTCACATCTGACCCTGAAGAAATACAAAAGATCATCAGAGACTACTATGTATATTTGTATAGAAACAAACTTGAAAACCTCAAGGAAATGGAGGACTTTCTGTCATCACACAACCTATCTAGGTTGAAACAAGAAGAAATTGAGACCCTAAATAGACCAATAACAATCAAGGAAATTGACTATGTAATAAGAAAACTGCCTACAAAAAAAAGCCCCAGACCACATGGCTTTCCAGCAGAATTCTACAAGACATTTAAGGAAGAATTGACTCCAATCCTACTGAAGCTATTTCAGGCGACTGAGAAAGATGGAACCCTCCCCAAATCATTTTACGAAGTTCATCACATTGATACCCAAGCCAGGTAAAGATCCAACTAAAAAAGAAAACTACAGGCCAATATCTTTGTTGAACATAGATGCTAAAATTCTCAGCAAGATCCTAGCAAACCAGATTCAACAATACATCTCAAAAATCATCCATTACGACCAAGTTGGGTTCATCACAGGGATGCAAGGCTGATTCAACATTTGTAAAACAATAAATGTAATTAAATACATCAACAGATGTCAAAACAAAAGCCACATGATTATATCATTAGATGCAGAAAAGCTTTTGATAAAATACAGCACTCCTTCTTGATAAAAACCCTCAAACATCTAGGCATACAGGGAACATACTTCAAAGTAGTAAAAGCCATCTACGAGAAAACCACAGCCAGAATACTCCTAAACAAACAAATTGGAACCATTTCCCCTAAAAACTGGAAGAAGACAAGGATGCCCACTCTCACCCCTACTGTTCAACATAGTATTGGAAGTCCTGGCTCAAGCAATCAGAGAAGAGAAGGCAATCAGGGATATCCAAATAGGAAAAGAGGAAGTCAAGTTATCTCTCTTTGCAGACGATATGATTGCATACGTTGAAAACCCAAGAGAATCTGTCAAAAACCTCCTTACCTGACAAAGGCCTTTGGCAAAATCGCAGGTTATAAAACAAATGTGCAAAAGACAATCACATTTCTTTACACCGATAATAAACAAACAGAAACCCAAATAAGAAGCACAATTCCATTTAAAATAGCCACACACAAAAATGAAATACCTTGGCATCTTCCTAACCAGAGACGTGAAAGACCTTTACAATGAAAACTACAAAACTCTGCTCAAAGAAATCAAAGATGACACAAACAAGTGGAAAAATATCCCATGCTCATGGATTGGAAGAATCAACATTGTGACGATGTCCATCTTACCTAAGGCAATCTACAAATTCAATGCAATACCTATCAAATTACAAGCAACATTCTTCTCAGACCTAGAAAAAACAACACAGGAATTCATATGGAAACACAACCGACCAAGAATAGCCAGAACAATCCTCAGCAAAAAAAAAAAAGCAGGTGGTATCACATTACCGGACTTCAAACTTTACTATAAACTACAACCATCAAAACAACTTGGTATTGGTATAGGAACAGGCATACAAATCAATGGAATAGAATTGAGATTCCAGAAGCAAAACCTCAATTTCTCAACCAACTCGTCTTCGACAAAGCCTCCACCACCTATCACTGGGGAGAGGAGAACCTATTCAGTAAATGGTGCTGGGAAAGCTGGCTGACCACACGTAGAAGATTGAAACAGGACCCCTATCTATCCCCATGCACAAAGGTTAACTCCAAATGGATCAGAGACCTAAATCTAAAACCTCAAACCATAAGAACCTTAGAAAATGAAGGATATACCCTCATGAAAATTGGAACTGGCATCCAATTCCTGAACAAAATTTGAAACCCACAAGCCATAAGAGATAAGGTAGACAAGTGGAACTCATTAAACTGACAAGCTTCTGCAAAGTCAAAGAAACCATCAAGAGAGCAGGAAGACAGCCTACAGACTGGGAAAAAGTATTTGCCAATTCCAGGTCTGACAAAGGCTTAACATCTAGGATCTACAGGAAACTCAAACGTGCTGAGAAGAAAAAAACAAGCAACCCCATTATAAAATGGGAAAAAGATATGAACAGACACTTCACAAAGGAAGATATCCAAGCAGCCAACAAACACATGAAGAAATGCTCAACCTCACTAATCTTCAGGGAGATGCAAATCAAAATCACACTGAGATACCACCTAACTCCATTCAGAATGACAATTATCAATAACTCCGAAAATAACAGTTGTTGGAGAGGATGTGGCAAAAAGGGAACACTCCTACACTGTTCGTGGGAGTGTAAACTAGTGCAACCTCTGTGGAAAGCAGTGTGGCGATTCCTAAAAGCTCTAAACATCAACCTCCCATATGACCCTGCAATCCCTCTACTGGGAATATACCCTGAAGAACTCAAATCACTCTATCAAAAAGATACCTGCACATGAATGTTTATCACAGCATTGTTCACAATAGCAAGAACCTGGAAGCATCCACATTGTCCATCAAAAGAGGACTGGATTTTAAAAATGTGGTACATATACACGATGAAATACTATGCAGCCATAAAAATCAATAAAATCATGAATTTTGCAGCAACCTGAATGGAGCTAGAGTCTATAATACTGAGTGACCTCTCACAGAAACAAAGATCTGAGTATCACATATTCTCACTCATATAGTGGACTCTGATCATCCAATGCACTACCATAAGAAAATGACTGACAGTGTTGGGAAACAATGGTGGGGAATGGGTCCAATGGTAGTAAACATCTCTCTGGGGATGGGGAGACATCTGTCATCAACATGGGGCCTGAATGCAGCATATTTGTATACCTAAGCCTTAATGTACCCCACAATATCAAAATAAAAAATATTGACTAAAAAAAAAATCTAGTTGCCTGAAACAAAAAATACCGCGGAGAGGCCAGAGATCAGAGCTGAAGTGACTTTAGTCTGATCACTTATTTTGACTTATGATTTTATCATGTTGACTGTTTTGATCACGTTTGTTGTTTGCCTTCTGACTTACACTTTTTCTTGATTTTATTGGTCTGTTTCTGTGTAGCTATCAGTGTTCACTAGGGAATCTTTCTTACATTTCTTTTTTCACTTCTTTCTGGCCTTGTGTCTTTTTCTCACCTGATAGTTGGTATGTATGTCTGTTTTCCCTCTGCTCTTCTCTCTTTCTGACTTCCTATTGTTCGCCCCCTTCGTTATTTTCCTCTTTTATACCCCCCTTCTCAATCTAAGGATCAAGACTATATTCTGCTGAACGGACAGATTGTAAGGCAGAGAGAAATAGGTTCCAGTGTGCTCATACACCTGTTCATGGATGATAGAATCAGCATATACATTCAGAACCACAGGTTCCCTCTCAATTAAACCGCAAAATTGCAAAAACTACAAATTGCAGCCTACACTCCAACCTCTAAAGTGAACAAAGCTAGAGGAAGAACAGGATATTGCAGAAGTGAAACAAAAGCAACCTCACCTCCCCTCAAAAACAGAATTAAAGAAGGGGAGGGAAAGAGGGAGAGAGAGAAAAATACACATAAATGAAGAAAAAACAAAAGAAGAGTATGGGTCTCTCCCAGACACCAGGGAGGGCAGACACTGAGAAAACTGACTTTGGAATGCAAACAATGAAGAGCCCCCAGAATGAAGGATCTCAAACTACAAACCTAGATATCAAGACATTAATGGAGAGAATAAAAAGAATTGAAAAGACACAAGAAGAAACTTGGAAGGAGTTGATATCTGAGATATCAGTAATAAAGAATACTGTGAATGAAATAAATAACAAACTGATAAGCATGGAAAGCAGGATTACCCAAGCAGAAGAAAGAATCTCTGAGCTTGAGGACCAAAATATAGAACTAACCCAAACTCTTAAAAACAGAAAATAAGCTCAAATAGACAGAACTAAATCTTCAAGAGATGAGCGATTACTTCAAGAGACCAAACCTAAGAGTAATTGGCATTCCTGAAGCAGGAAGAGAGACAGAGACCACACTGGAACAAACTTTTCATGAGATCATTCAAGAAAACTTCCCTTATCTGATCTTTGATGCAAAAATTCAAACACAAGAGATTAAGGGAACCCCTGCAAGACAACAAATGAGAAGACCAACTCCTAGACACATAATAATTCGCCTAAACAAAATAGGCATAGAAGAAAAAATCATAAAGGCAGCAAGAGAAAAAGGCCAGATCACCTACCATGGAAGACCAATCAGAATAGCTGCAGATTTATCTACAGAAGCCCTGCAGGCTAGGAGAGCTTAGAGCCCTATCTTCAAAGTCCTAAAAGATAAACAATTTCAACCAAGAATAACCTGCCCGGCCAAGCTAAGCTTCATCAGTGAGGGAGAATTAAAAATTTCCCAGATATTCAATCCCTAAGAATTTATGCTACCACCAAGCCACCTCTATATGAAACACTTAAGAAAGTACTAAACACAAAAGAAAAGGAAAAAAGAACAACGTTCTTCACAAGAGTACAGGGAAAAGAATAAAGTATACATGAACCAACCCCAAAACCAAAAGAAAGACAAACAAAACCAAGTGGAAGAACAACAACTCTATAAGAACTCTATGATAGGGACTAACTCTCACATTTCAATAATTAGCCTGAATGTGAATGGACTAAAAGCACCACTGAAAAGACATAGAATGGCAAAATGGATAAAACATCACCAGGCAACAATATACTGCCTTCAAGAGACCCATCTCACTAGAAAGAACATACACAGACTCAAAGTAAGAGGATGGGAAACAAATTTTCAGGTGAATGGAACACAAAAGAAAGGAGGAATCGCAATCCTAATTTCAGACAAAATACCATTTAAGTTTTCTAAAATTTAAAAAGGTACAGAGGGCCACTACATAATGATAAAAGGTTCACAGTCAACAAGAAATATCTATCCTAGACATATATGCACCCAACACAGGTGCGCCAACTTTCATAAAGCAACTTCTAGGAAAACTAAAGAAAGATATTGACTCTAACACTATCATAACTGGGGACTTTAATACCCTACTCACAACCCTAGACAAATCATCAGGACAAAAAATCAGCAAGGAGATCCAGAACCTCAATGTGACTTTGGACCATATGGACTTAATTGATACCTACAGAATGCTCCATCCAAAGAACACAGAATGCACATTCTACTCATCACTGCATGGAACATATTCTAAGAATGACCACATAATTGGCCATAAATCAAGCATCAGCAAATTTTTTTTTTTTTTTTTTTTTTTTTGAGTTGGGGTCTCACTCTGTCGCCCAGACTGGAGTGCAGTGGCCACTCCCGGCCACCGCAGCCTCGACCTGCTGGGCTCCGGCGATCCTTCCGCCTCAGCCTTCCAAGTAGCTGGAATTACAGGCATGCGCTACCACGCCCAGCTGATTTTTTGATTTATTGTAGAGATGAGGTCTCGCTGCCCAGGCGGGTCTCGAACCCGCGGGCTCAGTCAATCCACTCATCTCAGCCTCCCAAAGGTGCGGGATTACAGGCTGAGCCACCGAGCCCGGCTGCATCAGCAAATTTAAAAGAACCAAATTCTACCTTGCACCTTCAAGGACCACAGTGGAATAAAAATAAACATCGACACCAAAAAGGTCCCCCCAAAACCCACAAAGACATGGACACTAAACAGCATGATGCTAAACAACTCCTGGGTCAATGATGAAATCAAAACAGAAATCATAAGATACCTGGAAACAAATGAAAATGAAGAAACATCTTTAAAAAAATCTCTGGGATGCCTTAAAAGCTGTAGTAAGTGGGGAATTTATATCCCTACAAACACACATGAAGAAAATGGAAGGAACACAAATTAACAGCCTAACAAGCCACCTAAGGAAGTTGGAAAAGCAAGGCCACAAAAACCCTAATTTCAGCAGAAGAATCCAGATCACCAAAATAAAAGCCCAAATCCAGGACATAGAAAACAAAAAGATAATACAAAAAATCAATGAAACAAAAAGCTGGTTCTTCAAAAGGATAAACAAGATCGATGGTCCTCTATCTAGACTGACCAAGAAAAAACAAGAAAAAAAACAAATAAGCACAATCAGAAACACAAAAGATGAAGTCACATCTGACCCTGAAGAAATACAAAAGATCACTGGAGACTACTATGTACACTTGTATTGAAACAAACTTGAAAACTTCAAGGAAATGGAGAACTTTCGGACATCACACAACCTATCTAAGTTGGAACAAGAAGAAATTGAGACCCTAAATAGAAGAATCACAATCAAGGAAATAGACAACGTAGTTATAAACTACCTACAAAAAAAGCCCTGGTCCAGATGGCTTTCCAGCAGAATTCTATAAGACATTTAAGGAGGAGCTGAAACCAGTCCTACTGAAGGTATTCCAGGTGATTGAAAAAGATGGAACTCTCCCCAAATCATTTTACGAAGCCAACAGCACATTGATACCCAAGTCAGGTAATGATCCAACAAAGAAAGAGAACTATAGGCCAATATCTTTGGTGAACATAGATGCTAAAATTCTCAACAAGATTCTAGCAAACCGGATTCAACAATACATCTCAAAAATCATCCATCATGACCAAGTAGGCTTCATTCCTGGGATGCAAGGCTGGTTCAACACTGATAAAACCATAAATGTAATTAAATACATCAACAGATGTCAAAACAAAAACCACATGATTACATCATTAGATGCAGAAAAAGCTTTTGATAAAATCCACACCGCTTCTTGAAAAAAAACCTCAAACATCTAGCCATACGGGGAACATACCTCAAAACAGTAAAAGCCATCTATGAGCATACTCCTAAACGGACAAAAATTGGAATCATTTCCCCTGAAAACTGGAAAAAGACAAAGATGACCACTCTCACCCCTCCTGTTCAACTTAGTATTGGAAGTCCTGGCTCAAGCAATCAGAGAAGGCAATCAGGGGTATCCAAATAGGAAAAGAGGAAGTCAAGTTATCTCTCTTTACAGGTGATATGATTGTGTACCTTGAAAACCCAAGATAATCTGTCAAAAACCTCCTTACACTGATAAACGCCTTTGGCAAAGTCTCAGGATACAAAATAAATGTAGAAAAGACAATCATATCTCTTTACACCAATAATAAACAAACAGAAACCCTAATAAAAACCACAATTCCATTCACAATAGCCACAAAAAAATGAAATACCTTGCCATCTTCCTAACCAGAGACGTGAAAGACCTTTACAACAAAAACTATAAAACACTGCTCAAAGAAATCAAAGATGATACAAACAAGTGGAAAAATATCCCATGCTCATGGATTGGAAGAATCAACATTGTGAAGATGTCCACCTTACCTAAGGCAATCTACAAATTCAATGCAATACCTATCAAATTACCAGCAACATTCTTCTCAGACCTAGAAAAAACAACACAGAAATTCATATGGAAGCACAAACGTCCAACAATAGTCAGAACAATCCTCAGCAAAAAAAAAAAAAAAAAACAGGTGGTATCACATTACCAAACTTCAAACTTTACTATAAAGCTACAATCATCAAAACAACTTGGTATTGGTATAGGAACAGGCATACAGATCAATGGAATGGAATTGAGATTCCAGAAGCAAAACCTCAATTTCTCACCCAACTCATCTTTGACAAAGCCTCCACCACCTACCACTGAGGAGAGGAGAACCTATACAGTAAATGGTGCTGGGAAAACTGACTGACTACACGCAGAAGATTGAAACAGGACCCCTATCTATCCCCATGCACAAAGGTTAACTCCAAATGGATCAGAGACCTAAATCTAAAACCTCAAACCATAAGAACCTTAGAAAATGAAGGACATGGAAATCGGAACTGGCATCCAATTCCTGAACAAAACCCGAAACCCACAGCTCATAAGAGAGAAGATAGACAAGTGGGACCTTATTAAACTGACAAGCTTCTGCAAGGCCAAAGAAACCATCAAGAGAGCAGAGAGACTATGGGGGGCCAGCCCCCCAAAAGGGATTTAGAGGGTCCCTGGAAGGTCAGGCAGCGTCGGTGAATATTCAGGAGAAATAAGGAGAAAGAAAGAGATTGGACTCTGTCTAGTGCAGAAGCCAATTCTGTAGTAGGGATAGATATTGAAAGAAAGATGGAGGGATAGATATAAAGAGAAAGAAAGAAAGTGGACAACTGTTCAGTGAAATGAGCAGAAGCCGCTTATTGGGACCAACCATGAGTCTTTTATCCCAAAACTTTCACATGTTAAATCACAAGACTGTCACGTGAACACAAAGCCAGGTAGGTGGGGGGCATCCCCACCCACCAGGCGTTTTCCCAAGCATGAGGAAGGACAATCCCAAAATTATCTCACTCTTCCTTATGCTTGGTTTATATTCCTCAAAAGCAATATAACTGACTAAAATCCTAATACCTTTCTATTCTGTGCTAATTTTACCTGTACTATAAAAAAACTCTTAATTATAGCTCAAACCAGTTCCTAAAGAATGGGGCCCAGCTCAAAGATCAAGCTGGGCCACTTCCAGGAACAATTGATTATGATCTCTTAACAAAATGGCTATTCTAAAATCCTATGTATCTATCTTAATTTCTATAAAACTTTCTAATTCCTAATCCTGATATATAAGGCTGATCGTCAGCAATAAAGCTTCTAAAATAAAACCCAAATACAAATTGTAATTGTACTAAAGCCAAAACTGCAATTAGTAGAAAGTGGGAACAATGAAATTTCTAAAGTTAGCTGTATTCTTATAAAACCTTAAAGTATCATGTTTGATCATGCTTGAACTAACATAATTCCCTCACGTAGCATGACCTATTCTACAATACTTTCTATGACTCAAATAAATTCAGTTTCTATTATAAGTAGAAAAAACTTACGCTAATTGTAACTAAAGAACTGGTTTAAAAGAATGCAGCCCAGCCCAAAGTGGACGCTGGGCCCTTAGGAATGTGGCCCAGCCCAAAGTTCATGCTGGGCCATTTCTGGTATCTCTAGATAATCATCTATACCATCTAAAGCTGGAAACAGCTCTCTAAGTGTAATTTAAAATATATATTTGTAATTCTACAAATATATATTTTAAATCTTATAAAGAAGCTTGTATCATGTATAAGGCTCCCAAATGTGATCTGAGTTTGAACTGTGTTAAATTTAAAGCCGAAACTGCAGTCTGTGAGAAATGGGAAAAATGGATCCCTAGAGTCAGCCATGCCTGTCATATTCTCAGAACTTCATGCTTAGATCATCAAAATCCCTGCCAGTGGGTAATGCTAAACAACAAAGAAAGGAGGAGGAAATGGGCCTTCAGCTCCTGAACCAAACCTGGTGGTCTCAGTATCTGCAGCCCACCTGGATCCCTAACGCTCAGGCGGGCCTCCATGGCCGGCTCCCAACAGGAGACAGCCTACAGACTGGGAAAAGTATTTGCCAACTCCAGGTCTGACAAAGGCTTAACATCTTGGATCTACAAGGAACTAAAACGTGCTGAAAAGAAAAAAACAAACAACCCCATTATAAAATAGGCAAAAGATATGAACAGACACTTCACAAAGGAAGACATCCGAGCTGCCAACACATGAAGAAATGTTCAACCTCACTAATCATCAGGGAGATGTAAATCAAAACCACACTGAGATACCACCTAACTCCAGTCAGAATGGCAATTATCAACAACTCAAAAAATAACAGCTGCTCAAGAGGGTGTGGCAAAAAGGGAACACTTCTACACTGTTGGTGGGAGTGTAAACTAGTGCAACCTCTGTGGAAAGCAGTGTGGCAATTCCTAAAAGCTCTAAATATCAACCTCCCATATGACCCCGCAATCCCCCTATGGGGAGTATATCCTGAAGAACTCAAATCACTCTATCAAAAAGATACCTGCACACATATGTTTATCGCAGCATTGTTCACAATAGCAAGAACCTGGAAGCAACCATGCTGCCCATCAAAAAAGGACTGGATTTTAAAATGTGGTACATATACACGATGGAATACTACACAGCCATAAAAAAAACCAAAATCATGAATTTCGCAGCAAACTGGATGGAACTAGAGTCTATAATACTGAGTGGCCTCTCACAGAAACAAAGATCTGAGTACCACATGTTCTCAGTCATATAATGGACCTTGAACATCCAATGTAATACTATAAGAAAATGACTGACAGTAGTGGGAAACTATGGAGGGGGAGGGAGATGGGATTAATGATAGCAAATATCTGTCTGGGGATGGGGAAACACCTCTTATCAACAGGGTGCCTGAATGAAACAAATTTTTATACCTAACCCTTAACTGTACCCCACAACATCATAATAAAAAATATTGATAAAAAAATTCAAACAGATTGATCTGCCTTGTATGACACTTTCATTATCAGCACCTAATGTCTCTTAGGATAATGCTGAGTCACCTCATAGTATTTTAAACTAGATTTTTTTCCTAATTCTTTTTTATTTTGTTTTCTATTTTATCAGTTTATGCTTTTTAAAATTTATTTATTTATTATAAAAATGTGGGGTACAATTCAGGGTTAGATATACAAACATTGATCATGCAGGTACCCTTGTTGATGAGGTATGCCCCTCCCTCCCCTAGCAGTTTCCCTCAACTGCCAGTCCCACCTCCTTTCCCCTGACAGGTTTCCACTACTGCCAATCACTTCCTTATAGTATTATAATTGTTCAAGGTTTGTTTATGAGTGAGAACATATGGAACTCAGTTTTTTGTTTCTGTTATAAATCACTGAGTATGATAGACTCCAAGTCCATCCAGTTTGCTGCAAAGTCCATATATTTCTCCTTCTTTATGGCTGCATAATATTCCATTGTGTATATGTACCACATTTTTTTATCCAGTCCAGCTTCAATGGGCAACACGGTTGGTTCCATGTTTTTGCTATTGTGAATGGAGCTGCAACAAACATACCTATGCAGGTGTCTTTTTTGTAGAATAATTTGAGTTCCTCCGGGTATATTTCTAATAGCGGAATTTTGGGTCATATGGAAGGTCAATTTCTAGTTCTTTCAGAAATCTCCAGACTGTTTTCCAGAGAGGTTGTACAAGTTTGCATTCCCATCAGCAGTGTAGAAGCATTCCTTTTTCTCCACATACTCACCAGCATGTTGTTGTTTGTTTTATTAATGATGGCCATTCTTACAGGGGTTAGGTGGTATCTCAATGTGGTTTTGATTTGCATTTCTCTGATGATGAGTAAAGCTGAGCACTTTTTCATGTGTCTGAAGCATTCCTTTTTCTCCACATCCTCACCAGCATCTGTGAGAAGTGACTATTTCTGTCTTTTGCTGACTTTTTAAAGGGGTTGTTTGTTTTTTTTCCCTTTGGTGCATTTGAGTTCCTGGTAGATCCTAGATGTTAGGCCTTTGTCAGATATGCAGTTGACAAATATTTTTTCCCATTCTGTGGGGTGTCTCCCAGCTCTCTTGATGGTTTCTTTTGCTTTGCAAAAACTAATTAACTTTATTGCAGTCCCACTTGTCTATCTTATTTCTTAAGGTATTGGCCTTTAAAGTTCTGGATAGGAATTTGTTGCCAGTTCCAATTTCCATAAGGGTGTCTCCTGCATTTTCTAAGGTTTTTTTTTTTTGAGTTAGAGTCTTACTCTGTCACCCAGACTGGAGTGCAGTGGCCACTCCCGGCCACCACAGCCTCGACCTGCTGGGCTCCGGCGATCCTTCCACCTCAGCCTTCCGAGTAGCCAGAATTACAGGCATGTGCTACCATGCCCGGCTGATTTTTTGATTTATTGTAGAGATGAGTTCTCACTGTATAGTTTGAGGTTTTACGTGTAGATCTTTGATCCATTTCGAGTTTCTTTTTGTGTATGGTGACAGGTAGGGGTCCTGTTTCAGTCTTCTGCATGTGGTCAGCCAGTTTTCCCAGCACCATTTACTGAATAGGTTTTCCTCTCCCCAGTAGTTTTTGTTGGAGGCTTTGTCAAAGATGAGTTGGTTGAGGAATTGAGATTTTGCTTCCAAAATCTCTATCCTGTTCCATTGGTCTATGTGCCTGTTTTTATACCAATACCAAGCTGTTTTTATTACTGTAGCTTTATAGTAGAATTTGAAGTCTGGGAGTGTGATACCTCCTGCTTGGTTTCTCTTGCAAAGGATTGTTTTGGCTACTCATGGTCATTTATGTTTCCATATGAATTTCTGTATTGTAATTTCCATATCTGAGAAGAATGACGTTGGTAACTTAATGGGTATTGTGCTAAATCTCTAAATTGCCTTTGGTAGGATGGACATTTTAACAATGTTAATTCTTCCTATCCATGAGCATGGTATATTTTTACATTTGTTTGTGTCTTCCTGAAATTCTTTGAGCAGTGTTTTGTAATTCTCGTTGTAAAGGTCTTTCATTTCTCTGGTTAGGAAGATGCTGAGGTATTTCTTGTGTGTGTGTGTGTGTGTGTGTGTGTGTGTGTGTGTGTGTGTGTGTATGTCTATTGTGAATGGGATTGTGCTTTTTATTTGAGTCTCTGCCAGCTTGTTGTTGTTATATAGGAATGCACCTGACTTTTGTATGTTTATTTTGTATCCTGAGACTTTGCCAAAGTCCTTTATCAGCGTCAGCAGGTTTTTGACAGATTCTCTTGGATTTTCAAGGTATAGGATCATATCATCAGCAAAGAGGGATAACTTGACTTCCTCTTTTCCTATTTGGATACCACCAATTTCCTTCTCTTATCTAATTGCCTGGACTAGGATTTCCAACACAATATTGAACAAGAGGGGTGACAGTGGGCAGCCTTGTCTTGTTCCAGTTTTCAGGGGAAATATTTCCAGTTTCTGTCCATTTACCAATATGTTAGCTGTAGGTCTGTCATAGATGGCACTTACTATTTTGAGGTATGTTCCTTCTATGCCTAGGTGTTTGAGTGTTTTTATCAAGAAGGGATGCTGAATTTTATCAAAAGCTTTTTCTGCATCTAATGAGAAAATCACGTGGTTCTTGTTTTTACATCTGTTGATGTATTTAATTACATTTATGGTCTTGTGAATATTGAACCAGTCCTGCATCCTGGGGATGAAGCCTACTTGGTCATGGTGGATGATTTTTGAGATGTGCTTTTGGATCTGATTTGCTAGAATTTTGTCGAGGATTTGTGCATTTATGTTCATAAGGGCTATTGGCCTGTAGTTCTCTTTCTTTGTTGCATCTTTACCTGGTTTGGGTATCAGTGTAATGTTAGCTTAGTAAAATGATTTGGGGAGAATTCCATCTTTCTCAATTGCCTGGGATACTTTCAATAGAATTGGTATCAGCTCTTCCTTGTATGTTTTGTAGAATTCTGTTAGAAAGCCATCTGGGCCAGGGCTTTTATTTGCAGGTAGTTTTCGTATGATAGAGTCAATTTCCTGGATTGTTATTGGTCTATTCAGTGTTTCAATGTCTTCTTGTTTCAACTTGGGTAGGTTGTGTGATGTCAGAAAGTCTTCCATTTCATCTAGGTTATCAAGTTTACTTCCATATAGGTGTTCATAGTAATCTCTGATAATCTTTTGTATTTCTTCAAGGTCAGTTGTAATTTGATCTTTTGTATTTCTGATGGTGTTTGTTTGGGCTTTTTCTCTCTTTTTCTTGGTCAGTCTGGCTAGGGGCCCATCAATCTTGCTAATTCTTTCAAAGAACCAGCTTTTTGTTTTGTTGATATTTTCTATGATATTTTTGTCTTCTATGTCCTGTATTTGTGCTCTTGTTTTTGCGATTTGGATTCTTCTGCTAAAGTTGGGGTTTTGTTGGTCTCTTTCCAGCTCCCCTAGGTGGTTTTTTAGGCTCTCCACTTGTGATTTTTCCATTTTCTTGATGTGTGCTTATAGAGACATAAATTCTCCTCTTAAAACTGATTTCATGGCATCCCAGAGGTTTTGGTAAGATGTTTCTTCATTTTCATTTATTTCCAGGAATCTTTCAATTTCTTCTTTGATTTCAGTGTTGACCCAGTTTTTTCTTCAGCCTCATGCTGTTTAGTGACCATGTCTTTGCAGGTTTTGGGGAAATTTTCTTGGTGTTGGTATTTATTTTTATTCCACTGTGATCTGAAAATGTGCATGGCAAGATTTCAATCTTATGAAATTTGTTTATGTTTGATTTATGGCCAATGATGTGGTCTATCTTGGAGTATGCTCCAAGTAGTGGTGAGTAGAATGTATATTCTGTGGTCTTTGGGTGGAGTGTTCTGTATGTATCAATTAAGTTCATTTGCTCAAGAGTCTCATTGAGGTTCTGGATGTCCTTGCTGATTTTTTGTCTTGATGACCTGTCCAGGGTTGTGAACAGGGTATTGAAGTCCCCTGCTATGATAGTGTTAGAATCAATCTCTTTTTTAAGTTTTCCTAGAAACTGCTTTACAAACATTGGTGCTCCTATTTAGGTGCATATATGTATAGGATGGATATTTCTTGTTGATGGATTGAAACTTTTATCATTATATAGTGACCTTCTTCATCTTTTTTGATTTTTGATAGCTTAAAAGGTATTTTGTCTGAGATTAAGATTGCAACTCCAGCTTTCTTTTGTGTTCCATTCACCTGAAAATTTGTTTCCTATCCTCTTACTTAGAGTCTGTGAGTGTCCTTTCTGGTGAGATGAGTCTCTTGGGGACAATATATTGTTGCCTCATGATATTTTATCCATTTTGCCATTCTGTGTCTTTTCAGTAGTGCATTTAGTCCATTCACATTCAGGTTCATTACTGAAATCTGATGGTTTATTTTTGTCATGATGTTCTTATAGAGTTGTTGTTGTACTTGTTTGCTGCCTTTCTTTTGGTTTTTGGGGTTGGTTCATGTGTGTTTTCAAACTTTTTCCTGCACTCTTGTGAAGAACAAAAGTTCTTTTTCCCTTTTCTTCTGTTTAATACTTTTCTTAAGAGTTTCTTGTAGAGGTCTGGAGGCAACATAAGTTCTTAGGGATTGGATGTCTGGGAGAGATTTTAATTCTCCCTCACTGATAAAGCTTAGCTTGGCTGGGTAGGTTATACTTGGTTGAAATTGTTTATCTCTGAGAACTTTGAATATTGGACTCCAAGTTCTCCTAGCCTGAAGGGTAGATAAATCTGTGGCTATTCTGATTGGTCCTCCCTGGTAGGTAGTCTGACCTTTTTCTCTTGCTGCTTTTAGGATTTTTTTCTTTTATACCTACTTTGTTCAGGCAGATTATTATGTGCCTAGGAGTTGGTCTTCTCATTTGTTGTCTTGCTGGGGTTCTCTGAATTTCTTGTGTTTGAATTTTCACATCATTAATGAGGTAAGGGAAGTTTTCTTGAATAATTTTGGGGAATTTTTGCTCCAGGGTGGTCTCTGTCTCTCTTTCTGCCTCAAGAAGGTCAATTACTCTTAGGTTCATTATCTTGAAGTAATCACTCATCTGTTGAAGGTTTTGTTCTGTCTTTTTATGCTTCTTTTCTATGTTCTTGACAGTTCGGTTTAGTTCTATATTTTGGTCTTCAAGTTCTGAGATTCTGTCTTCTGCTTGGCTAAGCCCATTTTTCCATGCTTATTAGTTTGTTATTTATTTCCATCACAGTATTCTTTACTGCTATCTCATTTATCAACTCCTTCCTATTTTCCTCCTCTCTCTCCTCAATTATTTTTATTCTCTCCATTAATGTCTTGATGTCTGGGTTTGTAGTATATGACCAGTCATTCTGGGGGCTCTTCATTGTTTGCATGCTGAAGTCTGTTTTCGCAATTTCTGATCTCCTAGGGGTCTATGTGAGACTTATATTCTTCTTTTGATTTTTCTTTATTTGTGTAGATTTGCCTCCCCACTTTTTCCTTTTTTATTTTTTTTTCCTTCTGTCTTCTTTAATCTGTTGTTCAGGGGTGGCTGGGTTGTTTATTACTTCTGTTTGCTCAATATCCTATTCTTCCTTATGTGAACCTTCTGGCTTTGTTCAATTCAGAGGCTGGACTGTAGGTTGAGGGTTATACCTTTTGCAGCTTTGAGATTTATTTGAGGGAGGAGTTGTGATTCAAAATTTATCTGCAGATCCCAATGTCCACTGACAGGTATATGGATACACTGGATCCTGCTTCCCACCACCTTGTAATGTGTTCATGAAGTGGGGGTATTGGTTTGCTCCCAGGAAGTGAAATCATGTATGAAAAGAGAAAGAAATGGAACAGGGAGAGGAGGAAGTGGAAGGTTGAGACAGAAGAGTAAAAGGGAGAACAAACAAAGGTACCCACTAATAAATGAAAATAGACCTGAAGACAGATAAGAGTAAGAGAAAACAAAAATAAAAACAAACAGACAAACATACAAAACCAGCAACAACAAACTATAATCATACAGACATATAAGCTGACCAACCTCCTTAAGATGTACTGTTTCCTTACACAACCATGAAGTCTTAGCTGCCAAGTTGGAGGTTAGGCAGATTTGGATGGGTTAGTCACTGCAGGTCTCTGCCTGGTCACAGGGCTCCAGCTGTTCTCTGGCACCGATGTAGTCAGGGGTGAGTTGGGGGAAGTGGAGTGCGAGACTGCTGGGTGGTGCTGGTCAGCGTAGTGGTCAGGGTGACTAGGAGGTGGGGCAGTGTGGCCACCAAGGGACCCCAGAGCTCCACAGGGAAGGAGCCTTGGATCTCCCTGGGTGGTGGATGCTTGAGGCCAGGTAGGGTGCTTTGGTCAGCGGGGAAGTCCATAGCTCTGAGGGGCAGGCATGTAGGGACTCTGCAGACAGCAGCAGCAGCTCAAGGCAGGGTTGGGCACTTCAGCCAGGGTGGGGACCTGGAGCTCCCAAGCACCTGGATAGGGGCCTGGAGTTCTGAGGCACCTGGGTGCAGGTGCTAAGGTTCTCAGCAGAGGTGGTGGTATGAGGTGGGGCTGGGCATTTCAGCCCAGGCAGGGGTGCAGAGTTCTGAGGTGCAGGCACTGGGGGCCTGCATGGGCAGCAGCAGCTTTGGGCCTGGTGGGGTGCCCCAGGAAGGGATGGAGTCTGCAGCTCTAAGGGGCAGGTGCCATGGCCTTCCTGGGCAACGGTGGCTTGAGATGGGGTTGGGTGCCTCAGCCAGAGTGGGGACCCAGAGCTCTGAAAGGCAGGTGGCATGCAGTGCCAGCAACTTTGGGCCCCATACAGGGCACTTCAGCCAGGAATGGAGGTGGTGTCTCTGAGGGGTAGGTGCCTAGAGCCTCCCTGGGCAGCAGTGGCTTGAGATGGGGCTGGGTGGGGACCTGGAACCCAGAGCGCAGACCCAGAACTCTGAGAGGTGAGCCTGGCCTTGGCTTTGGGCACTTCAGCTGGGGTGGTGGCACAGAGTTCTGAGGAGTGGGTGCTGGGGGCCTGCATGAGCAGTGGCAGCTTTGGACCCAGAGGGGTGCCCCACAAAGGGATGGAGCCTGTAGTTCCGAGGGGCGGGCATGGAGGGCCTCCAAGGGCTGCCATGGCCTGAGACTGGGCTGGGCACCCAGCCAGGGAGGGAGCTGGCAGTGACTGAATGCTGGGAAGATCAGTGCAGCCAGCAAGGGAATGCAGATCTCCACAAGGTGGTATCTGAGGGTCTCCACAGGTGGCGGTGGGTGGCTTGGGGTAGGTGAGATGGTGTAGCAGGGGAGGGAGCTGGGAGCTCCATGCAGCTGGACTGGGCCACCTGGGGTGGAGCAGCAGTGGCAGAGGGACAGCTGTAGCTGGCCATTTGTGGGCTCGAGGGTCTCCAGGCCTCAGACCACTGTGACTGGTGGTGGGCAGGGGGGTGGGGGATGGAAAGCAAGAGTCTTTATGGGAACTCACTTTTGGAGAATCTCACAGTCCCACCTGTGCTGTTGCCACCTTACTGGAACTCTTTTCTTAATTCTTAAACATGGTAAGCTCTCACACCCTTGCACAGCTTCACATGTCTTATGAAAAGTTAAGCTTTCTGAAATATAAAATACACAATGCAAACACCTCTTCCCACTCAACACAGATAGAAATTTAGAGAAAATATAAGCACAGTCCCTTTAAATTCACAACTGAGCTTTCAAAAATGTAAAGGAAATACAAGGGTCTGTAATCAAAGGGGGATATGAAAAATTAATATCTAAATTGTTCATGGGGGAAGTGGTGGTAAGAGGTGGGAAGTAACAGGTAGGAGGGAAAGGATATAATATCAGTCTTCATCATCCAGAAGCTTGAGTATAACACCAATGTGGAATACATTCAAGCTTAGACTTGTAAAAGGCAGGAAGTAGAGACCATCACATACATTCAGGACATTAAAAAGGCTAAACTTTCAGTGAAAGAGTATAAACAAACAGAAAAAAAAATTACACACACATGCACACATAGGCTATAAGAGAAAAAAAATGGAAACTCAGCTCTCTTAGCCTGCACTACAAGGAGGGAAAAACATCTCTCATGAGAATGTGGTTTTGTCTGTATCATACACAAAGT
Source organism: Cephalopachus bancanus (assembly GCA_027257055.1). Classification (NCBI taxonomy): domain Eukaryota; kingdom Metazoa; phylum Chordata; class Mammalia; order Primates; family Tarsiidae; genus Cephalopachus; species Cephalopachus bancanus. Next base: position 27,963,291 of record JAPVLO010000003.1, read on the forward strand.
AGATAATTCTAATTTACAAAATGCAATCTTAAAACCCACAAAATGAAAAATTAGCATAAAAATTATTCTCATACAGGTAAAAGCATTGAGGTAGCTTGTAGAAGTCTCCTCAGGGACTTATAGAATACAGACTGCACAGGAATCCCACAAATAAAAACCCACCAAAGATAAGATAACATTTCTAAATTACAAAATACACATACAATCTTTTTGTTTTGAAGAGATTCAGCAGTTAACAAATAATAGGATTAATGTCTTCCAAGTGTTATAAAATTAACCAATATGTTAGGGATTATACATTATGTTTAAAGTACTTAGTGTGCAAAAGAGGGAATAAAGATTATAAAAAGAAGAGTATTACAAAGATAAAACGTATTTAATCCCCTAAATTTTTTTCTAGGATTTTTATAGTTTCAGGTCTCAAATTTAGGTTTTTAATTCATCTTGAGTTAATTTTTGTATATTATGAGAGATAGGGGTCCGGTTTCATTCTTCTTCACATGGTTAGCATTTTCCCAGAACTATTTTTCCCAGAACTATTAATTGAATAGGATATCATTATATGAAAAAATGGAAAATAGGAAGTCATATTATCCCTGTTTGCTGATAACATGATCTTATATTTGGAAAAACCTAAAGACTTCACCAAAATACTTTTAGATGTGAAATCGTTTTCGAATGTCATAAAATTACTTGCTTTCTCTTTTTATTCTTTGTGTTGGCTAATGGCATCATCATTATCATCTGTCTGATGCACAAACCAAAAACCAATTCACAAAAAATTAACTCAAAATGGATTAAAGACCCAAACATAAGGTCTAGAATCATAAAATCCCTGAAAGAAAATATAGTGAAAAAACCCTTGCCATTGGTCTTGGCAATAATTTATTGGATATAATCTTAAAAGTTCAGTCAGCAAAAGCAAAATCAAACAAGTGAGACTATATCAAACTAAAAAGCTTTTTTTTTTTGTAAGCAAAGAAACCAGTTGTCAAAATGAAAAGGCAGCCTACTGATTGGAAGGAAATATTTGCAAACTATATATCTAGTAAGGGGTTAATATCCAAAATATATTTTGAAAACTTATACTTAATAGCAAAGAGAAAAACAGATTTAAAATGGGCAAAGGACCTAAATAGACATTTCTTCAAAGGAGATACATAAATGGCTAGTAGATATATGAAAATGTGCTCAACACCACTAAATCATGACGAAAATGAAAATCAAAATCACGAGATATTACCTCACTTGTTAGGATGGTTATTATTTTTTTTTAAAAAAAGATAGCAAGTATCAGCAAGAGTGTAGAAAAAAGAGAACCCTTGTACACTGTTGGTGAGAAAAAATTGGTGCATCCATTATGGAAAACAGTATGGGATATTCTCAAAAACTTAAAAATATTACTATCTTATGACCCAGCAATCCCTCCTCTGGGTATACACCCAGAGTGAAAAAAGTCAGTACCTCATAGAGATATGCACTCCTATGGTCATTTTGCACTCCTATGGTCATTTTGTATCATTATTCATAATAGCCAAGATATGGAAACAACCTATGTCTTTCAGCTGATGCTTGGATAAAAAATCATGGATGCAATACTTAGTCCTTACAGCAATCATGTATGTTTCACCTAAACATCATTCATCCCATAAATTAGTGTTCTCATTTTAAAACATATTTGCAACACTTTGCTTGAATTCAATTTGCATTTTTATTAATATTTTAGAGTTAAATTTGTATATTAGCTTTTTTTATCTTTTAAATTTTTTATTTTAAGATTGTGGGGTACAATTCAAGGTTAGGTATAAAAATATTCATTGTGCAGGTACCCTTGTTGATGAGGTGTGACCCCCATCCCCAGGCAGTTTCTCATTACTGCCAATCCCACCTCCCTGCCCCCCCCCCACACACCCCTGCAGTTTTCCACTACTGTCAATCCCCTTCCTATAGTATTACTATAGTTGTTCAAAGTCCACTTATGAGTGAGAACATGTGATACTCAGTTCTTTGTTTCTGTGAAAGATCACTCAATATTATAAACTCTAACTCCATCCAGGTTTTTGTGAAGTTCATGATTTTGTTCTTTATGGCTGTGTAATATTCCATTGTGTGTATGTACCACATTTTTAAAATCCAGTCCTCTATTGATGGGCAGTATGGCTGGTTCCATGTTCTTGCTATTGTGAACAATGCTGTGATAAACATACATTTGCAGGTATAATTTTTATAGAGTGATTTGCATTCTTCCAGCTATATTCCCAGTAGGAGGATTACAGGGTCATATGGAAAGTTGATTTTTAGAACTTTTAGGAATCACCACACACTATTTTCTAAAGAGGCTGTACTAGTTTACACTCCCACTAACAGTGTAGAAGTTTTCCCTTTTTGCCACATCCTCTCCTGCATCTGTTATTTTTTGAGTTATTGATAATGGCTTTCCTCCATTTTTTGCCATGTGACAAAGCTGTTTTACTTTCCACCATGATTGCACATTTTCTGAGGCCTCACAAGAAGCATGACTAACACATTACTTCTTCCTGTACAATCTGCAGAACTGTGAATCAAATAAATATCTTTTCTTTATAAATTACCCAGCCTCTGGTATTTCTTTATGCAATACAAAATGGACTAATACAGCAATAAATGAAAGTAAAAATGCAGTGGAGAATACAATGAATGAAATAAAATATGCAGCAAAGAGCATCAATGGCAGAATTAATCAAACAGAAAAAAGAATATATGAAATATAAAGCAAGTTATTTGAAAATATATAATCAGAGGAGATAAAAGAATAAACAGAAATAAAGGAAACTCTATGTATTTGTAAGACAGCATCATAAGAGCTAACATTTGCATTATAGAAAGAATGTCTAAAGAAACAGAAGAAGATAGAAAGCTTATTCAAAAAATAATAGCAGAAAACTTCCAAATTTGAGGGAAAATATAAATAACCAGGTATGGAAAAATCAAAGGTCTTCAATCAGATTTAATTCAAATAAGGCCACCACAAGACATATTATAATAAAACTGTCAAAAGTCAAAGACAAAAAGAGGATCCTAAAATCAGCAAGAGAAAAAAAGCATATCAGATTTAAGTGACTTTCAATAAGACTGACAGTAGATTTCTCAGCAGAAACCTTACAAGAGAGTAGGATGACATATTCAAAGTATTGAAAAACACTGCCAACTTAGAATACTGTAACCAGCAAAGCTGTCTCTCAGAAATAAAGAAGAGATACAGGTTTTACCAGAAAAGCAATAGCTGGAGAAGGTTATCACCGCCTGACCTACTTTATAAGAAAGAGAGTTCTTCAAGATAAAACAAAATGATATGAATTTATAATATAAAAACATAAGAAAATATAAAACTCACTAGTAAAAGTAAGTACACAGTCACATTCTGAATATTGTCGTACCGTAATGGTGGTACATAAATCATTCATATCTTTAACCTGAAGACTTAAAAGCAAAACTATTAATTTCTGCAATAATTTGTAAAGAAAAATACAATTTAAGAAGATGTAAAATGTGACACTCAAAACATAAGATGGGAGGGGAAGAGAGGGTAAAAGTATAGTTTTGATGCAATTGAAGGTAAGTTTTTATCAGTTTAAAATAATTTTTAATCACAAAATGCTTTAAGTAAACCTCATGGTAACCACCAAGCAAAAACATAGAGTTGATACAAAAAAGAAAAAAAGTAAGGAATCAAAGCACACCACAACAAAAAGTCACCTAATCACAAATGAAGACAGCAAAAATCAGAATATAAATGAATACATAAAAATAAAAAAACATGTTCCTGAACAACCAGTGGACTAAATTAAGAGAATAAAATTAAAAGGAAAATGTTTTAATGTCTTGAGACAAACAAAAATGAAAACACAGCATACCAAAACTTAAGGAATGCCACAAAATCAGATCTAAGAATAAGGAATATAGCAATAAATGTCTACATCAAAAAGAAGAAACATATCCAATAAATAACTGAACAGTTCACCTCAGGATTCTAGAAAAAGAAAACAAATTAAGTCCAAAGTTAATAAAGTAGAAAAAACAATAAATATCAAAGCAGAAATAAATAAAATATTGAAATAAAAAACAGTAGACACAATGAATGAAACTTAGAGATAGTTCTTTGAAAAACTCAACAAATCCAACAAACATTGTTTAAAGTAAGAAAAAAAGAGAGAACAAATTAAGTATAGAAGCAAAGTACTTCAATACAATGAAGATCATATATGACAGCTCCTAACTAACATCACACTGAATGGGGAAACATTGAAAACTTTTTCTCTAAGAACTGGAAAAAGAACAAGAGTAACCACTCTCACCACTTTTATTTAACAAAGTATTAAGCCCTACCCAGAGTAATTGAGCAAGAAAAAGAAATAAAGGTGATCCAAATTAGAAAGGAGAAAGACAAATTGTCCGTGATTGCAGATGACATAATCCAATATTTAGAAAAACCTAAAGACTCACCAAAAAACTATTAGAACTAAGAAACAAATTCAGTGAATTTGCAGAATACAAATTTAAAATACAAAATTAATACACAAATCACCAGAATTTGTATATAACAGTAATGAACTAGCTGGAAAAAAAAATGAAGAATAGAATTCCATTCACAATAGCTACCCCCCTCAAAACAAACAAACAGACCTAGGAATAAATGTAACCAGGGAAGTTAAAAATCTCTTCAAGAAAAACCACAAAACACTGATGAGATAAGTCAAAGATAACACCAGAAAATAGAAGAACATCTCATGTTCATCCATTTGAATAATCAATGTTATTTTTTAAAAAGACAATATTATCCAAAGCAATGTTCATATTCAATGCAACTCTATCAAAATACTAATGACATTCTTCACAAAAATAGAAAAAACTTCCCAAAATTTTTATGAAACCACAAAAGATACCAAATGGAAAAAGCAATCCAGAGCAAAAAGAAGAAAACTGGAGGCATCACATTGCCTAATTTCAAAATATACCACAGAATTACAGTAACCAAAACAGAAAGGTACTGGTGCAACAGCAGATACATAGACCAATGGAACAGAATGGAGAACTCAGAAATAAATCCACATACTTACAGCCAACTGATTTTTGACAAAGTCATCAAGAACATATAGTAGGGAAAAGGAAAGTCTCTTCAATAACTGACGATGGAAAATGGAACAATATGCAGAAAAATGAAACCAGACCACTATCTATCATCATATACAAAAATCAACTCAAAATGGATTAAATAATTAAATGTAAGACAAGAAACTATGAAACTATCAAAAGAAAGCATAAAGAAAATGCTCAGGATATTGGTCTGGGTGAAGATATTTTGGATAAGATCTCAAAAACAAAGGCAACAAAAGACCAAAATAGGCAAATGGGGTTACATAAAAATAAAAAAACTTCTTCAGATAAAAGACTCAACAGTCAAGAGACAACTTACATATAGAATGAGAGACAATATTTGCCTACAGTATATTTGACAAAAGATTAATAATCACAATATGCAAAAACTTCAAACAACCCAACATGTTTGATTAAAAATAAGTAAATTTTTTGTGGCCAACAGGTATACAAAAAATTCAATATTACTAATTATCATAGAAATGCAAATCAAAACAACAATGGGATATCATCTTATTCCAGTTAAAATAGCTTTTATCAAAACAACAAAAAACAAATGCTGAAAAGAATGAGGAGAAAGGGAAAACTGCATATACTGCTAGTGAGAAAGTAAATTAGTACAGCCACTATGCAAGTTTCTCAAAAACTAAAAGGAAAACTATTATATGATTCAGCAATCCCACTGCTAGGTATATATTCAAAAGAAAGGAAAGTTGTATTTTGAAAAGATATCTGCAGTCTCATGTTTATTGCATCGCTATTCACAATTACCAAAACACGAAATAAAGCTCAGTGTTCACCAATGGATGAATGGATAAAGTAAATGTATTATATAAACACAATATAATATTATTCAGTCATTAAAAAAAGTAAATCCTGCCATGTGTAACAATATGAATGAAATTGTAGGTAATTATGTTCAGTGGTGCAACCTGTACAGAAACACAAATATTACATGTTCTCACTGATATGTAGGAGCTAAAAGAGTGGATCTCATGAGGGTAGAGAGTAGAACAATGGCTCCCAAAGACTGGGAAGGGTAAGCGAAAGAAGAAATGAATAGAATTTGATTAATGGTTATAAAAATATAGTTAGATAGTAAAAAATGTTATAGTATTCTACAGCATGGTAGAAAGAATATAGTTCACAATAATTCGTTGTTTACTTCAAAATACCTAGAAGAGAAGAATTGGAATATTTATAAAACAAAGAAAAGATAAATGTTTGAGATGATAAATATTGCAGTTACCTGATTTGATCATTACATATTTTATATATGAATCAAAATATCACATGTATTCCCCCAGATATGTACAACTGTTATATATCAATTTTAAAAAATGGGCAAATGATCTGAGTAGATATTTCTCAAAAGAAGATATAAAAAATGTCAATAAGTATCTGAAAAATGCTCTACATCACTAATCATCAAGAAAAACAGTCAAAACCAAAAGAAGCTATTATCTCACCTCAGTTAGGTTATTACCAAAAAGACAAAAAAATAGCAAATGCTGGTGAGGATGTGGAGAAAGGGAAATTCTTATACACTATTCGTGGGAATGAAAATTAGTGTAATCATTACAGACAACAGTATGAAACTTCCTCAAAAAAGTAAAAATAGGATTACCATATTATCCAGCAATCCCACTGCTAACAAAATATTCAAAGAAAAGGAAATCAGTATGCTGAATAGAATCTGCATTCCCATGTTTATTTCAGCACTATTCATAATAGCTAAGATATGGAATCAGTATAAGTATCTGCCAACAGATAAGTAGATATAGAAAATATGGTATACACACACACACACACACACACAATAAAATACTATTCATCTTTAAATAAGAATGCAGTTCTATCATGGCCAGCAACATGGGTTAGTCTGGAAGACATTATGTTAAATAAAACCTGCTAGGTACAGAAAGATAAATACAGAATGTTCTCACTCATTTGTGGAAGCTAAAAATGTTGGCCACTTTCATCGATGTTTTTTAGTTCTCCTTGTAGAGATCTTTCACCTCTTTGGTTAAATATATTTCTAGGTATTTTAATTTTTAGCAACTATTGTAAATAACATTGTGCTCTTGATTTGATGCTCAACTTGGTCATTATTGGTGTAGAGCAGTGCTTCTAAGGTATAAGATCATATCATTGGCAAACAGAGGTAGTTTGATTTCTTTACCAATTTGGGTACCCTTTCTTTCTTTTGCCTAATTGATCTGGGTAGGACTTCCAGTACTGTGTTGAATAGAAGTGTTAACAGTGGGCAACATTGCCTTCTTCCAGTTCTGAAGATAAATGCTTTAAACTTTTTGGCATTAAGTATGATGTTGGCTGTGAGTTGTCATATGTGTCATTTATTATTTTGGGGTTTGTTCCTTCTATGCCTATTTTGTTAAGGGTTTTATCATGAAGGGATGCTGGATTTTATCAAATGTTTTTTCTAAATCTATTGAAATGATATAATTTTTTTGAGTATTTTTTTCCATGTATTTTAACACATTATAAGCACATACTTTCTAATGTCAGTTGCTCTCACATTTTTGACCTCAGGATCCCTTTATACTCATAAGCTTTTTTAAGAATTCCAAAGAGTTTTAAAAATATAGATGAGTTGTATCTAGTGATGTTTACTCTATGAAATGAAAACTGATGAATTAAAAATATACTTTTGTCAATTATTTAAGCAGCATTGGTATCCTGAGTGGCATTGTTTTAATTTTGGTAACTAGCGCTAGTGTACAGCTTAATAAAAAACAACTCAGTTCTTATATTTCCTTTTGTATTCTATCTCCAAAATATCACATGAAATGGATCCTCTGAAAAACCCCACTGAACATTTAGGAAAGAAACGAAGTGAAATAGGTCAATGGTGTCTTATAATTATTATAAAAATAATTTGACTTTATAGTTTTCTTGAAAGGAACTCAGAGTCCTGTGTCCCTAGATCCTAATCTGAGAGCTGCTCTCCTAAGGCTTATTCTTAAAAGAGACATTTACACTAAAACTAATTAAAATTTGAAATTTAGCTCCTTAGTCACACTAGTCTCAGGGAAATGTTCTACATATGTTCTTCCAACAAGATAATTCTTACATGTAGATGTGGAGCACTTGCAATATGGCAGTGTGTCTTTTTTTTCACCCATAACAAGCATTTGTTTTTATTTAGTGCTTTTGTAACTAAAAGTAAACTTTTGATTGTATCTAAGCTATAAAAGACAATCCAGAAAAAGAACTTTAATAAAAGAAATAAATGTTTTCTGAGAATAACAACAAAACTAAAATATTTGAATTTACAAACATCGTCCAACAGATCCACCAACATAAATTTTTATGAAGTCTCCTCGGATGAGAACGTTCCTTCTGTCGTGCACAATTTGAAAGATATTTGTCCAAAATTCATCTTCTCCCTTAAGGTCAGTAAGCCTGTCATAAGGATGGTAAATCCAGGAGAAGTGGGGTAGGAAAAAAAAATGAGTCTGGGAAGAGATGAAGATGAAAAGAAGTTAAAATACATCAGTGGTTCTAAATTTGATCATGCATTAAAATCACCTGGAGGAATTGTTAAGACACAGATTTCTAAGCCTCATCCCACAAATTTCTGATTAACTATGTCTGGGGTAGGCCTAAAAATTTGCATTTCTTTTTTTTAAATGATATTGTGGGGTACAGTTAAGGATTAGATATACAAATATGTTTCATTGAGGCACCCTTGTTGATAAGAGGTGTTTCCCCATCCCCAGACAGATATTTGCTACTGTTAATCCCATCTCCCTCCCCCTCATAGCTTCCCACTATTGTCAGTCATATTCTTGTAGTATTACACTGGATGTTCAAGGTCCATTATATGAGTGAGAACATGTGATACTCGGATCTTTGTTTCTGTGAGAGGTCACTCAGTATTATAGACTCTGGTTCCATCCAGGTTGCAGCAAAATTCATGATTTTGTTCTTTTTTATGGCTGCATAGTATTCCATCGTGTATATGTACCACATTTTTAAAATCCAGTCCTCTTTTGATGGACAGCATGGTTGTTTCCAGGTTCTTGCTATTGTGAACAATGCTGCGATAAATATACGTGTGCAGGTATCTTTTTTATACAGTGATTTGAATTCTTCAGGATATATTCCCAGTAGGGGGATTGCAGGGTCATATGGGAGGTTGATATTTAGAGCTTTTAGGAATCACCACACTGCTTTGCACAGAGGTTGCACTAGTTTACACTCCCACCAACAGTGTAGAAGTGTTCCCTTTTCGCCACACCCTCTCCAGCAGCTGTTATTTTTTGAGTTATTGATAATTGCCATTCTGACTGGAGTTAGGTGGCATCTCATTGTGGTTTTGATTTGCATCTCCCTGATGATTAGTGAAGTTGAACATTTCTTCATGAGTTTGTTGGCTGCACGAATGTCCTCTTTTGTGAAGTGTCTGTTCATATCTTTTGCCCATTTTATAATGGGGTTGACTGTTTTTTTCTTTTCAGCACGTTTGAGTTCCTTGTAGATCCAGGATATTAAGCCTTTGTCAGACCTGGTGTTGGCAAATGTTTTTTCCCAGTCTGTAGGCTGTCTCCCTGCTCTCTTGATGGTTTCTTTGGCCTTGCAGAAGCTTGTCAGTTTAATAAGGTCCCACTTGTCTATCTTCTCTCTTATGACCTGTGGGTTTCGGGTTTTCTTCAGGACTTGGATGCCAGTTCCGATTTCCATGAGGGTATTTCCTTCATTTTCTAAGGTTCTTATGGTTTGAGGTTTTAGATTTAGGTCTCTGATCCATTTGGAGTTAACCTTTGTGCATGGGGAAAGATAGGGGTCCTGTTTCAATCTTCTGCATGTAGTCAGCCAGTTTTCCCAGCACCACTTACTGAATAGGTTCTCCTCTCCCCAGTGGTAGGTGGTGGAGGCCTGTGAAGATGAGTTCGTTGAGAAATTGAGGTTTTGCTTCTGGAATCTTAATTCTATTCCATTGATCTATATGCCTGTTCCTATACCAATATAAAGCTGTTTTGATGATTGTACCTTTATAGTAAAGCTTGAAGTCTGGTAATGTGATATCACCTGCTTTGTTTTTGTTTTTGTTTTTTGCCGAGGATTGTTCTGGCTATTCTTGGACGTTTGTGTTTCCATATGAATTACTGTGTTGTCTTTTCTAGGTCTGGGAAGAATGTTGCTAGTAATTTGATGGGTATTGATTGAATTTGTAGATTGCCTTAGGTAAGATGGACATCTTCACGATGTCGATTCTTCTAATTCATGAGCAGGGGATATTTTTCCACTTGTTTGTGTCATCTTTGATTTCTTTGAGCAGTGTTTTGTAATTTTCATTGTAAAGGTCTTTCACGTCTCTGGTTAGGAAAATGCCGAGGTATTTCATTATTTTTGTGGCTATTGTGAATGGAATTGTGTTTTTATTTGTGTTTCTGTTTGTTTATTATTGGTATAGAGAAATGTGATTGTCTTTAGTACATTTTTTTGTATCCTGAGACTTTGCCAAAGGCCTTTATCTGTGTAAGGAGGTTTTTGACAGATTCTCTTGGGTTTTCAAAGTACACAATCATATCATCTGCAAAGAGAGATAATTTGACTTCCTCTTTTCCTATTTGGATACCCCTGATTGTCTCCTCTTCTCTGATTGCCTGAGTCAGGACTTCCAATACTATGTTGAACAGGAGGGGTGAGAGTGGGCATCCTTGTCTTGTTCCAGTTTTCAGGGGAAATGGTTCCAATTTTTGTCCATTTAGGAGTATGCTGGTTGTGGGTTTCTTGTACGTGGCTTTTACTATTTTGAGGTATGTTCCCCGTATGTCTAGATGTTCAAGGGTTTTTATCAAGAAGAGGTGCTGGATTTATCAAAAGCTTTTTCTGCATCTAATGATATAATCATGTGGTCTTTGTTTTGACATCTGTTGATGTATTTAATTACATTTATGGTTTTACGAATGTTGAACCAGTCTTGCATCCCAGGAATGAAGCCTACTTGGTCATGATGGATGATTTTGGAGATGTATTGCTGAATTCGGTTTGCTAGGATCTTGTTGAGAATTTTAGCATCTATGTTCATCAAAGATATTGGCCTGTAGTTCTCTTTCTTTGTTGGATCTTTGCCTGGCTTCGGTATCAATGTGATGTTGGCGTTGTAAAATGATTTGGGGAGAGGTCCATCTTTTTCAATCACCTGGAATATCTTTAGTAGGATTGGTATCAGCTCCTCCTTAAATGTCTTGTAGAATTCTGTTGGAAAGCCATCTGGACCAGGGCTTTTTTTTAAGAAAGTTTTCTTATTATGTAGTCAATTTCCTTGGTTGTTATTGGTCTATTTAGGGTCTCAATTTCTTTTTGCTCCAATCTAGGTAGGTTGTGTGATGTCAGAAAGTCCTCCATTTGCTTAAGGTTTTCAAGTTTGTTTCCATACAAGTGTACGTAGTAGTCTCTAATGATCTTTTGTATTTTTTCAGGGTCAGATGTGACTTCATCTTTTGTGTTTCTGATTGTGCTTATTTGGTTTTTTTCTCATTTATTCTTGGTCAGTCTAGCTAGGGGACCATCGATCTTGTTTATCCTGTCGAAGAACCAGCTTTTTGTTAAATTGATTTTTTTGTATTATCTTTTTGTCTTCTATGTCCTGGATTTGGGCTTTTATTTTGGTGACCTGGATTCTTCTGCTGAAATTAGGGTTTTTGTGGTCTTGCTTTTCCAACTTCCTTAGGTGGCTTGTTAGGCTGTTAATTTGTGTTCCTTCCATTTTCTTCATGTGTGTTTGTAGGGATATAAATTCCCCTCTTACTACAGCTTTTATGGCATCCCAGAGATTTTGTTAAGATGTTTCTTTATTTTCATTTGTTTCCAGGTATCTTATGATCTCTGTTTTGATTTCATCATTGACCCAAGAGTTGTTTAGCATCATGCTGTTTAGTGTCCATGTCTTTGTGGGTTTTGGGGGGACCTTGTTGGAGTCAATGTTTATTTTTCCACTGTGGTCCTTGAAGATGCATGGTAGAATTTGGTTCTTTTAAATTTGCTTATGCTTGATTTATGGCCAATTATGTGGTCATTCTTAGAATATGTTCCATGCAGTGATGAGTAGAATGTGTATTCCGTGTTCTTTGGATGAAGCGTTCTGTAGGTATCAATTAAGTCCATTTGGTCCAAAGTCACATTGAAGTTCTGGATCTTCTTGCTGATTTTTTGTCCTGATGATCTGTCAAGGGTTGTGAGTGGGGTATTAAACTCCCCAGTTATGATGGTGTTAGAGTCAATATATTTCTTTAGTTTTCCTAGAAGTTGCTTTATGAAAGTTGGCGCACCTATGTTGGGTGCATATATGTTTAGAATAGATATTTCTTGTTGATGGATTGAGCCTTTTATCATTATGTAATGGCCTTCTGTATCTTTTTTGATTTTTAATGGCTTGAAGTGTATTTTGTCTGAAATTAAGATCGCTACTCCTCCTTTCTTTTGTATTCCATTCACCCAAAAGTTTGTTTCCTATCCTCTTACTTTGAGTCTGTGAGTGTCCTTTCTAGTGAGATGAGTCTCTTGAAGGCAATAGATTGTTGTCTGATGATATTTTATCCATTTTGCCATTCTATGTCTTTTCAGTGGTGCATTTAGTCCACATTTAGGCTATAATTGAAATGCAAGAGTTGATCCCTGTCATAAGGTTCTTACAAAGTTGTTCCTGTTTGTTTGTTGTCTTTCTTTGGGTTCTGGAGTTGGCTCATGTGTGTTTTTAAACTTTTGCCTGTACTCTTAAGAAGAATGTTGTTGTTCTCTTTTCTTTTTCTCCTGTGTTCAGTACTTTCTTAAGTGTTTCTTGTAGAGGTGGTCTGGTGGCAGCATAGGTTCTTCGGGATTAGATATCTGGAAAAGATTTCAATTCTCCCTCACTAATGAAGCTTAGTTTGGCTGGGTAGGTTATTCTTGGTTGAAATTGTTTATCTTTTAGAACTTTGAAGATAGGGCTCCAGGCTCTCCTAGTCTGAAGGGTTTCTGTGGATAAATCTGCTACTATACTAATTGGTCTTCCCTGGTAGGTAGTCTGGCCTTTTTCTCTTGCTGCCTTTAGAATTTTTTCTTTTATAGCTACTTTGCTTAGGCGAATTAGTATGTGTCTGGTAGTTGGTCTTCTCATTTGTTCTATTGCAGGGGTTCTCTGAATCTCTTGTGTTTGAATTTTTTTATCTTTGATGAGATGAGGGAAGTTTTCTTGAAAGATTTCATGAAATGTTTGTTCCAGTGTGGCTTCTGTTTCTCTCTGTGCCTCAGGAAGCCCAATTACTCTTAGGCTTGGTTTCTAAAAGTGATCATTCATCTCTTGCAGTTTTTGTTCTGTCTTTTTGAGCTTCTTTTCTATGCTTTTGACAGTTTGGGTTAGTTCTGTGTTTTGGTCTTTGAACTCTGAGATTCTTTCTTCTGCTTGACTAATTCTGCTTTCCATGCTTATTAGTCTGTTATTCATTTCCATCACAGTATTCTTTACTGCGGTTATTTCTGACATCAGCTCCTTCCTATTTTCTCTTGTCTCTCCTCAATTTTTTAAAATTCTCTCCATTAATGTCTTGATGTCTGGGATTGTTGCATGTGACCAGTCATTCTGGGGACTCTTCATTGGTTGTGTTCCAGAATCTGTTTTCTCAGTATCTGATCTCCCAGGGGTCTGTGTGAGACCTATATTCTTCTTTTGGTTTTTCTTCATTTGTGTGGTTTTTCCCCCTCCCTACTTTTTCCTTCCCTCCACATCACCGTCTTCTTTAATTCTGTTATTCAGGGGTAAAGGGATTGGTTTTACTTCTGTTTGTTCAATCTCCTATTCTTTATGTATGCCCTCTTACTTTGTTCAATTCTGGAGTTGCACTGTAGGTTGGGTTGGTCCTTTTTGCAGTTTTGAGATTTTCTTAAGGGGGGAGCTGTGATTCAAAATCTATCTGCAGGTCCTGGTATTCGCTGACAGGTGTGTGGATAATCTGGGACCCACTTCCCACTGCCTTGGAATCTTCTGTGCAGTGGGGCTGTAGGTTTACTCCCTGAAATAAAATGTGGTTAGCAGAGGGAAGAGAATGGAGCAGACAGTGGGTTGAAGAGGGGGGTGGAGAGATAGAGGAGTAAGGGGGGAAACAAACGTGTGCCAACAAATGGAGAAAGAAACCTTTACTGAAACAGGTAAAAACAATAGACCACAGTTACTGATGAACCAACTCCCATCCAAAATAATAAAACATATAGTGATGCTAACATACAAGCTAACCTACCACCTTATTGGTGTGCTGTTCCTCTATACAAAGATATGGTTTACAGAGAGAAGAAAAGAGAAGAAAAGGAAGAGGAAAAAAAGGAACAATACAGTAGGAATGGAATTAATTCATTAAACTAACAGAATCAATGAAGCACACTCTGAGACTTTTCGTTTAAGTCTAATGTCCTTTCAGTTCTAATTTCTAGCTTTCTTTTCAAGCAGGTAAATTAGTTTGCAGTTAGGGTCAGTTGACCCTAGTCTGCTGTGAAGGGCAGTTCAGATCACCCTTCGTTCACCACTCTGGCCTATGTGTTTTTCAAGCTTGTTTCTCCCGTTTTGGTGTTGTTACCTTGAATCATCAACAGGTGGTGCTATCTCAGCTACTCGCCCCAGAGGGGGTGGGGCCGGACAGGAACTGGCAGACTGCAGATGGATGTCTGCCTCAGGGCACAGCCAGGATACTCATGGAGGGCAGGAAGTCTCGGTTGCAGGAGAGGTGGCAGCAATCCCAGCAGATCTTCCCTGAAGGGGCTTCAAGAACTGAAGTCATGGATCGCCTCCGGCCTGGGTGGTGCAATGTGCTACCAGTGGCGGCTGTGGCAGCTGCAGCTGCAGCGGCGGAGGTGTCTGCACTCCAGTGGCTTTCCAGTCTGCTGTGATGCCCCAGCGGTGGCAACAGCCAAGCTCCATATGAAGACCAGGCTGCGATTTTGGGGTCCGCAGCCTCCGGGGCGAGAGCCAGAGACCCACTGCAGTTCTCCTTTGCAGAGGGTTTCACAGACCAGGTTGCCATGTCGCCATCTTGCTGGAAGTCCTCTTGAGCATGCCGATGAGCAACTTCCCATCCTTGACAAATTTGTTGGTCTTCTCCAGCTCCACTTAGTGCGACTTGAGCATCTCTCAGAAGTGCAGGCTGTGCAGGTATCTATTTTTTAGAATGATTTGAGTTCTTCAGGATATATTCCCAGTAGAGGGATTGCGGGGTCATATGGGAGATTGATATTTAGAGCTTTTAGGAATCGCCACACTGCTTTCCACAGAGGTTTCACTAGTTTATGCTCCCATCAACAGTGTGGAAGTATTCCCTTTTCACCACACCCTCTCGAGCAGCTGTTATTTTTTGAGTTGTTCATAATTGCCATTCTGACTGGAGTTATGTGGTATCTCAGTGTGGTTTTTATATGCATCTCTCTGATGATTAGTGAGGTAGAACATTTCTTGATGTGTCTGTTGGCAGCTCGGATGTCTTCCTTTGTGAAGTGTCTGTTCATATCTTTTGCCCATTTTATAATGTGGTTTTTTGGGATTTTTTTTCAGCACGTTTGAGTTCCTTATAGATCCAAGATGTAAGGCCTTTGTCAGACCTGGTGTTGGCAAATACTTTTTCACAGTCTGTAGACTGTCTCCCTGCTCTCTTGATGGTTTCTTTGGTTTTTCAGAAGCTTGTCAGTTTAATGAGGTCGTACTTGTCTATCTTATCTCTTACGGCCTGTGGGATTAGGGTTTTGTTCACGCATTGGAGGGTATGTCCTTCATTTTCTAAGGTTCATATGGTTTGAGGCTTGCCATTTAGGTCTGTGATCCATTAGGAGTTAATTTTTGTGTATGAGGATAGATAGGGGTCCTGTTTCCATCTTCTGCATGTGGTCAGCCAGTTTTCCCAGCACCATTTACTGAATAGGTTCTCCTCTTCCCAGTGGTTGGTGGTGGAAGCTTTGTCCAAGATGAGTTGGTTGAGAAATTGAGGTTTTGCTTCTGGAATCTCAATTCTATTCCATTGATCTATATGCCGGTTCCTATACCAATACCAAGTGGTTTTGATGATTGTAGCTTTATAGTAAAGTTTGAAGTCTGCTAATGTGATACCACCTGCTTTGTTTTTTTTGCTAAGGATTGTTCTGGCTATTCTTGGACATTTGTGTTTCCATATGAGTCTCTGTGTTGTTTTTTCTAGGTCTGAGAAGAATGTTGCTGGTAATTTGATTGGTATTGCATTGAATTTGTAGATTGGCTTAGGTAAGATGAACATCTTCACAATGTTGATTCTTCCAATCCATGAGCATGGGATACTTTTCCACTTGTTTGTATCATCTTTGATTTCTTTGAGCAGTGTTTTGTAGTTTTCATTGTAAAGGTCTTTCATGTCTCTGGTTAGGAAGATCCGAAGGTATTTCATTTTGTGTGTGTGTGTGGCTATTGTGAAAGGAACTGTGGTTTTTGTTTGGGTTTCTGTTTGTTTATTATTGGTGAAAAGAAATGCAATTGTCTTTTGCACATTTGTTGTGTGTCCTGAGACTTTGCCAAAGGCCTTTATCAGTGTAAGGAGGCTTTTGACAGATTCTCTTGGGTTTTTAAGGTACACAGTCATATCATCTGCAAAGAGAGATAACTTGACTTCCTCTTTTCCTGTTTGGATAAACCCGATTACCTTCTCTTCTCTGATTGCTCGAGCCAGGACGTCCAATACTATGTTGAACAGGAGGGGTGAGAGTGGGCATCCTTGCTTGTTCCAGTTTGCAGGGAAAATGATTCCAATTTTTGTCCATTTAGGAGTATGCTGGCTGTGGGTTTCTCATAGAAGGCTTATACTATTTTGAGTTATGCTTGCCATATGCTTAGATGTTCAAGGGTTTTTATCAAGAAGGGTGCTGGATTTTATCAAAGCTTTTTCTGTATCTAATGATATAACCATGTGGTTTTTGCTTTGACATCTGTTGATGTATTTAGTTACATTTGTAGTTTTATGAATGTTGAACCAGCCTTGCATCCCAGGTATGAAGCCTACTTGGTCATGATGGATGATTTTGGAGATGTATTATTGAATCGGGTTTGCTAGGATCTTGTTGAGAATTTTAGCATCTATGTTCACCAAAGATATTGGCCTGTAGTTCTCTTTCTTTGTTGGATCTTTACCTGACTTGGGTATCAATGTGATGTTGGCTTCATAAAATGATTTGGGGAGAATTCCATCTTTTTCAATCACCTGGAATGCCTTCAGTAGGATTGGTATCAGCTCCTCCTTAAATGTCTTGTAGTATTCTGCTGGAAAGCCATCTGGACCAGGGCTTTTTTTTTGTAGGTAGTTTTCTTATTATGTAGTCAATTTCTTTGATTGTGATTCTTCTATTTAGGGTCACAATTTCTTCTTGTTCCAACCTAGATAGGTTGTGTGATGTCAGAAAGCCCTCCATTTCCTTAAGGTTTTCAAGCTTGCTTCCATAAAAGTGTACATAGTAGTCTCTAATGATCTTTTGTATTTCTTCAGGGTCAGATGAGACTTCATCTTTTGTGTTTTTGATTCCAGAGTCACATTGAGGTTCCGAATCTTCTTGCTGATTTTTTGTCCTGATGATCTATCTAGGGCTGTGAGTGGGGTATTAAAGTCCCCAGTTATGATGGTGTTAGAGTCAATATCTTTCTTTAGTTTTCCTAGAGGTTGCTTTATGAAAGTTGGCGCACCTATGTTGGGTGCACATATGTTTAGGATTGATATTTCTTGTTAATGGAGTGAACATTTTATCATTATGTAGTGGCCCTCTGTATCTTTTTTAATTTTTGATAGCTTAAATGGTATTTTATCTGAAATTAGAATTGTGACTCCTCCTTTCTTTGGTGTTCCATTTGCCTGAAAATTTGTTTCCCATCCTCTTACTTTGAGTCTGTTTATGTCCTTTCTATTGAGATGCGTCTCTTGAAGAAGTATATTGTCGCCTGGTGATATTTTATCTATTTTTGCCATTCTATGTCTTTTCAGTGGTGCATTTAGTCCATTCACATTCAGGTTAATTATTGAAATGAGAGAGTTCATCCCTATCATAGAGTTCTTATAGAATTGTTCTTCTTCCACTTGGTTTTGTTTGTCTTTCTTTTGGTTTTGGGGTTGGTTCATGTATATTTTATTCTTTTTCCTGTACTCTTATGAAGAACGTTGTTCCTTTTTTCCTTTTCTTCTGTGTTTAGTACTTTCTTAAGTGTTTCATGTAGAGGTGGTTTGGTGGCAGCATTAGTTCTTAGGGATTGGATATCTGGGAAAGATTTCAATCCTCCCTTGCTGATGAAGCTTAGCTTGGCTGGGCATGTTATTCTTGGTTGAAATTGTTTATCTTTTAGGACTTTGAAGATATGGCTCCAAGCTCTCCTCTCCTGCAAGGTTTCTGTAGATAAATCTGCTGCTAATCTGATTGGTATTCCATGGTAGGTGATCTGGCCTTTTTCTCTTGCTGCCTTTAGGTTTTTTTCTTTTTGCCTATTTTGTTTAGGCAAAGTTTTACGTGTCTAGGAGTTGGTCTTCTCATTTATTGTCTTGCAGGGGTTCTCTGAATCTCTTGTGTTTGAATTTTTGCATCATTAATTAGATAAGGGAAGTTTTCTTGAATGATCTCATGGAAAGTTTGTTCCAGTGTGGTATCTGTCTCTCTTTCTGCCTCAGGAATGCCAATTACTCTTAGATTCGGTCTCTTGAAGTAATCATCCATGTCTTGAAGGTTTTGTTCTGTCTTTTTGAGCTTATTATCTGTGTTTTTAAGAGTTTGGGTCTATATTTTCGTTCTCAAGCTCTGAGATTCTTTCTTCTGCTTGTTTAATTCTGCTTTCCATGCTTGTCAGTTTACTTATTTCATTCACAGTATTCTTTATTACTGTTATCTAAGATATCAGCTCTTTCCTAGTTTCTTTTTCTGTCTCCTCAATGCTTTTTAATCTTTGCATTAATGTCTTGATATCTAGGTTTGTAGTTTGAGACCCTTCATTCTGGGGGCTCTTCATTGTTTGCATTCCAAAGTCAGTTTACTCAGTGTCTGCCCTCCCAGGGGTCTGGGAGAGACCTATATTCTTCTTTTGGTTTTTCTTCATTTGTGTAGATTTTTCTCTCTCCCCCTTTCCCTCCCCTTCTTTAATTCTGTTTTTGAGGGAAGGTGGGGCTGATTTTGTTTCACTTCTGCAATATCCTGTTCTTCCTCATTAGGGTCTTCTGGCTTTGTTCACTTTTGAGGTCGGAGTGTGGGTTGTGGACTGTACTTTTTGCAGTTTTGAGGTTTAATTGAGGCTGAAGCTGCGGTTCAGAATGTATACGCTTATTCTAGCATCCATTAACAGGTGTATGAGCACACTGGAACCTATTTCCCTCTGCCTTACAATCTGTTCATGTAGCAGTATGTAGTCTTGGGTCCTAGATTAAAAAGGGGATATAAAAGAGGAAAATAATGGAGGAAGGGGGTTCAATGGGAAGTTAGAAAGAGAGAAGAGCAAGAGGAAAAACAGACATACATACCAACTATCAGGTGAGAAAGAGACACAAGGCCGGAAAGAAGTGAAAAAAGACACATAAGAAAGATTC
Organism: Cephalopachus bancanus; assembly: GCA_027257055.1. NCBI lineage: Eukaryota > Metazoa > Chordata > Mammalia > Primates > Tarsiidae > Cephalopachus > Cephalopachus bancanus. The sequence continues at coordinate 27,982,988 of JAPVLO010000003.1, forward strand.
CCTAAAGAATACTGATAGCTACACAGAGACAGACCAACAAAATCATGAAACAGTGTAAGTCAGAAAGCAAACAACAAAAGTGATCAAAATAAACGTCAAAATGATAAAATCATAAGTCAAAATAAGAGATCAGACTAAAATCACTTCAGCTCTGATCTCTGGCTTCTCCCCTTTGTTTTTCATTGCAGGAAGCTAGATTTATTTGCAGTTTGAGTTTTTTTTTTTTTTAGTCTGCTGTCTGAGGGTTTCCTTTGTCTGATTCAGCATAGGGGTGGGACTTTGTCTCCTGTTTAGCAACGTTACCTTAGGAACTGAGGTGGGGTTTGTTGATAGGTGGGTGGGGCAATGGAAGTCTCTGCCTGGAGAATGACCGAGGCAGATTCACTTTTGCGGATCCGTTTCTCTCTGCTTGTCTGGGTCCCCAAGCCTGGGGTCATGCACTGAGTGCCTCAGCCAGGGTGGGCCCAGAGCTCCAGAGCTCCAAAGCTCCAAAGAGCAGGCGGTGATTGGCAAGAGTGGCCTTAGGCCCCCACAGGGATCTTCAGCCAGGAATGGGACTGGTGTCTCTGAGGGGCGGGCACCCAGAGCTTCCCTGAGTGACCAGCGACTTGGTGCTGGGTGCTGGGCAAAAGACAATGTAGCCAGGGTGGGAGCTGAGATCTGGGACTCCCATGCATGCCGTGGAACAGCAGCAGCAGGGGGCTGCAATATCCGGTCCTGCGTGGGACAATAGTTCCCTGGCCCTTGGGCCAGCATGGCTGGTGGTGGGCTGGGGGATGGGGGGAGAAAAGTAAGAGTCTTTCTGGGAACTCACCTTCGGAGAATCTCACAAATCCACCTATGCCATTGCCATCTTGCCCCAGATCCGTATTTTTTGTTTTTAAGGACCATGCTATCCAAAGTAATCTACAGATTCAATGCAATCCTTATGAAATGATCAACATAATTTTCACAGAATTAGAAAATCTGTAAAACAGGACACAATACTAAAATTCATATGAAATTCAAAAAGAAACCTGAATAGCCAAAGCAATCCTAAGCATAAAGAACATGGCTGGAGGCGTCATATTACCTGACTTCAAATTATGCTACAAGACTATAGTAACCAAAGCATCATGGTACTGGTACAATGGCAGACACATGGACCAATGGAACAGAATAGAGAATTCTGAAATAAACCCAAATACCTACAACCTATTGATTTTTGACCAAGCAAAAACATACACTGGGGAAAGAACACCCTATTCAATAATTGGTGCTAGGAAAATAGGAGCGCCACATGCAGAAAAATGAAACTGAATCCCTGTCTCTCATTACATACAAATATCAACTCAAGATGAATTAAAGTCTTAAGAAACCATAAAAAATCCTAGAAGAAAAACTCTTCTGGACATTAACCAGGGCAAAGAATTTATGACTAAGACCCCACAAGCAAATGCAACAAAAACAAAAATAAATAAAAGTGGGACTCTATTAAACTAAAAAGTTTTTGAACATCAAAAGACATAATCAACAGAGTAAATAAGCAACCTACAAAATGGAAGAAAATATTCTCAAGCTACACATCTAAAAAAAGACTAATATCCAAAATCTATAAAGAATTTAAACAGCAACAAATAATCCCATTAAAAAGTGGGTAAACAACATGAATATATATTGATCAAAAAAAGATATACAAATGGCCAATAAATGTATTTTCAAAAGATCATCACTAGCCATCAGGGAAATGAAAATCAAAGCTGCAATGTGATTATTATCTGACACCAGCCAGAATTGCTGTTATTAAAAAGAAAAAAATTTTTTAAAATGTTGGTGTGAAGTGAAAAGGAAACACTTATACACGCTTGGTAGGAGTGTAAATTAGTTCAACTTCAACTGATCTTCGACAAAGCCTCCACCACCAACTGGGGAGAGGAGAACCTATTCCATAAATGGTACAGGGAAAACTGTTTAACCACATGCAGAAGATTAAAACAAGATCCCTACCTATCACCATACACAAATATCAACTCTAAATGGACCAAAGATCTAAATGTAAAACCTCAAACTAAAGAACCTTAGAAAATGCAGGAGATACCCTTATGGAAATTGGAGCTGACAATCAATTCCTGATCAAAACCCCAAGTGCCCATGCCATAAGAGATAAGATAGACAAATGGGACCTCATCAAACTAACAAGCTTCTGTAAAACCAAAGAAACCATCAAGAGATTGAGGGGACAGCCCATAGACTGGTAAAAAATATTTGTCAACTGTATATCTCACAAAGGCCTAACATCTAGGATCTACAAGGAAATCAAATGTGCCAAAAAGAAAAAACAAACAGCCACATCACAATGTGGGCAAAAGATATGAATAGACAATTCTCAAAAGAAGATGTATGAGCAGCCAATAGATACATGAAAACATCACTTGTCATCAAAGAAATGCAAATCAAAACTACACTGGGGTACCACCTAATTCCAGTCAGGATGGGGATCATCAATAACTCAAAAAACAACAGATGCTGGAGAGGATATGGCAAAAAGGGAACACTTCTACACTCTTGGTGGGAGGTGTAAACTAGTGCAATCTCTGTGGAAAACAGTGTGGTGATTCCTAAAAGTTCTAAAAATTGGCGTTCCATATGACTTGCAATTTCCCTACTGGGAATATACCTGGAAGAACTCAAATGACTCTATAAAAAAGGTACCTGCACATGCATGTTTATTGCAACATTGTTCACAGTAGCAAGAACATGGACCCAACTGTACTGCCCATCAAAAGAGGACTGGATTTTTAAAATGTGGTACATATACATGATGGAATATTATGCAACCATAAAGAAGAAGAAAATCATGAACTTCACAGCAACTTGGGTGAACTTAGAGTCTACAATACTGAATGATCTTTCACAGAAACAAAGAACTGAGTATCACATGCTCTCACTCATAAGCAGACCCTGAACAATTATCATAATACTATAAGAGAATGATTGACAGTAGTGGGAAACTACCGGGGAAGAGAGGGCACACCTCATTAAGAAAGGTACCTGCACAATGAATATTTGTATACCTAACCCTGAATTGCACCAGACATCTTTAAAATAAAAAAAATTAAAAGGAAAAATGTTAGTTCAACCTCTATGGAAATTGGTATAGAGATTTCTCAAAGAACTAAAAGTATATCAAAAATTCAATCCAGCAATTCCACTCCTTGGTATCTACCTATCCAAAGGAAGAGAAAGAAGAAGTTGCTATACAAAATGACACCTGCACTCATATGTTTATCCCAGCACAATTCACAAATTGACAATTACAAAGATATTTATCAACCTAAATGCTCATCAACATGATAACATGTCCATCTGTGGAGAGTGAAAATGTACCACTCAGTCTAATAATAATAATAATAATAATAATAATGTATTTTACAGCAACTTGCTTAGAATTTGAGATTATTAAATACTGCATGTTAAATTAAATACTGCATGTTCTCACTTATAAGTGGGAGCTAAGCAAAAGGTTTGAAAAGGTACATAGAATGGTATAATGAACATTTGAGCCTTGGAATGGGAAGGGTGGGAAAGTGAGGAGGAATTAAAAATCATCTATTGGATAAAATGTGCACTAGTAGGAGTGATAGGTACACTTAAAGCCAAGCCTTCTTCAACACTGTACAATGAATGCATCCATGTAACCAAAATCCATTTGTAGCCCCTAAAGCTTGAAATATATAAAAAGTTGTTCTAATAGAAGTAGAAGCTGGGCTCAGTGGCCCAGCCTATAATCCCTTGCCTTTGGGAGGCTGAGGTGAGTGGATTGCCTGAGCCTGCCGGTTTGAGACCCACGTGGGCAGCGAGACTTCATCTCTACAATAAATCAAAAAATCAGCCGGGCGTGGTAGCGCATGCCTGTAATTCCGGCTACTTGGAAGGCTGAGGCAGAAGGATCGCCGGAGCCCAGCAGGTCAAGGCTGTGGTGGCCAGGAGCGGCCACTGCACTCCAGTCTGGGTGACTGAGTGAGACTTCAACTCAAAAAAAAAGAAGAAGAAGAAATAAAAATAGTGGTTATTAGAGGCTAGAAAGGGCAAGGAGGTCGGGGATATGGAGAGGATGGTTCTACATATGTAAATTTATACATGTGATGCAGAACTTTAACAAAATGAAAAAACCATATTATCTCAATACATGCAAGGAAATAACTTGACAAAATTCAACATCTGGTTTTGAAAAAAGCTCTAAAAATATTAAGTATAAAAGGAATATATCTGGCTAGGCTCGGTGGCTCAGCCTGTAATCCCAGCACTCTGGGAGGCTGAGGTGAGTAGATTGCCTGAGCCCCAAGGTTCGAGACCCACCTGGGTAACTTGACAAGACCTCATCTCTACAATAAATCAAAAAAGAAAAATTATCCAGGCGTGGTAGCGCACGCCTGTAGTTCCAGCTACTTGGAAGGCTGAGGTGGAAGGATCACCGGAGCCCAGCAGGTCGAGGCTGCTGTGGCCAGGAGCGGCCACTGCACTCCAGTCTGAGTGACAGAGTGAGACTCCAACACACATAAAAAAAGGAATATATCTCAATACAATAAAGGCCATATATGAAAAGTCCCTAGCTAATATCATACTCCACAGTAAAAAGTTGGAAACTGTTCCTCTGAGAACAGGAAGAAGACAAGAATGCCTGTTCTTGTCGTTTCTGTTCAACAAACTACTGGAAGTTCTAGGCAGAGCAATTAGGCAAGAAAAATAAATTAAAAAATCCAAATCAGAAAAAAGAAGTCAAATTATCTCTGTTTGCTGATAACAAATTTGTGTATAAAAATTCAAAAAACTCCACCAAAAACCACTAGAACAAGTAAATGAATTCAGTAAAGTTGCAATAAAAGTCTGTATTATCCAAGTGATCTACAGATTCAATGCAATATCTACCAAAATTCCAAAGACATTTTCACAGAAATTTAAAAAACAATTCTAAAATTCATATGAAATCACAAAAGACTTGAAGCAGCCAAAACAATCAAAAGCAAAAAGTACAAAGCTGGAGGCATCAAAATATACTACAAAACTCTAGTAATCAATACAATATGGTATTGGTAAAGAAACAAACACAACAGCCAATGGACCAGGTTAGAAAGTCCAGAAATAAATATATGCATTTAAGTTAACTTGATTTTCAACAAAGGCACCAAAAATACACAATGGAGAAAGGACAGTCTCTTTAGTAAATAGTGTTGGGAAAACTGATATCCTTATGCAGAAGAATGAAATTAGACCCAAATCTCATATCATATACTAAAATTAAATAAAATTAAATTTAATCCTTAAATGTAAGACCTAAAACTGTAAAACTACTAGAAAAAAAAAACATAAGGAGAAACCTCATTGCATTGTTATGGGAAATGATTTTTTGTACATGAGCCCAAAAGCATGGGCAACAAAAACAAAAATAAGCAAATGAGACTAAATAAAACTAAGATGCATTTAGTTTTTCCTTTTGAACCATAAATAAAACAATCAACAGAGAGAAGAGACAACCTATATAATGGGCGAAAATATCTGTAAAACATACATCTGGCAAGGCATTAATATCTAAACTATATACAATATGTAAACAACTCAATAGTAAGAAAGCAAATAACATGGTTTTAAAATGGACAAAAGCTGGGCTCAGTGGCTCAGTCTGTAATCCCAGCACTTTGGGAAGCTGAGGCTAGTGATTGCCTGAGTCCATGGATTCGAGACCACCCGGGCAACTTGACGAGACCTCATCTCTACAATAAATCAAAAATTAGCTGGGCATGGTAGTGCGTGCCTGTAGTTCCAGCTACTTGGAAGGCTGAGGCAGAAGGATTACCAGAGTCCAGCAGATTGACACCGGGGTAGCAGAGAGCGTGTCATTGCACTCCAGTCTGGGTGACAGAATGAGACTCCAACTCAAAAAAAAAAAAATGGAAAATAAAAATGGGCAAAAGATTATTCACAATAGCAAAAACATGGAACCAACCATGCTGCTCATCAAAAGTGGACTGAATTTTTAAAATGTGGTACAATGCCTTAAGAGATAAGATAGACAAGTGGGACCTCATCAAACTGACAAGCTTCTGAAAGCCAAAGAAACCATCAAGAGAGCAGGGAGATAGCACACAGATGGGGAAAAAATATTTACCAACTGTGTCTGACAAAGGCCTAACATCTAGGATCAGCAAGGAACTCAAACATGCCAAAAAGAAAAAAAAGCACCATTAAAAAGTGGGCAAAAGATATGAATAGACACTTCTCAAAAGAAGACATACAAGCAGCCAACAGATACATGAAAACATGCTCAGCTCCATTAATCATCAAAGAAATGCAAATTAAAACCACACTGAGATTCCATCTAACTCCAGTCAGGGTGACCATCAACACTAACTCAAAAAACAACAGATGGTGGAGAAGATGCAGGGAAAAGGGAACACTACTGCACTGTTGGTGGGAGTATAAACTAATACAACCTCTGTGGAAAACAGTTTGTGATTTCTAAAACATTTAAAAATCAACCTTCCATATGATCCTGCATTCCCCCTACTGGAGATATACCTGGAGAAACTCAAATCACTGTATTAAAAAGATACCTGCACACATATGTTTATTGCAGCATTGTTCACAACAGCAAAAACATGGAACCAACCATGCTGTCCATTGAAAAAGGACTGGATTTTTAAAATGTGGTACATATACACAATGGGATATTATACAGCCATAAATAAGGACAAAATTATGAATTTCACAGCAACTTGGATGAACTTAGATTCTATAATACTGAGTGATTTATCACAGAAACAAAGAACTGAGTATCACATGTTCTCACTCATAAGTGGACCTTGAAAAATTATCATAATACTGTAAGAAAGGGATTGTCAGTAGTGGGAAACTGCTGGGGGGGGCAGGATTGGCAATAGCGGGATTCTGCCAGAGGAGGGAGACACACCTCATCAACAAAGGTACCTGCATAATAAACATTTGTATACCTAACCCTGAATTGTACCCCACATCTTTAAAAAAAATTTGTTTTAAGAAAAAAAGTGGTACATATACATGATGGAAAATTACACCACCATAAAGAAGGACAAAATTATGAATTTTGCAGCAACTTGGATAGACTTAGAGGCTATACTACTGAGTGATCTATCACAGAAACAAAGTATCACATATTCTCACTCACTAACGAACCTTGAATAACCATCATATTATTATAAGAAAGGGATTGGCAGTAGTGGGAAACTGCCAGGGGAGAGCAGAGGTGAGATTGGCAGTAGTGGGAAGTTTCCAGGGGAGGGGGAGGCACAGCTCATCAACAAGGGTAACTGCATAATGAACATTTGTATAACTAACCCTGAATTATACCTCACATATTTTAAATTTAAAGGGCAAAAGACCTGAATAGACATTTCTAAAAAGAAGACATACAAATGGCCAACAGGTATATAAGAAATGCTCAATATCACTAATCATCATGAAGATGGCCACCACAGAACTGCAAGCCAGCATCACTCTCACCTAATAAGACAGAGAGTAGGAATCCCACTGCTGTTAGACAGAGATACTCTAAGCACTTTTAAACGGGTTAAACATCATGAACCCAGTGAAAGTCTCTCTGAGTGTACAGAGTCCAGAGCCATTGCAGGCATGGAATTCTAGGCACTCCATCCCCTGCCCTGCACCAGGCATGTAATGAAAAGGAAGATCTTATTGGAGAAGGCGAGGGGTGAGTGATCATAAGATACTTTGAATTGGTTCACCCTCTCCCAACAATACATGAAACGTCAGTTTTACATGGAAGAAAATCTGTTCTGGATGTACTGGTGGTTGCCGCAGCCCAGGTGGAATGGGTAAGAAATCCTGTACAGGAAGGCCCACCTGTGGGGTGAATCTGACTGACACAGCCACCACTGAAACCTTTTGGAGCAATAGAATGGCACCTCTCTTACAGGGCAGGTCAGAGGGTGGGGATTCAGCTGTCAATTAAAGGAAGAAATCTGAACATGTTTGGAGGGTGAAACACCCCACAACCAACAGGAATCTCTTGAATACAAAAAGACCAAAAAGGCAGGCACAGTAATCCAGGTGCCCCATCTCCCTGCCATGAGCTAGGTTTGTATAGGCACTGAGATCATTCTAGGTGAGGGAGGGGAGTGAGTAATTTGTGGATGCACTGGGACCATTACCCCTCTTCCATCAGCCACATGCAGTAGGGAACTGAAAACTGGCCTGACTAGTTTAGCAGAGGAGAGAGAATCTGAAATAACAAGAACCTGCCATGGAGCAGAGATCCTTCCTTTCACATTGACTAAAATGAGGAAGGATCAACAAAGAAACACAAGCAACTCTCAGAATTTTAATGAGGCAGCACAAGAAAAAGCAGCCATCAAAACACAAACAATGGAAACACCCCAGAATAATCTTCCCTGGTGGATAATTACAGAAATCAGAGAATGGATGGCACATATGAACAGAAACATGAAGCAAAACTGAAAGAAATCATATAGAAAGTAAAAGTGGAGATTGCAAAGATCAGAAAGGCTTATTCTAAAATAATGAAATAAAGAATTCCATCCTTGAAATCAATAACAAAGTAACAAGTACTGGAAAAAGACTCAACCAAGCAGAGGAAAGAAACTCAGACTTTGAAACCAAAATATGGAATTAACACAGTGTTTCAAAACGATTTTTTAAAAGCACTCAAAAAGAAAGAACAAACCCATTGAGAGCTGTGTGACTTCCTCAAAAAACCAAACCTACATCTGATTGGTATCCCTGAAGAAGAGAGGTAAGATGAGAACACTATGGAACAAATACTCCATGAGATCATTCAAGACAACTTCCTCCATTTGCTGGAGAGATGAACATCCAAGTGCAAGAGATTCAGAGAACCCCTGGAAGATATTACATGAGGAGACCGTGACAAAGACACATAGTAATATGCCTCCAAAAAGTAAGTACAAAAGAAAAAATCCTAAAAGAAGCAAGAGAGAAAGGTCAGACTACCTACTAGGGAAAACTTATCAGAATCGCTTCAGGCTTATCTTCATAAAGACTACAAGCCAAAAGAGATTTGAGTCCAATCATTAATATTCTTAAAGATAAGTAATTTCAAAAAGAATTTCCTACACAGTCAAGCTAAGCTTCATCAGTGACAGATAATTAAAATATTTCCCAGGCATCCAATTTCTAAGAGATTATGCTGCCTCCAGATAGGACACACTTAAGAAGGTTTTGAGCACAGAAAAAAAAGAAGAGGAAGAAAAATAATGTCCATGCATACCACAAAAGTACAGGTAAACACAGTTATCAGAGTATATAGATCATCCACAAAAATGAAGACACTCATATGTATAAATACAAAAGTTAAAAAGAAACTGTAGCTCCCTAAGAGCACTATGATTGAATAAGCTCTCACATATCAATAATCAACTTGAACATGAATAAACTAAATGCACCACTGAAGAGACATAGAGTGGCAAATTGGATTTTCAAACCATGATCCAACAATCTGCTGCATCCAGGAAACTCTTCCTACCACAAAAGACACTCACAGACTCAAGTTTGGAGGTTGGAAAAAAACCTTTCAGGTGAATGGAAAACAGAAGAAAACAGGAGTAGCTATTATAATATAAGATGAAGAAGACCTCAAATCATAAAAAGTAAAAAAAAGCCAGGCTCAGTGGCTCAGCCTGTAATCCCGCACCTTTGGGAGGCTGAGGTGAGTGGATTGCCTGAGTCTGCCGGTTTGAGACCCACCTGGACAGCGAGACCTCATCTCTACAATAAATCAAAAAATCAGCCAGGCATGGTAGTGCATGCCTGTAATTCCGGCTACTTGGAAGGCTGAGGCAGAAGGATCACTGGAGCCCAGCAGGTCAAGGCTGCAGTGGCCGGGAGCAACCACTGCACTCCTGTCTGGGCGACAGAGTGAGACTCCAACTCAAAAAAAAAAAAAGGAAAAAAAGAAAACTACAGAATGATAAAAGGCTCGATTCTTAAGCAAAATATCCATCCTGGACATATATGCACCCAACACAGAAGCACCAGGTTTTATGAGACAACTACTGAACAAACTAAAAGAAGACATTGACTCTCACACAAGTATATATGGAGACCTAAATACCCTATTAACTGTTCTAGATAGATCATCAACACAAAAATCCAACAAGGAGATCTAGAGCTTCTACTCAACACTTGATCAAATGAACTTAATGGACACGTACAGAACACTTCACCCAACAAATACAGAGTATACTTTCTATTCACTGGCACATGGAACATATTCCAAGATTGATCACATTTTCAGACATAAATCAAACATGACAAAATTTCAAAAGGTTGAAATAATACCCTGCATCTTCTCAGATCACTGTGGAATAAAAATAAATATTGTCACCAAACAAGATCCCTCCAAAACACACAAAGACATGGACACTAGCAACATGCTTTTGAACAACTTCTAGGTCAACATGAAAATCAAGACAGAAATAAAAAGATTCCTAGAAACAAATGAAAACAAAGACATGCCTTATCAGAATCTCTGGGATGCTATGAAAGCAGTGTTAAGAGAGAAATTCATAGCACTGCACACAAATCAAGAAAACAGAAAGATCATAGTCAGCCCAATGTCACACCTAAAAGAACTGGAGAGGCAAGATCACCTAAATCATAACTTCAGCAGGAGAATCCAGATCAGCAAGAAAAAAATCACAGTTGCAGGGTATTGAAGACAATAATATCATAGAAAAGATCAACAAGAGACAATTCTGATTATTTGGAAAGATAAATAGGAGTGACAGTCCTCTGGACAGATTGACTAAAAAGGAGAGAGAGAAAGCCCAAATAAACACAATTAGAAAGGCAAAAGGCAAAGTCACAACTTACCATGAATAAATTCAAAAGATTATCAGAGGTTACTATAAAAACCTGAAAACTTAAAAGAAATGAAGCCCTTTCTGACATGACACAACCTCTCAAGTTTGAAACAAGAAGAAATTAAAAATCTAAACAAGTGGCTCAACCTGTAATCCCAGCACTTTGGGAGGCCGAGGCTAGTGGTCTGCCTGAGCCCACGGGTTCAAGAACCACCCAGGCAACTTGGTGAGACCTCATCTCAACAATAAATCAAAAATTAGTTGGGCATAGTAGTGTGCACCTACAGTTCCAGCTACTTGTAAGGCTGAGGTGGAAGGACTGCTGGAGCCCAGCAGGGCAACGCTGGGGTGGCCAGGAGCATGCCACTGCACTCCAGCTTGGGTGGCAAAGTGAGACTCCAACTCAAAAAAAAAAAACTTAAGCAGACTAATAACAATCAAGGAAATTGACTTTATCATAAGAAATCTACCTTCCAAAAAATGGCCCCAACCTGGTGGCTTCCCAGCTAGATTCTACAAGACATACAAAAAGGGACTGATACCAATCTTACTGAAAGCATTCCAGGCAAACAAGAAAGATGAAATGCCCCTCAACTCTTTTTATGAAGCCAACATCATACTGATACCTAAACCTGGTAAAGACCCAACAAGCAGAGAGAATTACAGACCAATATCTTTGATGAACACAGACACAAAAATTTTCAACAAGATTCTAGCAAACTGGATCCAATGTCATATCTCATGATCCATCATGACCACGTAGACTTCATTCCAGGGATGTAGGGCCGGTTCTATAATCAAGGGATTCATACAGAGCCTTGGCCCCCTAAAATCACCCAGAAGCAAAGTCAAAAGAACTTACCCAACATATGCTACAGTCAATACTAAGGGGTATAGAAGTCCCATCCAAATGAAAATAAATTCAAAAATAAAAAATGACAACTTCTCCAAATAAGCCTACTTGAATATGAACTGGCACCATGAAAAACCAGAATGCTGTGACAGTACCAAAGGATCACAGTAGTTTTCTAGGAATGAATCCTAACCAAAATGAAAATTCCGAAATGACAGATAAAGAATTAAAAATATGAATTATAAGAAAGCTCAATAATATTCAAGTTGAAAACCAGAAAAACAAGTCCAAATATGAATTAAAAATCACTAAAGAGATAAATATTTTTAAACATATTTTTCATTTTAAAACTGTGGGGTACAGTTAAGGGTTAGGTATACAAATATGCACCATTCAGGCAACCTTGTTGATAAGGGGTGTCCCCTCATCCCTGGACAGATATTGACTACCATTAATCCCACCACCCTTGCCCTCTCTGCCTCCCCATAGATTCCCACGATTGTCAATCCTTTTCTTATAGTATTATGATAGATGTTCAAGGTCCACTTATGAGTGAGAACATGTGATATTCAGATCTTTGTTGCTGTGAAAGATCACTCAGTATTATAAACTTAGTTCCATCCAAGTTGCTGCAAAATTCGTGATTTTGTTCTTTTTTATAACTGCATAGTATTCCATCATGTATATGTACCACATTATTTTAATCCAGTCCTCTTTTGATGGACAGCATTGTTGGTTGTTGATTCCAGATTCTTGCTATTGTGAACAATGCTGCGATAAATATACGTGTGCAGGTATCTTTTTCCTTTTTTTTCATTGAATTATTTGTTTTTTATTATTGAGTTGTTTTTTTAATCAATAATCAATATTTTTTATTATGGTTTTGTGGGGTACAGTTAAGGGTTAGGTATAAAAATATGTTTCATTCAGGCACCATGTTGATAAGAGGTGTTTCCCCAATGCCAGACAGAAATTTACTACCGTTAATCCCACCTCCCTGCCCCTGCCATAGTTTCACACTACTGTCAGTCATTTTCTTATACTATTACATTGGATGTTAAAGGTCCGTTATTTGAGTGAGAACATGTGATACTCAGATCTTTGTTTCTGTGAGAGGTCACTCAGTATTATAGACTCTAGTTCCATCCAGGTTGCTGCGAAATTCATGATTTTGTTCCTTTTTATGGCTGCATAGTATTCCATCATGTATATGTACCACATTTTTTTAAACCAGTCCTCTTTTGATGGGCAGCATGGTTGCTTCCAGGTTCTTACTATTGTGAACAATGCTGCGATAAACATACGTGTGCAGGTATCTTTTTTATAGAATGATTTGAGTTCTTCAGGATAAATTCCCAGTAGGGGGATTGCAGGGTAATATGGGAGGTTAATATTTAGAGTTTTTAGGAATCACCACACTGCTTTCCACAGAGGTTTCACTAGTTTACACTCCCACCAATAGTGTAGAAGTGGTCCCTTTTTGCCACACCCTCTCGAGCAGCTGTTATTTTTTGAGTTGTTGATAATTGCCATTCTGACTGGAGTTAGGTGGTATCTCAGTGTGGTTTTGATTTGCATCACCCTGATGATTAGTGAGGTAGAACATTTCTTGATGTGTCTGTTGGCAGGTCGGATGTCTTCCTTTGTGAAGTGTCTGTTCATATCTTTTGCCCATTTTATAATGGGGTTCTTTGTTTTTTTCTTTTCAGCACGTTTTAGTTCCTTGTAGATCCAAGATATTAAGCCTTTGTCAGATCTGGGTTGGCAAATACTTTTTCCCAGTCTGTAGGCTGTCTCCCTGCTCTCTTGATGGTTTCTTTGGCTTTGCAAAAGCTTGTCAGTTTAATAAGGTCCCACTTGTCTATCTTCTTTCTTATGACCTGTGGGTTTTGGGTTTTGTTCAGAAATTGGATGCCAGTTCCGATTTCCATGAGGGTATGTCTTTTATTTTCTAAGTTTCTTATGGTTTGAGGTTTTAGATTTAGGTCTCTGATCCATTTGGAGTTAACTTTTGTGCATGGGTATAGATAGGGGTCCTGTTTCAATCTTCTGCATGTGGTCAGCCAGTTTTCCCAGTACCATTTACTGAATAAGTTCTCCTCTCCCCAGTGGTAGGTGGTGGAGGCTTTGTCCAAGATGAGTTGGTTGAGAAATTGAGGTTTTGCTTCTGGAATCTCAATTCTATTCCATTGATCTATATGCCTGTTCCTAAACCAGTACCACATTGTTTTGATGATTGTAGCTTTATAGTAAAGTTTAAAGTTTGGTAATGTGATACTGCCTGCTTTTTTTTTTTTTTTTTTTTTTTTTGCTGAGGATTGTTCTGGCTATTCCTGGGTGTTTGTGTTTCCAAATGAATTCCTGTGTGGTTTTTTATAGGTCTGAGAAGTATGTTGCTGGTAATTTGATGGGTATTGCATTGAATTTGTAGATTACCTTAGGTAAGATGGACATCTTCCCAATGATGATTCTTCCACTCCACGAGCATGAGATATTTTTCCACTTGTTTGTGTCATCTTTGATTTCTTTGAGCAGTGTTTTGTAGTTTTCATTGTAGAAGTCTTTCACGTCTCTGGTTAGGAAGATGCCAAGGTATTTCATTTTTTTGTGGCTATTGTGAATGGAATTGTGGTTTTTATTTGGGTTTCTGTGTGTTTATTATTTGTGTAAAGAAATGCGATTGTCTTTTGCACATTTATTTTGTATCCTGAGACTTAGCCAAAGGCCATTATCAGTGTAAGGAGATTTTTGACAGATTCTCTTGGGTTTTCAAGGTACACAATCATATCATCTGCAAAGAGAGATAACTTGACTTCCTCTTTTCCTATTTGGATAACCCTGATTGCCTTCTCTTCTCTGATTGCTTGAACCAGGTCTTCCAATACTATGTTGAACAGGAGGGGTGAGAGTGGGCATCCTTGTCTTGTTCCAGTTTTCAGGGAAAATGGTTCCAATTTTTGTCCATTTAGGAGTATGCTGACTGTGGGTTTCTCATAGATGGCTTTTACTAATTTGAGGTATGTTCCCCATATACCTAGATGCTCAGGGGTTCTTATCCAAAAGGGGTGCTGGAAAAAGCTTTTTCTGCATCTAATGATATAATCATGTGGTTCTTGTTTTGACATCTGTTGATGTATTTAATTACATTTATAATTTTACGAATGTTGAACCAGCCTTGCATCCCAGGAATGAAACCTACTTGGTCGTAATGGATGATTTTTGAGATGCATTGTTAAATCTGGTTTGCTAGGATCTTGTTGAGAATTTCAGCATCTATGTTCATCAAAGATATTGGCCTGTAGTTCTCTTTCTTTGTTGGATTTTTACCTGGCTTGGGTATCAATGTGATGTTGGCTTCGTAAAATGATTTGGGGAGAGTTCTATCTTTTTCAATCACCTGGAATACCTTCAGTAGGATTGGTATCAGTTCCTCCTTAAATGTCTTGTTAAATTCTGCTGGAAAGCCATCTGGACCAGGGCTTTTTTTTTTTAAGGTGGTTTTCTTATTATGTAGTAATAAGATTGTTGACTGGTGATTGTTATTTATCTATTTAGGATCTCAATTTCTTCTTTTTCCAACCTAGATAGGTTGTGTGATGTCAGAAAGTCCTCCATTTCTTTAAGATTTTCAAGTTTGTTTCCATACAAGTGTACATAGTAGTCTCCAGTGATCTTTTGTATTTCTTCAGGGTCAGATGTGACTTCATCTTTTGTGTTTCTGATTGTGCTTATTTGGGGTTTTTCTCATTTTTTCTTGGTCGTCTAGCTAGGGGACCATTGATCTTGTTTATCCTGTCAAAGAACCAGCTTTTTGTTTCATTGATTTTTTGTATTATCTTTTTGTCTTCTATGCCCTGGATTTGGGCTTTTATTGTGGTGATCTGGATTCTTCTGCTGAAATTAGGGTTTTTGTTGTCTTGCTATTCCAACTTCCTTAGGTGGCTTATTAGGCTGTTAATTTGTGTTTCTTCCATTTTCTTCATGTGTGTTTGTAAGGATATAAATTCCCCTCTAACTACAGCTTTTAAGGCATCCCAGAGATTTTGGTAAGGTGTTTCTTCATTTTCATTTGTTTCCAGGTATCTTTTGATCTCTGTTTTGATTTCATCATTGACCCAGGAGTTGTTTAGTACCATGCTGTTTAGTGTCCATGTCTTTGTGGGTTTTGGGGGGACCTTGTTGGTGTCAATGTTTATTTTTATTCCACTGTGGTCCGAGAAGGTGCGTGGTAGAATTTCAAACCTTTTAAATTTGCTTATGCTTGATTTATGGCTAATTATGTGGTCGATCTTAGAATACGTTCCATGCAGTGATGAGTAGAATGTGTATTCTGTGGTCTTTGGATGGAGAGTTCTGTAGGTATCAATTAAATTCATTTGGTCCAAAGTCACATTGAGATTCTGGATCTCCTTGCTGATTTTTTGTCCTGATGATCTGTCTAGGGTTGTGAGTGGGGTATTAAAGTCCCCTGTTATGATGGTGTTAGAGTCAATATCTTTCTTTAGTTTTCCTGGAAGTTGCTTTATGAAAGTTGGTGTACCTATGTTGGGTGCATATATGTTTAGGATAGATATTTCTTGTTGATGGATTGAGCCTTTTATCATTATGTAGTGACCTTCTGTATCTTTTTTTATTTTTAATAGCTTGAAGGGTATTTTGTCTGAAGTTAAGTTCGCTATTTCTCCTTTCTTTTTTATTCTGTTAGCCTTAAAGTTTGTTTCCCATCCTCTAACTTTGAGTCTGTGGCTGTCCTTCCTAGTGAGGTGAGTCTCTTGAAGGCAATAGATTGTTGACTGGTGATATTTTATCCATTTTGCCATTCTATGTCTTTTCAGTGGTGCATTGTCTATTCACATTTAGGCTAATAATTGAAATGCAAGAGTTGATCCCTGTCATAAGGTTCTTACAGAGTTATTATTCCTGTTTGTTTGTTTCTTTCTTTTGGGTTTGGAGTTGGTTCGTGTGTGTTTTTAATATTTTGCCTGTACTCTTGTGAAGAATGCTGTTGTTCTTTTTTCCTTTTCTTCTGTGTTCAGTACTTTCTTAAGTGTTTCTTGTAGAGGTGGTCTGGTGGCAGCGTAGGTTCTTAGGGATTGGATATCTGGAAGAGATTTCAATTCTCCCTCACTAATGAAGTTCAGTTTGGCTGGGTAGGTTATTCTTGGTTGAAATTGTTTATCTTTTAACACTTTGAAGATAGGGCTCCAAGCTCTCCTAGCCTGAAGGGTTTCTGTGGATAAATTTGCTGCTATTCTATAGGTCTTCCCTAGTAGGTAGTCTGGCCTTTTTATCTTGCCACCTTTAGGATTTTTTCTTTTATAGCTACTTTGTTTAGGCGAGTTATTATGTGTCTGGGAGTTGGTCTTCTCATTTGTTCTCTTGCAGGGTTCTCTGAATCTCTTGTGTTTGAATTTTTTCATCCTTGATGAGATGAAGGAAGTTTTCTTGAATGATTTCATGAAATGTTTGTTCCAGTGTGGCCTCTGTTTTTCTCTCTGCCTCAGGAAGGCAAATTAATATTAGGTTCGGTCTCTTGAAGTGATCATTCATCTCTTGCAGGTTTTGTTCTGTCTTCTTGAGCTTCTTTTCTATGCTTTTGACATTTTGTGTTAGTTCTGTGTTTGGTCTTCGAGCTCTGACATTCTTTCTTCTGCTTGGCTAATTCTGCTTTCCATGTTTATTAGTTTGTTATTTATTTCCATCACAGTACTCTTTACTGCTGTAATTTCTGACATCAGCTCCTTCCTATTTTCCTCTTGTCTCTCCTCAATTTTTTAAATTCTCTCTATTAATGTCTTGATGTCTGGGTTTGTTTCATGTGACCAGTCATTCTGGGGGCTCTTCATTGTGTTTCAGAATCTGTTTTCTCAGTGTCTGATCTCCCAGGGGTCTGTGTGAGACCTATATACTTCTTCTGGTTTTTCTTCATTTGTGTGTTTTTTTTCCCTCTCCCTACATTTTTCCTTCCCTCCACGTCACCATCTTCTTTAATTCTGTTATTCAGGGGTAGAGGGATTGATTTTACTTCTGTTTGTTCAATCTCCTATTCTTTAGGTATGCCCTCTTACTTTGTTCAATTCTGGAGTTGCACTGTAGATTGGGGGTGGTCCTATTTGCAGTTTTGAGATTTACTTAACGGGGGAGCTGTGATTCAAAATCTATCTGCAGGTCCTGGTATTCACTGACAGGTGTATGGATAATCTGAGACCCACTTCCCACTGCCTTGGAATCTGTCCACGCAGTGTTCTGTAGGTTTACTCCCTGAAATAAAATGTGGTTAGTAGAGGGAAGAGGATGGAGCAGACAGTGGGTTGAAGAGGGGGGTGGAGAGATAGAGGAGTAAGGGGGGAAACAAACGAGTGTACCAACAAATGGAGAGAGAGACCTATACTGAAACAGATAAAAACAATAGACCACAGCTACAGACTAACCAACTCCCATACAAAAAAAATAAAACACACAATAATGCTAACATACAAGCTAACGAACCACTTTATTGGTGTGCTGTTCCTCTATATAAAGATATGGCTTACAGAGAGAAGAAAAGAAAGGAAAAAAGAAAAAAAGGAACAATACAGTAGGAATAGAATTAAGTCATTAAACTAACAGAACCAATCAAGCACACTCAGAGACTTTTTGTTTAACTTCAATGTCCTTTCAGCTCTGATTTCTAGCTTTCTTTTCAAGCTGATAAATTAGCTCACAGTTAGGTTCAGTTGCTCCTGGCCTGCTGTGAAGGACAGTTCAGATTACCCTCCATTCACCACTCTGGACTATGTCTGTTTTTCCAGCTTATTTCTCCTGTTTCAGTGTTGTTACCTTGAATCACCAGCAGGTGGTGATATCTCAGCTGCTCACCCCAGAGGGGGTGGGGCCAGACAGGAACCAGCAGAAGCTGGAGATGGAAGCCTGTCTCAGGGCACACAGGAGGAGACCCACAGCAGGCAGTATGTCACGGTCACAGGAGAGGTGGCAGTGATCCCAGCAGATCTTCCCTGCAGGGGCTTCAAGGACTGAAGTTGTGGATTGCCTCAGGCATGGGTGGCGCGATGTGCTATGGTTGCCACGCAGGCTGTGGTGGTGGTGCCAGCAGCTGCTGTGTCTGTGCTGCAGTGGCTGTCCAGACCTCTGCAATGCCCCAGCGGTGGCAACGGCTAGCTCCGTGTGAAGAGCAGGCTGCAATGTTGGGGTCCGCAGCCCCCAGGGAGAGAGCTAGAGATCCACTGCAGTTCTCCTTTGCAGAGGGTTTCAGAGACCAGGTTGCCCCGTCACCATTTTGCCAGAAGTACCCCCAGGTATCTTTTTCATAGTGATTTGAGTTCTTCAGGGTATATTCCCAGTAGGGGGATTGTGGGGTCATATGGGAGGTTGATATTTAGAGCTTTGAGGAATCACCACACTGCTTTCCACAGAGGTTGCACTAGTTTGCACTCCCACCAACAGTGTAGCCATGTTCCCTTTTCACCACATCCTCTCCAGCATCTGTTATTTTTTGAGTTATTGATAATGGCATTCTGAATGAAGTTAGGTGGTATCTCAGTGTAGTTTTAATTTGCATCTCTTTGATGATTAATGAAGTCGAACATTTCTTCACGTGTCTGTTGGCCACTCATTTGCCTTCTTTTGTGAAGTGTATGTTCATATCTTTTGCCCACTTTGTAATGGGGTTGTCTGTTTTTTTCTTTTCAGCAGGTTTGAGTTCCTTATAGATCCAAGATGTTAGGCCTTTGTCAGACATGAAGTTGGCAAATACTTTTTCCCAGTCTGTGTGTTGTCTCTCTGCTCTCTTGATGGTTTCTTTGGCTTTGCAGAAGCTTGTCAGTTTAATGAGGTCCCACTTGCCTGTCTTATCTCTTATGGCTCGTGCGTTTTGGGTTTTGTTCAGCAATTGAATGCCAGTTCCAATTTCCGTAAGGGTGTGTCCTGCATTTTCTAAGGTTCTTATGGTTTGAGGTTTTACATTTAGGTCTCTGATCCATTTAGAGTTAATTTTTGTGTATAGGGATAGATAGGAATCTTGTTTGAGTCTTCTGCATGTGGTCAGCCAGTTTTCCCAGCACCATTTGCTGAATAGGTTCTCCTCTCCCCAGTGGTAGGTGGTGGAGTCTTTGTAGAGTTTCAGTTGGTCGAGAAATTGCGGTTTTGCTTTTGGAACCTCAATTCTATTCCATTGGCAAACATGCCTGTTCCTGTACCAATATCAAGCTGTTTTGATTATGGTAGCTTTACAGTAAAGTTTGAGGTCTGGTAATGTTATACCACCTGCTTTTTTTTTTTTTTTTTTTGAATACCAAACTTCTGGATATAAAATTTACTGAGAGAATTACAAATTGCAGTTGAAACCTTTAACAATAGACTACCACACAGAAGATAGATTTCAAACTTGAAGACATATCTTTCAAATTAACCCAATTCATTTTTTTTAAGTTAAGGAATTAATAATTAACAAAGCCTTCAAGAATTATGGGATTATGTAAAGTGAATAAACCTATGAGTTATAAGTTTAAAAATTTGGAAAACCTATGTGAGAGAATAATTCAGGTTTGTTCGAGATGTAGACATTAATACACAAGAAGCTCAGAGAACACCTGGAAGATACTTTGAAAGATGAGCATCACCAAAGCATATAGTAACAGGGCTACCCAAAGTCAACATAAAGGAAAAAAATCCCAAAAGCAGCAAGAAACAAATGTCTAATCACCTATAAAGGAAATTCCATCAGACTAACAATGGATTTCTCAGCAGAATTATTATGTGACAGAGGAGACTGCAATCCTATTTTCAGTCTTCTTTAAAAAAAACAAAAGTTAGCTAGTTCATGTCTTTTATTAACACATACACAATTACTTGTCTTCTGGTTTGTTGAAGCAATAAGTCAGACAACATTTACCACAGTAATGTCTGTCAAAGTGGCTGGTCATAAAATCTCCAGCACCACATTCTTCTGAAGAGACTCTCAACAAAGGTGACTCATTTTGCCATTCTCATCCACCTCATAATACTTCAGGACAGTCAGTTTAACCTTCTTTCTCTTATACTTATTCTTCTTGGGAGTGGTATAAGACTTATTGTTCCTTTTCTCAGCAACACCACAAAGTCTTAACACAAAATGAAGAGTAGACTCCTTTTGAATGTTGTAGTCAGAGTACATTCATCTTCCAGTTGCCTGCAAGCAAAGATTTGCTAATCATGAGAAATTCCTTCCTCATCCTGGATCTTGACCTTTACATTTTCAAATGTATTCAAGGGTTCAACGTGGAAAGTGATAGTCTTCCTGTAAGGGTCTTCATGAAAATCTGCATCTTGGCAGTGGTCCCACTGCAGATGGTGGATTAAAAGCTATTTTGTCTTCTTAAAGTAAAGAACTGCCAGCCACGAATTGTGTGTCTTGTTAAACTAAGCTTCATAAATGAAAGAAAAATGAATTCTTTCCCAGAGAAGCAAATACTAAGGGAATTCATCACTACATTGGTACTAGAAGAAAAATGTTCAAAGGAGTTCTAAACATGGAAATAAATATGTGATACTCACCATCATAAAAGTTCATGAAAGTATAAAATGCACTGATCTTATAAAGCAACTATGCAATTGAGATTAGAAGGCAACTAAGTAACAACACCATTATGGAAACAAAACCTCACATATCAATATTAACCATGATTATAAATGACCTAAATGATCCACTTAAAAGATATAAACTGGCAGAACAGATAAGAAATCAAGATCCAACCACATGCAGCTTATAAAACCCCACAAAATAGGTAAGGACGTTCACTAACTCAAAGTAAAGGGGTGGAAAAAGATATTCCACACAATCAGAAATCAAAACAGCAGGAGTAGCTATACTCATGTGCAATAAAACTGATTTTAAATAAACAACAGTAAAAAAAGACATAAAGGTCATTATATAATGATAAAAGAATAAATTCAACTAGAAGAAGTGATCATTCTAAATATATACAAACCAAAAACAGAGCACCCAGATTCATAAATCAAATACTATTAGACCTAAGAAAAGAGAAATACAGTAATAGTGAGAAATTTCAGCACCCCACTGATAGCACTAGATAGATCATCAAAGGAGAAAAATCAACAAAAAAAATTCTGTACGTAAATTAGACTCTATAGCAAATGGGCCTAATAGACATTTATAGAAAATTCTACCCTACAACCACAAAATATACATTATTTACATCTATGCATGAAATAGTCTCCAAAATAGATCATAAGCTAGACCTCAAGAAAAACCTCAATGGATTTTTAAAAATTGCAGTCATATCAAGCATCTTCTCAGACCACAGTGAAATAAAACTAGAAATCATACCAAGAGGCACTCTCAAACTGTACAAATATATAGAAATTAAACAACCTGCTCCTGAATGATCTTTTGGGAAGCATTGAAATTAAGGTGTAAATTTTTAAATGTTTTGAAATGAATGAAAATAGAAACACAACATATGAAAATTTCTCGGCACCCTGGTGCTGGCAGCAGGTACTACCTAGAATGGTATGGAGGGGATCCTGAAGGGTCCACGTTTCCTGGACAAACACATTGATCCTCTGTATGGCTACTTTGCTTCTGTAGTGGGACAGGATGGGCAAATAGATTCTGATGAACTGCAGAGATGTCTGACACAGTCTGGCATTGCCGGAGGATACAAACCTTTTAACCTGGAGACTTGTCAGCTTATGGTTTCAATGCTGGATAGAGATTTGTTTAGCACAATGGGTTTCAATGAATTTAAAGAACTCTCGGCATACTGACTGGCTGGAGACAAGGCTTCATCAGTTTTGACAGCGATTGGAGTGAAAAGTGAATCTTCAAGGATTGGAGAAGGCCCTGACAACAATGGGATTTAGGTTGAGTCCCCAGTCTGTGAATTAATTTGCAAAGTGGTACAGCAGTAATGGGAAGATCATCTTTGGTGAATATACTGCCTGCTACATCAAACTAAGGGTTCTCGTGGACAGCTTTTGAAGAGGGGATACTGCCCAGCAAGGTGTTGTGAATTTCCCATATGATGACTTCATTCAATGTGTCATGAGTGTTCAAGTGAGGAGGAAGCTGCCTGAACTGGTCAACATTCCAACTGGAGTTAGCCTCTGCTCTTAACTCTTTGCCTTCAGTAATGTGTGTAAACTTACATCACCACTTTCTTTTATCAGCTATTGTAAAGGTTTATTACTTTATGTGCAACTGAAGTTTTAAGTTTTGCTAACAAATTCTGCCAGGGACCAGCTCCAGCTGGGTTCAGGGTACCCAAAAGGTGGAGACGGCGTTGGCGATTGGGGGAAAGAAGAGAGAAAGAGAGAGAGAGAGAAAGAAAGAGACTGGACTCCGGTCTAGTGCAGAAGCAATGTGAGTTTTTGGGAATTACAATTGGTCTTTTATACACAAAGTCAGATGTGGGAGGGACATCCCCCATGTACCAGAAACCTTAATCCATGAAAACTTAATCAATGATTGCCTTTAAACCCTTTTCATATGATAATCTTAAAATCCCATAACAAAGGATAACCTAATCCATGACTGACATATTCTATAAACCTTTTTCATCCTAAGCTGATTGATTTATGTCAAGTTAAACAATTCTATAGAAGCTTAAATATTTACTTTACAAACGAAAGTGGCCCATCCCAGAATGTTTGAAATGTGGCCCAGTTCAAAGTTCACAGTGGGCTACCTGCAAGTAACCCAGCCGCATTCTTTTAACACAATGGCTGTCTTCTAAAACTATATTCTACAATTTACACCTTCAATAAATCCTAAGATCATGACCCAGAAGTCTGTGACCAATACTGAGGCTCTTAGATTTGACACAAGTTTGAATTATAAGTTGTGCGAAAGCCAAAACTGCAGTTTGTGGAAGAATGGGAGCAATGAGCTTCTAAAGTTAGCTTGTATTCGTCCTGGTCTCAGAGTTTTTATGTTTTGAGCTCACAGGAGCTTAATCTGGTTAGTGCTGAGTAGAAAGGGGGAGGAAATGGGGTCAAATAGCTCCCAAACGCATCCTAGTGGTCTCAGGGTCAACGGCCCTTCCTGATCCCTAACGCTCAGTGGGCCTCCGTGGCAGGCTCCCAACAAAATTCTTTGGAACTTTAATAATAAGACTATATCTGTTACACCATTTAGCACTTATTTGAGACATTATCAATCATGCTTTATTTTCTAAGCCTCTTTTATGTAAATTCAAGTGTGTAAAATGTTGGAGGCCCATTATATATGTTTCATTGTGAGACATTAAAAACTTTTAATCAGACTACAACTATTATCTTCCTTCTCCTAGCGGCGGCTGTAATGTGATACTGAAAGTGTTATGTATGGGGTATTCTTATGTAAATAGTTGAGACCCATGGAGGAGGGGATGGAAATCATGTCAGGGTTTACTTTAGTAGATATTTAGCACAGACCTTAAGACTTACAGATATTTTTATGGGTTTATGAGTGAATATTATTATTATTTTCTGCCCCTTTGAGACCTACTGAATAATTTAAGTGGCAAATGCCATCTCACCAAGTCTCTCTGTGTCACCATTCACTTAAACCTTTGTTAACTATACTTAAAATTCTTGTACATTATGAACTTAACTACATAAAAAGAAAATTGATAGAAAAAGACTAGGAAATATATAAAAATATTAACTATGATTGGTTTTGGATAATGGAATTCTAGACAACTTTAATTTCATTTACATATTTCAACATTTTCCAAATTTTCTATAAGGTGTATGCCTTACTTTTAAAATCAAGAAGATATTAATTTTTAAAATATTGATATATCCATTTTGATATACCACATGTTTATACTTTTAAAAATGTATATAAGCCGGGCTCAGTGGCTCAGCCTGTAATCCCAAGCCTTTGGGAGGCTGAGGTGAGTAGATTGCCTGAGCCCGCGGGTTCGAGACCTGCCTAGGCAGCGAGACCTCATCTCTACAATAAATCAAAAAATCAGCTGAGCATGGTAGCGCATACCTGTAATTCCAGCTATTTGGAAGGCTGAGGTAGAAGTATCGCCGGAGCCCAGCAGGTCGAGGCTGCAGTGGCCGGGAGCAGCCACTGCACTCCAGTCTGGGCGACAGAGAGAGACTCCAACTCAAAAAAAAAAATGTATGCAGCTGAAGGAATAGAAAGAGTGTACCAGAATTTTGATCTGGCTACCACTGGAAGTCAAGGTCATTAGTTCATTTTTTCCCTTTCTACTACTTTTCCACATATTCTTTAATAAACAGATATTACATTCACAATGGTACACTTTGTTTTTTAAAGATGATGGCTTGCTATATTGCCTAAGTTGGTTTAGAAATCCTGGGTTTAAACAATTCTCTTACCTTGGACTCTCAAAATGCTGGGATTATAGGCATGAGCCACCACACCTGGCCAATGGGATACATTTGTAAAAAAATCTTTTAAACCAAGGGCTTTCAAGTAAAATCTGGATTCTAATTCTGGCTGTGTTTCTCACTATATAATTTGGTCACTGTAGAGAATATCCTGGCTAATGGAACACAGTTTTTAAAAACTTTTAAACATGGGCTTTCAAGATCTGGATTCTAATTCAGGATGTATTTCTCACTATATTATTTGGTCACTGTAGATCATTTCAAAAGCCTCACTTTCCCCATCTTTGAAAAAGAGACAATTCTTACTTCTTGGAGTAGTTCTGAACATGAAAAGTGTGTTGATATAACAAGTACTAACAGTGTTTCTGTTTCTTAAATTTAAAACTGACCTGGTTTGCCTTTTTTGCAAGAGAGCTTAACAGATAAAAAATGAAATTAGTCTATTTTCTACTTACCAGCAGAGTATCTGTCATATCTTAGGGTACCATGTGAGAGTTACCATTCAAGTGAATACTTAGTTGTCAACCAATGAAAATAAAACATTTTTCCCACATCTTTAGTCACATTTCACTAATAAAATTATTTTTTCAAATATTACTAAAATATATCCATTCACTATTTATTTAATCCTAATGTATAATTATGTAATTGTGAGCAGTTATGCCCAGGTTACATATCAGAATGTAGCAGACCACTGTATATTACACAGTGAATCTAGTTTTCATCCCCTAATATTGTCTATGAGGCCACAAAGCTTTGCTTGAGCCTGGACTATCCAGAAGAGGGCCAGAAGGGGCTCAGAGAACCAGGAGGCAGGGAGGTCACCTTCAGAATCTCCACACCTGCTGTTTGGTCTAAATTCACGAGGATCCCCTGGGGAAATCATAGTTTAAGGAAATGGTAATTTCCTGGGTGAGAAAAGCAGTAGGGAAAAGGGCTTTGTTGGCCCAAAGTTTTGTTCACACTTGAAACATCCTGTTGTTTTGATAAGTCTCAGAGTGTGCTGCATTGATCAGGGTTCTGAATTTGCTTTTAGATGAGAGCTAAAATATTACAACCATGAAACCCATGCCTCTGGAATCATTCAATTAACTCAGTTTTAATTATTTATACCTCAAAACAAGTCTCCTTATCTCAATTTCCTTCACCAGTTCAGTCCAAAAGCATGGAGTGTCCAGTGTGTCCCTATAGGTAGAAACTTTTCTTCTCCTTGACAAATTTGATATATCCATCCCCTTTCTTTAATTACAGCCAAAGTCTTCATTACACGTGAATCTCCTGTTGCCTTATTTCTATTTTATGTTGGCTTCTATGTTTCATTCTTTGTATATTTCCAGTACAGCCTTGCCCACTACTTTTAAACTACTTCCTGGTCTGCTTATTATTTTCTTAAAGTATGCTGTTGGAGCATGCTCCAAGTTGTGAGCTCAAACTTGAATACTTCAATTCCTTGGAGAATTAAGTTCCTCAAATGACACAACTTGACATATAATTTTATTCTGGAGATGTGTGATTTTATCTTGTGCTACAAGAGATTTATGATTTATAAACATTTCATTCAATTCCATAGGAATGCAGCTGCCAGAGGCCTGGAGCTTTCTGGGGACAGTTGACATAAATTTGCACCACTGCAGTCATATTAAATTAAAACTCTCACTCCTATTGAGCCAAATTGGAGTTTAGACTCTTCTTTTCCATGATGTTCCAGGTGATACCATCATTCTGTGAGATGACATGTGAGCTGAAACTTCTGCTATCTCTGAACTAGACTTTGCTTTGGCTCAACTGCATGTCACTGTTTCCATGTTCATCTCAATGAATTATTATATGCCTAAAATACTTTAAATATAAGAAATGGAGCTATTTGTAATCACTATAAACTTTCTAAATCTCACAATAAACATACAAACTCTCAAAAAACAAAAAACATCAACACAACATTTATAGACCACTAGCTAGCTAGGTTAACCAAGGAAAAAAGATGAAAATAAATGGAATAAGAAATGAAACAGATAATATTACAACTGATACCAATGAAATACAAAAGACCATCAGAGACAACTGTAAGCACGTGTCCCCACAAAAACTAGAAAACCTCAAAGATATAGATAAATTTGTGGAAATATACAGTCTCCGAAGATTGAACCAGGAAGAAAAATAAATCCTGGATAGACTATTAACAAGTAGCGAAATTGAATCAGTAACCTAAAAAAAAAAACAAAAACCCAGGTCCAGATAGATTCACAGCTAAATTCTAATAAACATACTAAGAACAAATCCTACTGAAACTGTTCCAAAAAAAAAATGTGAGAAGGAGGAAAAATTCCCTAACTCATTCTACAAAGTCCCAGAATCAGGGTGATATTAAAGCAAGGCAAGAACACAACAAAAAAGAGAAAACTATAGGCCAATATACCTGATGAACATAGATGCAAAAATTCTCAACAAAATAGCAGTAATCTAAGTCCGACAACATATCAAAAAGATAATATACCACGATCATCATTGTGCATCTGCATTTCTCTGATTATTAGTGGTTAAGCATTTTTATATGTTTGTTGACCATTGTTTGTAAATCTTTTTTATTTATTTATTTTTATTATAAATATGTGGAGTACAATTTAGGGTTAGGTAGCCTATATAAACGTTGATTACACAGGTACCCTTGTTGATGAGGTATGCCTCTCTCTCCCCTAGCAGTTTTGTTTGTAAGTCCTCTTTTGTAAAATTTTGGTTCATGTCCTTTGCCTAGTTTTTAATAGATTTTTGTTGTTTGTGTTCCTTGTAGATTCTGGATGTTAGCCCTTTATTGGATAAATGGTTTGTAAATATTTTCTCTCTTTCTATAGGATATCTGTTTACTCTGTTGTTTATTTCTTTTGCAGTTCAGAGGCTTTGTAGCTTAATTAAGTTCCATTAGTCTACTTTTGTTTTCGTTGCATTTGTTTTTGAGAATGTGGTCAGAAATTATTTGCCTAGGCTAATGTCCAGAAAAGTTTTTTGTAGTGTTTCTTCTAAGACTTTTATAACTTCAGGTCTTACATTTCTGTCTTTAATTCACCTTGAGTTAATTTTTGGATATGGTGAGAGATATGGGTCAACTTTCATTCTTCTGCATGTGGATATCCATTTTCCTAGTACCAATTATTGAATAGGGTGTCCTTTCTGATACCAGTTACTATGTCTATTAAGGAAAAAGTCAAAAAAAACAACAGATATTGGTGAAGATGCAGAGAAAAGATAATGATTATACACTGTTGGTGGGAATGTGTATTAGTACAACTTCTATGGAAAGCAGTATAGAGATTTCTCAAAGAGCTAAAAATACAACTACCATTTGATCCAGTAATCCCTCTACTGGCTATGTACCCAATGGGAAATAAATCATATCAAAAAGATATCCACACTCATATGTTAATCACAGCACTATTCCCAATAACAAAGATATGAAATCAACCTAAGTGTCTGTCAATCGATGACTGGATAAAGAAAATGTGGTGTGTGTGTGTGTGTGTGTGTGTGTGTGTGTGTGTGTGTGTGTGTATCCACATATATATGCACATACACACACACACATACATGTACACACTATGGAATACTCAGCTACAAAAATGAATGAAATCCTGTCTCTCAGTAACATGGACGGAATGAAGACCATTATCCTAAGTGATATAACCCAGAAACCAAAAGTCAAATATTCTATGTTCTCACTTATAAGTGGGAGCTAAACAATGGGTACAAATGACATACACAGTGGAATAATAGACACTGGAGACTCCAAAAGGTGGGAGAGTAGGAGAGAGTGAGGGTTGAAAATGTAGCAGTTTGGGTGCCATTTTCACTATAGTGGGTATCCTAAAATTCCAAGTTTCACCATTATGTAATTTATCCATGTAAGAAGACTGCACTTGTACCCCTAAATCTCTTTTTTTAAGTATAAAAATAGATGACACAAACAAATGGAAAAATAAGCCATGCTCATGGATTGGAAGAATCGACATTGTTAAGATATCCATTCTACCCAAGGCAATCAACAATTTAATGTTGACTTAAATGTAAAAAAGACCTAAATGTAAAAACGCAAACTATAAGAACCTTAGAAAATGCAGGAGATACTCTTATGGAAATTGAAACTGGCAAGCAATTCCTGATCAAAACCCCAAGCACTAGTGCCATAAGAGATAAGATAAACAAGTGGGACCTCATCAAACTAACAAGCTTCTGCAAAGTCAAAGAAACCATCAAGAGAGCAGGGAGATAGCCCATGAACTGGGAAAAAATATTTGCCAACAATATATCTGACAAAAGCATAACATCTATGATCTACCAGGAACTCAAACATCCCCAAAAGAAAAAAAACAGATATGAATAAACACTTCTTAAAAGAAGACATACAAGCAGCCAACTGATACATGAAAAAATGCTCAGCCTTAACTAGTCATCAAAGAAATGCAAATTAAAACCACACTGAGATACCATTCAAGATGGCCATCACCAATAATTCAAAAAATAACAGATGCAGGAGAGGATGTGGGGTAAAGGGAACACTTCTACACAGTTGGTGGGAGTGTAAACTAGTACAACCTCTGTGGAAAATAGTGTGGTGATTTCTAAAAGATAAAAAAAATTACCTTCCATATAACCCCACAATCACCCACTGGGAATATACCCAGAGAAACTCAAATCACTCTATGAAAAAGATACCTGCACCTGTATGTTTATTGCAGCATTGTTCACAATAGCATAAACATGGAACCAACAGTGCTGCCCATCAAAAGAGGACTCGATTTTTTTAAATGTGGTACATATACATGATGGAATATTACACAGCCATAAAGAAGGACAAAATTATGAACTTCACAGCAACTTGGATGGACTTTGAGTCTATAATTCTGAGTGATCTATTACAGAAATGAAGAACTGAGTACCATATATTCTCACTCATAAGTGGACATTGAACAATTATTGTAGTACTATAAGAAAAGGATTGGCGGTAGTAAGAAATTGCTGGGATGGGAGGTGTGATTGGTAGTAGTGGGAATCTGCCGGGGGGGCACACCTCATCAACAAGGGTACCTGCATTATACACATTTGTATACCTAACCCTAAATTGTACCCCACATCTTTAAAATAAAAATTATATTAAAATATATAAAATATATAATAAATATTTAAGAGAAGATAAAGTCATAAGATTGCTGCTACTAGACTAGTGGCAGTATCTAATCTTGGGAGTGTTAGGAAAGAAGGCACTAATGATGTTGGAATAAACTGAAGTAGTAGTTCTTTGAAGAAATGGAGGCACTAAGGGGAGGCCAAAATTGAAATTTTATAGATTTAAGGGGAAACTGGATCAACACCCAGTACTCTGTTCTCAGTGATACCTGGGTCACCTCCCAGGTAAGACCTCAGAAGGATCATAAGAGTCAGAACAGAAAATTGTTGTCCATCTTGGATACCTACACCAAGCTAAGCAGAAGTTGCACTATGCCTGGAGCTTCAAAAAGAGGAATGTGGAGCCACCTATGGAGGGAAAACATTTTAATTCCTCTGGATCCTTGGAGAGAATTCTGCACAAAGTTAATGAATATTTATTTTCTTACTCTCTCCCCTACAAAACATGAGGGACTTAGCTGCACAGTCTCAGAATATACTCCTATGAGGAAAGAAGGGGTTATGAATATCTATAACTTGTGAATGAAGGTAAGAATCCAGGAGAGGGAGCATTCGGAATCAAGAAGCATTCGGAGATTTTCTACAGTTAGACACCTTTTTGTATGCTGTTTCTTGGCACAGGTCTTCTTTTTTGTCTAACCACTTCGTAGAACAGAAATGAGAGGTATGAATACCTGAGGAAAGTCATCAATGTCCTTTGTAGGTAAGAAATTGACTTCGAGAGTACCTGGTAAGAAAGTGGAAATATTTGCTCTCTGGGAGATGATTAGTTATCATTGGTCATTAAATAAGAAAGCTAATCTATATTCATGCTAAGCACAGATTGTCTCTATTTATACTCTAATGTTAATCTTCCTTAATGCCAGTCTACTTTTCCTGACCTTGGGATATGAATTATCAGCCAAAGAGTAGGGAAGTTTGGGGGACAGTTTTCTCACACAAGTTCACTCCCTCTCCCTCACGTTCTCTTCTCCCATTTTTCTTTTTCCTGTAGCTGTTCTTTCTCCTATAACATTCAATTCAATGTTCTTTAGTTGATTTTCCTGCTTCCATTATACTGATGTGGAAAGAAACATCTCAATTTAAAAGAACAGCTATTTATCAACCACAAGCAAGGTGAGTTAACCATCTTATTATTATCTGGATGTGGTTTAGCCACTGGTAATCCTTAATCAGAAGATGACCTAAATCTTATTCAAAGTCTGCATCTGTGGTTCCTGTGATTATCAGCCACAGAGTAAGGGTAATGAAAAGGTCTCGGTCTCTCTCTCTCTCTCTCTCTCTCTCTCTCTCTCTCTCTCTCTCTCTCTCCATTCCCCCATTCCCCTTTCTTTCTCTCTCCCCCTTATATCTGTTCTCTATAGTTATTGCTAAGAGTTGAATATTTGTATCTCCCCAAAATTTTTATGTTAAAACCCCAATCGTTAATGTGGTGGTACTTGACAGTATTTGAGGATGGGGAATTTAGAAAGTAATTAGGTCACTGGGTTGACCTCATGATAGAATTAGTGCCCTTACAAGAGAGATTGTGTCATCTCTCTGCTCTCTGCCATGCGAGGATACAATGAGAAGAGGATCATCTGCAAACCAAGAAACAGGCCCTCCCCAGACACCAGATCTGCCAACACCTTGATCTTGGATTTCCCAGTCTCCTGAACTGTGAGAAATAAATATTTGTTGTTTAAACCACCCAGTCTATGATAATTAGTTTCAACAGTCAGAACTAATTAAGAGAAATCTACCTCAAAGGTTTTTTTAAGTGAAAATACCCATTTGGTTGTGATTTTTCCATGCTCATAAAGAAAAACAAACATCAGAGTAAATGCTCTATTAATAACTGTTCAGTGTAAGAACAAAATGGAAAGATGCATGTTGTAGATGGCATAAGAACCAATAATTGACAGTGTTGCTTATCTTTAGGTACATACAAGTCCATGGAAATGTCAAACCTGACAAGACTCTCTGAATTTATCCTCTTGGGACTCTCCTCTCAGCCTCAGGACCAGAAACCACTCTTTGCCCTCTTTCTTATCATATATCTGGTCACCTTGATGGGAAATCTACTCATCATCTTGGCCATCCATTCTGATACTTAATTCCAAAACCCTGTGTATTTCTTCCTAAGCAGCCTGTCCTTTGCTGATATTTGCTACACAACAGTCATAGTCCCCAAGATGCTGGTGAACTTCTTATCAGAGAAAAAAACCATTTCCTATGCAGCATATCTGGCACAGATGTGCTTCTTCCTGGTCTTTGGAAACATAGATAGTTATCTCCTGGCAGCTATGGCCATTGACCATTATGTAGCCATTTGTAACCCCTTCCATTATATTACTGTTATGAACGAAGGATGCTGTGTGTTACTACTGGCCTTCTCCATCACTTTCTCCTATCTCCATTCTCTTCTACATGTCCTCCTGGTAAATCCACTCACTTTGTGCATCAAATGTTATCCATCACTTTTTTTGTGATGTCAACCCTGTTCTGAAACTGTCCTGCTCTTCTACCTTTGTCAATGAGGTTGTGGTTATGACAGAAGGGCTGGCCACTGTGATGGCTCCATTTGTCTGTATTATCATCTCTTCCCTGAGAATTCTCATTGCTGTTGTTAAGATTCCCTCAGCAGCTGGAAAACGCAAAGCCTTCTCCACCTGCAGCTCTCATCTCACTATAGTGACCCTGTTTTGTGGGAGTATTAGCTATGTCTATTTTCAGCCCTTGTCCAGCTATACTATCAAGGACCGAATAGCAACAATCAACTATACTGTGTTGACATCAAGGTTGAACAGATTTATCTACAGTTTAAGAAACAAAGACATAAAACGGGGTTTAGAGAAATTAATAAACAAGATTAAGCCTCAAATGGACGGATTTTCTTCTACAAAGGCCAATGATATCCATGGATTCTGACTGCAGGGTGTGTGTGTGTGTGTGTGTGTGTGTGTGCGTGCGCACGTGTGGCCACACAACACAACTGTATCTGATGCAAGTCATTTTTGGAGAAATACTTTTTCATCAGTTGTAGTTTTCCATCTGTGGTCTCTGTCATCCAATGATTAGACAGGATATTTTGATACCTATGCTCCAATTATAAACTCACCCTATAATAGCTCTCCATTCCAGAAGACCACATTCCCTTTACTTGTTCCATATTTACTAGGAGTCTTCCATTTTTCCTTCTATTTATAAATTCAGTCAAGTTTGGTCACATATATGTGGTTTATGTACAAGTTTTGTTTGTGCACATATATGTAAAAATTTGCATATTTATACATACATAGCCACTCTATTTAATTTGAAGCTGCCAGAAATTTTTTGCAGGTAGGTTGGTGTGTGTGTGTGTGTGTGTGTGTGTGTGTGTGTGTGTGTGTGTATGTGTGTGTGTGTGACCTCCTAATCAGACTAAGGGCTCCCCAACAGTAGAATCATGATCAAAAAGTGTTTCCTGATCATGCCATGATAGAACTATAGTCCCTTCTTCTAACTCTCACAAGAACTGGATAGCATGGGCTCTGAAGTCATAGATTCTCAACAACTGATACCAATCACCTAATTGACTCTTAGTAAAACAGCTCTATGCTTCTACATGTGTTTGGGTCTCTACTCTTCCCTGACATTTTCCAGAGCTTCTTGCCTATATGTTTTCTTCTCTAGAGATGCCTATATTTCTACTGTCTCTTTTGTCTTTTTTTTTTTTTTTTCAGAATAAAAGTTAACTCCATGTCATCAGAAATGTTTCCTATGGTCACTGGAGTAAGAGTCAAAAACTAATGGATATAAATGACTAGTAAGGATCTTTTGGTTCAGAGTGCCTGATATAAAAGAGGCTCTCAATTTAGTTTGGGAATAAACTATATGACTTAAGAAAGCAGACCAGGTGCAGTGGCCCACGCCTATAATCCCAGTACCATGGTAGGCTGAAGCAAAAGGATTACTTGAGTTCAAGAGTTTGACCAGCCTGGGTAACATAGTGAGACCTCATCTCTACCAAAAAATAAAACAGTTAGCCAGGTGTGGTGTCATATGCCTGCAGTCCCAGCTACTTAGGAGGCAGAGGCAGAAGGATTGCCTGACCCCAGGATGTCAAGGCTTCAGTGAGCTGTGATTATGCCACTGGACTCCAGACTGGGTGACAGAGTGAAACCCCAACTCAAAAAAAACAGTTTAGTAATTATTTCTTTCCTGCTGTTTGTATTTTAATAGATTGAAATATCTTTATGGCCGCATAATAGTCCATTGTGTATATGTACCACATTATCTTTATCTAGTCCACCTTCAATGGACTTCACAGCAAATTGGATGGAGCTGGAGACCATCATACTTAGTGATCTATTACAGAAGCAAAGAACTGAATATCGCATATTCTCACTCATAGCAGAACCTGAACATTGACCACAATAGCACAAGAATGGTACCTGATCTCAAACCAGGCAAAGTGAGGACCAAAGGGAGGCCCAACCTTTACCTGTACAATGTCCACTTGTATACCTAACCCTGAGTTGTACCCCACATCTTTAAAATAAAAATTTTTTTAAATAGCACAAAGGGGAGATTAGTAGTTGCTGAGCACTTCCGGGGGAAAGAGAGAGGAAAGGGGAACATGTAACAACACAAAGGGTACCCAAGCCAGGAGAACTGATGGCCAGGTGGAGATTCAAACTTCACCTGCATGCAGCCTACTTGTGTAGTTAACCCTTACTTGTACTCCACATCTTTATAAATAAAATATATCTAAGTCAAACAAATTGATCTTTTATGGTATTTTAGACAAGGAGGAGATGGATTATATTAAAGTGTTAAATGATAGAATACAGTCTTGGTTCTAGTTACCTATTACACAGCATGATGACCAGAGTTAACATTAATGTATTGTATATTTCTAAATAGCTAAAAGAACGGAATTTTCTTTTTTTGAAAACAAAGTCTTGCTCTGCCACTCAGACTAGAGTGCAGTGACTCAATCACAGCTCTCTATAACTTCAAGCTCCTGGGCTCAAGCAATCCTTCCACCTCAGCCTCATAACTAGCTAGGACTACAGGTACATGCCACCATGCCCTGCTAATTTATTTTATTTTTATGGAGACAGGACCTCACTATGTTGCCCAGGTTGGTCTTGAACTCCTAACCTTAAGCAATTCTCCCACCTCTTCCTCCTAAGTACTGGGATTAAAGGTACAAGCAATGGCGCTCAGTCAAAGAATGGACTTTAAATGCTCTCACCACAAAAAAGATAAGCATTTTAAGTGATACATATGTTAAATAGCTTTATTTGACCATTCCACATTGTATACATGTATTAAAACATCACGTTGTATCCCACAACAATATACAATTATTGTTTGTAAATAACAATAAAATACAGCTTTAAATCTTTTGAATTTTGCACTACACTAGGACACTAATCCCTAACATGGGGCAAAACAGAATTAGGATAAGGATATTGCTGGGTTTCGCTCCTTTATTACATGTATGACAAATTAATTTTAGCTTCCATGCCAACTCTGATAATTGATAAGGATTCTTGCATTGCTGTATTGAGAAGGCACTTATATGCCTTCCACCAGGCTGAATGAAGAAGGTTGAATTAAGACCGATTATGTGCTATGGACATGGTAGCAAGGGACACTGGTACATATAACAAGTGAATAGTCACCACACACCCCAAGACTTTGGTCATACTTTATTTCTATACCTTCATTCCTATTGTTTATTTTTAGCTTTAAGCCCTCAATCTATCTAATTGCAGCCCAATTCTGAGTTTTTCTCAACCCAATCCAATAGCTTCTCAGTGATTTCTATTACAATTTGGTCCCATTCATTCATTTCACATTTCTCTTGGCTACTATTGCTTCCTCCAAATCCTGTGTTTAAATTCTCAGGATTTATGCAGCTTTTCCCTGACATCCCTAATACAGAGTAGTTGTTTGTTTGTTTGGCTTAGTCAGTTCTGGTCCTATGCTAGAATCTGTTGCTAAA
The DNA here is from genome assembly GCA_027257055.1 of Cephalopachus bancanus. Classification (NCBI taxonomy): domain Eukaryota; kingdom Metazoa; phylum Chordata; class Mammalia; order Primates; family Tarsiidae; genus Cephalopachus; species Cephalopachus bancanus. The sequence goes on from JAPVLO010000003.1 coordinate 28,019,211, forward strand.
ATCTGCCCTCATTCTATCCATTTGTTACCATGGATGGTGACTAGGGCTTGCTTTGGGATAATCGACTGACTTTCATTACTCTTTTAACTCTCTAATCATGACCTAATAAAGATATCACCCTTTGACATCATGAGGTGACTAAATAAAACACACTTTTCCCACTGAATTAAAAAATATGCAGTATTGTAAGATAAATTCCAATATACACTTAAATCTATTTCTGAACTCTTTATTTTGTTCCACTAACTTAATCATCTGTACTTGTTAAAGTATTGTACTTGTGTTAAAGTATGATGTTTGATGGTAATAGCTTCTTTAAAATATATACTAAGGCAATTCTTTTTTCTTTAACTCCTACATTTTTTTTTAGTTGGGGTCCACTCCATCACCCATTCTGAAGTGCAGTGTCACACTTACGGCCACCCCAGCATCAACCTGCTGGGCTTCAGAGATCCTTCCGCCTCAGCCTTCCATGTAGCTGGAACTACAGGAGTGTACTACCACACCCAGCTAATTTTTTTATTTATTGTAGAGATGAGGTCTCGCCAAGTTGCCCAGGCTGATCACGAACCCATGGGCTCAGGCAATCTACTCGCCTCAGCCTCCCAAAGTGCTGGGATTACAGGCTGAGCCACCAAGCCCAGCCTGAATCCTACTTTTTAAAAATGCTATTGACAGTTCTCACACATTTATTTCTTTGTATGAAATTTTTAAAAGTGATAAATTCATTTTTTCTTTTTACCAACTATTTTCATGCGTGATATCAAATGAAAATTAGAAAGCTTGAATTTAACCATGTCCTTAGCTCTAGGGTAAGATGATAGATAAATAGATGGATAGATAAAAAGGTAGACAGACAGACAGGCAGACAGACAGATTCTCAACCACTCTCATGCTATATATACTAGATGACTATATACGGATTTATATGGCAAAATTGCACATGGAAATTTTTAAAACAGTGTTTTCAAAAAATTCATTGGGTTCTGATTGAAAAAAGTATAAAATATATAATCTGTACATTGTTTCTGAATAAAACTGCTTTTTATTATATTAGATTTTCTCTTCCAAGAAATTTTATATATTGCTTTGTATTCAGGTCTGTATTTAAGAACTGATCACTCTGCATTTTAAGATTCGGAGTATGAGCCGGGCTCGGTGGCTCAGCCTGTAATCCCGCGCCTTTGGGAGGCTGAGGTGAGTGGATTGCCTGAGCCCGCGGGTTCGAGACCCGCCTGGGCAGGCGAGACCTCATCTCTACAATAAATAAAAAAATTAGCCAGCCATGGTAGCGCTCGCCTGTAGTTCCAGCTACTTGGAAGGCTGAGGCAGAAGGATCGCTGGAACCCAGCAGGTTGAGGCTGCGGTGGCCGGGAGCGGCCACTGCAGAGTCTGGGCAACAGAGTGAGACTCCGATTCAAAAAAAAAAAAAAAAAAAGATTTGGAGTATGCTGTGTACATATTTAACCAGAGGATAACTTTTCCCCAATCTCTAGGTGGTTTCTAGGGTTCCATTTATGTTTCAATCAACCCTAGGTTACCCAGATATCCCAAAATCTCACCTTAAATTATTTATTTATTTATTTATTTATTATAAAGATGTGGGGTACAATTAAGGGTTAGGTACATAAACACCAATCACGCAGTTACCTTTGTTGATGAGGTATGCCCCTCCCTCTCCTAGCAGTTTCCCTCAATTGCCAGTCCCACCACCCTTCCCCTGACAGTTTTCCTTAAAGTTATTATCCTATAAAAGTAATTTCCATTCTTACTGTCTACCCACTTCCATACTTTGATCCTTCCTACAAACTGAACACATGCTATGGTCATCTAGCATTTGTTTGACTGCTTAAATGACAGGGAACTCACAGCATAACAGGGTCACCTATCAAATTGTTGGATAGCTCCTATGTTGATCAGAAACTGCTCTCTGCTATGATGTCTTCAATATCTTTGGTAACTTTCAATGTATAGAAGTTACTAATTATTATGTTGCCAGTGTGTTGATCTTTTCTATTCATTTAGAAATGCCTTATCCTCTAAAAATATATAGCATTCTATATTATCTTCAGTTCTATTCTTTAGTTTTAACTGTTTTGTAGATGATTAAACAATAACTTTATTTTATCTAGACATATTCAATTACTCTGATACCATTTATTGTCATTAATTTAAATGCCATCTTTGCAATATTTTAAATGCCCATTTATACATTTACATCTTTCTGGATCTCTATTTTGTTTCATTGATATGTGTCCTAGTCTGTTTTATATTGCTATAAAGGAATGCTCATGACTGAGCAATTTATAGAGAAAAGAAATCTGTTTCTTACCATTCTGGAGACTGGGAAATTTAAAGTCATGTGGCCAGTATCTGACGAGGTCCTTCTTGCTGTACTATGCCATGGTAGAAGGGGGAAGGGCACAAGGACATGAGAGGGAGCCCAGCGAAAAGAACTGAACTCATTATTTTACCAGGAACCCACTCCCACAATAATCAACTATCAAGATAACAACATTAAACCATTCATGAGAACAGAGTCCTAATGACACATCACCCCTTTTTTTTTTTTTTGAGTTGGAGTCTCACTCTGTCGCCCAGACTGGAATGCAGTGGCCGCTCCCGGCCACCACAACCTCGACCTGCTGGGCTCCAGCGATCCTTCCACCTCAGCCTTCCAAGTAGCCGGAATTACAGGCATGCGCTACCACGCCCAACTGATTTTTTTGATTTATTGTAGAGATGAGGTCTTGCTGCCCAGGCGGGTCTCGAACCCGCAGACTCTGGCAATCCACTCACCTCAGCCTCCCAAAGGCGCGGGATTACAGGCTGAGCCACCGAACCCGGCTGACACATCACCTTTTAAAGGTCAGATCACTCAACATTGTTGCAATGGGGATTAAGCTTCTGGCACATGAACTTCGAGGAAAACATTCAAATTATAGGAATATATTCATCTCTTCCTTTGCCCGTTTAATTGCTATAACTAATAGTATACTTTTAAATTGTAGAGGACACAAATAAATGGAAAAACATCCCATGCTCATGGATGGGAAAAATCAACATTGTAAAATGACCGTACTATGAAGTGTGCTCCACATCCTTATAATAAAATTTTTTTTAAAAAAAGCAATCTAAAGATTCAATGCAAACTCTATCAAACTACCAACATAGTTTTTCACATAATTAGGAGAAAAAAACCTAAAATTCATATGGAACCCAAGTAGCCAAAACAATTTTAGCCCAAAAGAACAAACCTGAAGGCATCACATGACCTGACTTCAAATTATACTACAAGGCTATAGTAACCAAAACAACATGGTACTGGTGCAAGGCAGACACTTGAACCAATGAAACAGAATAGAGAATTCTGAAATAAACTCAAATGCCTACAGACAAATGAACTCTTCAACAAAGCAGACAAAAACACACACTGGGTAAAGATGTCCTATTCAGTAACAGGTGCTGGGAAAATTGGATAGCCACACGCAGAAGAATAAAACTGGATCCTGATCTCTCCCCATACACAAAAAATAACTCAAGAAGGATTAAAGACTTAAATGTAATACCTGAAACCATAAAAATCCTAGAAGAAAACCTAACAACTCTTCTGAACATTAGCCTAGAACAAGAATTTATTACTGAGACTCCAAGAGTAAATACAACAAAAACAAAAGTAAATAAATGAAACTTAATTAAACTAAAAAACTTCTGCACAACAAAAGAAATAATCATTAGAGTTAATAAACAATCTACAGAATGGGAGAAAATACTCACAAACTATACATCTGACAAAAGACTATAGTCTATCAACTGAACTGTGGATAAAGAAAATTATGTGTGTGTGTGTGTGTGTGTATGTGTGTGTGTTTCTGTGTGATATATATATGTGTCTGTATACACACATACATATAAAATTAAATAATGAAATAATAACAAAGAGCTCAAATAAATCAGGAAGTAAAAACCCCAAATAACCCTATTAAAAAATGGGCAAACAGCATGAACAGATATCTCTCAAAGAAGACATACAAATAGCCACCAAACATGAAAAAATGCTCAACATCACTAATCATCAGAGAAATGCAAATTAAAACCAAAGTGAGATACCATCTTACATGAGTCAGAATGATCATTATTAAAAATACAAAAACAAGATATTGGCATGGATGTGGTGAAAGAGAACACTTATACATTGTTGGTGAGAATGTAAATTAGTACAACCTTTATGGAAAACAGATGAACATTTCTCAGATAACTAAAAATAGATTTACTATTTCATCCATCAATCCCATTACTTGGTATCTACCCAAAGGAAAAGAGACACCTGTACTCATATGTTTACCACAACACAATTCACAGTTGCAAAGATGTTGAATTAAGCTAAATATTCATTAACTGATCCATGGATAAAGAAAATTGTACACACATATATTATATGTATGTGTGTGTGCACGCACACACACATACGCACATACAGAGAGAGAGAGAATGAGAATGAAATAATGTCTTTTGCAACTTGGATAGAATTGGAGATCATCAGGAAAACCAAATGTCGCATGTTCTCACTTACAAGTGGGAACTAAGCTATGGGTCTGCAAAGGCTTATAGAATGATATAATGGACATTGGAGACTAAGGAGGGAGAAGGTAGAAAGGGGGTGAGGGTTAAAAAAATCACCTGGTGGATACAATGTACACTCACAGGGGTGACAGGCACACTTAAAGCCCAGACTTCTTCACCACTATGCAACACATACATGAAACAAAAACCACTTGTGCCTCTAAAACTATTGAAATAAAAATCTTTTAAAATTTTATAGGGAAAGTACCCCATCAATGTTATTATTTAAATGTTCTTAGTCATTCTTAAACAATGTCTTTTCAGGAGAAAATTTAACATCTGTTCATCAACTGAATAAAAATCTTCTTGAGTTTTTTTATTGTATGTATTGAAAGTGTATAACATGATGTTTTGATAAAGATACACATAGTGAAATAATTACTATAGTCAAGCAAATTAACACATCCATCATCTTGCATATTTTGCATTTTTTAGTGTATTAAAAAGTACTTAATATCTACTCTTTCAGCAAATTTCCAGTAAATGATACTATTTGACTTAATTGAATTTATAGATATATTTGGGGGTATACGTATCCTTATAATACTGAATTTTCCCATACAAGAACATAAAACATTTCTCTAAATATTCAGGTCTTTTTTACAGTCCGTGATTAGCTTTTATTTTATTTCTATAGGTCTTCTACAATATTTTACTCTTTTACCTATGTTTACCTGTACTATATGAATGTATCTCTTTCCAAACCATCCCTGTGAAACAAGTTCTGGATCGCCTCACTATTCTGAACTTCCTCCTCCAGACAAGTTTCAAATTTATCAAAGTCTCCAGTAATATATGGCTTCCAAAACTGAATATGACTCTGCAGTTGGGGTCTAGCCAGAAGAGCAAAGTAGGGCAATCACTTCCTTCATAAATTTATATTTCCTAACACTCCCTCCGAACTGATGATTCATCTGGTGCTTAAGATCAGTTAAGCACCTCAGAGCTCATCCCCCCAAAATTCTGACTTATGCTAAAATTTTAACACAATTCTTCAAGATGTTGCCTCAGAGGAATGAGTGTAATACCCCCTTGCTGACAGCCTCCCCTACCCTACTGGTGTCTCATCTCCCATGCCCAGGGAAAGATGAAGATTTGTTCAGATGGACAGATTCCAAGATACCGAATGGGTTATGAATTCTGCTGGTGGAGTCACTATATGGTGAAGAAAAAACAAGTCATCTTTCATGTGTGATTATCCCTTCCAATAAGAATAAAAACAGAGATAATTTGTTCACAAATGGGAAGAGTCCAATTATAGAGCAGTGATCAAAGCCATGGGCTCGGAAGTCCAAGCCCCTGGATTCACACCCTTGTTTCAACATTGACTAGTTGTGTGATATTAGGCAGGCTAGCTGTACTTAATCCCTCAGTACCCTATACTTTTAATCTGCAAATTGGTCTCAATAAATGGACTGTGGGTATAAAGTGCTTAGACCAGTGCTTAGTTCATAGTAAGCATTTAAGCAACGTTGATGTTGTCACTGTCACTTACCTACTCCTTTCATAATGCCTAATATGATAAGATGAAAGATTTGAGCCGGGCTTGGTGGCTCAGCCGATAATCCCGCGCCTTTGGGAGGCTGAGGTGAGTGGATTGCCCAAGCCCGCGGATTCGAGACCCGCCTGGGCAGGCAAGACCTCATCTCTACAATAAACTCAAAAAATTAGCCAGACATGGTAGCGCGCGCCTGTAATTCCGGATACTTGGAAGGCTGAGGCGGAAGGATCGCTGGAGCCCAGTAGGTCGACGCTGCGGTGGCCGGGAGCGGCCACTGCACTCCAGTCTGGGCGACAGAGTGAGACTCCAACTCAAAAAAAAAAAAAAAAAGATGAAAGATTTGGATTTGAGCATGATAAGAAGATAAATTAAAGTTGCTCCATTCAAAACATGAGCTTAGTTTAAAGCTACTTAAACACAACTAGTTTAGAAATACTGTAGCCCTCTGTCGATTTTCAGAGTTTTCTGCATTGGGATGCAGGGACCTAAGTCCACATAACAATAAAGTGTTTCCATGCTTCCACTTCATCATTCTTCTCCTTGGACACACTTCCTTTGGCAACCTTATGGGAAGAGATTCCTGGATCTTAAAGCGGGATCCAAATTCTCTTGCATTCCTGCCATAATGCCCTTTAATAATTTCTTTCACCCAGTGAACTAGCATATACTTTTTATCACATATTTTTAATTAACTTAAAGATATCGACCTGTGTACACTAGGCTTTCATGGTAAAGGAAAGATAACTACCAATGATTTATTCTAAATCCCAAGTGCCTATCCAAAAACCATGGAAAGTGAAAATTTCTAAAGCCAGACCTTAACCTGTGTACGGCTAACTTCACCAAGAACAGCCGTATCCTTCCCCAGAGTCTCATCTTACTCCTATTTCAGTAGATTTCACATAAGCCAATGCTCTGACCAGAAGATAAAACTTTGCTGTCAAGGGAGAACATGTTTCTCTGACTAGACAATGGGATGGATGTGCCTGGGTAGTCTTGATTTCTGTACACTAACAGGGACTGTGTTGAGATCAGCTGTGGCTATAGTTACATTGAAACTGACTTGATGTGCTAAGAGGCCCCAGGCTGAATTCCCAATCACCCATTCACCAAGAAGAAACCAAACTTTTATCTTAGGACTCCATTGAATTAGGCTATCAGCAGCCAACTTGACTGGCTAATTAGCATTAAAAAAAGGAGCCTGGAGACAACAGCAAGTCTTCCCCAGAGCCTCGTTAAGAAAGCTGAGATTGGACTTGTTCCTCAGAGGCAGCTTCCCCAATGATGGTGGCTCTGAAACTTTTCTGACACAAGGTCATGAGTGAAACCTCTTGGTTTTACCCCTGGGCTGCTCTCAAGGGACTACATTCTACTTTAATTTCAGAAAGGGGAAAGAAGACATCACAACTCAGATTTTGCCGCTCCATCTGAGACCAATCCTCCAGGGCAGCATTGGAGGGAGCTACTGAGTAACCAGTTTTAGAGGGAGAGAATCTTTAAACTAGTTTTAGTAAGGGCCTTTTTCCTTGTGTTCTTTGAACAACAGTGTTCTTGAGGCATACAAATCAATTCCCCTGTTCCTTTTGCTCTCCTAATTAAAAACCTTTGTAATAATGTCTAGTCTATCTGAAGCAGTGGTTCTCAACCTTTTCTACACATTTAGAGTTACCCGGGGAGCTTTTAAAAAGGTCCTAGTGCCCACGCCACACTCCAGACCAATTAAATCACAATCTCTAAGGATGTAACTCAAGTGTCAGTATTTTTAAAACACCTGGGTGATTCCAATGAGCAGCCATGGTTGCAAACCACTGATTTATTTAGAGAGCCCTCATTGGTTTGCAAAATTTGTTAGAGTCAATGCTGTAATTTTAGGACCCAGCAAATTAATGACCTTCTTCCCCTACCTCTTATGTATGTTTTTAATCTATTATAAGTTTGGGGGTCTTTTGTGACGTTTTTCTTAGTTTTGTCTTGTGTATCAATATTTGATACTGAAAGAGAACACAATAAAAACACTATGTTAAAAATACTTTAATTCTATGTTTCTGGTCTTCCAAATTTCTATTTTCCATTTCTTATTTCCTAATTCCACAGATAACATGTGAATACCTATAGTCTAGTTGTGAAATAATTCAAACAGAAGTTATAAAGTAAGAACTGAAAATCTCTTTTGATTCTTACCCACAAACCCATTATATATTTACATATGCAAATATGAAGAATAGCAGCCTTGAAATCACAACAATATAAATATATTATTTTGAAACTTGAATTTTCATCTAGTAAGATATCTTACAGATGAGTCCAAGCAACTACTCTGTACAATCTACTCTATTATTTTGAACTGTTCTTTAGTATTTTATAATATGAAGCTACCACAATTTATTTAAGTAGTCCTTTATTCCTGGATATTTAGATAATTTCTCTTTTCTCTATTACAAACAAAACTTGTATAAAAATCTTGTACATATATGTTATTCAAATATATACTAAGACTTATATACATGCAAGTCGAATTTGTTAGAAACTGTCAAATTGTCCTCCAAAATGAGCTCTGTGCATTTCCATGCCAACCAACAATGTATGATAGCACTTGCTTCTTCACACATTCAACACCATCTGTTATCAATGTCTTCCATGTTTGCCTCTATGCCAATTAAAAAATATTTCATTGTTCCTTTAATTTGCATATTATTTTATATGTTTATTGGTCATTTCTATTTCTTTCACTATGAATTATCTGTTTATAGTCTTCTCTCATTTTTATGCTGATTAGCCAAAATAGACTATGTACACTGCAGTTGCAAATCAATCCTAAAATCCCAATAGCTTAATACAATAAAACTTTATTTCTCACTCACATGACAAGTCCACTGTGACTCATCAGGGATGCTGTATGGATAGTGACTCAGAGAAAACCACAAAGACAGAGAGGTCCACCACAGGATACTTAAATCATATATACTCCTTTTCGGGGGAAGACAGACTGGAAAATTGTATGTGGTTTCCCATTGTCTTAACCCAGAAATAGTATACATCTCATATTAAATTCAGATTTCTTTGAACAGAAGTAGTAATGTGTTTATGCCAACCTGCAGGGGGTGAAAAATGTGTTTTCATATTAAATAGTTGGTAAAAATCACTGTCTCTCCCAATGACAATTTGGAATATTTGTCATTTCTTATTGATTTATTGAAATTCTTTGTATTTTATGGATACTAATCTTTCCTGCTGTACATACAGCCTTCCATATCCATATGTTCTGCTTCTGTGGATTCAACCAAATGTAGATCATAAATATTGAGAAAAAAATACCACACTAGAAAATAATACAATAAAAATACAGTTAACGTTTATGTTATCTTGGGTATTATAAGTAATCTAGAGATGATTTAAAATATATAGAGGATACGCCTAGGTTACATATAAACACTATACCATTTCATAAAAGAGACTTGAGCACCATGTATTTTGGAATTCACAGGGATCCTGGAACCAGTCCCTTATGGATGTGAAGGATTACTATTTTTTTTCCTAATCTTTTTGCTTTCCTTATCTTTGTTCACAGCATCATGTGTCACACATATGTTTTCACTTTTATGTACTCAAATCTGCCCATCTTTTCCTTGACATCATCAGCATTTCTATTTTGTTAAGGAAAGATTGTTCCATCCCTAAGATTATACAAATAGTCTCCTATATTTTCTTGTTATAGTCATATAAGTTTTTACCATTCAGATCTTCAAATCCATCTGGAATTTATTTTTATATGTTATACAAGGTGGAGGTTATATTTCGATTTATTTCAATCAAATATACTTGTCCCACAATTTTCTTTCTTGCCATATTCAAAAAGGCTAAGTGTCTTTATAAAATTCAGAAAGACATGCAATTTCTGCATTCTAGTCTGCTCCATCAGATGGATTGTATATTTCTATACTAATACTATGTTGTTTTAATTAACATAGTTTTATTGTATGTTTTCCTGACCAGAAAGAGAAACAAACTCTCATTGTTTTGTTTTGTTTTTCAAAATTATTTTTTGTTACTTTTACACATTTTCTCCTCTTGACAAACTTCAGAATAGACTTAGCAAATTCTTTAAAGAATTCTACTTTTTAAAGGCTAAATAGTATTTCTACTGGCACTTTGTTAAAGTCTATTGGATATATGTATCAATTCAGAGAAAATTAACATTTCTTGCTATAATATCATCCATCCAGTAATTTGGATTATGTGACCAACTATTCACCTCTACTACCACCAAGCAGTATACAGTACTGTGAAAGAGTATGAAATGAGGTAACAAGCTACCTGGTTTTGAATTCTCCTTCTGGCATTTAATACCAGTTCAACCTTGGACAAACTACCCAGTCACTGTCTCATTTCCCTCTTCCATAAAAGGTTGATAATAAAAGTACCTATTTTGTTGGTTTGTGGTGAGTATCAAATGATATCATTTATTTAAAGGACCTGGAAGGATGCCTAGAACATAATAAGTTTTAATAAATGTTGGCCATTACCTTCCTTTATGTCCTTTAGTAAACATAAAGGACTTCCTAAACTCTCATCAAATGTAATGATTTTAGTTGATTCTCTTTGATATTTTTGCAATCATATTATCTTTAACAGGAAATGTCTTCCCTTCCTCCGTTTTGACAATTATGCCTTATTATTTTTAGCCCCTATAAAAAGTTATTGATAAATATAAATATTTAAGATAAATATTTGATAAATTATATTGAAAAATACATCAATAGCCAAGCGCAGTGGCTCATACCTACAATTCCAACATTTTGGGTGGCTGAGGTGAGAGGATTGCCTGAGCCCAAGGGTTCGAGACCAGTGTGAGTAACTTGGCAAGACCTCATCTCTACAATAAATCAAAAAATTAGCCAGGCATGCAGGCCCATGCCTATAGTTCCAGCTACTTGGAAGGCTGAGGTGGAAGGATCGCCTGAGTCCAGCAGGTTGAGGCTGTGGTGGCCGGTAGCATGCCACTGCCCTCCAGTTTGGTGACAGAGTGAGACTCCAACTCAAAAAAAAAAAGAAAAATGCATAAATAAATAAATAATTGATAAATTATATTGTATTAAATTATTTTCTATATTGGACAACATTTCTAGTAAATGTTGAATAGTTGCAATGTACAGGTCAGGTTTGTTTCTGACTTCAGTGAGAACGCTTTGCTGTTTCACCATTCATATGATGTTTGCTATAGGCTTTTACCCCAAGTTTGGGAAGTTTTATTATATTCCTATTAAGAATTTTTAGTCATAAATCATATTCAGCTTAATAATCTAACATCTATTAAGAAGCTGTGTATGGTCTTTCCTCTGTAATCTGCTAATATAGTGAAGTATATTAGTAGAGTTCCTAATTCTGACCCTATCTTGAATGCCTTGGATAAACCCTAATTGATCATGATACAGTTTTATTTTTAAATATTCTTCCAGATTTGTATTAGCATCATAGAGAAAATTGTATATAATTTCCTAAATGAGACTGTCCTATTGTTTTCTTCCTTAGTGTTTGTCTGGTCTAGTTTGATATCATAAACAATGGATTAGGAAGCTTTCTTCATGAGCCATTTATTTCTTTTGGCAGTGTTTTGTAGTTCTCACTATAGAAACCTTTCACCTCCTTGGCTAGATGCATTTTTTGGGGTATTTTTTGTGGTTATTGTAAAACTAATTGTGTTCCTGGTTTGGTTATCATCTTGAACATTGTTAGTGTATAGAAATGCTACTGATTTTTTAGTGTTAATTTTTTATTGCAAAATATTACTGAAGTTGCTTTCCAGGTCTAGGTATCTTTTAATTTAATCTTTACGGTTTCCTGGATATAGAATCATATTGGCTGCAAGAGAGAGAATTTGACTTCACCTTTGCCTAATTGGATAAAATTTCTTTCTTTCTCTTGTCTTATTTCTCTGGCTAGGACTTTCAGTACTATGTTAAATAGAAGTGATGAGAGTGGACATCCTTATCTTGTTCCAGTTCTAAGGGAGAATGCTTCCAACTTCTGCCCATACAGTATGATATTGGCTGTGAGTCTGTCACAGATGACTCTTATTATTTTAAGATAAGTTTCTTCAATGCACAGATGGTTGAGAGTTTTTACAATGAAGGGATGGTAGATTTTATCAAATGCTTTTTCTGTGCACTCATGGACTGGAAAAACCAATATCATTAAAATGTCCATACTCCCCAAAGTAATCTGCAGATTCAACACAATCCCTACCAAACTACCCTTGTCAATTTTTGCAAATCTAAAAAAATACTTAAATTTATATAGAAGCAAAAAAGAGCACAAATAGCCAAAGCAATCCTAAGCAAAAAGAATAAAGTCAGAGGCATTACGTTATCAGTCTTCGAACTTTACTACAAGGCCACAGTACCACAGTAATTGTACTGATACAAAAATAGACATACTGACCAATGGAACAGACTAGAGAACCTAGAAACAAAACCAACTGATCTTTGATAAAGTTGGCAAAAATAAACTTTGGGGAAAGAACACCCTAATCAATAAATGGTGCTGAGGAAACTGGCCAACGACATGCAGAAGAGTGAAGCTGTAGCCCTTCCTCTCACCACAAACAAAAATTAACTCACAAGATGAACTAAAGATGAAATATAAGGCATCAAACCATAAAAGTCCTAGAAGAAAGCATAGAAAACTGTCTTCTGAACATTAGTCTAGGCAACAAACTTATGGTCAAGTCCTCAAAAGGAAATATAGCAAAAACAAAAATTGGCAACTGGAACCAAATAAATTTAAGAACTTCTGCACAGCAAAAGGAACTATCAACAGAGTAAATAGACAAACTACAGAATGGGAGCAAATATTTGCAAGCTATAGATCCAACAAAGGACTAATATCAAGAAAAAACAAATAAGCCCATTAAATAGTGGACAAAGGACATGAACAGATACTTCTGAAAAGAAGATATACAAGTGACAGATATCAAAAAATACTTAACGCCACTATTTGTCAGAGAAATGCAAATCAAAACCACAATGAGATACCATCTCACACCAGTCAGAATGGGCCAAGAAATGTTGACGAGGTTATAGGAAAAAAGGGAATGCTCATACACTGTTAGCGTGAATGTAAGCTAGCTCAATCCCTGTGGAAAGCAGTTTGGAGATTTCTCAAAGAACAAAAAATATAGATTTACCATTCAACCTAAAATTCCAATACTGGGTATAAAAGGAGCATAAAAGAGCATAAGTCATTCTACCAAAAAGACACTTTCATTCATATGTTTATCACAGCACTATCTACAATAGCAAAAACATGGAAAAGAGCATAAGTCGTTCTACCAAAAAGACACTTTCACTCATATGTTTATCACAGCACTATCTACAATAGCAAAAACATGGAACCAGCCTAGATGCCCATCAACAATGGATTGAATAAAGGAAATGTGGTACATATACACCATGGAATACTCCACAGTCATAAAAAAGAACAAAATCATGTCCTTTGCAGCAACATGGATAGAGTTAGAGACCATTATTCTAAGCATATTAACACTGAAACAGAAAATTAAATATTGCGTGTTTTCACTTATAACTGGGAACTAAACACTAGGTGTACACAAACACAAAGATGGAAACAATAGATACATGGAACTCCTAAAGGGGAAGGCAGGCAGAGAGGAATGGCTGAAAAACCACCTGTTGGATATCATGCTCACCATTTGGGTGATGAGCTCAGTAGAAGCCCAAACTTCACCACCATTAAATATACTCATGTAGTTGGGCTCGGTGGCTCAGCCTGTAATCCTGCGCCTTTGGGAGACTGAGGTGAGTGAATTGCCTGAGCCCGCGGGTTCGAGACCCGCCTGGGCAGTGAGACCTCATCTCTACAATAAATCAAAAAATCAGCCGGGCGTGGTAGCGTATGCCTGTAATTCCAGCTACTTGGAAGGCTGAGGCGGAAGGATCGCCGGAGCCCAGCAGGTCGAGGCTGCGGTGGCCGGGAGCGGCCACTACACTCCAGTCTGGGCGACAGAGTGAGACTCCAACTCAAAAAAAAAAAAAAAAAAAAAAATATATATATATATATATATATATATATATATACTCATGTTACAAACCTGCACATGTACCCCTTAAATTAAAAAAAGAATCATGAGCCAAATAAGCCTTTATTTCTTTATAAATTGCCCAGCCTCAGGTATTCCTCTATAGCAACACAAAATGTATTAAGGCAGGTACCCTACAATGCCTGTCACTATAGGAACACCGCTAGTTCTCAAAATTCATTAGAACACCATCAACTAACCCTATGGAACTCAAACAGGTGAAGTAGGGAACAGGAATGAGCAGGAAGGTGATTTGTGGATGGCATGGGACATTCACATCATCATCATTATTATCCACATATTGAGTGATAGCTGTGTGCCAGTCAGGACTGGGCACATGATTTTTAGAACACAATGTGACATGAAAATGTGAGAATTCTTTCTCAAAAATACTAATAATATTAAGAAATCAACAAAAGAGCATTAAACAAGCCCTGGACCTTTCTGAGCACAGAGAACACAACCATGAAGCTGGCCCTGGTGCCAGGCAATCTACTGCAAAACTAAAATCTTACTTAATAAGATAATGGGGTCAGAATTACCATTTTCCCTATTTTAAAGAGGAAAAACTGAGGTACAGAGATATCTAGTGAATTACCTAATGTCATACAACTATTAAGGTAGGGCAAGGATTTGAACTCAGGCATCAACTCTAAAGCTCATTATCTTTGTCCTTCTTTATGGCTGCATAATATTCCATTGGAAATGCTAGGGGAGGGAAGGGCATGCATCATCAACAAGGGTACCTGCATAATCAACTTTTGTATACCCAACACTGAATTGTACCCCACATCTTTATAATAAAAAAATTAAGTTCATTATCTTAACCTAGCATTGACTTTCTCCACTTGCCCCAGTTCTCTGTCCCTCTAGCAAACCAGAATGGTATGCTTTCCATGCCCTCACCATCCATCACACCAACCTCAAGACCATTCCTATCTGTCTAGAGATTAAGGAGCCCACCCAAGTTTGCACAGCAACTAAGTATAGAACTGGGATACAATGTGAGATAATGCGTCTATACCAGAGTTCAGATCCTGACTTACCACCTAACTCACCTCAAGTAAGCTCTTACTTTTAATCTCTTTGCACATAAGTAAAAATTGAGGCTCCTCCAGATATAGACCCATATAAATACAGTTAATTGATCTTTGACAAAAGAAAGAAGGCATTTGATAATGGAGAAATGACAGTCCTTTCAGCAAATGGTACAGGAATCAGTGGACATACACGTGCAAAAAGAAATAAATCTAGACACAGACTTTATACACTTCACAAAAATTAACTTGAAATAGATCATAGATCTAATGCAAAATAATAAAACTCCTAGAAGATAACAAAAAGAAAATCTAGATGACCTTGGGTATGGCAATAACGTTTTAGATACAACACCAAAAACAAGATTCATGAAAGAAATAATTGAAAACTGGAATTCATTAAAATAAAAAACTTCTGCTCTGAGGAAGACACTGGCAAGATAATGAAAAGATAATCCACAGATGGAGAAAGTATTCGCAAAAGACATAATTGATAAAGGAATATTATTTAAAGAGACATCTTAAAATTCAACAATAAGAAAATGAGTAGCCCAATTGAAAAATGGGCAAAAGACCTAAACAGACACCACACCAAAGAAGATACTTAGATGACAAATAAACATATGAAAAATGCTTCACATATATGTCATTAGGGAAATACAAACTAAAACAATAAGATATCACCACACAGATAGTAAAATGGGCAAAATTAAGAACACTGACATCATCAAATGCTGGTGAAAATGTGAAGCAACAAGAATTGTCATCTATTGCTGGTGTGGATGCAAAATGATATAGTCACTTTGGAAGACAGTTTGAAAATTTCTTACAAAATGAAACATATGATCCTACCATATGATCCAGTGATCATGTTTCTTAGGATTAATGCAAATGAGTTGAAATTTTATGTCCACACGAAAACCTACACAGACGTTTATAGCAGGTTTATTTTTAGTTGCCAAAACTTGGGAGCAACCAAGTTGTTCTTCAGTAGGTGAATGGATAAATAAACTGTGGTACATCCAAGCAATGGACTTTCATTATTCCGTACTAAAATAAATGAGCCATCAAGCCATGAAAAGACAGAGAAGATCTTTAAATGCATATTACTAAATGAAAGAAGTCAATCTGAAAACCAATCATACCGTACAACTCTAACTACATGACATTCTGGAAAAGACAAAACTACAGAGACAGTACAAATATCAGTGGTTGTAAGAGGTTAAGAAGGAAGGAGAGATGAACAGGTGAAGCACAAAGGATTTTTAGGGCAGTGACACTATTCTGTATGATACTATATTGGTGGATAAATTTCATTATACATATGTCAAAAAACAAAGAATGTACAACACCAAGACTAAATTCTAATGTAAACTATGGACTTGGGTGATAAAGATCAAAACAAGTTCACTGATTATAACAAATGTGTCACTTTGGTGAGGGGTATTGACAGAGGGGAAATCTGTGCATGTGTAGGAACAGTGGGTACACTGTGAGAACACTCTGTACTTTCTGATCAATTTTGTGGTGAACTTAAAACTTCTGTTAAAAATTAAGTATATTGCCGGGCTCGGTGGCTCAGCCTGTAATCTCGTGCCTTTGGGAGGCTGAGGTGAGTGGATTGCCTGAGCCCCTGGGTTCGAGACCCACCTGGGCAGGCGAGACCCCATCTCTACAATAAAATCAAAAAATTAGCCGGGCTTGGTAGCGCGTGCCTGTAATTCCGGCTACTCGGAAGGCTGAGGAGGAAGAATCGCCGGAGCCTAGAAGGTCAAGGCTGCGGTGGCCGGGAGCGGCCACTGCACTCCAGTGTGGGCGACAGAGTGAGACTCCAACTCAAAAAATAAATAAATAAAAATAAAGTATATTTAAAAGGAAAAATTAGGAAAAAGAAAAAAAAAATCCATCTGAAAGTTGTCATTGCTGTGCCATGTATAGATGAGGGCAATGTAGGTTGTTAGTGAGGCTAAATAACTGGCCCAAATTCATCCAGTCAGTAATGAGGGAAACTGGAATTCAAAAACAAGCAGTCTGACTGTAAAAGTTGAAGTAATAAAATGATTAAGAGAAGTAGACAAAGCAACAACATTGAGGCTCAGAAAAGTTAGGTATTTGCAAAAGCTACACAGCTTGTAAGATGCAGAGCCAGCATCAGAATCCAGTCTGGCTCTAGAGTTTATACCTTAACCCCTTTCCGGTAACATTACAGCTACACTTACATACAGTCATACAGGTAGACACAGAACCTCAGGGAGGTCAGAGGTCATCACTTCTCTTTCTAAGTAGGCACACATAAGCGTAACATAGACATGCACGAGAGTACTCTATGTACATGCATATGCACACATACACATGTATGCTGAACACACATGTGCAATAACAAACACATTATACAGAGTGCACACATATGCATAGCCACACACGTGCATAGAGTACACACGTGCATGAACAAGCCCTCACCCCTGATGATGAATGCCTCTAATTCTCTTTCTTAGTGTAAGAGGCTACGCCTCTGGAGCCCAGGTTCCCCACAGTAATATTCTCCTCTCCTGGGAAAACTGCAGGGATGATACAACCAGGGATCCGGCGTACATGGAAGACAAGCCTCTGGATTTCCTTCTCTATCACTAATTCTCACTGTAGGTGGAAAAAAACCATCAGTTTCTGAGGCTGGATCTGAAAGTCAAGAGGCTTCCCTCTTCAGAAACTCAGAGCCTGATCCTAACCTTCTGGCAACCCCCTAGGCCTGTTCAGGCCCCTGAATCTCCTGTTAGGCTCACAGGTATGCAGGCTCAGAGGTCTTTGGTAATGGGGACTGTGGTGTCAACATCTTCATGTGATCTTCTTCCCTTCTCCTATTCCTATCTTCCTCTCTCTTCCATCTCAAAAACCAGGAAACAGTCTCTCTCTCTCTCTCTCTCTCTCTCTCTCTCCCCCCCATCTCTCTTTCATTACAGATTAATATCAGACATTTAAAACACATACTCTATAAAAGACACTGTTCTGGGCACTAGTGTCTGCCCTTAAAGTGTAAAACCCATATCCTGCAACCTGAGACCCAGGGTTATCTCCTCCAGGAAACTGGGTCAGCAGAGGAACAAGTGAACAAGCAAGAATGATGTAGAGGTGAAAAGCACACACTTAGAGTTAGTATCCACCACCATCTGGCTGTGTTTCCTAAGCCAAGTCACCTCAGTTCTCTGTACCTCACTTTTGGTATCTGTAAAATGGGGTTTGCAAAGACTAAATGACTAAATGTATATAGTTCTTAGAGCAGTGCCTGGCAGGTGCAGGCGCTAGTTAATTGCTATTATATTACCATAATTGAGAATATTCATGGGAAGGAGTTGTAATAAAGTGGTATCTCCAGATAAGAGGCATCTGGGTGAGGTTTTGTTAGTTTGGAAGAATAAAACTGGTTTTCAGAAAATCCTACTTGAAGCATCTCTGGTGAATCTGATTGATACCAAAGGTATGTTAAAACAGAGGGAAGACAATTATTCACAAAAAGAATCTCTATAGACATATTTTAAATGTCCATTGTCCTCAGAATCTAAGAATTTATCTTAAACTTCCTAGCATTACTAGTATAGAAATGAGGCAAATTGCTAAGGGATATGACTCAGTGGACTCATAGGAGAGCTAGAACCAGAAACATGCCCCTGACTTTTAGCACTGTGCTTAGTGGAATAGCTGTAGAGAAGCCTGGGAATAAGATGTTCTACTCACCATCAGAATCAGAGATAGTGGTGAGAGAACATGCCAGTCTGGATTTAAGATTAGAGAGTGCCACAGATAAAGAAAAAACTATATGAACAGACAGTGAATAAACATGATGTCCCCAGCAGAGAAGACATTCAATGTATTAGACAGTTACTTGGGGGTTTTAAGATAGAGAAGAGCTAATTATTAAAGCAATGGGTGGATGAGATGACCTGCAGATTCACGTTTCACCCTGACATTTGTGTAGCACAGCTAATTCAGGAACTGTCTCATTTCTACTATTTCGATGTGTCAAAATAAGTTCATCAATTATAACAAATATGCCACTCTGGTGGAGGGTGTTGATAGTGAAAGAGGCTGTGCTTTTAAACTTCATAAAATAAATCGGTCCGATTTTATTGACATCTTTTAAAGGAATAAAATCAAGGCTCATAGAGATATTTTTCTTTATTGTTTTTTTTTTTTTTTTGAGTTGGAGTCTCACTCTGTCGCCCAGACTGGAGTGCAGTGGCCACTCCCGGCCACCACAGCCTCGCCTGCTGGGCTCCGGCAATCCTTCCGCCTCAGCCTTCCAAGTAGCCGGAATTACAGGCACGCGCTACCATGCCTGGCTGATTTTTTTTTTTATTTATTGTAGAGATGAGGTCTCGCTGCCCAGGCGGGTCTCGAACCCGTGGACTCAGGCAATCCACTCACCTCGGCCTCCCAAAGGCGTGGTATTACAGGCTGAGCCACCGAACCCGGCGGCTCATAGAGATTAAATAACTTTTTCAAGGTTGCTCAACAGCAAAGTCAGCAAAGTTAGTTCTGGTTCTATTTCCAGGGGTCTCTCCATAACACAAGGCTAATATTTATTTATTTGTTTATGTTTTTTGAGGTTGAGTTTCACTGTCACCCAAGCTGGCGTGCAATGGCACAATCATGGATCACCACAGCCTCAAACTCTTGGGTTTATGTGATTCTCCTGCCTCAGCCACCCGAGTAGCTGGGACTAAAGGTGCACATCACTATGGCTGGCTAATTTTTGTATTTTTGGTAGAGAAAGGGTCTCACTTTGTTGCCCAGGCTGGTCTCAAACTTCTGGCCTCAAGCAATCCTCCACTTTAGGCTCCCAAAGTCCTGAGATGACAGGGGGGAAACATTGCACCCAGACAAGGCTGACTTTTGATATGGACATTAGAGAGAGAAGAAGGAAAAAAACCAGAATTTGGAGTAGTTTTAGGATAGCCTAAGGCTATTTTATTTCAAACCAGCTGTCCAAGTTTGCTGGAAAGGAGAAGGATGAGTAAACAGTGCTTGTCATCACAATGGTCAGCCCATTTCTGAAATCAGGTACTGGATGCTACTTCTCTTCATCCCAAATTTCCATTTACCATGTCAGACACTGTGGGAATCCTATGGATGTCTGTATCTTAAGAGACTTGCTGAAAAACTGAGGTGTTGTTAGCCTTCTTCCCATATTTTGGAGAAGAAGATAAGAGCAGCAATAAGGAGTGACACCAAATAGCCTGTCTACACCATCTGAGAGATCATATATTAGGTGGTGTCCATAAGGAAGGGCAGGTTAGACTTACTGCATTGTGTTTAAAGAGATGAGAATGGGACAATAAGCCAGTGCTATCTAATGGCAAAAATTAGGAAGACAAACCAACTCATAATGAAGAATACTTTTCTAAGTCAGATCTGCTCTACAAAGGACTGGGCCACCTCCAGACTGTGAGATTTCTAGCTCTGGAATGCTAAAAGGGCAAAGGTGGAAGGCACAGGGATCTATGGCATCCAAGTCGAGCAAAAAACTCCCTGAGAATCCATATCGTCACATGCACTTCTTATGATCCAGGATACATAGTGTGTAGTTCCTGTATTTACAGCTGCATCTATGAATATTGGATTGGCACAGTGAAAGGAGGCACGAGGAAGAGCTGACAACTTGAAAGATTAACTCGTTGAATTACCAAAAGAGAGGCAGAGCTTAGCATCCTAGAAACCAGTGATTTTTCAGGAGAAGAAAGACAAAAATAAATAGTGAGGCAGAAACTGGCTGAGAACAACCTGAACTGAATGAACTGGGTTCTGTGTATTTATGTGTACGTGGTTACCTTCTGGAGTATGGTTTTCAACCCAAACTAAGTAGAAAATGAGAAAGTACTAAGATATCACCTTTTCTGGAGCTGAGACATGAGGAAAAGCTCTAACCTGATACAGGAGCAAAAACGAGGTAGAAAGGTGAGATTTCAGAGAACTGAAAAGAGAAGCACCCAGCCTAAGAAGGACTCTGAAGAATTCCTAAACAGGACATACAGCCGATGCACCCAACACTCCTGATCTGTTTGTCTTCCACCCTTTAAATTACAAAATTACTATAAAGAATCATATGTCCATTTTTAAATGCAAACAATATAGTCTCACCACAAAAAAAATGGTAACTAAGTGAGGGAATGCATTTGTTAAATAGTTCAGTTTAGCCATTCCACAATGCATACATATTTCAAAGCAGCATGTTGTACACTACAAATATATACAATTTTTATTTTGTCAATTAAAAAATAAATATATAATTAAAAGTTTAATATGAAAGTTACTCCCCACTTCATCCATCCATACTCCAGAAGGTAACCACATACACATAAATACACATAAAAATGCAATAAACACGACATATAACAGCGATTATTTTCTTTACAAAAATGAGATTATTTTATATGCATTGTTCTGCAACATATTTTTGTCACATTACAAAATGCCATACACAGTACTTTAATTGTAATAACATATCTTAGAAATGACTAGCTCCAGTCTGTCATCAGACTGCATGAATTCAAATTCCAGCTCTACAGCTAACTACCTATAGGACCTACTAAGTTACTTAACTTTGCTAAACTCTAATTTTTATTCTGTAATATTGAAATAATTCATGTGCCTAGCTCTCTGGATTTGGAGAAAATAAAATGGTTTTTAAAACACACAAGGTACCTAGTGTGTATAATATATTGAGTGCTAATAAATGTTGGCTAACATTAGTCATCTTATTTTTTTAGAGATTGCATGCTACTGAGTAACAGGAATGCACTATTTGTTATTTAGTAATTCACCTACATGTGGATATTTAGGTTGTGTCCTCTGTGGGTTGCTTGTTTGTTTGGCTTGGTTTAGTATTGTAAGAACTCATATTGTGTGTTACTCAAATGAGACTATTTCTAAATGCTAGAGTTTTTTTAAGTAGAACTATTGGATAAAGAGATGCAGCTTTTCAATTCTGATAGAGACTACTAAATATTCTATACTGATTTACCCTCCCACTACCAATATATGTGAAATTCTATTCTCCTTTGGATATTGTCCCCAAAAATCTGATGCTTGAAAAAAATGCATTTTAGTCTAACTTATATTTTCTGATTACCAATGAGGTTAAACATCTTGTCATATATTTTCTTTGGTAATTATGTTGCTGATGTTTTCCTTGAGTCAACAGTTTACATTTTAGCTTATGTTGTGGCTTTGCTTATGGTCTCTTTTGGTGTAATTTTCAAATTTTTGAGTATAGTATTTTGTCATTCTTGCTTCTACATCTTAATTCTTGCTTAAAATGGCATTCCTATCATGAGACCATAAAGATATGCTCCTTGAATTTTGGCTAGTAATTATTTTATAGATCAGAATATTTTTACTTTTAGATTATTCATTCATCTGGTTTTTATTTTATGTGTGAGTTAGATCAAAATCTAAGCTTATTTTTTCCAAATGTTTAAATTGTCATAAATATTATTTATGTAATGGTCCATTCTTTCTTTATTGCTAAGAAATAAATCTTTATTATATGTTAAGTTTAATATAATAATATATTAAATAATAAATAATATATATAATATATATGTAATAAATAATATATTAATATGTCTATATAACCATAAACTGTAAATTACTTATATTAGGCCATTTTTAGATTTTTCCTTCTGTGAGTCATTATCTTGTTTTTCATTATTATGTGCTTTGATTTGGGATTTTAAAAGTTACCTGACATTATTACAATTTTTCCTTAGCCATTTAATAGACTAGATGAATTTTAGAACAATCTTCTCAAGTTCCATTAAAAATTCATTGGAGTCTTATTAGAGGTGCATTAAATTTTATTGAAGATTTGACAATTTAAAACATAGTCTTCCTTTTCAGTAGTGTAGTTAGTCATATATCAGATCTTCATTCTGTGTTCTGTTATAGTTTCTTCTGATAAGTCTTAACAGTCTTACTCATTTCTTTCTTTTCTTTATTTTTTGGGGGAGGAGGGGTTGTTTGTTTGGTGTATTAGTTTCTTTGGTCCCTCAGGCTTATTCCTAAGTAATTTTTAGAATTTTGCTATTGTCAATTGAAACTTTTTTCTATTATATTTTTCTAA
Source organism: Cephalopachus bancanus (assembly GCA_027257055.1). Classification (NCBI taxonomy): domain Eukaryota; kingdom Metazoa; phylum Chordata; class Mammalia; order Primates; family Tarsiidae; genus Cephalopachus; species Cephalopachus bancanus. The sequence continues at coordinate 28,042,583 of JAPVLO010000003.1, forward strand.
TACAGAAAGAGCATTGCCACATGTTCTCACTCTTAAGTGGACCCTGAATACCCATCATAATACTAGAAAGGGATTGGCAGTAGCAGGACACTGCCAGAGGAGCAAGGGGGATGAGAAAGGACATAGCAGCAATAAGGGTGACTGATCCTAATCCAGGAGAAATGAGGTCCAATGGGAGGCCCAAACTTCACTTGTATGTAAATCACTTTGTACCCAATCTTGACTTGTACTCCATGTCTTTAAAATTTTTTTTAAAGAGCATTAATACTTTTAGTTTTATAGTGTGTCTTGCCACTTTGGTAAAATCATCACAGGTTTTAAAGGATTTTTAGATGATTATCTTAAATTTCTTTGGTACACAATCATGTTACCTATAAATAACAACAGTGTTGTCCTTTCTAATGTGTATGCCTCCTGTTTCTTTAATTTTGCTTTGTTACATGCTTAGTTCACAATCTCAGTAATGCAGCTTAATAATGGTAATGGAGCTATCCTTACCTTGTCTTTTCCATAATATTGGTAGAAATATGACTCATATTCTATGCCTTATATTCCTGTAGTATTTGAATGTTGAGAATGAGGACTTCATAGTTTTGTAATAAAACAATATGTTTAAATTACTAATCTCAGTAACAATACAGGAATTGTAATAGACAATTCCTGATAGTACTCCTATTTTGACTGGTATTTCTAGACCAGAAGATTACAATTAAAGTAGCCATATTATATTACCCAAAGAGAAATCCCTAAATAAACATTAAGGAGGTTTTGCTCTGAAGACAGAGAAGTCTCATCTCAATTTTGCAAATATGAAGGAACATTGATTAATTCTGATGCTTATTTTTGTCCTATTCCAATTACCACTAACACCTATAAATCTATGAGCTAGAGATAACAGTGAATGAGAAAACCTCATCCATGGGGATCACCTGTATGAAAGCATTCTAATTCTAGGTGGAACCCAAAAACATCTTCCTCTATGGCAAAAAAGCAGTAATAATAAGGTTAAGGAGCTGGACAAGAAACAACCTAAGAAGAATCTTTACAAAGGAAAATGAGAAGAACTCAGACAAATTAGGCCACACAGAAGTTCCTATGAACACAAGGAAACCTTTTGGTTTCTAATTTAGGAGGCAGCGCAGAGTTGTTGTTGTTTTTTTAACTTTCTCTTTGTTTGATTTTACTATTGATTTCTCTATAGTTTCTTGAATTAAACCTTTTGTAAAAAGCCTAACAAAGAACATGGACTATTTCTATAGGCTGGAGGTTAGGGAAGATGCCATTATGATCAAATTTCCATTTGTGTCTCTCACACTGCTTCTCTAAACCTGTCCAGAAAGTCCAGAAACATGGAAATAAAGAACTACAGCAGTAGCACGTCGGGTTTCATCCTCCTTGGTCTCTCTTCCGATCCTCAGCTGCAGAAACCCTTCTTTGCCATCTTCCTCTTCATGTACCTGGTCACTGTGGTAGGGAATGTGCTCATCATCCTGGCTATCCACTCTGACTCCAGGCTCCATACCCCTATGTACTTCTTCCTGAGCAACTTATCTTTCATGGATATCTGCTTCACAACAGTTATAGTGCCCAAGATGCTGGTGAATTTCCTATCAGAAACAAAAGCCATCTCCTATGTGGGATGCTTGGTCCAGATGTACTTCTTCATGGCTTGTGCTAATACTGACAGCTACCTGCTGGCCTCCATGGCCATTGACCGGCTGGTGGCCATCTGCAACCCTTTACACTATGATGTGGTTATGAACCCACAGCGTTGCCTCCTCATGCTACTGGGATCTTGCACCATCTCCCACCTGCACTCCCTGTTTCGTGTGCTACTCATGTCTCGTCTGTCTTTCTGTGCCTCTCATATCATTAAGCACTTTTTCTGTGATACCCAGCCTGTGCTAAAGCTGTCCTGCTCTGACACATCCTCCAGCCAGATTGTGGTCATGACTGAGACCCTGGCTGTCATCGTGACCCCCTTCCTGTGCATCATATTCTCCTACCTGCGAATCATCATCACTGTGCTCAGAATCCCCTCTGTAGCCGGGAAGTGGAAGGCATTCTCTACCTGTGGCTCCCACCTCACTGTAGTGGTCTTGTTCTATGGGAGTGCCATCTACGTCTATTTTAGGCCCTTGTCCATGTACTCAGTGGTGAAGGACCGGGTAGCCACAGTTATGTACACAATAGTGACACCCATGCTAAACCCTTTTATCTACAGCCTGAGGAACAAAGATATGAAGAGAGGTTTGAAGAAATTAAGGGATAGAACATAGGAAGAACAAAACATTGGAATATCATAATTGGGAGATGACATAATTGATTATTGGTATATCCTTCCTTAACCATTTTCCACATAGCACACAAAGAGGCCATGAAAAGTGGTATTGGATACCAGTAAGAGAATTGGCCTGGGAACAAAACACTTGGTTTCTTTTAAGGATCTTGGACAAATGCATGGTCAATCCCAGTTAGGTACTTCTAGTAATCCAGAGTTTAGGATAAACTTTTCAACCATCCTCAACAGATTAACACCCATATAGTGGCATAATGCTTTTCTCCAAATACCTGTTCTAGAAGGCTGACAATGGGAAGTTATAAATCCTATTCGTTTTCATAAATAGAAAGCACATAGGTTTGGTAGCGAATTGGGGAAGAACTTTTTAGAAGACCTAAGATTATCCTTAAATATGAGGCTGAATTTTGACAGAGGAACTTTCGAAGGTTGAGTAAAAACCACACAGTAAAAACCACCCAAGCATTCAGAGCCAGTACACATCAGAACATTTTTTACAAACAGTGAAAAACCCTATGAGGCTTGCTCAATTTAAGAGTAAGGTTGGAAAGATAAAACAATCCACAAACAATATTTACTTCACCTACCAACACCAAGTGTCACAACAATGTGAATTCTCAGTACTTGGCTACTTTTCTCTTCCTTTCTTACTCTTCCTTTCACCACATATCCAGCATTCTCTCTAAGCTGCCCTTTATATCCTGAAGAAAGAAATGTGTATCAGTCAAGATAAGCTAGGGCATATTTTGCAAATAAATGATCTCTAGTTCTTAGAACCTTAAAATAAAAGATTATTTCTCATTTATCCTGCATTTCCACCATAGAAAAGTATGAAGGTGTTGCTCATTTTAAACACTCAGAGATCCAAGATAATGGAGCAGCCATTATTGTAAATATTAACCATCAGAATGATGAGATAGACAATTTATATTTTACATTGGCAGTTAAAATTTGAATCCAGAAGTTACCCACACCACTTATATCCAAATTCATTATCCAAAGCCAATCTCATTTATTTACCCAAACACAACGGATCCAGAAGGCACACTCCAACTATGTCCTCTAAGAGGAAAAGCCATAAGTATCTGATGAAGAACATTAACAACTACTACACAACTACATCAACACACAAACACATCAATATGATGTGTTTAAGCAATCTTCCCTGATTATGTTATTGTCAATAGCAATAGTAATATAGTGCTTATATTCTCTCTGGAATCCATGTGCCTTCGTTGTTTTATCAAGTTCACAACCACCAGCTTTCCTGGGTCACAAGTGTTATTGGCAGGACCAGACATTGAATACAAGCCTTTTGGCCTTAAAGATATAGAATGAGGTGAATGGCGTCTAATGGAGCACAAGGACACCTAGGCTACAACATCATGGTCCCTGCCATAGTTTTCACAAGGTCTTCCTAATTATTAGAAGAAAACCAGCAAGCTAGAAAAGAAACTCAATTTTCAGTAGTCTTTGTATTTGTGCAAATACACCTGGATTTTGCCACTATCTCTTACCAATCACTCAATTTGGAGATGCTGATCTAGAAGACTTATATGCTTTCCACTTCTTTCATTTATGTGTCACAATTTTCTCACACTCAACTAAGTGTCACAAGCTACATTAGAATGTGAAGAATTTCTATCATATATTAGATAAGTCCATTAATTGTAGCCTACAGTAACTTATAAATCTAAATATGTCCTTTGACTCTAAGAATCCTAATGCATTTGTTTATAATATATTATTAATTTCTGACATCAACCCCAGACCTCTTTTTCTCAACAAATGCATGAACACCAAGAAATAATTTTTATGAAAACTCTTAAAGATATTCCCAAAATTTCATACTAAAAGAAATCCTAGACAACAAGTGACCAGAAGATTAAAATCTGGAGTTAAAGTGTTCCCAGTCTGGCCCTCAGTGAGTCCTAAACTCATCAGTCAGAGCTAGAGTGTTGTCTCTGTCAGAATATGAGGCAAATTCCCACAAGTCATCCTGTTACCCTGCAGTGGGTAAGAAATACCTGAAGAGCCAGGCTCGGTGGCTCAGTCTGTAATCCCATGCCTTGGAAGGCTGAGGTGAGTGGATTGCCTGAGCCTGTGGGTTCGAGACCCACCTGGGTAACTTGGCGAGACCTCATCTCTACATAAATCAAAAATTAGCCGGGTGTGGTAGCGCGCACCTGTAGTTGGAAGCTACTTGGAAGGCTGAGGTGGAAGGATCGCTGGATCCCAGTAGGTCGAGGCTGCGGTGGCCGGGAGCGGCCACTGCATTCCAGTATGGGCAACAGAGTGAGACTCCAACTCCAAAAAAAAAGAAAAAAAAAGAAATACCTGAAGGCTTTAGTAATGTTCTTTTGCTGTCTAAAAAAGGGAGCCCAGCAGTTAACTCAGAAATTTGCTAGTAAGCATTGGTAAGAGGAAAAAAGTCTCTTAAGGAGGAAGTTATATTCAGAGGAAGGACCTAAGCAGGCCTCTGAACATCTTGACACATTGGGTAGCATGTTACTGAATAACCCTTGAGAGTAGGCCAGGAATCTCCTTGATAGCTTCTTCTCTCAACATATAGGTACCTAGGAGGCTAGTTGAATTCAGTGGGGGAATAATAATATAATTTTGCCTGTTTATCAGAGTAAGTGATAACAGCTAGGAAGAGTATGTAACATGAGAACAGATGAGGACGAAGGGAAGAGTGCAGAGTAGTACTAGCACTGAAGAGTCTGATGGACATAGCATTATCAAAGGGGAATTAAAAGGAGTAGACATAGAATTCAAGAAAAGAGGAAGTTTCAAGAGGCAATGGCTATCAATTAGCATCAAAATATGATGAGAGTGTAAGCAAAATAAGCCTGGAAGATAGTCCACTGACTTTAGTGACATAGTGGCCATTGATGCCCTTGGTAAATCTGCAGTGGAGAAATGGAAAAGGAGCCAAATTTAAGTGTGTTAAGATATAGGTGGAAGTAAGAATATAAAGATAGTGATTATAATTAGTGTCAATCATAAGAGAAATGCAAATCAAAACCACATTGAGATACCACCAACCTCAGTAAGAATGGTCATCATTAATAAAACAAAAAATGACAGATGCCAGAAAAGATGCAGAGAAAAGGGAACACTTCTACACTGCTGGTGGGAATTGCAAACTAGTTCAACCTCTATGGAAAACAGCATGGCAATTCCTAAAAGAATTAGAAATTGGCCTTCCATTTGACCCAGCAATCTTCCTACTGGGAATATACCTAGAGAAACTCAAATCTTTCTATGAAAAAGATACCTGCACACACGTTTATTGCAGCACTATTCACAATAGCAGAAAGATGGGACCAGCCATGCTGCCCATCAAAACGGAACTGTTTTTTAAAAATATGGTGCATATACACAATGGAATATTACACAGCCATAAAGAAAGATAAAATTATGGACTTCACAGCAACTTGAACAGATTTAGAGTCTATAATACTCAACGATCTATCACAGAAACAAAGAACTGAGTACGTGCTCTCAATCATAAGTGAATCCTGAACATTTACCATAATACTATAATAAAGGGAATGGCAGTAGCCAGAAAATGCCAGGGAAGGGAGGGGAGGCACACAACATCAATAAAGGTATCTGTATGATGACCACTTGTATGCCTAATCCTGAAGTGTATCCCACACTCTTAAAATAATAATAATTTGTGTCAATGTTCCATTGTCTTATGGCTCAATTGCTTCTGAATTTAAATCAGTCATAATTCTTATTTTTGTTCCTCCTTTAGGTAAACTGTCTTTTTGTTCAGGCTGATTTTATTTTTTGGTATTTAACAATGCAACAATAGCTTACTATATGGATTTGCTTATGTTTATTCTGCTTGAGATTTAATGAACCTTTTATATCAATGCATAGATCATTTTTTTCACATTTGAAAAAATTAAGTCCAATGTTTCTTCAAATATCTTTTTGCCCTCAAGCTCTCTCCTCTTGTTCTGGAACACTAAATATATGATTCTTGGACCTCAGAAGGAAGCTTAGATTTTGAATCCCCCTACATAGCCTTATTATAGTAGAACAACTAGAAAAATAAAACAACAACAACTCTAAGACACAAAACATCACCATAAATCTCACAATACAGCAAAGCAGGAACAACCAACAGATACATGATCCATGTAGTGTTAGCATCTGAGCAGGAGGAAACAAAGGCAACAACAGTATGCACCTGAGCCACTATTAGGAAAAAAATGCAAAAATTAATCAGTCAAAATTAGTGGTGAGCTGATTTAGGGACAGAAGCTAAAACTTAGAAGGGTTTTGTCCATTCAATTATGAATGCAAAATGGCTCTTAGTAAAGTCACGTGATGTTGGCACAATCTAGGCCTCATAGCCTCCCAAAGATAATCATCATAATCTCTCCAAATACAAAATGCCACACTGAGCAAACAATCTGGAAATCGTTGATTCCAATAAAAACAGGAGTGGGAGTGGGGTGGGGGGAGAAGATCCAGATAAAAGTGAGGATGAGGAATGTAGCCAGATACTTCAGAAAGTATCATTTTTGAACATTTTATGCAAACAATAGCAAAAAAAGAATAATAACAAGGAAAGAGCATACAAATCAAAGTTTTACATCCTACCAAAACTGTTTTCAAATTGAGACCGCTTTCACTGTCCAAGAACTCCTGGGGAAACTACTACACAGCACTGACAACCAAAATGACTGGAGATAAATCAACCTAAGAATTGGTGACTGCTTCCTGGGAAGAAAATGCTGGGAGTGATTGACTAAGTAGGGGCTTGTGAGCAAGTGGCCAGGGCCCGCCTAGTGCAGCAGCTGTTACCACAGCTTCTCCACTTGGTCCCTGGCACTTCCCAGGTTGGAGACGCTGAATGCCATTTTTTTAACGGACAAAAGTTTTCCTGTTAAGAAACAGTGGGGAGAGACTACCAGCTCCAGACTCTGCCTCACTACTGCAGCAGGAGAGACTGCCGGCTCCAGGCTTTTCCTCACCACTTCAACACCTGGCTGGACACTGACAGCAGAGACTGCAGAGGGAGCTCAAAGGCAGACTTCCACTGGAGAGGTCGAGGGAGGCACCCTACCACCATCTTGAAGGTAGGGCAGGAAAATGCTCCAACTTGCTCACCATAGAACAACAGACCCAATCTCTGTGAATGGCGGATCAACTACTTGAGGTTGATCATGACCCAGACGGAATATCCTGAACACAAACTTTGGAGGGACTAGACAAGTGCTGAGTCTCAGGCACTGCACCCCCTAATCTCATCCAGCCTCAGGACAAAGGGTGTGGCCAGAAACGGACCAGAAAGAACTCCAAAGAGATTAGTAGTGAGTCCGGGGCTGACCCAACCACCCTACTCCCAGCAATCCTCTCAACATCAGGCCCACACAGCTGGGGCACAACTGAGTGGGAAGAACCCAGGGGAGCCTGGAAATCAGTCGCAATAGGAGAACTCCATTCCAGGATAGGCCTGGCTTGGGCACCCCCCACGAGTGCAAACCTGGGGAAGAGACAATCCCACACCTCCCCACTGGAGGGAATCTCCCTGACCATACAGGAGTGGAAGGGGAGGACTGCAGTCCAACCCACTCACTGTCCTTCCTCCTTCCCTGTTCTGGACACTGGGGACAGAGTGAAAGAAGTGGAAACTCTGCAAGATGTAGCAGAGACAAGAGGAACAATTACAGAGCCAGCCACAAGAGGCCAGAGGTTTTCTTGTTTGTTTGTTTGTTTGTTTGTTTTTTAATTTTATGCCTGTTTGTTAGTTCACCTATTTTTAAAATATTTTTTCTTTGTGCATGAATGTGTATGTGAGAGCTTGACCTGCATCTCCACCTTTTTTCTTTTTTTCTTGTCTTTTTCTTTTTCTTTCTTCTTTTGTTTTTTGTTTTCTGTTTATGTGTGTATGTGAATGATTGGGTGTTCATCTCAGTTTTTGTATTGTTGCTGGATTGTTTTTGCTCTTTTATTCTTCTCTTTTTTATTTTTATTTTTTTTTAGTTTAAGGTTTGTCAATATATGTGTGAGGATACAATCTTCATTCCTTTTTTTGTTTGTTTTTGTTTTTCCAGTCTTTCTCTTATTTTTCTCCATTTATCTTGTGCTAGGCGTGTGTGTGTTTAGTTTTCCTGGTTTCTTGTTTGTTTTGCTTCACTTTGTTGTAATTCCAGTTTGTTTGGAGTGTGTGTGTGTGTATGCCTGTGTATGTGTGTGTTCAATTGTTTTTTGCTTTGGTTTCTGCCTTCATTGTTCTGTGTTATTTTTCTCTTTTTCTTTTTCTTTTTCTTTTCCTTTTTTTCTGGTCCATCTTATTTCATCCCATTTTCCTCTGTGCTCCTCATTGTTGTCACTATAATTTGACTCAGGGGCTACTCACACATGCCTATTGCATCATCATATAGAGAACTGGTGTGGAGTGGGTCTCAGTGAACACTGGAATTTGTGAGTAGTATCTGAATACTAGCTCCCCATTCTCTACCATACTTGACTCTCAAAATTACAAGAGACAGAAAAGCATCCAGCCCACAGTCCCGTTTGAAAATAGAACAAATTTAGAGCCCGGATCAGGGAAAAATAGAGGGCAGAGCAGACATCAGAAGGGAAAGCCTCTCCCACTGACACTGAATAACGTAACTAATGAGAAAAGCAAGAGATTGATAACAAATGAAGAAAAACCAAAGGAAGACCACAGGTAATTTCAAGTGTAACAAAGATAAATCTCCTGAAAAATCAGACCTTGGTGCCCAAACAATGGAAGTCACCAATGACTGGCACCAGAATATGACAGGGATTAGGGAATGGATGGAAAGAGTGAATAAGCCTCAAGAAAGACAAGATGCCACAATGAAAGAACTTGTAACAGAAATTTTGACAATAAAAGATTTTATCCAGGAAATATATAACAAGATGACAAGCATAGAGAGTAGAACTAATCTAGCTGAAGAGAGAATCTCAGAACTTGAAGATCAGAACATGGAATTAACCTGATCTTTAAAAAACATAGAAAGAAGACTCAGAAGGAAAGAACAAAGCCTACAAGAGATGTGCAATTATATCAAGAGGCCAAATCTATGCTGTATAGGTATCCCAGAAGAAGAAGGGGAAATGGAGAACACCTTGGAGCAAGTATTCCAGGAGGTAATCCAAGAAAACTCTCCCCATCTCACCAGAGATGTGAAAAGCCAAACACAAGTCATACAGTGAATCCCCACAAGACATCAAATGAGAAGACCAACCCCTAGACACATAGTAATTTGCCTACACAAAGTAGACACAAAAGAAAAAATCCTAAAGGCAGCAAGAGAGAAAGGTCAGACTACCTACCAGGGAAAAACAACAAGAATAGCAGCAGACCTATCAGCAGGAACACTATAAGCAAGAAGGGGCTGGAGTCCAATATTCCAAGTCCTTAAAGATAAACAATTTCAACCAAGGATTTCCTATCCAGTCAAGATCAGCTTCATCAGTGATGGAGAATTATAATTCTTTCCAGACATCCAATCCCTAAGAGATTATGTAGCTTCCAGATCAACTTTACAGGACACACTTAAAAAGATATTAAGAACAGAAGAAAAAAAAAAGAAAGAAAGACCACACACTTCCAAAGAGAACAGCAGAGCACAGAATCAATAGAGAATACAGCACAACAACAAACTTGAAAACACACACATACATCAACCCCTAAGCCAAAAGAAAACAAGCAAACAAAGAAAAAACGTTATAAGAACCTCATGAAGGGGTAAACAAACACACTTCAATAATCTGCCTGAATGTGAATGGACTAAATGCACCACTGAAAAGACACAGAATGGCAAACTAGATAAGAAACCATGACCCAATTATTTGCTGCCTCCAGGAGACTCAACTCACCATGAGGGATGCACACAGACTCAAAGTTAAAGGATGGAAAATGAGTTTCCAGGCAAATGGATGACAAAAAAGGTAGGGGTTGTAATCATAATATCAGACAAAACAAACTTTAAGCTATCAAATTTTTAAAAGATAAAAAAGGACACTATATAACAAAAAAAGGTTCAATCTGTCAACAAGAAATATCCATCCTAAACATATAACACCCAACACAGGAGCACCAGCACTTATAAAGCAACTACTAAGTAAAGTAAAAAAATATATTGACTCTAACATTATTAGAGCAGGGGACTTGAATACCTCACTAACAGCCCTAGATAAACCATTGAGGCAAGAAATCAACAAGGAGATCCAGAACGTAAACTTGACACTCAACTAAAAGGACTTCATACATACCTATAGATTATTCTGCCCATCACGACATGGAACATACTCCAAGATAAATCACATCCTAGGCCATATATCAAGCATAAACAAATTGCATAAGGTTGAAATCTTGCCATGCACCTTCTCAGGCCACAGCAGAATAAAAATAAATATCAAAACCAACAAAATTTCCCCAAACCCACAAAGACATGGACACTAAACAACATGATGCTGAACAACTATTGGGTCAACACTGAAATCAAAGCAGAAATTAAAAGACCCCTGGAAACAAATGAAAATGAAGAAATATTTTACAAAAACCTGTAGGATGCCATGAAAGCAGTTCTCAGAAGGGAATTTATATCTCTGCAAGCATACATCAAGAAAATGGAAAGATCAGAAATTGAGAGCCTAACTAATCACCTAAGGGAGCTGGAAAGAGAAGACCACCAAAACTCCAACTTCAGAAGAAGAATCCAAATCACCAAAATAAGAGCCCAAATACAGGACACAGAAGATAAAAATATCATAGAAAACAAAACAAAAAGCTGTTTTTTTGAAAGAATTAGCAAGATTGATGGACCCCCTAACCAGTATGACCATGAGAAAGAGATAAAAAGCCCAAATAAACACAATCAGTAATACAAAAAATCAAATCACAACTGACCCTGAAGAAATACAAAAGATTATCACAGATTACTATCTACACATAAATGGAAACAAGTTTGATAACCTAAATGAAATGGAGGACTATCTGACCACACAACCTTCCCAGGTTGAAACTAGAAGAAAATGAGACACCAAATAGACCAATAACAACCCATGATATTGACTCTGTCATAAGAAAATTGCCTACCACCCAAAAAAAAAAAAAAACACTGAACCGGATGACTTTCCAGCAGAATTCTACAAAATGTATAAGGAGGAACTGATACCAATCCTATTGAAAGTATTTCAGGCAATTGAGAAAGATGGAATTCTCCCCAAATTATTTTACAAAGCTAACATCACACTGATACCCAAACCAGGTAAAGATCCAACAAAAATAGAGAACTACAGACCAATATCCCTTATAAACAAACATCCTCAACAAGATTCTAGCAAATCAGATCCAAAAACACATCCCAAAAATCATCCACCATAACCAAGTAGGCTTCATCCCCAGGATGCAGGGCTGGTTCAACATATGCAAGACCATAAATGTAATTAAATACATCAACAAATGTAAAAACAAGAATCACATGATTATATCATTAGGTGCAGAAAAAAATTGATAAAATCAGCATCCTTTCTTGATAAAAAAAAAACCCTCAAACACCTAGGTATAGAAGGAACATATCTCAAAATAGTAAGTCCATTTATGATAAACCTCAGCCGACATATTGCTGAATGGACAGAAACTTGAAACATTTCCCCAGAAAAATGGAATGAGATAAGGCTGCCCACTCTTACCCCTCTTGCTCAGCATTGTGTTGGAAGGCCTAGCTAAGGCAGTTAAACAAGAGCAGGAAATCAGGGGTATCAAAATGGGAAAAGAGAAAGTCAAGTTATCCCTCTTTGCTGATGATATGATCCTATAACTTGAAAATCCAAGAGAATCTGTAAAAAAAACCTGCTTGCACTGATAAAGGACTTTGGCAAAGTCTCAAGTACAAAATAAATGTGCAAAAAACAGCTGCATTTCTATACACCAACAACAAGCAGGCAGAGGCCCAAATTAAAAGCACAATCCCATTTACAATAGCCACACAAAAAATGAAATACTTTGGTATCTTCCTAACCAGAAAAGTGAAAGACCTTTACAATGAGAACTACTAAACACTGCTCAAAGAAATCCAAGAAGATACAATCAAATGGAAAAATATTCCATGCTCACGGATAGGAACAATCAACATTGCTAAAATGTCCATTCTACTAAAGGCAATCTACAGATTCAATGCAATACTCATTAAATTATCAACACCATTATTCTCAGACCAGAAATGACAATACAGAAATTCATTTGGAAACATAAACCCTTTTAGGAATCACCACACTAATTTCCACAGAGGCTATACTAGTTTACACTCCCACCAACAGTGTAGACATGTTCCCTTTTCATCACATCCTCTCCAGCATCTATTATTTTTGGAGTTATTGATGATGGCCATTCTGACTGGAGCTAGGTGGTATCTCAGTGTAGTTTTAATTTGCATCTCCTTGATGACTAGTGAGGCTGAACACTTTTTCTTGTGTCTGTTGGCTGCTCGTATGTCATCTTTTGAGAGGTGTCTATTCATATCTTTAGCCCACTTTGTAATGGGGCTGTTTGTCTTTTTCTTCTCAGCAAATTTGAGTTCCTTGTAGATCCTTGATGGTAGGTCTTTGTCAGACATGGAGTTGGCAAATATTTTTCCCAGTCTGTGGGCTGCCTCCCTGCTCTCTTGATGGTTTCTTTGGCTTTGCAGAAGCTTGTCAGTTTAATGAGGTCCCACTTGTCTATCTTATCTCTTATGGCATGGGCATTTTGGATTTTGATCAGGAATAGGTTGCCAGTTCCAACTTCCATAAGAGTGTCTCCTGCATTTTCTAAGGTTCTTACAGTTTGAGGTTTTACATTTAGGTCTGTGATCCATTTAGAGTTAATTTTTGTGTATGGGGATAGGTAGGGGTCTTGTTTCAATCTTCTGCATGTGGTCAGACAGTTTTCCCAGCACCATTTACTGAATAGGTTCTCCTCTCCCCAGTAGTGGGTGGTAGAGTTCTAAAAATTGACCTTCCATATGATCCCACAATCCCCCTACTGGGAATATAACCTGAAGAACTCAGGTCACTGTGTAAAAAAGATACTGGCACACGTATGTTTATCACAGCATTGTTCACAATAACAAGAACATGGAACCAACTGTGCTGCCCATCAAAAGAGGACTGGATAAAAAAAATGTATACACAATGGAATATTATGCAGCCATAAGGAAGAACAAAATCATGAACTTCGCAGCAACCTGGATGGAATTAGAGTTTATAATACTGAGTGATTGCTCACAGAAACAAAGAGCTGAGTACCATATGTTCCACCTGGGGAAGGGAGGGCACACCTCATCAATAAGGGTACCTGCACAAGGAACATTTATATACCTACCCCTGAACTGTATCTCACAATTTCAAAATAAAAATTAAAAGAGAAAAAAAAGAAACATAAACAACCACAAATAGCCAAAACAATCCTTAGCAAAAGAAACAAAGCAGGAGGTTTCACACTTCCAGACTTCAAATTTTAAGTCTACAGTAATCAAAACAGCCTGGTATTGGTACAAGAACAGGCATATAGACAAATGAAACAGGATAGATTTTCTGGAAGCAAAGCCTCAATTTCTCAACCAACTCATTTTTGAGAAAGCCTTCAACAACAACCACTGGAGAGAGGAGAATCTATTCAGTAGTGTTGGGAAAACTGACTGGTCACATGCAGAAGATTGAAACAGGACCCCTACCTTTCACCATACACAAAAATTAACTTTTAATAGATCAAAAGCCTAAACATAATACCTCAAACTATGGAGACACTCTTATGGAAATTGGAACTGGCAACCAAATCCTGATCAGAATCCTAAGAGCTCATACCTCAGGAAATAAGATAGACTAGTGGGACCTCATCAAACTAATTAGCTTCTGCAAAGCAAAAGAAATCATCAAAATAGCAGGAAGACAGTCCACAGAATGGGAAAAAATATTTGCCAACTGTATATCTGACAAAGGCCTAACATCTAGGATCTACAAGGAACTCAAATGTGCCTAACGAGAAAAAATATAAACAGCCCCATTAAAACGTGGGCAAAAGACATAAATAGACACTTCTCAAAAGAAGATATACGGGCAGTCAACAGACACATGAAATGTGCTCAGCCTCACTCATCATCAGAGAAATGCAAATCAAAACCACATTGGGATACCACCTAATCCCAGTAAGAATAACCATCATTTATAAAAACCAACAACAACAGATGCTGGCAAAGATGTGGAGAAAAAGGAATGCTTCTACACTGCTGTTGGAATGCAAACTAGTGCAACCTCTCTGGAAGACAATGTGATGATTTCTGAAAGAACTAGAAATTGACCTTCCATATGACCCAGCAACTCCCCTATTGAGAATATACCCGAAGGAATTCTAATCATTCTACAAAAAAGATACCTGCACACACATGTTTGCTGCAGCTCTACTGATAATAGCAAAAACATGGAACCAAGCATGCTGTCCATCAAAGCTGGACTAGATAAAAGAAAAATGTGGTACATATACACAATGGAATATTATGCAGTCATAAAGAAAGACAAACATATGGACTTTGCAGCAACTTGGATGGATTTAGAGTTGATCATACTCAGTGATCTACCATAGAAACAAAGAACAGAATACCATGTGTTCTCACTCATAACTAGACCTTGAGCAATTATAATACTATAAGAAATGGATTGGTAGTAATGGGAAACTTTCAGGGGAGGGAGGGTGGGATTGGCAGGTGAGGGAAACTGCTAGGAGAGGGAGGGGCACACCTAATCAACAAGGGTACCTGCATAATCACCATTTGTATACCTAACCCTGAATTGTACCCCACATCTTTAAAATTTAAAAATTTTTTTAAATACTTTAAAGCATATTATATTAGGATAAATATTATGAAAGAAAATTATGAGTGCAAAACAGAAAAGGGAGAATGCAAAATTTCTTTTACAGAATGTCAAATAAAAATTGTATATTCTTAAGACATTTAAAAAATCAATTTTTTGAAGGATACCATGATACTGTAGTTTTTAATTTGTTTTTATTTCCTAATATGCATCCTGAATTATATGAAAGAAATTATGTGATATCTAGGATTTTCTTTAAAATACTCTCCAGCAATTAAACAAGTTAGGGAAGGGGCATATAGATTATCAAATATTGGCAAAATTTTCACAATCGTTTTACTGGATCATGTGTCGTGAGCGTCCCATTATACTATTTTCTATACCTTTCTGTTAATTTTCCATGACAAAATGTTTAATAAATCACAACACCTATTATCAGTACATCTAAGACCAGACCCCAAGACTCATGACTCCTGGTCTAGTACTTCCTTCCCTATCGTTACCCCTTTTCAATGGGTTAAAACAAAAAGTATAAACTCATCCTTATCTATAAGTTCCTGTAAGTCCCTGATGCTTCCCAAAATCTCTAACTGATATTTTGACATTTGAGAACTAGAATTTACTGAAGTCATCAGTCAGCTTTAAAATATACAACCTAGGAAGACAAGTCACTTTCCAACTTACAAAGCATCATACATGGTGAGAAGGAATGATTTGAGACCAAGTTTTAAGTAGGGAGGTGGGAGAAGAGCATGTGAGGGTCCAAGGAGATAAAGAGAAGTGGGAAGAAATATGGAAGCATGGAAGAACTCATTTCTACGTGGAGATCAAAAAGAAACTCTTAAAACCTACAAAGAAACAATTCCAAGTTCTTATCTGGGTATTAATGACTCAATTATTTCACAACCCAAGAGCACTTAAGCTTTAGTCCCTCTGAACAAAAGCCTTTCCCAAGGATAATCCAAACAAATTTCAAATAGTAAAATTGCATCCAGGATGAAAAGTAGATGAAGAGAAATGTATATATCTAATATGGAAGCTAGGATGATAAAATATCTTGGGTTCCAAGGAAAATGCAGTCTTTTCATAGATATAGTTTCCTCTTTTGCCCCTTTCAGGGGTTTTAATTTACTTCACCATACACAGTTTTGCAGAATTTAACCTGTTATAATTCTACCTTATCAAGATATTTTTAACTCACTGACACATAAATGCAATGCTCATCAGGTGAATGTTATTTTCATAGTTCCTCTTCCTATTGTCAATAATTAATAATAATAGCATCCATTGAGTGCTTAAGACATCAAGCTAAAGACTTTACATACTTGATTGCATGTAATCCTTAAATAATACATCAAGATGGGTGATATCATGCTCTCACTCATAAGTGGAGTTTGAATAATTATCATAATACTATAAGAAAAGGATTGGCAGTAACTGGAAACTGCTAGGGTGTGGGAGGGAAGTGAGATTGGCAATAGTGGGACTCTGCCTGGGGAAAGAGGGGCACACCTCATCAACAAGGGTACCGCATAATGAATATTTGCATACTTAACCCTGAATTGTATCCCACATCTTTAAAGTTTTTTAAAAAGGAAGAAAAAAAATGGGTGATATTATATCCTCTTTTTACAGATTAAGAAACCAAGTCTCAAAGAGTTAAAGAATCTTTCAAAAGATAACAAGTGAAAGAGTTAGAATTAAAATCCAAGGATTCTTTACTCTAGGTTTCCTTGTGACACTGTGTAATGTTGTTTTTAATTATGTAGGCATAAATAACACAGGAAGAAACTTAAACAATTAGGATCTAAACACTCACTGAAAACTTAGGCAGCACAATTCTCATTTGATTTTCTTTTGCACTGAGACTGGGCAAAGCTGAGAACATAGTTAAAGCTTAATCAACATATCCTCATATAAACTGTTCTAGGAACGATAGAGAATAAGGAACAGGGGAGATAAGCTCAGCTTTCTACAAGTCAAAGCCTAATGGGGGCAATATCATACACAGTCCCACACAATGTTAAGATATTAGCCTGAGTATGCATCAAGACACATAGTATATTTAAAATATTACCTGCATATTTAATTTTGCAAATATTCTAGGAACTTTTACAAATTATTTGAAAAGAAATCTTAGTATAAATTTTTCCATAGTCTTTAGCAGCTCTTGGAAAAGTTAATCATCACATCTTTTTTTTTATTTTAAAGACATGGAATACAATTCAGAGTTAGTTATACAAATGTTCATTATGCAGGTACCCTTGTCGATGAGGTGTGCCCCTCCCTCACCTGGCAGTTTCCCTCAACTTCCAATCCCACCTCGTCTCCCCTGGCAGTTTCCCACTACTGCCAATCCCTTTCTTATAGTATTATGATAATTGTTCAAGGTCTGCTTGAACATATGGTACCCTGTTCTTTGTTTCTGTGATATATCACTGAGTATGACACACAATCCATCCAAGTTGCTGCGAAGTTCATAATCATCTCATCTTTATCTACCTTTCATCCAAGATTTATAGTGTGCCTCCATGAATGTGGAAAATGCAATACCACATGAGTCAAAGTAAGAAGTCATTTAAGGATGAACAAATCTGATAAGTGAAAAGGGGAAGCTTGCTCTAGGCCAGCAGTTCTCAAACTGTTGTCCACAGGTCCTTAAGGGTTCCCAAGACCTTATCGGGATTCATTGCATCAAAATTATTTTTATAATAATACTAAAATGTTATTTGACTTTTTAACTCTCACAAGTATACAGTAGAATTTTTCAGAGGCCACATGACATGTGATAAGAACATTCTGATGTGTAGCAGAATGTATAATATAACAGAAAAAGAAACAGTCAACAGAGCAAACAGGCAACCTATATAATAAGAAAAGATATTTATAAACTAAAAATCTGACAAAAACTAATTTCCAGAATCTACAAAGAACTCAAATAAATCAGAAAAAAAAAACGAATAACCCCATTAAAAAGTAGGAAAATAACATAAGCAGACATCTTTCAGGAGAAAATATGCAAATAGCCAACAAACATATGAAAAAAATGCTCACCATCACTCATAATCAGGGAAATGCAAATTGAAACCACAATGAGATACTACCTTACACCAGTCAGAATGGCCATTATTAAAAATCAAAAAACAGCAGATGCTGGCACAGATGCAAAGAAAAGAGAATACTTACACAATGCTGGTGGGAGTGTAAATTAGTATACCCTCTATGGAAAGTGGTATGGAGATTACTCAAAGAACTAAAAGTAGATCACCATTTTATACAGCAATCCCACTACTAAGTATCTACCCTAAGGAGCAGAGGTCATTAACAAAGATGCCTGCACCCACATGTTTGTCACAGCACAATTCACAATTGCAAAAGATGTGTAATCAACCTAAATGCCCATCAACCGATCAGTGGAAAATGAAAATGTGGTATATACACACTATGGAATGCTACACAGCCATAAAAAAGAACGAAATCATATCCATTGCAGCAACCCAATGGAGCTGGAGATCATCATCCTAAGTAAACTGACTCAGAAATAGAAAACCAAACACCACACATTCTCACTCATATGTGGGAGCTAAACAGTCACAGAGATGGAAATAACAGACGCTGAGAACACTAGTAAGGAAGGAAGAGAAAGAAGGGTAGGGTTCAGAAAATACCTACAGGACATAGAGTTCACTATCTGAGGATGGGCCGCCTGAGACCCAATCCCCACCACTACACAATATGTCCGTGTAACGAACATGCATGTGTACCCCCTAAATCTAAAATTAAAAATTAATTAATAATTAATTTTAAAAGAATGAGTGAAGAATGTGTAATGTGTACCATATTTTCTAGAATGTTTTACTGCAATAGGTCTAGGATATGGAAATGTGCATGTACAAGATTAACACAGTATGTTTTCATTACTTCTTCTGTGATCTTATTAGCTGTATTTGGTTATGCCAGTTTCCATCTCTGTAACTTCATTATCATCCAATAAATTGTTGTTTTGAAATTTGATGTTTTTCTTGCACTTGTGTGGGAACTCAGTACAAAGTAAGTACACTTTGTTCTCATGTTATAGTAATATTTTTCAAAATAACTCATTTTAAAATTTATTTGTTGCTTAATGTTTATAATATAATAATTTAAATTGTAAAAATATTTTTAAATTCTAAAGTTTTTAAATTGCTTAAAATAGATTTCCATTATTCTTTTTTCTTTTTTTTTTGTTTTGTTTTTTTTGAGTTGGAGTCTCACTCTGTCGCCCAGACTGGAGTGCAGTGGCCGCTTCCGGCCACCGCAGCCTCGACCCGCTGGGCTCTGGCGATCCTTCCGCCTCAGCCTTCCAAGTAGCCAGAATTACAGGCATGTGCTACCACGCCTGGCTGATTTTTTGATTTATTGTAGAGAAGAGGTCTCACTGCCCAGGAGGTCTCAAACCCACGGGCTCAGGCAATCCACTCACCTCAGCCTCCCAAAGGGCGCGGATTACAGGCTGAGCCACTGAGCCCGGCTTGATTTCCATTGTTCTTAATGATGGGTCATTGGTTTTAAAAAGGAGTTACAAAGATTTCCTTTCTCAATACATTACTGCACTATTTACAATGTAAACTACTAAAACAGATTAAACTGACACAGTAAGCTCTCTGAACCATATAAGAGTGTACGTTACTCAAAAGAAACTGAACAAAACTGTAAATAAATGAAAAAAGAGGTCTAGACATCAGCAAGATGGCAGAATACTGCTTTCCAGCACTTCACCACAGAAATATTCATTTGTTATTGTGGCAGTGGTGGATGTTGTATTAGAGATTTAGGTGGTACAAGAGCAGTTTTGTTACATGGATATATTGCCTAGTAGTGAAGTCTGGGCTTTTAATGTACCCCTCACATGAATAGAGTACATTATACCTAATATGTAATTTTTCACCCCTCACTCCCTACCCACCCTCTCATCTTTTGGAGTCTCCAATGTCTATTATTTCATTTGTTTGTCCATGTGTACCTATTGTTTAATTCCCACTTACAAGTGAGAACATGTATTTACCTTTCCATTCCTAGGTTCTTTCACTTAGGATAATGACCTCCAATTTCATCCATGTTGCTGCAAAAGACATGATTTCATTATTTTTTATGGCTGAGTAGTATTCTATGGTATTTACATACACACACACAGGGGCTTCCAAAAAAAGTACACACATTTTGAGACTTTATCTATGTATTACTTTTTGAAGTCAAATTGAGTTACAGTAGCAATGTATAGTATGACATTCAGTCAACCATGCTTCTATCATTTTCTTCCTGTCTCATGGTGATGCAAGCATTCATTTGGTTAACACCATCTTTTGAGTGAACGTCATACTTAAAATGTGTACATATTTTTTGGCACCCTTGAATACATCTCACACGTTCTTTATCCAGTCATCCATTGATGGATACTTAGGTTGGTTCCTAACTTAACTATTGCGAATAGTGCTGTGATAAACATACAAGTGGGATGTCTTTTTTATGTATCAATTTAAACAATTATCCATGCACAAAAATTCCTTCAGAACAGCTAAGGAAACCAAGTGAGAAATCACAGTACCTGAGTACAACACAGAAATAAGAAAATGTGCATTGAAGATGGTAAGAAGAGCAGTTTTACATTACCTTTATCACCCTTCCCTCAACCTTAGGTAGTGCCACATGGAGAGAAATACCTTCTATGTAGGATAAGAAAGGGAAGTGCATCCCAGACTTTGCCTCAGACCCGAAGACTGGGCCTACTCCAATAAAACCCAACATTAGACAGCTCCCATGGACTAAGCTTCCAGGATTATGCCATCATCAGGCCAGATCCCACAACCGCAGACTCCAGCCTTGTCCAGGAGACTTGGTTTCAAGGCCCATGTCAACACCAGGCTGACATCAGCTATCTAAGACCCCAGACCAGCCTCCATACTGAGTTGGCCCCAGAAGACCCAGACTTTGGGCTCACCCCAGTACCAGATGGTTCACCACAAACTCAGGCTCTAGGCCTCTGCTAGGGTCAAGCCAACCCCACCAGTCCCTGGCTCCAGATTACAGCCAGCACTAGGCTGGCTCCCACAGCCCAAGACTTCAAATCCGCACCAACACCAGGTCAGTCACTGCATCCTTACTTAGCACCTATGAACCCAGCCTCCAGATGAGCCCCTGAGGACACATGCTGTAGGCCCACCTAATGCCAGGTTGGCACCCCTGGCCTCAGGCACCAAACCAGTGCCCATGGACATAGGCTCCAGGCCTGCCCAATGCCAAGGTGATCCCTGTGGCCCACTCTCTAAGCAAGCCCATATGACTCCACATTCTGGCAGACAGAGAGTTTAGACCTGCTTCAGCACACCCAAGGTCCAAATCAGTCCCAATAGATACCAGTGATAAGCAGCTGCCCATGGACACAGGATCCAAGACCATATCTATGGATGTAAGATTCCAGGTGAGACTCCCAGCTCCAGGACACAAGCCAGCCTTCACAAACCCAGCCCACAGGCCAGCACTTGCACCCCCAGTCTCCAGGATACCCCAGCAGACACATGATCCAAGCTATTTCCCATAGCCCCAGGTTCTGGACCAGTCCCTGTGGCTCCAAGCACCAGGCCAGCACCTACAATCCCAAGCTCCAGAACAGATCCTGAATATCTAGGCTCCATGCTTGCCATACCAGGCAAACCCCAAGCTGCAGGCTGATCCTAGTTATCCCAGACTCCAGTGGACTCAGGGTCCAGGCCTGGTCCAGGAGGCCCAGGCAGGATTCAGGATCATCCCAGGAAACTTTAGTGCCAGACCTGCTCCCATAAACTCAGGCTTCGATACACTTCTGCATAACCAGGATCCAGACCAGTCTTCATGGACCCAAGACCTAGATCT
This sequence comes from Cephalopachus bancanus, assembly GCA_027257055.1. Taxonomy (NCBI): domain Eukaryota; kingdom Metazoa; phylum Chordata; class Mammalia; order Primates; family Tarsiidae; genus Cephalopachus; species Cephalopachus bancanus. The sequence goes on from JAPVLO010000003.1 coordinate 28,064,622, forward strand.
GCTACCATAGACTCAGGCTCCAGGCCCACCTCAATCCTAGTGCAGGCCCCATAGACTCCAGGCCAGTCAGTGGATGTAGATGACAGATCCATCCCAGCACTGGGCCATTCACTGAAGACTGAGACTTAAGGGCCACCTCAACACCAAGTTAGCACATGTGGCCTCCATACCTACTCCAAAGACCGAGGTACAAGACCCAACCACCTGCTGACCTAAGCACTAAGCCAACTTTCCAAGGACTCCAGCATCAAGCCTGCCCACAGACCACACCAGACAACCTGCCAGAATCTCTGAATGAGATGACTTGTAAAGGACTTTTTCAAACAAAACCTGTCTGCCAAGACTGGAACATATCTCACCTTCATCAAATGCACAGAGACCAATACATGGGCACAAGGAGCAAGAAAAATCAAAGTAAATAATACCACCAAAGGAACAAAATAAAGCACCAGTAACTACTACAAAGAAATGGAGATTTATGAACTGTCTGGCAAATAATTCAAAATAATATTTTTAAGGAAGCTCTGCATTCTTCAAGAAAATACAAAGAAACAGTCTAATTAAAACAAGAAAACAAATGGCCAAAACAAAAAAAAATGAGAGAGAGATTTTAATTATTTTTTAAAAATCAAACAAATTAATTGTGGAGTTGAAAAACACAATGAGTGAAAATTCTCCAGGTCATCCCAGCAGACACAGACTCTGGACATGTGTCAAACAATGATGAAATGAAGAGCATCAATAGCATAACTGATCAAGTAAAAGAAAGAATCTTTGAACTCAAAGACAGATTATTTTCAAAAGATAGAGTCAGAGAAGAAAAAAAATAAAAGAAACAAAGAGAGCTTATGGGATTTATGAACAGCATCTGAAGGGCAAACTTTTGAGTTATTTGGAGTTCAAGGAGATGAGGAAGATAAAAGGATGAAAAGCATATTTTTAAAAATAGTAGCAAAAAACTTTCCAAATCTGGAGAAAGATATTAATATCCAGGTATAGGAAGATCAAAGATCTCCAGTTAGATTCAATTCAGTCAAGACTATTTCGAGACATATTTTAACCAAACTCAAAGATGACAACTGTCAAAGATAACAAGACCATCCTGAAAATATCTAGAGAAAATAAACAAAATGACATATAAGGAAATTCCAATATGGCTAGTTGCAGATTTTTCAGCCAAAACCTTCTAGACCAGGAGAAAGTGGGATCATATACTCAAAGGCCTGAAGAAAAAACATGTTAAGGAACTTCCAGCAAGATGGCGACAGGGCAGTATGGTCTGTGAGACCCTCTGCGAAAGAGAACACCCATAAAGACCCTAGCTCTCTTCCAAGAGCTGCAGCTCCCATCTTCCACAGCCTGCTCTTCACAGGGAGCTCAGCCACCACCGCTGTCATTACTCAGACATCACAGCGGTCTGGGCTGCTCCTGCAGTCGTGGATGCCACTACTGCGGTCATTGCCCGCCCATGCCTGAGGTGACCGACAACTTCAGACCATGAAGCCCCTGCAAGCAGGATCTTCTGAGGTCGACACTGCCCGGCTGCTGCTGCCACTGCCACTGCCATGCCACACCCCTTGCCCAGAGCCAGGCCTGTGGCACTTCCCCCATGTACGGGGAAGTTGCCGCCTCTGGTGGTGGATCCATAACAGGTTCACTCCCCTCTGGACTGCAGCGGTGAGATAGCACCACCTGCTAGGGATCCAAGGTAACAGCATCAAAATGGGAATGACAGAGGCTCTTCCCTCTTGATAAATAGACAAAGCCAGATCTCAGTAATAGACTGGGCAGGGGGCCCATATCTGAACTGTTCTTCACAGCAAGCCAGGGGCAACTGTCCCTAACTGTGAACATTTCTACCAGCCTGCAAAGACAGCTAGAAATCAGAGCTGAAAGGACATTGGACTTAAAGAAAAAGTCTAAGAGTGTGCTTGGTTGGTTCTGTTAGTCTACTGAGTTTAATCTATCCCTTTTCCCTTTTTTTTTCTTTTTTCTTTTTCTCTTATTTCTCTGTAAACCCCATCTTTGTATAGAGGAATAGCACACCAATATGGAGGTTGGTCAGTATGTACGTTACCATCATTGTATGTTTTAGCTTTTTATATGGTTGTTGGCTAGTTCTCAGTCGTGGTTATTGTTTTTCTTTATATTTATTTCAGTCTTTGTGTCTCTTTTCACTTACCAGTCTGTACACTCTTCTGTTTTCCGACTCACTACTCTCTCTCTCCACCCCCTTCCTCCCCCCATTACCTGCTCCATTCTCTTCCCTCTGTTAACCTAATTTTGCTTTCAGGGAGTAAACCTACAACCCCACTGCATGGACAGACCCCAAGGCAGTGAGAAGTGGGTTTCAGACTATCCATACACCTGCTGGCGGATACCGGGATCTACAGAGAGATTTTGAATCACAGCTCACCCCTTAATTAAATCCCAAAATTACAAAAAGGACTGCTCCCAACCTACAGTCTAACTCCAGAACTGAACAAAGCAAGAGGAAATACATTAGGAAGAAGAGGAGATTGAACAAACAGAAGTAAAAGCAACCCCTCCACCCCTGAATAACAGAATCAAAGAAGATGGGGAAGTGGAGGGAAGGAAAAAGTAGGGAGGAAATTTTGCACAAATGAAGAAAAACCAAGAGAAGAATATAGGGCTCACACAGACCCCTGGGAGGTCAGACACTGAGAAAACAGACTTCGGAACACAAACAATGAAGAGTCCCCAGAATGACTGGTCACAAGCAACAAACCCAGACATCAAGACGTTAATGAGAGAATTTACAAAATTGAGGAGAGACAAGAGGAAAATAGGAAGGAGTGGATGACAGAAATAACAGCAGTAAAGAATACTGTGATGGAAATAAATAACAAACTAATAATCACAGAAAGCAGAATTAGCCAAGCAGAAGAAAGAATCTCAGAACTTGAAAACCAAAATACAGAACTAACCCAAACTGTCAAAAACATAGATAAGAAGCTTAAAAAGACAGAACAAACCCTTCAGGAGATGAATGATTACTTCAAGAAACCCATCTAAGGGTAATTGGCCTTCCTGAGGCAGAGAGAGAGTCAGAGGTCACACTGGAAGAAACATTTCATGAAATCATTTAAGAAAACGTCCCTCATCTCATCAGTGATGCAAAAATTCAAGCACAAAAGATTCAGAGAACCCCTGCAAGACAACAAATGAGAAGACCAACTCACAGACACATAATAATTCTCCTAAACAAAGTAGCTATAAAAGAAAAAATCCTAAAGGCAGCAAGAGAAAAAGGCCAGACTACCTACCAGGGAAGACCAATTAGAATAGCAGCAGATTTATCTACAGAAACCCTCCAGGCTAGGAGAGCCTGGAGCCCTATCTTCAAAGTTCTCAAAGATAAACAATTTCAACCAAGAATAACCTACCCAGCCAAGCTAAGCTTCATTAGTAAGGGAGAATTGAAATCTTTTCCAGATATTCAATCCCTAAGAACCTATGCTGCCACCAGACCACCTCTACAAAAAACACTTAAGAAAGTACTGAACACAGAAGAAAAGGAAAAAAGAACAACAACATTCTTCACAAGAATACAGGAAAGAGATAAAAAACACACACGAAACAACTCCAAAACCAAAAGAAAGACAACAAACAACAGGAACAACAACTCTGTAAGAACCTTATGACAGGGATCAACTCTTGCATTTCAATAATTAGCCTAAATGTGAATGGACTAAATGCACCACTGAAAAGACATAGAATGGCAAAATGGATAAAATATCACCAGGCAACAATCTATTGCAATCAAGAGACTCACCTCACTAGAAAGGACACTCACAGACTCAAAGTAAGAGGATGGGAAACAAACTTTCAGGTGAATGGAACACAAAAGAAAGGAAGAATTGCAATCTTAATTTCAGACAAAATATCTTTCAAGCTATCAAAATTTTTAAAAGATACAGAAGGCCACTACATAATGATAGAAAGGTTCAATCCATCAACAAGAAGTATGCATCTTAAACATATATGCACCCAACATAGGAGCAGCAACTGTCATAAAGCAGCTTCTACATAAACTCAAAAAAGATATCAACTCTAACACCATCATAGCTGTGGACTTTAATACCCCACTCACAACCCTAGACAGATCATCAGGACAAAAAATTAGCAATGAGATCCGAAACCTCAAAGTGACTCTTGACCAAATGGACTTAATTGATACCTACAGAACACTCCATCCTACGACCACAGAATATACATTCTACTTATCACTGCATGGAGCATACTCTAAGATCGACCACATACTTGGCCATAAATCAAGCATAAGCAAATTTAAAAGGGCCGAAATTTTACCATGCACCTTCTCAGACCACAGTGGAATAAAAATAAACATTAACACCAACAAGCTCCCCCCAAAACACACAAAGACATGGTCACTAAACAGCATGATGCTAAACAACTCTTGGGTCAACAATGAAATCAAGACAGAGATCAAAAGATACCTGGAAACAAAAAAAAAAATGAAGAGACATCTTACCAAAATCTCTGGGATGCCATGACAGCTGTAGTAAGAGGAGAATTCATATCCCTACAAACACACATGAATAAAATGGAAGGATCACAAATTAACAGTCTAACAAACCACCTAAGGAAACTGGAAAAGCAGGACCACCAAAACCCTAATTTCAGAAGAAGAATCCAGATCACAAAAATAAAAGCCCAAATCCAGGACATAAAGACAAAAAGATAATACAAAATATCAATGAAATAAAAAACTGGTTCTTCAAAAGGATAAACAAGATCAATGTTCCCCTAGCTTGACTGACCAAGAAAAAGAGAGAAAAAACCCAAATAAACATAATCAGAAACACAAAAGATGAAATCACATCTGACCCTGAAGAAATATAAAAGATCATTAGAGACTACTATGTAAACTTGTATGGAAACAAACTTGAAAACCTTGAGGAAATGAAGGACTTTCTGACATCACACAACCTGCCTAGGTGGAAACAACAAGAAATTGAGATCCTAAATAGACCAATAACAATCAAGGAAATTGACTACGCAATAAGAAAATTACCTATAAAAACACTGGACCAGATGGCTTTCCAGCAGAATTCTACAAGACATTTAAGGAGGAACTGATTCCAATCCTACTGAAGGTATCCCAGGTGATTAGGAAAGACAGAACTCTCGCCAAATCATTTTACGAAGCCAACATCACATTGATACCCAAGCCAGATAAAAACCCAATAAAGAAAGAGAACTATAGGCCAATATCTTTGATGAACATAGACGCTAAAATTCTCAACAAGATCCTAGCAAACCAGATTCAACAACACATCTCAAAAATCATCCATTATGACCAAGTAGGCTTCATCCCTGGGACGCAAGCCTGGTTCAACATTTGTAAAACAATAAATGTAATTAAATACATCAACAGATTTCAAAACAAAAGCCACATGATTATATCATTAGATGCAGAAAAAGCTTTTGATAAAATCCAGCACCCCTTCTTGATAAAAACCCTCAAACATCTAGGCATACAGGGAAAATACCTCAAAGTAGTAAAAGTCATCTACAAGAAACCCACAGCCAGCATACTCCTAAATGGACAAAATTTGGAACAATTTCCCCTGAAAACTTACAGGACAAAGATGCCCACTCTCACCCCTCTGTTCAACATAGTATTGGAAGTCCTGGCTAGAGCAATCAGAGAAGAGAAGGCAACTAGGGGTATCCAAATAGGAAAAGAGGAAGTCAAGTTATCTCTCTTTGCAGATGACATGATTGTTTACCTTGAAAACCCTAGAGAATCTGTCAAAAACCTCCTTACACTGATAAAGGACTTTGGCAAAGTCTCAGAATATAACATAAATGGCAAAAGACAATCACATTTCTTTACACCAATAATAAACAAACAGAAACCCAAATAAAAAGCACAATTCCATTCACAATAGCCACAAAAAAAATGAAATACCTCAGCATCTTCCTAACCAGAAATGTGAAAGACCTTTACAATGAAAACTACAAAACTCTGCTCAAAGAAATCAAAGATGACACAAACAAGTGGAAAAATATCCCATGCTCATGGGTTGGAAGAATCAACATTGTGAAGATGTCCATCCTACCTAAGGCAATCTACAGATTTAATGCAATACCCATCAAATTACCAGCAACATTCTTCTCAGACCTAGAAAAAACAATACAGGAATTCATATGGAAACACAAATGACCAAGAATAGCCAGAACAATCCTCAGCAAAAAAAACAAACAGGTGATATCACATTACCAGACTTCAAACTTTACTATAAAGCTACAATAATCAAATAAGCTTGGTATTGGTACAGGAACAGGCATATAGACCAATGGAATAGAATTGAGATTCCAGAAGCAAAACCTCAATTTCTCAAGCAACTCATCTTCGACAAAGCCTCCCCACCTACCACTGGGGAGAGGAGAACCTAGTCATTAAATGGTGCTGGGAAAACTGACTGACCACATGCAGAAGACTCAAACAAGACCCCTATCTCTCCCCATACACAAAAATTAATTCTATATGGATTCGAGACTTAAATATAAACCTCAAACCATAAGATTCTTAGAAAGTGCAGGACATAACCTTATGGAAATTGAAACTGGCATCCATTCCTGAACAAAACCCAAAACGCACTGGCCATAAGAGAGAAGATAGACAAGTGGAACTCATTAAACTGACAAGCTTCTGCAAAGCCAAAGAAACCATCAAGAGAGCAGGGAGACAACCCACAGACTGGGAAAAAGTATTTGCCAACTCCAGGTCTGACAAAGGCTTACCATCTTGGATCTACAAGGAATTCAAACATGCTGAAAAGAAAAAAACAAACAACCCCATTATAAAGTGGGCAAAAGATATGAACAGACATTTCTCAAAGGAAGACATCCGAGCAGCAAACAGACACATGAAGAAATGTTCAAGCTCACTAATCATCAAGGAGATGCAAATCAAAACCACACTGAGATACCACCTAACTCCAGTCAGAATGTCAATTATCAATAACTCAAAAAATAACATTTGCTGGAGAGGCTGTGGTGAAAAGGGAACACTTCTACACTGTTGGTGGGAATGCAAACTAGTGCAACCTCTGTGGAAAACAGTGTGGCGATTCCTAAAAGCACTAAATACCGACCTCCCATATGACCCTGCAATCCCCCTACTGGGAAAAACTCTGAAGAACTCAAATCACTCTATCAAAAAGATACCTGCACACGAATGTTTATCCAGTATTGTTCACAATAGCAAGAACCTAGAACCAACCATGCTGTCCATCAAAAGAGGACTGGATTAAAAAAATGTGGTACATATACACGATGGAATACTATGCAGCCATAAAATAGAACAAAATCATGAATTTCACAGCAACCTGGATGGAACTAGAGTCTATAATACTGAGTGATCTCTCACAGAAACAAAGATCGGAGTATCACATGTTCTCACTCATATAGTCAACTTTGAACATCTACCATAATACTATTAAAAAAGGATTGACAGTGGTGGGAAACTATGGGGGGAGATAGGGAGGGGAAGGGAGGTGGGACTAACAGTAGTCAATATCTGTCTGGGGGTGGGGAGACACCCCTTATTAACAAGGGTAGCAGAATGATGCACATTTGTATACCTAACCCTTAACTGTACCCCACAATTTTATAATAAAAAATATTTTTAAAAAAGAAAAAGAAAAAACATGCTAAAAAAGAATACTGGGCAGAGAGCGGGAAGATGGTGGCTGAGCCAGTTGGACTATGTGAGTCCTGGTGTAATTAACTGAGTGTATGGAAAATTTTGTTTGAGTGCTGGGGAGCGAGTAGGTGAGTCAGTGGCTGACTGAGTGAAGGCTAGAGAGCTAGTGGTCAGGGTTCTCCTGGTGCCGCAACTGGTGCCATGGCTGCTGGGCTTTGACCCTAGCAATTCCTGGGACACAGAAATCAAGCACCATTTTCTTTCTCTTTTTTTTTTAATCAGCAAAACCCTTCCTGGGAAGAAAGTGCTAGGAGAGACTATCTAAGTCGGGGCTCGTGAGCAAGTGGCCAGGCCCCTGGTGAAATAACTGGTGCTGCAGTTTCTCTGCTTGGTTCCTGGCTCTTCTCAGGTCACAGAGGCCGAGCTCCTTTTTTTTTAATGGACAAAAGTTTTCCTGTAAAGAAGCCACAGGGAAAGACCATTGCCCCAGGCCCTGCCTCACCATTGCAGCAGGAGAGACTGCAGGTTCTAGGTTTTGCCTCACCACTTCAGCAACTGGCAGGGCACTAGCAGCAGGGACTGTGGAGGGAATCCAGAGGCAAAGTCAAATGGAAGAGGACAAGAGAGGAACCCCACCATCTTGAAGGCAGGGCAGGAAAGTGCTCTGCTTGTTCACCACAGAGAAACAGAACCAACTTCTGGGACTGGTGGATCAGCTACTCAGGGACTGATCATAACCCAGAGGGAATATCTTGAAAGCACAAACTTTGGAGGGACCTGAAGAGTGCTAGTTCCAGGCACCCCACTCCTTACCCTGATCCAGCCATGGAACAAGGGGTGTGGCCAAAAAGCATGAGGAAGGACTCCAAAGAGATCAGTGATGAGGCCAGGGATGACCCAAACCCCCTCCTCCCCAGCAATCCTCTGAACATCAGATCCACGTAGCTGGGCCACAACTTAGAGGGACAAACCCAGGTGGAGCCTCAACATAGTCGCAATAGGAAAACTCCATTCCAGAATAGGCCTGGTGGGGGCACCCCAGCAAGTACATACCTGGGGAAGAGATAATCCCTGTCTCCCCACCAGAGGAGACCTCCCTGACCAAAGGAGAGAGGAGAGGACTGCAACCCTACCCACCTCCATTGCCCCTCCTCCTTCCCTGCTTGGGACACAGAAGAGAGTAAAAGAGGTGGCTCTGCAGGAAAGACCTGATTAGAGGAACAATTACAGAGCCTGCCACAAGAGGACAGGTTTTTAAAAAATTTTTTTTTTAATTTTTGCCTGTGTATTTGTTAGTTCATCTATTTTCTAAATATTTTTCCTTTGTGCATCCTCCCAATTATTTTTCTTCTCTTTTTCAGTTTCTTTCTTGTTTTGTTGTTTTCTGTTTATATATGTATGTGAGTGATCCAGTGCTCATCTTTCAATATTGTTGGTGGTTTGTTTTTTGCTCTTTTGTTCCTCTTTTTTAATTTATTTTCATTTTTTATAGTTTAAGGTGTGTGTCACTATATGTGTGAATTACTTTTTTCTTCTTCTTCTTTTTCCAGTCTTTCTGTTTTTCTTCTCCATTCACTTTGTGCTAGGCGTGTGTGTGTGTGTGTGTGTGTGTGTGTGTGTGTGTGTGTGTGTTCAGTTTTCTTGTTTTTTTGTTGATGTTGTTTGTTTCATTTCACTTTGTTGTTCTCCTAGTTTGTTTTGGGGACTGTGTGTATGTCTGTGTGTGTGTTTAATTGTATTTTGTGTTGGTTTCTGCTTTACATCATCATATAGAGTGGTGGTGGGAAGTGGGGCTAAGAGAATACATACCACAATAAGTGAACATTGTAATTTGCAAGTAGTTTCTGAATCCTAGCACTCCATCCCTTCTTTATTCAAATCACAATAACTTCAAGAGACAGCAAAGCTTCCCAACCACCATCCTATTTCAAAATAGAACAAATTCAGAGCCCAGGTAAGGGAAAAATAGAGGACTGAGCAAACATCAGAAGGGGAATCCTCTCCTACTGACACTGAAAAACAGAACTAAAGAGAAAAAACAAAAGATCTGTCACAAATGAGGAAAACCCAAAGGAAGGCCATGGGCAATTTCAAGTGTACCAAAAGCAAAACTCCTGAAAAATCAGAATATGGTGCCCAAACAATGGAAGTCACCAAAGACTGGCCCCAGAATATGACAGGGATTAGGGAATGGATGGAAAGAGTCAATAAGACTCAAGAAAAACAAGATGCAACACTGAAAGAATTTGCAACAGATATTATGGCATAAAAAATGCCATACAGGAAATAAATAACAAGATGACAAGCATGGAAAGCAAAATTAATCTAACTGAAGAAAGAATCTCAGAATTTGAAGACCCGAACATGAAATTAACCCAAGCTGTAAAAAACATAGAAAGAAGACTCAGAAAGAAAGAACAAAACCTAAAAGAGATGTGTGATTATATCAAGAGGCTGAACTTACACCTGACTGGTATCCCAGAAAAAGAAAGAGAAATGGAGAACAACTTGGAGCAAGTATTCCAGGAAGTAATCCAAGAAAACTTTTCCCATCTCCCCAGAAATGTGACCAGTTAAGCATAAGAGATACAGAGAACCCCCACAAGACATCAAATGAGAAGACCAACCCCTAGACATATAGCAATTTGCCTACACAAAGTAGGCACAAAAGAAAAAATCCTAAAGGCAACAGGAGAGAAAGCTGAGACTATCTACTGGAGAAAACCAATCAGAATAGCAGCAGACCTATCAGCAGAAACACTATGATCAAGAAGGAACTGGAACCCTATATTCAAAGTCCTCAAAGATAAACAATTTCAACCAAGAATTTCCTAACCAACCAAGCTCAGCTTCATCAGTGATGGAGAATTCAAATCCTTCCCAGACATTCAATCCCTAAGAGAGTATGCAGCTTCCAGACCAGCTCTACAGGAGATACTTAAAAAAAGATATTAACCACAGAAATAAGAAAAAAAAGAATGACCACACACTTTCCAAGAGAACAGCAGAGCACAGAACCAAAAGAGAATACAACACAACAAGAAACTTGAAAACACACACACACATCAATCCCTAAGCCAAAAGAAACTAGTAAGCAAAGGAAAAACTTTATAAGAACCCCATGACAGGGATAAACAATCACACTTCAATAACCAGCATGAATGTGAATGGACTAAATGCACCACTGAGAAGACACAGAATGGCAAACTGGATAAGAAACTATGACCCAATCATTTTCTGCATCTAAGAGACTCATCTCACCACAAGGGATACACACAGACTCAAAGTTAAAGGATGGAAAATGAGTTTCCAGGCAAATGGATCACAAAAGAAGGCAGGAGTCACACTCTTAATATCAGACCAAACAACATTTAAGCTATCAAAAATTTTAAAAGATGCAAAAGGACACTACATAATGATAAAAGTTTCGATCCATCACAAGAAGTATCCATCCTAAACATATATGCACCCAACACAGGAGCACCAGCATTTATAAAGCAACTACTAAGTAAACTCAAAAAGATATTGACTCTAACACTATTATAGAAGGGAACTTGAATCCCCCACTAACAGCCCTAGATAGATCATCATGGTAAAAAAATCAGCAAGGAGAACCAGAACCTAAATTTGACATGTGACCAAATGGGCTTAATACATACCTACATATTATTCCATCCAACAAGCACACAATATATATTCTGCTCATCACCACATAGAATGTACTCCAAGATTGATCACATCCCTGGCCATAAATCAAGTATAAAAAATCCATAAGGATGAATTCTTGCCATGTACCTTCTCAGTCCACAGTGGAATAAAAATAAATATCAACAACAACAAAATGTCCCCAAAGCCCACGAAGACAAGGACACTAAACAGCATGATGTTGAGCAACTACTGGGTCAACACCAAAATCAAAGCAGAAATTAAAAGATTCCTGGAAACAAATGAAAATGAAAAAGCAACTTACCAAAAACTCTGGGATGCCATGAAAACAGTTCTAAGAGGGGAATTTATATCTGTATGAGCACACATCAAGAAAATAGAAAGATCCAAGTTGAGAACTTAACAAATTGCCTAAAGGAGCTGGAAAGAAAAGACCACCAAAACCCCAACTTTAGCAGAAGAATTCAAATCACCAAAATAAGAGCCCAAATATGGGACATAGAAGACAAAAAATATCATTAAAAAAATCAGTAAAACAAAAACCTGGTTCTTTGAAGGAATTAACAAGATTGATGGTCCCCTAGCCAAAATGACCAAGAAAAAGAGAGAAAAAGCCCAAGTAAAAACAATCAGAAATACAAAAGATCAAATCACAACTGACTGCAAAGAAATACAAAATATTATCAGAGATCACTATGCACACCTATATGGAAACAAATTTGATAACCTAAATCAAATGGAGGACTTTCTGACATTGAACAACCTCCCCAGGTTGAAACAAGCATACTTTGAGACACTAAATAGACCAATTTCAATCAAGGAAATTGACTCTGTCATATGAAAACTACCCAAACACAAAAAAAATCCCTGGACCAGATGGCTTCCCAGCAGAAGTCTAAAAAATATACAAGGAGGAGCTGATACCAATCCTATTGAAAGTATTCCAGGCAATTTAGAAAGATGGATTTCTCCCCCAAATCATTTAATGATGCTAACATTACACTGACACCCAAACTGGGCAAAGACCCAAAAAATAGAGAACTACAGGTCAATTTCCCATATGAACGTAGATGCAAAAATTCTCAACAAGATTCTAGCAAATCGGATCCAAAAACACATCTCAAAAGTCATCTGCCAAGACCAAGTTGGCTTCAACCCCAGGATGGAGGACTGGTTCAACATTTGCAAGACCATAAATGTAATTATATATATTAACAGATGTAAAAACAAGAACCACATGATTATATCATTAGATGCAGAAAAAACTTTTTATAAAATCCAGCATCCATTCTTGATAAAAACCCTCAAACACCTAGGTATAGAAGGAACATATCTTAAAATAGTAATTGCCATTTACAATATGCCCACAGCTGAATATTGCTAAACTGACTAAAACTGGAAACATTTCTCCTGAAAACTGGAATAAGACATGACAACCCACTCTCACTCTCTTTTTCAACATTGTTTTGGAAGTCCTAGCTAAGGCGATTAGACAAGAGAAGGAAATCAGGGGTATCCAAATAGGAAAAGAGGAAGTCAATGTATCCGCCTTTGCTGATGATATGATCCTATAACTTGAAAATCCAAGAGAGTCTGTCAAAATCCTTCTAGCACTAATAAAAGACTTTGGCAAAGTCTCAAGGTACAAAATAAATGTGCAAAACACAGTTGCATTCCTATGCACAAACAACAAGCAGGTAAAGACCCAAATTAAAGCATAATCTCATTCACAATAGTCACTCAAAAAATGAAATTCCTCTGCATCTTCCTAACCAGAGAAGTGAAAGACCTTTAAAATGAGAACTACAAAACACTGCTCAAAGAAATCCAAGAAGACACAAACAAATGGAATAATATTCCATGTGATTGAATAGGAAGAATCAACATTGTAACATGTCCGTCCTACCAAAGGCAATCTACAGATTCAACGCAATATCCATTAAGTTACCAACATCATTCTTCTCAGACCTGGAAATGACAATACAGAAATTCATATGGAAACATAAATGACCACAAATAGCAAAAATGATCCTTAGCAAAAGAAGCAAAGCAAGAGGTATCACATTCCAGAATTCAAACTTTATTATAAGGCTACAGTAATCAAAGCAGCCTGGTATTGGTACAAGAACAGACATATAGACCAATGAAACAGTATAAATTTTCTGGAAGCAAAGCCTCAATTTCTCAACCAACTCATCTTTGACAAAGCCTCCAACAACAACCACTGGGGAGAGGAGAACCTAATCAGTAAATGATGCTAGAAAAACTGGCTGATCACATGCAGAAGATTGAAACAGGACCCCTACCTATCACCATACACAAAAATTAATGCTCAATGGATCAAAGACCTAAACATAAAACCTCAAACCATAAGAATCTTAAAAAACGCAGGAGACACCCTTATGGAAATTGGAACTGATAGCCAATTCCTGAGCAGAACCCTAAGTGCCCATACCTTAAGATATAAGATAGAAAAGTGGGATCTTATCAAAGTAACAAGCTTCTGTAAAGCCAAAGAAACTATCAAGAGAGAAGGGAGACAGCCCATAGAATGGGGAAAAAATATTTGCCAACTGTATATCTCACAAAGGCCTAACATCTAGGATCTACAAGGAACTCAAATGCACGAAAAAAGAAAAAAAAAACAGCCCTATTAAAAAGTGTGCAAAAAACATAAATAGACACTTCTCAGAAGAAGATATATGGGCAGTCAACAGGCATATGAAAAAGTGCTCAGCCTCACTCATCATCAGAGAAATGCAAATCAAAACCACACTGAGATACCATCTAATCCCAATAAGAATGGCCAACATTAATAAAACAAACAACAGATGCTAGCAAGGATGTGAAGAAAAAGGTACACTTCTACACTGCTGATGAGAATGCAAACTAGAGCAACCTTTTTGAAAGACAGTGTGGTGATTTCTGAAAGAACTAGAAATTGACTTTCCATATGACCCAGCAATTCCTCTGTTGGGAATATACCTGGAGGAACTCACATCATTCTACAAAAAAGATACCTGCACACATATGCTTGTTGGAGCTCTATTTATAATAGTAAAAGCATGGAACCAACCATGCTGCCCACTGCAGCTGGACTGGATTTTTAAAAATGTGGTGCATATACACAATGGAATATTATGCAGTCATAAATAAGGACAAATATGGACTTTGCAGCAACTTGGATGGATTTAGAGTCTATCATACTCAGTGATCTATCACAGAAACAAAACAGAGTACCATATGTTCTCACTTATAAGCGAAACTTGAACAATTGTAATACTATAAGAAAGGGATTGATAGTAGTGGGAAATTGTCGGGGGGGGTGAGATTGGCAGTTGAGGGAAATTGCTAGGGGAGGGAGGGGCACACCTCATCAACAAGGGTATCTGCATAATCAACGTTTGTATTCCTAACCCTGAACTGTACCCTGCATCTTTATAATAAAAAAAAGAAAAAATGCTCAGCCTTACTCATCATCAGAAAATGCAAATAAAAACCACATTGAGATACCACCTAACCTCAGTAAGAATGACCATCATTAATAAAACAAACAGATGCTGGAGAAGATGCAGAGGAAAAGGACTGCTGGTGGGAACACAAACTAGTGCAAACTCTTTGGAAGACAGTGTGGCAATTTCCGAAAGAACTCTAAATTGACCTTCCATATGACCCAGCAATTCCCCTATTGGAAATATACCCAGGGGAACTCAAATCATTCTACAAAAAAAATACCTGCACACATATGTTTGCTGCAACTCTATTCACAATAGCAAAAATATGGAACAAACCATGTTGCCCATCGTAGCTGGACTGGATAAAAAAAGTGAGGTACATATACACAATGTAATATTATACAGCCATAAAGAAGGACAAACATATGGCCTTCTCAGCAACTTGGATGGATTTAGAGTCAATCATATTCAGTGATCTATCACAGAAACAAAGAACAGAGTTCCATATGTTCTCATTCATAAGCGGACTTTGAATAATTATAATACTATAAGAAAGCAATTGGCAGTAATGGGAAACTGTCAGGGAGGAGTGGGGGGATTGGCAGTTGAGGGAATTTGCTAGGGAGGGAGGGTCACACCTTATCAACAAGGGTACCTGCATAATCAACATTTTATACCAAACCCTGAATTGTCCCCCACATTTTTATAATAAACAAAAAATGCAGGAAACACCTTATGGAAATCGGAACGGGAAAACCCAAATTTCCCTGATCAAAACCCCAAGTCCCCATCCCATAAGAGATAAAATGACAAGTGGGACCTCATCAAACTGACAAGATTCTGCAAAGCCAAAGAAACCATCAAGAGAGCAGGGAGACAGCCCACAGACTGGGAAAAAATATTTGCCAACTGTATGTCTGACAAACCCCTAACATTTAGAATCTGCAAGGACCTAAAATGTGCTGAAAAAAAAAAACAAACAGCTCCATTACAAAGTGGGCAAAAGAAATGAATAGACTCTTCTAAAAAGGAGACATATGAGCAGCCAACAGATACAGGGAAAATTGCTCAGCCTCACTAGTCATCAAAGAAATGCAAATTAAAACCACACTAAGATACCACCTAACCCCAAATTTGGGGATGGCCATCATCAATAACTAAAAAAACAACAGATCTAGCAAAGAGGGATGCGGCAAAAAGGGAACACTTCAAAATTGGTGGGAATTTAAACTAGTACAGCCTCTGTGGAAAACAATGTGGCAATTCCTAAAACATCTAAAAATCAACCTTCCATATCCCCCTGCAATCCCCCTACTGGGAATACACCCAGAAGAACTCAGATTACTCAAAAAAAAAGATACCTGCACACGTATGTTTATTGCAGCATTGTTCACCATAGCAAGAACATGGAACCAACCATGCCGCCAATCAAAAGAGGACTGAATTTTAAAAAGTGATACATATACACAATGGAACATTACACAGCCATAAAGGAAAAAATCATGAATTTCACAGCAACCTGGATGGACTTAGAGTCTGTAATACTGAGTGTTGTATCACAGAAACAAAGAACTGAGTATTGTATGTTCTTACTCATAAGCAAACCCTTTGAACAATTATCGTAATACTATAAGAAAAGGATTGGCAGCAGCAGGAATCTGCTGGTCAGGGGCAGGGGAGGGAGGCCAGACTGGCAGTAGTGTGCACCTGTCGGGGGGGGGGGGAATACACCTCATAAACGGGGGCCCAAAATGAACATTTGTATGCCTAAACCTTTTTGTACTCCACATCTTTAAAATAAAAAAATTAAAACAGAAAAAAAGTGGGCAAAAGACATGAATAGATACATCTCAAAAGAAGATATATGGGCATCCAACACAACATGAAAAAATGCTAAACCTCACTACTAATCATCAGAAAAATGCAAATCAAAACTACATTGACACAATCAATGCTGGCGAGGATGCAGAGAAAAAGGAATGCTTCTACACTGCTGATGGGAATGCAAACTAGTGCAATCTCTCTGGAAGACAGTGTTACGATTTCTGAAAGAACTGGAAAATTTACCTTCCATATGACCTAGCAATCCCCCATTGGGAATATATCCAGAAGAATTCAAGTCATTCTACCAAAAAGATGCCTGCACACGCATGTCTGTTGCAGCTCTATTCACAATAGCAAAACATGGAACCAACCATGCTGCCCATTGAAATGGACTGGATTTTTTAAATGTGGTAAATATACACAATGGAATATTATGCAACCATAAATAAGGACAAATATGGACTTTGCAGCAACTTGGTTGGATTTAGAGTCTATCATACTTAGTGTATATCACAGAAACAAAGAACAGAGTGCCATATGTTCTCACTTATAAGTGGACATTGAACAATTATCATAATACTATAAGAAGGGGATTCGCAGTAATGGAAAACTGCCAGGGGAGAGAGGGGCACACCTCATCAACAAGAGTACCTGCATAATGAACAGTTGTGTACCTAACCCTGAATTGTACCCCACATCTTTAAAATAAAAAATAATATAAATAAAAAAATAGATAGACAAATAAATAAATAATGTTAAAAAAAAAGAATACTGTACCCAGCAAAAGTAAAAGAGAGAGAGATTATTTTCCCAGAAATAAAAAAGCTAAGGGAATTAATCACCACCAGATCTGTCTTATGAAAAATGCTAAAGAGAATTTTTGAAGCTAAAAAGAAAGAGTACTAATTGATAACATGAAAACATGGGAAGGTATAGAACTCACTGGTAAATATGTAGACAGTCAAATTAACAATGCTCTAATTTTGCAATGGTGGTATGTAAATTACTTATAACTTTAGTATGAAGTTTAACAGATAAAACTATTTACAATAATAAAAATCATAGTAAATTTTTAAGATGTAATCAATATGAAAATATACAAATTGTGACATCAAAAATCTAAAATGAAAGGAATGAGGAGATTGGAGTAAAAAAAATTGAGGGTGATTTGTTGACAGATTATAATATTATATCATGATGTACACAGTTATGTAGTGATATTTTTATATAATGTGGAATAAATTTAAAATAAGCAAATTAATATATCAATCACCTTAAATAATTGCCATTTATTTATCCTAATTACAACTTTCTATCCTTTGACCAAAATCTCCCACTGTCTCCATCCTTCAGGCTGTGGTAAACACCATTCCCATACTCTACTTCTATATGCTTGATTGTTTTGAATCCCATATAAAATTGAGAATATTCAGCTTATGTTTTTCTCTACATGGCTTACTTAACTTAGCATACTGTCATCCAGATTCATCCATGTTGTGAAACAGCATTTCCTTCTTTTTAAAGACCAATTGGTATTCCCTTGTATGTATAGGGGTACGTGTATATATGTATATGTAATATTTTTTTTTTCTCCATTCATCTGTTGATGGAAACATTTTCTTTCTCCTTTCATCTGTTGACGGAAATAGTTTGATTTCATAACTTGACTAATGTGGATAATTTTGCAATGAACGTGGAAGTGTAAATATCTCTTAAACACAATGATTTCAATTTTTTTTTGGATACATACCCAGAACGAGATTGCTGAATCATAAGGTAATTCTATTTTTAGATTTTTAGTAATTCTTCATACTGTTTTGCATAATAATTGTAGTAATTTACATCCCACCAACATCATAAAAGGATTCTCTCTTATCCACATCCTCATAAACACTTGTTCCTTGTTGTGTTTTTTGTGTGTGTGTGTGAAGTTGTGGGGTACAGTTAAGGGTTAGGTATACAATTGCGTTTCATTCAGGCACCCTGTTGATATGGGGTGTTTCCTGTTCCCAGACAGATATTTGCTACTGTTAATCCCATCTCCCTCCCCCCACCATAGTTTCCCAGTGCGGTCAGTCATTTTCGTATAGTATTGCATTGGATGTTTAAGGTCCATTATATGAGTGAGAACATGTGATACTCGGATCTTTGTTTCTGTGAGAGGTCACTCAGTATTATAGACTCTAGTTCCATCCAGGTTGCAGCAAAATTCATGATTTTGTTCTTTTTTATGGCTGCATAGTATTCCATCGTGTATATGTACCACATTTTTTAAATCCAGTCCTCTTTTGATGGGCAGCATGGCTGTTTCCAGGTTCTTGCTATTGTGAACAATGCTGCTATAAACATGTGTGTGCAGGTATCTTTTTTATAGAGTGATTTGTGTTCTTCAGGATATATTCCCAGTAGGGGGATTGCGGGGTCATATGGGAGGTTGATATTTAGAGCTTTTAAGAATCGCCACACTGCTTTCCACAGAGGTTGCACTAGTTTACACTCCCACCAACAGTGTAGAAGTGTTGCCTAGCCGGGCTCGGTGGCTCAGCCTATAATCCCACACCTTTGGGAGGCTGAGGTGAGAGGATTGCCTGAGCCCGCGGGTTGGAGACCTGCCTGGGCAGCGAGACCTCATCTCTACAATAAATCAAAAAATCAGTCGGGCATGGTAGCGCATGCCTGTAATTCAGGCTATTTGGAAGGCTGAGGTGGAAGGATCGCCGGAGCCCAAAGAGTGAGACTCCAACTCAAAAAAAAAAAAAAAGAAGTGTTCCCTTTTCACCACACCCTCTCCAGCAGCTGTTATGTTTTGAGTTGTTGATAATTGCCATTCTGACTGGGGTTAGGTGGTATCTCAGTGTGGTTTTGATTTGCATCTCCCTGATGATTAGTGAGGTTGAACATTTCTTCATGTGTTTGTTGGCTGCTTGGATGTCTTCCTTTGTGAAGTGTCTGTTCATATCTTTTGCCCATTTTATAATGGGGCTTTTTTTTTTTCTTTTCAGCACATTTGAGTTCCTTGTAGATCCAGGATGTTAAGCATTTGTCAGACCTGGAGTTGGCAAATACTTTTTCCCAGTCTGTAGGCTGTCTCCCTGCTCTCTTGATGGTTTCTTTGGCTTTGCAGAAGCTTGTCAGTTTAATAAGGTCCCGCTTGTCTATTTTCTCTCTTATGAGCTGTGGGTTTTGGGTTTTGTTCAGGAATTGGATGCCAGTTCCGATTTCCATGAGGGTTTTTCCCTTTTATTTTCTAAGGTTCCTATGGTTTGAGGTTTTACATTTAGGTCTCTGATCCATTTGGAATAAACTTTTGTGCATGGGGATAGATAGGGGTCCTGTTTCAATCTTCTGCATGTGGTCAGCCAGTTTTCCAAGCACCATTTACTGAATAGGTTCTCCTCTCCCCAGTGGTAGGTGGTGGAGGCTTTGTCAAAGATGAGTTGGTTGAGAAATTGAGGTTTTGCTTCTGGAATCTCAATTCTATTCCATTGATCTATATGCCTGTTCCTATACCAATACAAAGCTGTTTTGATGATTGTAGCTTTGTAATAAAGTTTGAAGTGTGGTAATGTGATACCACCTGCTTTGCTTTTTTTGCTGAGGATTGTTCTGGCTATTCTTGGACGTTTGTGTTTCCATATGAATTCCTGCATTGTTTTTCTAGATCTGAGAAGAATGTTGCTTGTAATTTGATGGGTATTGCATTGAATTTGTAGATTGCCTTAGGTAAGATGGACATCTTCACAATGTTGATTCTTCCCCGATCCATGAGCATGGGATATTTTTCCACTTCTTTGTGTCAACTTTGATTTCTTTGAGCAGTGTTTTGTAGTTTTCCTTATAAAGGTCTTTCTCGTCTCTGGTTAGGAAGATGCCAAGGTATTTTTTTTTTTTTGTGGCTATTGTGAATGGAATTGTGCTTTTTATTTGGGTTTTTGTTTGTTTATTATTGGTGTAGAGAAATGTGATTGTCTTTTGTACTTTTATTTTGTATCCTGAGACTTTGCCCAAAAGGGCCCTTTTTCAGTGTAAGGAGGTTTTTGAAAGATTCTCTTGGGTTTTCAAGGTATACAATCATGTCATCTGCAAAGAGAGATAACTTGACTTCCCCTTTTCCTATTTGGGTACCCGATTGCCTTCTCTTCTCTGATTGATCGAGCCAGGACTTCCAATACTATGTTGAACAGGAGGGGGGAGAGTGGGCATCCTTGTCTTGTTCCCGTTTTCAGGGGAAATGGTTCTAATTTTTGTCCATTTAGGAGTATGCTTGCTGTGGGTTTCTCGTAGATGGCTTTTACTATTTTGAGGTATGTTCCCGTATGCCTAGATTTCAAGGGTTTTTTTCAAGAAGGGGGGCTGGATTTTATCAAAAGCTTTTTCTGCATCTAATGATATAATCATGTGGTTTTTTTTTGACATCTGTTGATGTATTTAATAACATTTATGGTTTTACGAATGTTGAACCAGTCTTGCATCCCAGGGAAAGAAGCCTACTTGGTCATGATGGATGATTTTTGAGATGTGTTGCTGAATCTGGTTTGCTAGGATCTTGTTGAGAATTTTAGCATCTTTGTTCATCAAAGATATTGGCCTGTAGTTCTCTTTCTTTGCTGGATCTTTACCTGGCTTGGGTATCAATGTGATGTTGGCTTCGTAAAATGATTTGGGGGGCATTCCATCTTTTTCAATCGCCTGGAATACCTTCAGTAGAATTGGTATCAGCTCCTCCTTAAATGTCTTGTAGAATTCTGCTGGAAAGCCATCTGGTCCAGGGCTTTTTTTTTTTAGGAAGTTTTCTTATTACGTAGTCGATTTCCTTGATTGTTATTGGTTTATTTAGGGTCTCAATTTCTTCTTGCTCCAACTTAGGTAGGTTGTGTGATGTCAGAAGTCCTCCATTTCCTTAGGTTTTCAAGTTTGTTTCCATACAAGTGTACGTAGTAGTCTCTAATGATCTTTTGTGTTTCTTCAGGATCAGACATGACTTCATCTTTTGTGTTTCTGATTGTGCTTATTTGGTTTTTTTCTCGTTTTTTCTTGGTCAGTCTAGCTAGGGGACCATCGATCTTGTTTATTCTTTTGAAGAACCAGATTTTTGTTTCATTGATTTTTTTCTATTATCTTTTTGTCTTCTATGTCCTGGATTTGGGCATTTATTTTGGTGATCTGGATTCTTCTGCTGAAATTAGGGTTTTTGTTGTCTTGCTTTTCCAGCTTCTTTAGGAGGCTTGTTAGGTTGTGAATTTCTGTTCCTTCCATTTTCCTCATGTGTGTTTGTAGGGATATAAATTCCCTCTTATTACAGCTTTTAAGGCATTCCAGAGATTTTGGTAAGATGTTTCTTCATTTTCATTTGTTTACAGGTAACTTTTGATCTCTGTTTTGATGTCATCATTGACCCAGGAGTTATTTAGTATCATGCTGTTTAGTGTCCATGTTTTTGTGGGTTTTGGGGGGACTTTGTTGGTGTCAATGTTTATTTTTATTCCACTGTGGTCTGAGAAGGTGCATGGTAGAATTTCAGTCCTTTCAAATTTGCTTATACTTGATTTGTGTCCAATTATGTGGTCGATCTTAGAATATGTTCCATGTGGTGATGAGTAGAATGTGTATTCTGTGGTCTTTGGATGGAGTGTTCTATAGGTATCAATTAAGTCCATTTGATCCAGAGTCTCATTGAGGTTCTGGATCTCCTTGCTGATTTTTTGTCCTAATGATCTGTCTAGGGTTGTGAGTGGTGTATTAAAGTCCCCAGTTATTGTGGTGTTAGAGTCAATGTCTTTCTTTAGTTTTCCTAGAAGTTGCTTTATGAATGTTGGCGCACCTATGTTGGGTGCATATATGTTTAGGATAGATATTTCTTGTTGATGGAGTGAACCTTTTATCATTATGTAGTGGCCCTCTGTGTCTTTTTTAATTTTTGATAGCTTAAATGGTATTTTGTCTGAAATTAGGATCGCGACTCCTCCTTTCTTTTGTGTTCCATTCGCCTGAAAATTTGTTTCCCATCCTCTTACTTTGAGTCTGTGTATGTCCTTTCTAGTGAGCTGGGTCTCTTGAAGGCAGTATATTGTTGCCTGGTGATATTTTATCCATTTTGTCATTCTATGTCTTTTCAGTGGTGCGTTTAGTCCATTCACATCCAGACTAATTATTGAAATGTGAGAGTTCGTCCCTATCATGGAGTTCTTATTGAGTTGTTGTTCTTCCACTTGGTTTTTTTCTTTTTTTTTTTTTTTGTCTTTCTTTTGGTTTTGGGGTTGGTTCATGTATATTTTATTCTTTTCCCTGTACTCTTGTGAAGAACGTTGTTCTTTTTTCCTTTTCTTCTTTGTTTAGTACTTTCTTAAGTGTTTCATGTAGAGATGGTTTGGTGACAGCATAAGTTCTTAGGGATTGGATATCTGGGAAAGATTTTAATTCTCCTCACTGATGAAGCTTAGCTTGGCCAGGTAGGTTATTCTTGGATGAAATTGTTTATCTTTTAGGACTTTGAAGATAGGGCTCCAAGCTCTCCTAGCCTGAAGGGTTTCTGCAGATAAATCTGCTGCTATTCTGATTGGTCTTCCATGGTAGGTGATCTGGCCTTTTTCTCTTACTGCCTTTAGGATTTTTTCTTTGGTGCCTACTTTATTTAGGTGAATTATTATGTGTCTAGGAGTTGGTCTTCTCATTTGTTGTCTTGCAGGGTTTCTCTGAACCTCTTGTGTTTGAATTTTTGCATCACTGATTAGATAAGGGAAGTTTTCTTGAATGATCTCATGGAAAGTTTGTTCCAATGTGGTCTCTATTCTCTTTCTGCCTCAGGGAGTCCAATTATTCTTAGGTTAGGCCTCTTGAGGTAGTCACTCATCTCTTGAAGGTTTTGTTCTGTCTTTTTGAGCTTATTTTCTGTGTTTTTAAGAATTTGAGTTATTTCTATATTTTGGTCCTCAAGCTCTGTGATTCTTTCTTCTGCTTGGGTAATTCTGCTTTCCATGCTTATCAATTTATTTATTTCATTCACAGTATTCTTTATTACTGTTATCTCAGATATCAGCTCCTTCCTAGTTTCTTCTTGTGTCTCCTCAATTCTTTTTAATCTCTCCATTATTGTTTTGATATCTACATTTGCAGTTTGAGACCCTTCATTCTGGGGGCTTTTCATTGTTTGCATTCCAAAGTCAGTTTTCTCAGTGTCTGTTCTCCCAGGTGTCTGGGAGAGACCCATACTCTTCTTTTGGTTTTTCTTCATTTCTGTAGATTTTTCTCCCTCTCTCCCTTTCCCTCCCCCTCTTCAATTCTGTTTTTGAGGGAAGGTGGGGTTGCTTTTATTTCTCTTCTGCAATGACCTATTCTTCCTTATGAGGGTCTTCTGGCTTTGTTCACTTTTCCCTCTGCTTTACAGTCTGTCTATTCAGCAGTATGCAGTCTTGGTCCCTAGATTTTAAAAGGGGGCATATAAAAGAGGAAAATAATGGAGGAAGAGGGGGTCAATAGGGAGTTAGAAAGAGAGAAGTGTGAGAGGGAAAACAGATATACAGGTGAGAAAGAGACACAGGGCTGGGAAGAGGTTAAGAAAGACACGTAAGAAAGATTCCCTAAAGAGTATTGATAGCTACACAGAGACAGGCCAATAAAATCGAGAAACAGTGTAAGTCAGAAGGTAAACAACAAACGTGATCTAAACCAACAGTTACAATAATAAAATCATAAGTCAAAATAAGCTAAAGAGAGAAGTGCGAGAGGGATAACAGATATACATACCAACTATCAGGTGAGAAAGAGACTCAGGGCCGGGAAGAAGTGAAGAAAGACACGTAAGAAAGATTCCCTAAGGAGTACTGATAGCTACACAGAGACAGGCCAATAAAATCGAGAAACAGTGTAAGTCAGAAGGTAAACAACAGACGTGATCTAAACCAACAGTTACAATGATAAAATCATAAGTCAAAATAAGCGAAAGAGAGAAGTGCGAGAGGGAAAACAGATATACATACCAACTATCAGGTGAGAAAGAGACACAGGGCCGGGAAGAAGTGAAGAAAGACAGGGTAGAAAGATTCCCTAAAGAATACTGATAGCTACACAGAGACAGGCCAATAAAATCAAGAAACAGTATAAGTCAGAAGGTAAACACCAAACGTGATCTAAACCAACAGTTTCAATGATAAAATCATAAGTCAAAATAAGCAATCAGACTAGAGTCATTTCTGTGATCTCCAATTTCGGCCTCTCTCTTTTGTTTTTGTTGCAGCATAGGGGTGGGGCTTTGTCCCCTGTTTCACGCTGTTGCCTTAGGAAATGAGGTAAAGTTTGTTGATAGGTGGGCGGGGCAATGGAAGTCTCTGCCTGGAGAATAGCAAGGTAGTTTACCCAGATCTGTTTTTCTCCACTTGTCTGGGTCCCCCGGCTTGGGGTCTCGCACTGAGTGCCTCAGCCAGGGTGGGCCCAGAGTTCCAGAGCTCCAAAGCTCCAAAGGGCAGGCAGTGGGCAGCGAGAGTGGCTCTGGGCCCCCCACAGGGTACTTCAGCCAGGAATGGGACCAGTGTCTCTGAGGGGCGGGCACACAGAGTCTACCTGTGTGACCAGCAGTGCCGGGTGCCGGGCTGGAGACAATGCAGCCAGGGAGAGAGCCGGAGGGAGCAGGGACCCAAAACTCCCCCACACGCAGTGGAATAGCAGCAGCAGGAGGCTGCAATATCTGGCCTTAGGAAATGAGGTAAAGTTTGTTGATAGGTGGGTGGGGCAATGGAAGTCTCTGCCTGGAGAATAGCGAGGCAGTTTAAGCAGATCTGTTTTTCTCTGCTTGTCTGGGTCCTCCGGCTTGGGGTCTCTTGCTGAGTGCCTCAGCCAGGGTGGACCCGGAGTTCCAGAGCTCCAAAGTTCCAAAGGGCAGGCAGTGAGCGGTGAGAGTGGCGCTGGGCCCCCTACAGAGTACTTCAGCCAGGAATGGGACCGGTGTCTCTGAGGGGCGGGCACCCAGAGCCTCCCTGTGCGACCGACGGCTTGGTGCTGGGTGCCCGAGCTGGAGACAACGCATCCGGGTAGGTATCTGGAGGGGGCTGGGACCGGAGACTTCCACACACGAGTAGAACAGCAGCAGTGGGGGGGTGGCACAATATCTGGCCCTGCATGAAGTTCCCGGGCCTGGCACCAGCACAGTTGGTGGTGGGCTGGGGGATGGGGGAAGAGAAGTAATAGCCTTTTTGGGAACTCACGTTCAGAGAATCTCACCAGTTCACCTATGCCGTCGCCATCTTACCTCAGAACTCCCTTGATCTTTTTTGTAACAGCCACACTAAAAGGTGTGACGTGATATTTCATTGTAGTTTTCATTTTCATTTCCCTAATGACTAGTAATGTCAAACATTTTTCCATATATCTGTTGGCCATTAGTATGTCTTCATTTGAAAAACATCTATTCTTAACCTTTGCATATT
The DNA here is from genome assembly GCA_027257055.1 of Cephalopachus bancanus. Taxonomy (NCBI): domain Eukaryota; kingdom Metazoa; phylum Chordata; class Mammalia; order Primates; family Tarsiidae; genus Cephalopachus; species Cephalopachus bancanus. Next base: position 28,090,685 of record JAPVLO010000003.1, read on the forward strand.
TTTTAATTGGGTTATTTGTTTTCCTACTATTGAATTGTTTGACCTTCTTGTATATTTTGGATATTAACCCCTTAAAATATACATGTCTTGGAAATATATTCTCTCAATCTGTATGCTGTCTCTGTACTCTACAAATTGTTTTCTCTTCTGTGCAGAAACTTTTGAGTTTGATGAATTTCACTTGTCTATTGTTGCTTGTGTTGCCCGAGTTTTGGGATACAATACAAAATTATTGCCCAATCCAATGCCATGGAGTATTTTTCCTATTTTTTTCTTCTAGTATTGTTACAGTTTCAAGTCTCACATTTAAATTTTTAATACATTTTATTTTTTATGTTGTGTGAGATAAAAGATCCAATTTTATCATTCATTTGTGGATATCCAGTTTCCCCAATACCCTTTATTGAAGAGACTGTACTTTTCCCATTGTGTGCTCTAGGTACTACAGTCAAAAATCAATTGAAGGTAAATGTGTGGATTCATTTCTAGGTTAATATTTGGTTCCACTGGTCAACGTTCCTTTTTTTTTTTTTTTTTTTTTTTTTAGTTGGGGGTCTCACTCTGACATCCAGGCTGGAGTGCAGTGGCACAATCACAGCTCACTGCAGCCTCTAACTCCTGAGCTCAGGCAATACCCCATCTCAGTCTCAAAAGTAGCCAAGACTGTAGAGGTGTGGCACCACACCTGGCTAATTTTTTTTTTTTTTTTTTTTTTTTTTTTGCGTAGGGACGATATCTCACTATGTTGCCTAGACTCAGTCTCCCAAAAAAGCTGGGATTACAGGTGTGAACCACCATACCTAGCCAATGTTTTTCTTTTTATGCCAGTAGATGTTGCTTTGTTTGCTATTGCTTTCTGGTATATTTTGGAAGCAAGTAGCTTGACATCTCCAACTTTGTCCTTTTTTCTCAAGATTGCCTTCACTATTTGAGTTTTTTTATGGTTCCATATGAATTTTAGGATTTTTTTTCTATTTATGTGAAAAATGACAAGGGGTAGTGGCTCACACCTATAATCCCAGCACTTTGGGAGGCAGAGGTAGGAGGATTGCCTGAGCCCAGAGGTTCAAGACCAGCCCAGGCAACTTGGCAAGATCTCATCTCTACAATAAACCAAATAATTAGCCAGGCATGGTGGTGTACACCTATAGTTTTGGCTGCTTGAGACAGAAGGATCACCTGAGCAAAGCAGGCTGAGGCTGCAGAAACTGTGAGCATGCCACTGCACTCCAGCCTGGCCACAGAGCAAGACTCCAAATAAAAAAAAGTGGAATAGTAGACACTGGAGACTTCAAAAGATGGCAGGATTGGGGATGAGGGCTGAGCAATTACCTATTAGAAACAATGTACACTCTTTGTGCCATGGGTACAATAAAAGTCCAGACTTCACTACTATGCAATATATCCATGCAGCAAAACTGTACCTGTACCCCATAAATGTATTCTAAATTTTCTAATTTACATGTTTTAAGTTGTGATGACTGTGCCACTTATAGATGAGACAATGTAGGTAAATGAGGCTAAGTACCTTACCCAAATTTGCCCAACTAGTAATCAAGAAAACTAGAATTCATTCAAATATAACCAGCAAGAAACTGAAGTAATAAAATGTTTAAGAAAGACAGACAAAACAAAACCAAATGAATTTGTAATCAGTTTCTTGCTGGTTATATTTGAATGAATCCTAGTTTCCTTAATTACTAATTGGGCAAATTTGGGTAAGGTACTTAGCCTAACTTACCTACCTTGTCCTCATCTATAAATGGCTGCAAGTTTAAGCTTATGTGCTTGTGTCTGTTTTATATTCCATAAATAAAATGTGTTCATGAAAAAAAATGAAACTCAGGTTAAGTATTTGCAAAAGCTACATAGCTTGTAAGATGTAGAACCAGCATCAGGATTTAGTCAGTCTGGCTCCAGAGTCTGCATCCTAGCCCCTTTCCCATAACACTACACCTATACCTAGATACAATCATACATGCAGATACAGAATCCCAGGGATGTCAGAGGCCATCGCCTCTCATCCATGATAGGTGTACACAAACCTACACACAGACATACACAAGAGTATACACATATATACAGAATACACACATATGCACAAATACACATGAACATAATAGAATACACATATATACATGAACACATCTCTACCCCCTGCTGTTGTACAGTATGCATTCTCTCCTAGGTATAAGAGGCTACACCTCTGGAGCCCAGTTTCCCTCACAGAGTTCAGTGAGGGCATCAGAAATGTTATCCTCTCCTGGGAAGACTACAGGGCCAATCCTCCCAGGACTCTGGCTTGCATAGAGGACAGGCCCCTGGGTCTACTTTTCTATAACCAATTCCCACTGTAGATAGAGAATCATTACTTTTCTAAGATAAGTTATGTACTTCAAGAGGCCTCCTTCAGAGACTCAGAGCCTGATATTAAGACCCTGGTAGGCCAGCAAACCTGTTCAGGACCTTGAATCTCCTCTAACAAGTCTACAGGTAGGCAGACTGATGGGTCTTTGGTAATGAAGACTGTGGAGTCAACATCTTCATGTAATCTTCTTCCTTTTATCTAATTCTATCCTCTTCTCTCCTCCATCTCAAAAACTAAAATTCATGGTCTTTTCCTATATATTTTTTCTCTCTTTTTATTAAAAATAAAACATGTGAAATACCTACTCTGTTTAAGATAGTGTTCCAGGCACTATCTCCTGCTCTAACAGAGTGTATTCCCACATCCTGCAATCTAAGACCCACAGAATTATCTCTTCCAGGAAAATGGACCAACAGGGGAACAAGAGAACCAGAAAGTTAGGACAATACAGGAGTTGAGAGCACACACTGTAGAGTTAGAATTCATCTCCATCTGGCTGTGTGTCCTTAGGCAAATCACTTTAGTTCTCTGTACCTCACTTTTGTCATCTTTAAGATGGGTGTTATAAAGATTAAATGACCTAATGTATGTAAAGTTCTTAGACCAGTGTCCAGCAGTAACAGGGGGGCAAACTTCAGCTCATGATGAGGAAGAATTTTCTAAGTCAGAGCTGTTGCACAGGGGACTGGACCCCCTACAGACACAGTGAGCTCCCTTACTCTACAATGGTAGAAACTGGACAGTCACTTTCCTGGTATACTAAAATGATGAAGGTGAAAGGCAGAGGGATCTAAAATTCTATGACATTCAAGCCAGGCAAAGCTCCCTGAGAATCCATATCATCACACCCTTTCCTTATGATCCAGGATACATAGTGGAAAGCTAACATGGCAAAGGTGGAAGGCACAGGGATCTATGGCATTAAAGTTGAGCAAAACTCCCTCAGAATCCTTATTATCACACCCACTCCCTACAAACCAGAATACATAGTGTATAGTTTCTGTGTTTACAGCTGCATCTATGAATACTAGCTGGGTACCGCTAAGGCACCAGAAAGAACTGACAACTCGAAAGATTAACTCATTGAATTACCGAGAGAGAGAGAGAGAGAGAGAGAGAGAGAGAGAGAGAGAGAGAGAGAGAGAGAGAGAGAGAGAGAGAGAGAGGCGCAGAGCCAGGAATCCTGGAAACCAGTGATTTTTCAGAAAAATGACAAAAACAAATAGTGGAGCAGAAACTGGCTAAGAACAGCCTGAGCTGGATGGATCTGAGGGACCTAAAGTACCCAGAAGAGTTTTCAACTCAAACTAAGTAGAAAATGAGAAAGTATACTAAGATATCACCTTTTCTGGAGCTGAGAGACATGAGGTAAAGCTCTAATCTGATACAAAAAGAGAGATTTCAGAGAACTGAAAAGAGAAGTACCCAACCTAAAGAGGACCCTGAAGAACTCCTAAACAGGACATATCTCTGCAAGGGGCCCATGCACCCAACACTGCCAATCTGCTTGTCTTGCTGCTGGCAGTGAGGAGAGAATAGACAGGGGGAAGCTGGGTTTCCAAAATCAGAGAGCTGTTGTTTATTCAAGATCTGACTGAGCTGAGGTCCAAACTCCTCTACAGTGTTTTCTCTCTGAGTGCAAGGAAGAGAGGGGAGCATATAGTTCTGTGGCATGGGAGTAGAAAGAAAGAAAATGGAAAGTATGTGTGAGAACAAAGGACTAAGAAGAAGGAATGGATCAGCAGAGATCTCAAGGCACTTAACAATAAGAGGAGTTCTGTTTGCTGAAAACACACCAGCTCAGTTCTGTATTGCACATGTATGGTTTGGGGAAGTAGTATGATAGAGCAATTTAAATCACATAATATGGAGTCAGTTATGCCTGGTTTTGAGTCTTAGATATACCACTTACCAGTTTTGAGACTCTCTGAACTTGTCTCCTTATCTATAAGAGTGGGGAAATGGTAGTATTTCCAAAAAATTGTTATTGTGAGGATTAAATGAGACAAGTGATGAGCAAAGAACCTGTCTAACAAATGTTAGCTAAATTTGTTTCCAATTTAATCACTTCCCAACAGTCCTTGCTCATTCAAGGGAGCAGAAGCATAGATGAAGGGTAGCTTTCCACCAGGGTACTACCCAGCTAGTATTTTTATCCAATTTTATAAGCACATTCTGTGCTGTCAATATGTACTCTCTGGTTTCATGTGGGCCAGTGGCTAAGAGAAGGACCATCCATAACCCTGGGTAAGCAAGGAAAGGTAAACCAACCCAAGATGACAAAGGTGAAAATTCTAATGGAGAAAGTTGAGAAGTATAGAAACAGTCTATATTTTCCGTCTATCAAGGAAAAGAGTAAATACGTTTTAAGGTGAGAATATGTGATTTTAACAGTTTAGAAAGACTCCTACTCCCTCCTGGTCCTTCCCAATCACTAACTTTTGACAAGACCTATCATTAAAATGTCATTTCTCTAGCTCATTGTGTGAGCAATAAATACTAACCACTTGTAGCAGGATTTGTCAAACTCTTGCTCAACTGTCATTTGTATCTCCAAATGATAGTGGTAGGCAGAGAAGAAAGAAGCACACACACATACACCCCATACACACACACACACACACACACACACACACACACACACACACATCATCATCATCATCATCATCATCACCATCATCATCATTATCATCATCATCTTATTGATGGGTATACAGAAGTGAAATAACTGGCCCAAGGCATAAGGAAATATGCAATGTCTTCAGAGCCAGTTAAATGGAAAAGGGTTAAACTACCGCCCATGAGAAGCATCACAGAGATCTGAGCATTCCAAGTTCAAGCCCAAGGTCATCAGATAACTCTTCATCACCAGGAAAAACAATGTTACAGGAGTGAGACTGAAAGACACAGAGAAAGAAATGGGAAAAGAGTATAGAAAGTCAAATGAATACATGGCCCAGGAGTAGGATAAAGGGCAGGTGTTTCAAGTCGGGAGTATCTATTAAAATTGTCAATATTTATAAACTCGAATTTAGCATTTAATACTTCAGAATCTATTCCACACTATAAAAATTGTCTCGTGAGTGAAAAAATATATACAGAAAATATCCATTGCAATACTATCTGTAAGGAAATGGTATTATAGATAATTTGACTCCATTCCTATATACAATGTGCATATAGATTTGTGCAGAGAAGTTATCTTTAAAATATGCACGCAAAACTAGTTCTCTTGGAAGTGTAATTATGGGAAATTTAACCTTTTAAGTTATAAAAATCAATACAAATAAATACATGTCCATCATTTTAAAATACAAACAATATAATAAAAAGTTAAATATAGAAGCTACTCCATCCTGCCAATCTTACCTCAAAGATAACCACATACACATAAACACACACTACAACAAACAAAATATATTAAATAGATTATTTTCCTTACAAAAATGGGGTTATTCTATATGCATTGTTTTGCAACTAATTTTTGTCATTTTATAAAATGTTGTCCACAGTTCTTTAATAGTGACAACATAACTTAGCAATGAACAGCTCCAGCTCTACCATCAGACTGTCTGAATTCAAATTCCAGCTCTATCACTTACTAATGGTGGGATCTGGTGAATTACTCAAGTTTACTGAAGTCTAATTTTTTATTTATAAAATTGTAAGTATAATATTGCCCATCTCTTAAGATTTGGAGAAAACAAAATGCTAAAAGATTTGCAAAGCTCCAGTTCAGTGTGTCACAAATATTGATTGCCAATCAATGTTGGCTAACATTAGCCATCTTATTTCTTTAGAGACTGCATGATACTGAGTAATAAAAATTCACCTATTTGTGAATATTTAGGTCATTTCCTCTGTAGGTTGTTTTGTTATGTTATATTTGATATTAAAAGCAGTGCTCCAATAAAAATATGTATACATCTTGTCTTACACAAAAGTAGCCATTTTTAAAAGAAATTTTCTTGGATGAAATTATTGGGCAAAGAGATACAGATTTTCAATTTTGATAGAAACTACCAAAAAGTCTGTGCTGATTTATCCTTCCACTACCAGTATATATGATGGCCTGTTTTCCTTTGAGTATTGTCAAGAAAAACTGATGCAAATCTGATGGGTAAAAATTGTATTTCAGTTCATCTTTTCTGATTACCAATGAGGTTGATCCTTTTGTCATTTGTTTCCTTTAGTAACTGTGTTACACATATTTTCTTTGATTCAGTATTTTATATTTATGACTTCTTTTGGCATAATTTTCAAATATTTGAGTAATATTTTACATTCTTGCATCTACATTTCATTTCTTACTTGAAATGGCATTTCCATCATCATATCACAAAAATATCCTCCTTTGTTTTTGTCTCTTGTCATTTGAATTTTTATTTTTAGATTGTTCATTCATCCAGAGTTTATTTCAATGTGTGAGTTACATAAAAATCTAGCTTTTTCCAAATTTTCAACTAATTATCACAAATATAATTAATTTAATACTCCATCCTTTCTCCTATGCTCTGAAATAAATCTATTATGTATTAAGTTGCAGATAGATCACAATCTACAAACATGCATAAATACAAAATGTATGGTAATTTGTTGATTTGTTTTTCTCAGTATGTGTCATTATCATATTGTTTTTCATTATTACATGTTTTAGTTTGGGGTTAGAATATCGGTTTCCTAATATTATTCTAATTTTTAAAAATTATTTTGTCTGTCCTTAGCTATTTATTACTCTAAATGAACTTTAGAAAAACATTCACATTTTATTAAAAATTTCCTTGGAATCTTATTAGGAGTGCACTGAATTTTATTAGTTTGAGAAGAACTGGCATTTCTAAATATTGGATCTTTTAGAAATATAGTTTCTTGGCTGGCCACAGTGGCTCAGGTCTGTAACCCGAGCACTTTGGGAGGCCAAAGTGAGAGGATTGCCTGAGCCCAGGGACTCAAGACCAGCCTGGGCAACTTGGTCTGACCTCATCTCTACAATATATCAAAAAATTAGCCAGGAATGATAGTGTGTACCTGTAGTTCCGGCTACTTGGAAAGCTGAGGCAGAAGGATCGCCTGAGCCAGCAGGTCGATGCTGGGGTGGCTGTGAGCGTACCACTGCACTCTAGCCTGGGTGAGACTCTGACTCAAAACAAAAAAGAAAAGAAATATAGTATCTCTATTTAAATCTTCATTGTGTGTTCTGTTATAGTTTCTACTGATATATCTTACTCACCACCCACCCTCCCCGGTTTATTCTTAAGTATTTTTTAGATTTTGTTGCCATTGTTGATTGAAACTTTTTCAAATTATATTTTTCCAATACAAGAAAAGTATTAATGTTGGTATATTTATCTTGTATCTGGCCACTTTGGCAAAGTTTTCATAGATTTTAATTTTTTTCAGATAATTTTCTTGGATTTTCTAGGAGAATAATCATGACATCTAAAAATAATGACAATTTAATCCTTTCTAATGATTATGTCCCCTATTTCTTTAGTTTTCCTCTTTCACTGAACTAGACTGCCACCTCAGTAATGTAGCTTAGTGGTGGTAGGAGAAGCTGTCCTTTCCTTCTTTCCCATAATGATAGTGGAAATAGGACTCTGACAAACTGAGTTTTACAATCCTGCAATATTTGAATGTTTAGAATGAGGACTTCATAGTTGTAAAATAAGAAAAATTAATATATTTTAAAAAACTTATCTCAGTAACATAGGCTATTCCTCATTATATTGAGAGGCATTTGTGAGCCAAAGATTTAAAGTATTCAGATCAGACTACCCAAACAGAAAGACTTATACAGATATTAAGCAAGTTTTCTTTTTAAGACTTAAGAAAGTTTCATCTGAGTTCTGTGGATAATAAGGAGCATTGATTAATTCTAATATTTATTATTATACAATCCCAAATACCACCACTGGAACTATGAACAGAAAAGAACCCTGAACAAAAGGACTTTTATTCATGGGGATCCCTTTTATAAAAGCATCCTGATTCAAGGTGAGACACAAAATTCACTTCCCCTGAGACAAAATAATAATAAAGCTAAGGAGTTGGACAAGAAATAACCTAAGAAGAATCTTTTCAGAGGAAAATGAGAAGAACTCAGACAAATTAAGCCACATAGAAGTCTTTTATGAATATAAGGAAAATATTTAGTTTCCAATTTAGGAGACAGCTCAGAGTTTTTTAACTTTCCCTTTGTTTGATTTTACTATTGATTTCTCTGTAGTCTCTTGAATTAAACCCTCTATAAAAGCCTAACAAAGAACAGTGTGCTGTTTTTATAGGCTAGTAGTTAGGAAAGCTGTTTGACTGAATTTCCCTTTGCATATCTCCCACTGCTTGTCCAAACCCTGTCCAGAAAATCCAGAAACATGGAGCTAAAGAACTACAACAGCAGCACCTCGGGCTTCATCCTTCTTGGTCTCTCTTCCAATCCTCAGCTGCAGAAACCCTTCTTTGCCATCTTCCTCTTCATGTACCTGGTCACCGTGGTAGGGAATGTGCTCATCATCCTGGCTATCCACTCTGACTCCAGGCTCCATACCCCTATGTACTTCTTCCTGAGCAACTTATCTTTCATGGATATCTGCTTCACAACAGTTATAGTGCCCAAGATGCTGGTGAATTTCCTATCAGAAACAAAAGCCATTTCCTATGTGGGATGCCTGGTCCAGATGTACTTCTTCATGGCCTTTGGAAACACTGACAGCTACCTACTGGCCTCCATGGCCATTGACCGGCTGGTGGCCATCTGCAATCCTTTACACTATGATGTGGTTATGAACCCACAGCGTTGCCTCCTCATGCTACTGGGATCTTGCACCATCTCCCACCTGCACTCCCTGTTTCGTGTGCTACTCATGTCTCGTCTGTCTTTCTGTGCCTCTCATACCATTAAGCACTTTTTCTGTGATACCCAGCCTGTGCTAAAGCTGTCCTGCTCTGACACATCCTCCAGCCAGATTGTGGTTATGACTGAGACTCTGGCTGTCATCGTGACACCCTTCCTGTGCATCATATTCTCCTACCTGCGAATCATCATCACTGTGCTCAGAATCCCCTCTGTAGCCGGGAAGTGGAAGGCCTTCTCTACTTGTGGCTCCCACCTCACTGTAGTGGTCTTGTTCTATGGGAGTATCATCTACGTCTATTTTAGGCCATTGTCCATGTACTCAGTGGTGAAGGACCGGGTAGCCACAGTTATGTACACAATAGTGACACCCATGCTGAACCCTTTTATCTACAGCTTGAGGAACAAAGATATGAAGAGGGGTTTGAGGAAATTAAGGGACAGAATTAATTCATAGGAAGAAAAATAATGGAATGTCATAATTGGGAGATGACCTAAGAGATTATCAGTTTATCCTTCCTGTCTTCCAATTTTCTACATGACATTCATAGAGATCATGAGAAGTTGTGTTGGATACCAACAAAAGCTTTGAAACATCTGGTTTCTATCAAAGCTCTTCACCAAATATATATTCAATCCTAAGCTAGGCACTGCCAGAAATCCAGGTTTCAGGAAAACAGTTTCTTCCATCCTCAATATACTGGCAACCATAGAGGAAGATAGAGCTATCTCCAAATTATTCTTCTATTAGCCTGACAAAGGCTAGCCATAAAGGAGTTATAAATCCTATTGTTTTCAGAAGAAAACCCTACATGTGTTTGATAGGTTGTTGGATAAGACTTCTTTCAGGAATGACCTAGGGTCATCTTGAAAGATGGACTGAGTTTTGGCAGAGAAAGTTTCAAAAGATGAGGAAATGAGCAGAGTAGCTACCAACCAAGAATGTAGAGACAATAAGCACTGCAATATGTTTCAGTGACAATGAAAAGTTCTACAAGGCTGGTGAACTTGAGAGTAAGAATAGTAAAGTAGAAAGAATAGAGGAATCTACAAAGCAGATTTACTCTCCCTACGAACAGTTAAGTACCATTACAATGTAAATACTTAGTACCCAATTTCTTTTCCTTTTCTTCTTAATTCTTCCTTTCATCACATGTCCAGCATCCCCACCAAACTTTTATAGCAAGGAAAGAGCAATATATATCAGTTAGGAAAAGTTAGTTTGTGCTGTGGAAACAAAACCTCAAAATCTTAGGCGTTAAAACCAACGGTTCATTTCTCATTCACATTGCATGTCCATCATAGAAAAGTATAAGGGTGCTATTCATTTTGAATAGTCAGCAACCCAAAGTTATGCAGCAGCCACCATTCAAAATATTAATCATCACTCTTTCAGAAGCTAAAAAAGACTCTTGGCGATTTTATACTGGCAGTTAAATACTCTGTTCCAGATATTACCCACACCACTTCTGACCCAAACTCATTGTCCAAAACTAATCTTATGACCCCATCTAAACACAAAAACCCAGGAAGTAGAATCCAACCATGAGCCTCCAAGATGAAGAGCCAGATGTATTTGATAAACAGCATTCATGACTACTATACAGCTCTATTAACCCACAAACATATCAGTGTGAATTAATTACTTCATCAATCCTTCCTGATTATGTTATTGTCAATAGTAATGTAAGACTTACACTCTTTCTGGAATCATCCTGCCTCAATTATTTCATCACATTCTCACAACCAACAGTTTTTCTAGATCACAAACTTGGCAATGGCAGGACTTGACACTGAATACAAGTATTTTGGCCTTAACAATATAGCAAGAGGTATGGGAGGGTGATGGTCTAATGGAGCACTAGGACACTTGAGCTTCAACATCAAGGTCCTGCCATAGCTTTCACTGTGTTCTTCTAATTACAAGAAAGTAACCAACAAACTAGAAAATAAATTCAATTTGCCTTCATATTTGCACAAGCACAACTGGCTTTCACCGCTAAGTCTCACTAATTCCTTGACTTGGGGATGTGGGCTAAAAGATATGTATGCTTTCCACTTCCTTTATTTATGTGCCAAAGTTTCTCACTCTCAGCCAAAAACAATAAGCTACTTTAGAATGTGAGGAATTTCCTGTATATATTAAATAAAGAAATTGATTACAGCATAGAGTAACTTATAAAACTAATTAACTTCTTTGGTCCAGAGAAAACTAACTTAAAATTCAAACTAGAGGAAATTCTATATAACAAGTAACCACAAGAGTACTGTTTGGAACAAAAAAGTTCACAGTTTAACCTTCAGATAGTTTCCAAATATCTCAATCAGAGCTGGAGTGTTTTCTTTGTCAGAATATGAGGCCAATTCCCATAAGACATCCTGTCACTATTCAGAAGAATGGACTCAGTGAATAGTTAGTAGCTAAAAAATAATAATAATAACAAGATTTTAGCTGTCCAAACTAGAGTCCATATGTCAACCTGGAAAGTTGCTAATAAGCATCAGTAAGAGAAAGGAAATATCTTATGAAGGTAGATAGAGTCACTGGAAGGGATTTAAGCAGGCCTCCAAACATCTTGCCACAATGAGTGGAATGCTGGTCCTTGAGAGTAAGTATACCAGAAATCTCCTTGCCAGCTCCTCCTTCCACTATACAGGTATCTGGGAGGCTGGTTGAATAAATAGGGAAATAATACTACAATGTTATTTAATACTATTGTTGTAACAATAATGTTGTTGTTTTTTTAAAATATATTGGGTTCTTCCCCCATAAGCTCATCACATATACTTAAATGTTGGAGATTTGGCTTGATACAAAGATCAGGGAAATGCATTTCACTAAACATATTTTGCCTGTTTATCAGAGTAAGTGATGACAACTATGAAGGCTGCATATCATGAGATCTTGAGGAAGAGTGCAGGGTATTTCTGGCATTGAAGAGTATGATGGAGAAAGCATTGTGAAAGGGGAATTAAAAGAAATAGCTATTAATCAATATCAAAATATAATGGGAATTTTAAGCAAAATAAGCCTGACAGATAGTGCATTGGTTTTAGTGGAATGGTGGCCATTGAAGTCCTTGGTGAATTTACAGTGGAGAAATGGAAAAGGAGCTAAATTAGAATGTATTAAGGGAATAAGTAGAGGTGAGAATATGCAGACAGTGAATAGAATTTGTGTCAATGTTGTTCTGTTGTCTTAATCTTGCATTGTTTCTGAAGAGAAACCAGCTGCAATTCTTATTTTTGTTTCTCCTACAGGTTAAATATCTTTTATCTGGCTGATTTTATTTTTGGACTTCAGCAAACTCACTATAGTTTGTCTATGTATTAATTTATTTGTGTTTATCCTACTAGGGGCCATTGAGTCTTTTTGATCTATGGATGGATACTGTTCTTCACATTTGGAAAAGTTTAGTCCAGTATTTATCTAATACCTTTTTACTCAAAACTTTCTGTCCTCTCTTCGGAGGGCTCTAATTATATGATTGTCAGTCCTCAAGTGGCAGCTTAGATTTTGAAGCCCCCGAGTTGCCTCATAGAAACAACTAGAATAGTGAAAAAACAACAACTCTTAAGACACAAGGCATTCCAATAACACCCAAAATACAAGCAGGTAGCAATAAAGGACCAACAACTATACGACCCACGCAGTGTCAGGATCTGACCAGGAGGAAACAGAAGCAAGAAACACTACCTGTCTGAGCTGATCATAAGGGGGAGAAATTAACCAGCAACTTCTCACAGAAATTTGTGGTGGGCCAATTTGAGAATAGAAGCTAAGACTTGGAAGGATTTTGTTCATTCTACAGTCAACACAATGGGGTCCACAGTAAAATATAGTAATGCTGGAGCAGTTTAGACCTTATGAATTCCCAAAACTAATCATCCAATAATCACTCTAAATACAAAGCCTCACACCAAGAAAAAAAATCTGAAACACATCCTAACTGAACTAGAAGAAAGAAATTATAGTAAAGAAAAAGAGAAACTCCAAATATAAATGAACAGAAGAATGAAGCCAGATATCTCAGAAAGTACTGTGCCTATCTTTGAATACTTTATGAAAACAACTGCAAACAACAGAATGACATATTAAGATACTCAGGAAAAGGAAATATGAGCCAAGATTTTATATCCAACAAAAATTAATTTCAAGCCAGGCTCGGTGGCTCAGCCTGTAATCCCGCACCTTTGGGAGGCTGAGGTGAGTGGACTGCCTGAGCCCGTGGTTTCGAGACCCGCCTGGGCAACTTGGCGAGACCTCATCTCTACAATAAATCAAAAATCAGTCGGGCGTGGTAGCGCATGCCTGTAATTCCAGCTACTCAGAAGGCTGAGGCGGAAGGATCGCCAGAGCCCAGCAGGTCGAGGCTGCGGTGGCCAGGAGCGGCCACTGCACTCCAGTCTGGGTGACAGAGTGAGACTCCAACTCAAAAAATAATAATAAATTTTAAAAAATTAATTTTAAATATAAGGGCCACCTTCACTATTCAATAACTCCTGAGGAAAATAAAAATGCTTCAAACAACCAAAATGACTGGAGAAACATCAACTTAAGAATTGGTGATGATGGTCACTACGAGAGCCGGAGCTAGCAGGTGGGAGCCATGGCAGGACAAGCATTTAGAAAGTTTCTTCTGCTCTTTGACTGAGTATTGGTTGAAAGGAGTGCAGCCAAAACCGTAACCAAAACAGGTATTATGCTTCCAGAAAAATATCAGGGAAAGGCATTGCAAGTAAAAATGGCCGTTGACTTGGGCACCAAAGGAAAGGGTAGAGAGATCCAAGCAGTTAGTGTGAAAGTTGGAGACAAAGCTCCTCTCCCAGAATATGAAGGCACCAAAATAGTTCTAAATGACAAAGATTATTTCTTATTTAGAGATAGTGACATTCTTGGAAAGTATGTGGACTGAAGCAAATCACTGTTGAAATGGCATCAACATGAAACTGCCCATTCCACTGAAGTTGTGAAATCTTTCATCATGTAAATAATTTTTTTTTTTTGAGTTGGAGTCTCACTCTGTCGCCCAGACTGGAGTGCAGTGGCCGCTCCCGGCCACCACAGCCTCGACCTGCTGGGCTCTAGCGATCCTTCCACCTCAGCCTTCCAAGTAGCCGGAATTATAGGCATGCACTACCACGCCCGGCTGATTTTTTGATTTATCGTAGAGATGAGGTCTTGCTGCCCAGGCGGGTCTCAAACCCGCGGGCTCAGGCAATCCACTCACCTCAGCCTCCCAAAGGCGCGGGATTACAGGCTGAGCCACCGAGCCCGGCTATGTAAATAATTTCAATGTCTCTTTTATAACAAATTAATGATATCTAAACTAATGAAAAAAAAGAATTGGTGATGAACAGAAAATACATATTTACCTGTACAACACTAAATGATGGTTCCCTAATGAATAAATGATTTTGACAATGTAGATACAAAAGCAACAACTCAGTGTACAACTCAGTGTAAGCACTTTCTTATCCATAAAGTTCTTTAAATCCCTGGTGCATCCCAAAATTGCTAACTGAAATTCTAACATTAAAGATATCAATCACCTTTAAGATAATCAGCCTAGGTTGGACTCGGTGGCTCAGCCTGTAATGCCAGCCCTTTGGGAGGCCAAGGTGAGTGAATTGCCTGAGCCCACAGGTTCAAGACCAGACTGGGCAACTTGGCGAGACCTCATCTCTACAATAAATTTTAAAAATTAGTGTGGTAGCACGTGTCTGTAGCTCCAGCTACTTGGAAGGCTGAGGCAGAAGGATCACCGGAACCCAGCAGGTTGGTATTGGAGTGGCTGTGAGTGTGCCACTGCACTACACTCTAGGCGATGGAATGAGACTCCAACTCAAAAAAAAAAAAAAAAGATAAGTAACCTAGGAAAAGGAGTCACTTGCCAAAGTATAAATCATTATACCTGATGGGAATGAATAATCTGAAATGAAGTTTTATACGGAAAGATGGGAGAAGAGCAGCTGAGAGTATGAAGGAGGTAAGGAAAAGCGGGAGAAATGTAGAGACCTAGAAGTAATAATTTATGCATGGATAATAAGTAGCAACCTTGCACTCCTCAAAACTAACAAGCTGGGCTCGGTGGCTCAGCCTGTAATCCCGCGCCTTTGGGAGGCTGAAGTGAGTGGATTGCCTGAGCCCGCAGGTTCGAGACCTGCCTGGGCAACTTGGCGAGATCTCATCTCTACAATAAGTCAAAAATTAGCTGGGCATGGTAGCGCATACCTGTAATTCCGGCTACTCGGAAGGTTGAGGTGGAAGGAACGCCGGAGCCCAGCAGGTCGAGGCTGCGGTGGCCAGGAGCGGCCACTGCACTACAGTCTGAGCGACAGAGTGAGACTCCAACTCAAAAGAAAAAAAGACTAACAAAGGAACAATCCAAGTCTTCCATAAACTAAGAATACTTAATCTTTAGTTCCTCTGAACAAGAACTTTCCTCAAGGGTAATCTAGGCAAGTTTCACATGGGAAAAAAAAAAACGCATCCTGGATGAAAGGCAGAAAGAGAAATGCTGGGGATTATAGAAGTTGGGATGAAAAGAATCTTGGTTTTATTGAAAATTTAGTCCTTTCATGGACATATTTTTCACCTTTGAATTTGAGGGGACCCTAATTCAATTCACTTTCTGGAATAGCTTTGTAGAATCTTACCCATTATGAATCTACCATATCACAATACTTTAAATTCACTAACATGCAAACACATTGGTCATCAGATGAGTTCTTTTTTCTATTTCTCTATCTATAGCCATCGTTATCAGTAATAATAGCATCCCTTGAATGCTTCTTAAGACATTAACCTCCACACTCCTGTTTTCCTCTCCCATCCACAAAAATGAGAAAAGATTTTCTATGAATGGGTGAGGTTCCAAGCAAAGAGATTGACCCTTTCAGAGAAAAAGTGTAGCTGTGCTAATGCTGATGGATGATAGTCCAGTGTCCATCATCCCATCGGGTTTCAGAAAATCCCCAAAGCCAGTCCTGCTAAAGAGAGTCCACTTCAATGACCTTCTCCCAATTGCAGAGCGGTGTGAAACAAAGGTTGTGGGAAAGAATGAACTATGAGAAAAATGAGAGATGAGAAAAATAAATAAGACCTGAATTGCCATTCCGTTCTGTGTTAACTCAGAGTACGGTATTCAAAGATCAACTTCCTTCCTCAGACTTCAATTGGTTCCCTGCATATTATTTGTGCATATTAGAATTTAGGTTTTGAAGCTTTTGTCACTGGAAGCTTGTCTTCAGATTATCTTATTTCTTTTTTTTTAACTGTACATTCTCAATGGATTTACATGTCTATCACACAGGTAATGTCAGCCACAAGGAATGAGATGAATGAGATGGGAAAGGATTAGAAGCTGTGTCCTGGGGCAGTGCTAGACGAGATGGAAAATAGTTGACATGAAAAAGTAAAGACTCAGGGAGATGTGGTCTCTGTTTTCAAACATCTGCAATGTGACTTCGTATCCCTCTGTGCCCCTTGTACCTAGCATGATAACGGCTATCACTCCAGAAAAGCTTATTAAATGCTCAGTAAATCAATGGTTCCACATGTAAAAGAAAAGCAGAATTGTGATCACTTGTTATAACTGAAGTCAGCTAAGAAAGGATATCGAAGTGTGTGGTTTAGAATTCTTGACTCAACTTTAATACCAAAAATGTAGGCCTATCTTGCACAATACATGGGTAGAAATTAGAAGACAGGGTGTTTCCTGCCACTAGATGTATTCAAGCGGGATTACCACTGTCAGGGATACTATAAGTTTTCTATCCTGGGTGGTGGTTTGGAAGAAACGATCTCTGAAATGTCTTCTGGTTCTGAGATCACTTGGGTCTATACATATTTTTTTCAGTCACTTACTGAAAATCTACTATGTGCCACTTTTCTAATGTGTATATACAACACAAATTCATTAAATTTTGCTTTTAAAGAATAGAAATAATTACAATTGACACTTATCAGGGGTTTATTCTGTACTACATATACATATAGATAATCCTCACAACTCCCTAGAAAAATCCTATTATAATTCTTGTTTTTTAAATAAGAAAACTAAAGTTTAAAGATCAAGCAGTGGGCCACCCTTGGGGATCCCTCCTGCTGTTGGGAGCTTTCCTGTCTTCTTAATAAAACTCCTACTTTCTCACAAAAAATTAAAATAAAAAAATAAAGGTTAAGCAGCTTGCCTAAGTCACTGTGCCAAGAGTCGGTGAGGCCAGGGCTAGAAATCAAGACTGTCTAACCCCCAGAGCCCTTGATCCTAATCAGTGGAGTTTGCAATTACAGTGTGCACATTGAACTGAATGCAGTCAAACGCTGCTTGAGTGCTGAGATTCAAAGGTCTTACAAAACCCTTTTCAGTTCCCCCTCTGCTGCCATCATTTTGCTTCTTAATTTAAAACTTTTGGGACAAGGCCCTCAAGACTACACACATACCTGATGACACACACACCCACTCATACCACACACACAATCATCATGGGTCCCTTGCCTCTTGCTGTCCACTTCTTCATTTCTCCCACTGCCACAGCTCAGAAACAGACAGCTTTGGAATCATGGAGGATGCCTAGAAATAGCCATAGGAACAAGGGAGCTAATAGCAAATTAATCTCTTGGGCCACATCAAAGGACTTTTGAGTAAGTAAAAAATACAAGGTCAAGAAAAGCCATCTGACTTTGCTGAGCTATCTGAAACCATTCCCAATTACCGGATTATGGGAAGACTGCTTGCATCAGGCCTGTTAATTTATCAGTGAGTGATCCAGGAAAGACTCTACAGAACAGGTTACTCACTGGAGTCTCGTTCCTTCCCTCTCTGTCCAGGAAATTATAATACCTCCTGTTCTGCACCTCTCTGGGCTTAAGTCTCAACTATTTCACACATACACTTACATATCTTCTTTACTGTCTTTTGCCTTAACCAGCTAAATCAGATATGGTATGTCAATTATGAGTACTATTATTTATCTATTATTTTATTTTGTTTATATGCTATATCATTTATAAGCTGGTATTTATAATAGTGCCTGCTCATTTACAAAGCAATTTTCAGGCATGTTTATGCATTGGATGCCCACAACATTCTGCCTGAAATTGTTTTGTACTTCTCCTATTTTTCCATGGGAAAAGTAAATTAGGAACAAAGAGTTTTCAAGGAGAATATCCAGTAAGTAACTAAACTAGGATTAGAACCCAAAACCTGGACTCTCTACTATTTCTTCTGTCCCTAAGAATGATGCTGGTCACATATACAACATATTATTCAAGTTACTGATATTCAAGATACTGACCAACTTGTGATTACTGAATTTATTCTGTCAGCAAATTTTTAATAAGCAGACAGTTAATGTACTGTGATAGTTAAGAATAGGACTCTGAAAACAAACTGCTTGAGTTGGAATAATAGCCATTTACTACTTATTAAATTTTAAGCAAGTTATTGAACATCTCTGTAATAATTCTGTAACTCAGTTTCTTCATCTTTATGTTGCCAGAGTTCTTGTGTAGATTAAATCACCAGACAGTAGCTAGCACTTGGTCAACACTATGTGTATTAGGCACTTGCTATTAATACAAGGATGCAATGATGAACTAGGCATACAGTGTTGAGTAGCAAGACAAGTCCCTGCCTTTGCAGAACTAATGGCCTCAGCCACTCCTATGTCAGGTATGTCTCATTGAACCCTTCCTAGTGAGAGAAATCACTTAAGTTAGAAATTTCAAGCACTTTGGAGGAAAAAAATGCATCTTAGAAAAATGTTTAGAGAGATACAGACAATATGGACTTTATTCAACAATGCAAAGAATTTTATTTAAGTACTTTCAAAAAAATCATTGGTATTCAGGTATCCTTGGGTGTGGAATACGTCTTACTCACCTTACTTGTACCCCTTTTTCACCCTTTATCTGGAGTCACTTACAAAATTCTACAGGTTACTCACTGCATTCTGCTCTACAACTAATCCTGACCCTGAAAAAGGTATACATTAGAAATCAAAGCCTAGGAATGTAGTGGGCTCAGCATCAAGCCATTCTAGCTGATATCCAGGACAGGATTCTGGGTGTGAGGGAAGGTAATTGGTTTCCCATCATGTTTCGTTGCAGCTGAGTGCCTGGCTGGACAGAATTCTGGAAGAGCTACAAATCCTTCCTGACAGGGGTCCTGCTTTGTTCTTCTCTCTGGATTTTGCTTTACTGTGCCCATTTCACGGACAAGAATCCAGGTCCTGGAGGCCAGCATGTTGATATCCAGTCCCCTAAGTGTTATCTGCCAGCATATCTGCAACTTTTATACAGTTCTTGTGCTCAGGCAACCGCCCGTAACCCAATTTTAATTATAATCTACTGTCAAGATATGCACCTATTACTACTGTTGTGATGCTCCTAATGCCACCTACAAGTATGAAATGAAATGTTTCACCAATGTAGATGTATGCCTTTCCTCTGCCAAAATGTGGTTCTGCCTCCATGCCATACGTCATATCCTAGGGGATTGTAGACTTCCTAGATCCATGGAACTCCTGATTTGATTGTTTCCCAAACTCCCAAACCCATTCCACAAACTTTTCCCAAAAATGTTGGCACTAAAAATATGCTCTCTAGGATATATATGCATTTCCTTCAGGAAGAAATTAAGATGTTCTGATACCCATGGTTAGTAAATCAAAAGAGAGAAATCCTTTCTGCCAAACAGAATAGTCTGAAGAGGTGAGTTTCATAAATTTCTCCCTTTATAGAGGAAATAAATGAAAGTTTAGGAAGTGAGCTTTATGCCTACAGTGTAAGTCAGTGACAACCAGAATGGAAAGTCAGATCCATGTGACACCAAAAACTATACTCCTGTGGACTATGCCAGCCACTTATAGGAAGTAATGATAACTGGAGACTTCTAGCCAGGACACACTGCTAACATTCCTTCATGATTTTCTGCCTACAGGACAGCAATGCTGAGAAGAAACCAGGGTCACATGATTGAAGTTCCACTTTCTGGGACTGACCACTGACCCCAGAAAGCAGGTGTGACTCTTTGCCAGTTTTCTAGCCACATAACTAACCAGCATAATTGGCATTTCATCATCATTGCAGCCATTCAGATGGATGCCAGCCTCCACACTCCCATACACTTCTTTCTCTGCAGCTGGTCTCTTGTGAACATCTTTACAAATATCATTGTGCCCAGGATGCTGGACAACATGTTAAGCAAAATGGTTCCCTTTGCCAAGTGCCTACTCAGATGTATCTCTTTGTGGCCTGTGCAATCACTGACAACTTCCTCCTGGCTGCCATGGCCATTGACTACTACATGGCCATCGGTAACCCACTGCAATATGCCACAGCCATGAGCTCCAGACACCATTTCTTGCTGATGACAGCATCCTATATGGTGGCCCATCTCCACTCACTCACCCACACGATTCTCATGGCCTACTTCACCTTCTGTGGGCCGAATGTCAACCACCACTTCTTCTGTGAAGTCCAGTCACTGATGACACTCTCCTGCTCCAACACTTCTGTCAATGAACTTCTGGCCTGCACAGAGGGCTCCCTTGTGTTCATGAGTCCCTTTTTGTTTATTATCATCTCTTATGCCTACTCATCCGTGCCATTATAAGGGTCCCTTCAGGGGAAGGCACGTACTAGGTCTTCTCCACCTGTGGCTCCCACCTCACAATTGCGGCACTATTCTATGGGACCATCATATCCACGTACACTCATTCCTCATCCACTTACTGAGTGACAAAGGATTGTGTGGCCACCATTGTCTATACAGTAGTTACCCCCATGCTGAACCTTTTCATCTATAGCCTTAGGAACAAGGACATGAAACAGGTCTTGGGAGAGCTGACTAAATGAACAGAATAGAATATTTATATGTTGCTACCTCTAAGAGTTTAATAATTGATTTAGCAATATTAAGCACATACTATCTACAGGCTCTATGCTTAATCCTGTGGGGAAAGCAAAATAAATCATAGTTCTGTCCTCAAAAGTACTTATAGTCTAGTTAGCAGAAAAAGTAAGATTGTCAACAGCTTGTTATAAGAATTTGTTTTACTTTTTCAAAAAATTAAATGAATCATGGCTTTAAGTATTTTAATTAATCATAAAATAATTTCCCAAGTTCTCCTTTCCTCCTTGATCTCTTTAGCCCTTCTCTTTCTCAATCTCTAGTAAATCACAAGTAGACCAATTTATATATATATATATAATCATTCAAAAAGGAAAAAATCTGGATTTATATTTTAATGACTTAGTCATATGGTTTAATGCTCACACCAAATAAGTCATTACTTATTCTGTGTAGAATTACTTAGGCTATTTAATAAAACCCTCGACTGTTCTATGGATGTTTACTTAATAGTCTAAGGAAGAATGGACTTACCTGTATTGTTAAAAAAGGTCCTGGAATTCTAAGCCAAGAAACTTTAAATTAAGTCACAACTTGATCTTCCTAGTTTTGTGAACAAAGCTGTCCCTCAATCTCTGTAAGTTTCATTTTCCTCAGCAACAAAATAGTCAGAATAATGTATTTCACCATGTGGGTGTGGTCAGTAAATGAAAGGAGTGTATGAAAGTACTAACATTTATATAGATGAGAATGGAAATTTCAGGTCTGCCATTCATTAGCCATTTTGAAACTTCAGTTTTCATTTTCTGGTTCAGAAGTCATACTGCCTAGACCGAAACCAGTCATAGGGGAGTCAGAGCCCAAGTAGGGGAAGAGAAGTGTCCTCAGACAAGAGTATCCTAGCATGGGGTGCCATGATAGAGAAGGGACATCCACGCAGGAGGAGCAAGCAACCTTTACAATAGAAAGATCTGCTGGTCACCATCTTGACAAAGTAATCAAACCTAGAAATCCAAAGTGGGACCTAATAGTGTGTAGCTATTAATTTGATGGAACAAGAAGTATACATTATTTTCTATATGATATTCTGGTCAAATGTTTAATCTAAAACTAATCACACACAAAGACAGAATATTCGACAAAGAGAGAATATGAAACATTCTGCAAGGTAATTGGCCTCCTGGACTCTTTAAAAACAGTCAATGTCAGAAAAAACAAAGGAACAAACAAAATGGGAATATTTTTCTGTATTAAAAGAGACCAAAAAAAAATAGCCAAATGCAATACATTCACTTTTATTGGATTCTAGACTAAAAACATTAACCAACATATTGGTTGATGTGTGGGATTTGCATTTTTATTCTTGGATACAGTTCAGGCTTGGGGGTTTATTGGAGATGCTTGCTGAAGTATTTAAAGGGGAAGTGTCATGCTGTCTTCAAGTTACTTTCCAATGGTTCCACAAAAAATAAATTACAATACTTTCTAGATAAAAACAAGTATGGCAAAAGATTAACAATTAGTAGATCTGTGTGAAGGATATTATAAGTGTTCATTGTAGTATAGTTTTGATTTTTATGTAAACTTGAAATGTTTCAATATAAAATTTAACATAAGTCAAATCATATCTTTCCTCTGCTCAAAACTCTGCAATGACCCAATAGCTTTCCATTGCACTCAGAGAAAGAACCAAAGTTCTTGACAAAGTGCACAAGACCCTATATGATCTGGCCCCTTGGTTTATAAAGCATACCTTTCTACCTTCTCATCCTGCTGTCCCCATTATCTACTCCCTTCCAGAAACATTGACCTCTGGTGTTTCTTAAATAAGCATAGAGTATTCCCACCACAAGACCTTTTCTTTTTTAAATATTATTTTTAATTGACAAATCATAATTGTATATATTTATAAGGTACACCTTGAAACATGAATAAAAAGCAAAATGATTAAATCAACGTAATTAACACATCCATCACTCGCTTACCTATTATTTTTTATTATATGACATTTTTTAAAACTTACTCTCTTAGTTATTTTAAACTAGTATACAATATATTTTTATTGACTATAGCCTATGATATCCAATTGTTTTCAAAATTTATTCCTCCTATCTATCTAAAACTTTGTTCAACAACTTCCCATACTCTCCATTCCCCTCTCTACAGGCTCTGATAACCACCATTCTACTCTCTACTTCTCTAAGTTTGACTTTTATAGATTCAATATGAATGAGGCCATGTGTATTTATCTTTCTGTGCCTGTCATATTTTACCTAGTATAATGTCCTCCAGGTTCATCCACATTGTTGCAAATGACAGACTTTCCTTCTTTTATAAGGCTGAATAATATTCCATTGTGTGTGTATACCACATTTTAACTACCATTCAATCATTGTAGGACACTTAGGTTGACTCCATACGTTGCTTATATTGACTAATACTGAGGAACTCTGGATGTGTGTAAGTACCTGAGGGAATGCAGGTCTTTTAATTTCTCATTTTTACAGTCTGAGATACTTTTCCCTCAGAAATCAATACATATCCACATTTGCTTCCTCTTTGTGTTCAGGTTTTAATCAAATGACACACAAAACCCCAATCTTTTCCACCTGGGAACACAATGAACCCATATTTCCCAAGGACCACATGAAAATCACTTTTACATTGGATTTTATGTCTGTAAGAAATAAACTTTTATTGTCAAGAAGCCAATGATGACTTTGGCCTCAGGTTATGCTGACAGTTGTTGAAGAAAAGGAACAAGCCAAAATCATGGAAGGCTATGAATGGCAAGCTATAGCATTTTGAATTATTTTCAATAGATATAGCAAGTCTAATTTTCCAGGTTTATCTATGATCATCCCAAAATATTCACTCTAACCTTGAGTCACATGTGACCATTTACAGATCACCAGACATAGCATGCCTGCCCTCAAGATGGTCCTTCTGCCTTAAATATTTTAACCCCATGATTCCCTGTTCATCTTTTACTTACACTTCCAAGAGTCAGCTCACATGTCATTTCTACTCCAAATACTTTTCTCAATATATTCCTAGCCTCCTAGATCCACCCAAGCATGAATTCAATGCACATTTTTCTGTTTTGCCAAAACGACTGCACAATCTTATTTCATACGAATGATCACTCCATATTATAATTGAATGATTACATATCTCCCTTCCCATTTATACTGTAAGAGTAAGGACTCAGTGTGATTGATTTCTTTATTTCTAACATCTAATATAGTGCTGAGTCAGTGATGGAAATAAAAGTTTTAATCAAAGGAGCAACATGATTAAAGGAAAAAGTTATTTCAGGGTATTTTTGTACTTTCTCAATCTAAAAATCTAATTGATGATTCAATTCTGCATTATATCAATATGGCAGGAGTCTCTAAATTGCTCTGTTTGATATTTCTGGACACATCATTCTTTTATTTTAAGAATTAAAACACTTTGTGTATTTATTGTTTTGATAGCACAGCAACAAGAACTTGTTCCAGTTTGGAATTACTTTTTAAGATTTTCACAAAAATTTTTAAAGAAATTCTACACCAGATCAGGGGAAGATGGCAGCAGAGCTTGTGGGAGTGTGTGAGTCTCTGTGTGAGTGAGTGTGTGCAGTGCAAGGATGAATTGTGTGTGTGTGTGTGTGTGTGTGTGTGTGTGTGTGTGTGTGTGTGTGTGTAAGGTGGTGCACGAGTGTCTGACTGAGTGGGGTCTTGGGAACAAGCAGCCTAGGTTCTCCTGGTGAAGCAGCTGCCACCGCTGATATTCTAACCCCAGTGCTTCCCATGGTGCAGGAGTTAGAACAATTTTCTGTATCTTACAAAGCCCTCCTTGGGAGGAAGCCACAGGGAGTGGTCACCACTCAGCACCCAGCTCCATCACCACCACCTCCAGCAGCAGGCCGGACACCAGCAGCAAAGGCCATGATGACAGCACATTGAGAGAGTCAGAGGTTGAGACCCACCAGAGGAGAAGACACAGGCACTCTGCCATCACCATTTTACTGAAACCTGGGTAGAGAAGTGTCCCTGGGGTGCCCATAATTGAGTAACAGATCAGCGCCTTGAGACTAGGCAGTGAACTCCACATCTCTTTGGGCTGATCATCATGAACCCAGTACATAAACTCAGAAGGGACAAGGTGGTTGTGGAATTCCAGTCACCCTGGCCCAGCCATGGGACAACTGGTGCAATCAGAAAAGGAGGATACTCCTGGAGAAGGGTAGGGATGAGTGCAGAACTGGTCCAACCTCTGTCCCTCAGCAATCCACAAAACATCTGACCCACATGAAAGGAAGCCTGGTCTGGGTGCAGCTGAAGGAGTTGAAAAAAGATGGAGCTGGGATGGCTCTTGCACTAAGAGGATCTTCCTGTTGGGTAAGCCTAGCTGATGTGCCCACCACCAGAAACTGGGGAAGAGACAATCCGGCACCTCTTCCACAGAACAGGGGCAAGAGAGGGAATCCAGTGATCAACTGTGGAAGGCACTCCTCCCATGTCCGGGAAGGTACCACAGAGAAAATACCCCCTGACCACACAGAGCAGGAAGGTGAAAGTGGAGACTAGGTAACCTGCTGCAAGCTGAGAGCTGTGGAAGTTGGGAAGGCATCAGCAAAAATACCCTGAAGTACAGAACCTGACACAAAAGGGGGCTCAGCACTCATTAATTTTTGTTGTTGTTGTTGTTCTGTATTTTTTTTTCTTTCTTGTGTATATGTATGTGTTTCGGTTTTTCTATTTCTTTTTTCTTTCTTTTTCTTCTTTTCTTTTCCCTTCTCCTTTTTTTATGTTCTTTTCTTTTACATTATCTTGGACTGGGAGGGGTACACATAACACATACATATCCATTGCATAGACATAGTCTGTGGTCTCGGAGGAGTGGGTCTTCTTGGGCCAACACCCCAGTCAGTGAACATTGTCACCTGCAGGTGG
This sequence comes from Cephalopachus bancanus, assembly GCA_027257055.1. Classification (NCBI taxonomy): domain Eukaryota; kingdom Metazoa; phylum Chordata; class Mammalia; order Primates; family Tarsiidae; genus Cephalopachus; species Cephalopachus bancanus. The sequence goes on from JAPVLO010000003.1 coordinate 28,116,704, forward strand.
CTTCTGAATATTAGCTACCTCCTTCCATCTTATTCAACTCTCAAATCTGAAAAGAGAAAACACAGCTCCCCAAAAGTTGAACAAAACCAGAGGCTTTGCTCAGGGAAGGATAGGGATTGAGCAAACAGAAGGGAAAGCTTCTCCCTCTCTCAATGAGCAACAGAATTAAAGAGAAAGAAAAGAAATCTGTCACAAATGAAAAAAAAACAGTGGAAGAACACAAGTAATTCCCACTAAAAGTGCCCCAAAATAGCCAGGCTCAGTGACTCAGCCTGTAATCCCACACTTTGGGAGTCTGAGGTGAGTGGATTACCTGAGCCCGTGGGTTCGAGACCTGCCTGGGCAAATTGGCGAGACCTTATCTCTACAATAAACCCAAAAATTAGCTGGGTGTGGTAGCACATGCCTGTAGTTCCAGCTACTTGGAAGGCTGAGGCAGAAGGATTGCTGGAGTCCAGTAGATCAAGGCTGCAGTGGCCGGGAGCATGCCACTGCACTCCAGTCTGGGTGACAGAGTGAGACTCCAACTCAAAAAAAAAAGTACCCAAAAATACAGACCTCAGAGTGCAAACAATGGAGATCTCCCAGAATGACTGGTCTCAGAACACAAATGAAGAGCTCAAAGAGTGGATGGAGAGAATGAGCAAAAATCAAGAAAAACAAGAAGAAAAAATAAATGAAATTATAACAGAGATTTTGTCATAAAAAACACCATCCATGAAATAAATAACAAACTGACAAGCATGGAAAGCAGAATTAACAAAGCAGAGAAAATAATCTCAGAGCTTGAAGACTGAAATATGGAACTAACCCAATCTGCTAAAAACATACATAGAAATTTTTTTTAAGTGAACAAAGCCTCCAAAAGACATATGATTACATCAAGAAACTGAGCTTACACCTGATTGGTATCCCTGAAGCAAAAAGGGAAGCAAACACCTTGGAATAAGCATTGCATGAAGTCATTCAAGAAAACTTTCCCCATTTTGCCAGAGACGTGATCATCCAAGCACAAGGGATTCAGAGAACTCAGCAAGGGATCAAATGAGAAGACCAACACCTAGACACGTAGTAATTCGCTTACACAAAGTAAGTTTAAAAGAAAAACTCCTAGAGGCAGTGAGAAACAAAGGTCAGACTACCTTCCATAAAAAAAAACAATCAGAATAGTGCCAGATTTATCAGCAGAAACACTACAAGCTACAAAGGTTTGGAGTCCAATTTTTACATTCTCAAAGATAAGCAATCCCAACCAAGAATTTTCTACCCAGCTAACCTAAGCTTCATCAGTGATGGAGAATTAAAATCCTTCCCAGACATCCACTCCCTAAGCAATTATGCTGCTTCCAGACCAGGTCTAGAGGAGACACTTAAGAAGGTATTGAGCAGGCGAAGGGTGTGGTGGGTTCTATCAAGACAATAACCTCACTGCCCAGTTCTGGGAGTGGCAGAGAGGAGGTGGTGGCAACCTAGCATTACCAAGGCTCACCAAGTGCCCCAGCAATGTCTGGGCCTCCATCTGCCAGGTTCTACCCACATTGGCTCAAGGGTCACCAGGATCCTAGGGCTCTTGGCAGACACTCTCTCTTCTCCCCCTCCCCAGGACACACGGAGCTTGTTTTCAAGATTCCCCTTGATGGACTTGTATCCTGTTTCTCACCAAGGCAGAAAGTGAGTTTCCCATGACAATTCTGGGTGGTGTCACAAGTGAAAAGTTTTGGTGTTTTTTTCAGCAGAGATCCTAATTGAGGCTGGGAAACTCCTGCATGACTTAAGACCAGGAAGTCAATTTGTGTCCCTGCCCCCACCAAAGTAACCATATCCTCTGCTGTAGGAGGCCACTCCACATTCATTCTTACTGCAGAAAAGTTCAGCTGGAGACACAGTGATTCACAATGGGAAGAAAACCATCTCAAGCAAAGCCTTGAAAATGCCATCCTGAGATGCTGCCTAATGGAAAGAGACCTTCTCTAGCTCCCCCAATTCTGGGCAGCCTGCATCCTGAGGTCAGAGACCATCACCACACCCCTCTGGAATTGCCATCATTTGCCCAGGGAAGTCACTCTGGGAGTATAATACCAGAGAAATAGACAACCCACCTCCCACAGTGGATCAAGCATGAATACATGTAGCCAGATTGGGGAATCTAGCAGTAGCCGAGTTGGGGTGAGTCCTGATCTGAGCTGACCCACTTCTCCCATGAGTCCATGGAGCATCTGACGCATATAGAGAGTAGCCCTATTGACCTGTGGGCTGAGGGCAGAGGAAAAGGGCTAAAGAACAGAGCCCACTCTCTACTGTCACCAAAAGCAGTGGCACTGCTCGAGACATGCTAGTAAAAGGGAAAGAAACCTGAAGTTCCAGAAAGAGCCACAAGAGGGAGTTTGGGGGGTCCCCCCCCACTCCTTCCACACATATCTTTCTGAGTGTTTTCTAATTTGACTTGCCCCTTTTTTTCTCCCCCTTTTTATTGAGCATGGGTATATTTGAGGGAAAGTGTGTCTTCAATTTGGTGGTTTTTATTTTTTCTTTTCTATTTTTTTTTGTTTATCTGTTCATTTGAGTGCCTGCCTGTTTTCCTTCTCCTTCTTTCTCTTCATCTTTCTTTCATCTCCCTTCTTCCTTTCTCCATTCTTTTACTTTTTCTTATCTCATTTTGGTTTCAAGAGGCATAAATACACTCCCACCTCATGAACAGATTGTAAGGTGGTGGGAAGTGGGTTCTAGAGGGCCTGCACAGCAGTGTATACTGTGATAGCTTCTGAACCATAGCTCCCACTATTACACCTTATTCAAATCTCAAAACTGCAAAAGGACAGCACAGCTCACCTCCCTCAAGTCTAATTTCAAATTGAACAAATCCAAAGAGTCTACATAATTAAAAATAAGGTATTGAGCAAACATAAATAAAAGATATCACCCCATCACTAAACAATGAAATTAAAGGAGGTGGGGTGGAAAGGGGGAAAGTCATCAAAAATGAAGAAGAATTAATGGAAGAACACAGGTACTCTCCAGAACCCTGGAAAGACAGCACTTGAGAATACAGACTTCAGAACTCAAACAATGAAGAACCCCAGAACGACTAGTCTCAAACCACAAATCCAGGTATCGTGGCATTGATGGAAAAGATAAACAGAAACAATGAAAGAATAAGAGTTGATAACTGAGATGATGGCAATAAAAAATACAGTAAATGAAATAAATAACAAAATGACAAGCATGGAAAACAGAATGAACCAAACAGAAGAAAGAATCTCAGAACTTGAAGACAAAAATATGGAACTAACCCAAACTGTTAAAAACATAGAAAGGAAGCTTAAAAAGATGGAACAAAGTCCCCAAGAGATGTGCAATTATATTAAGAGGCTGAACTTACACCTGATCAGCATTTCTGAGACAGAAAGGGAGACAGAGACTGCATTGGAGCAAAAATTCCTTGAAGTTATCCGAGAAAACTTCTCTCATCTCATCAGAGTCATGACCACCCAAATACAAGAGATTCAGATAAACCCTGCAAGGTATCAAATGAGAAGACCAACACCTAGACACATAGTAATTTGCTTACACAAAGTAGATATAAAGAAAAAATCCTAAAGGTAGCAAGAGAGAAAGGTCAGACTACCTACTGGGGAAGATCAATTAGAATAGTAGCAGACTTATCTACAGAAACTCTATAAGCTAGAGGAGACTAGAGTCCAATCTCCAAAGTTCTCAAGGATAAACAATTCCAACCAAGAGTTTCCTACCCAGCTAAGCTAAGTTTCTTCAGTGATGGAGAATTAAAATCCTTCCCAGACATTGAATCCCTAAGAAATTATGCTGGAGAAGCAGCAAGATGGCTACGGGGCAACCCAGTCTGTGAAACCCTCTGCAAAGGAGAACTGCAGTGGGTCTCTGACTCTTGCCCTGGGGGCTGCGGACCCCAACATCGCAGCCTACTCTTCATATGGAGCTTGGCTGTTGCCACCGCTGGGGCATCACAGCAAACTGGACAGTCACTGCAGCGCAAACAGCACCGCTGCTGCTGCCGCCGCAGTCCCACCACCGCCACCGCCGCAGCTTCAGCACATTGCAACACCCTGGCCAGAGGCAATCCACTTCAGTCCTTCAAGCCCCTTCAGGGAAGATCTGCTGGGATCACTGCCACTTCTCCTGCGACGAGAAGTCCTGACCGCCCTAAGTCTCTTGCCGTTTGCCCTGAGGCAGGCAGCCATCTTTAGCCTCTGCTGTTCCTGTCCGGCCCCACCCCCTCTGGGGCGAGCAGCTGAGATAGCACCACCTGCTGGTGATTCAAGGTAACAACACCAAAATGGGAGAAACAAGCTTGAAACAGACATAGGCAACAGTGGTGAACAGTGGGTGATCTGAACTGTCCTTCACAGCAGACCAGAAGCAACTGACCCTAACTGCAAACTAATTTACCAGCTTGAAAAGAAAACTAGAAATCATAACTGAGAGGACATTGAACTTAAACAAAATGCCTCAGAGTGTGCTTCATTGATTCTGTTAGTTTAATGACTTAATTCTATTCTTACTGTATTGTTCCTTTTTTCTTTTTTCCTCTTCCTTTTCTTCTCTTTTCTTCTCTCTGTAAACCATATCTTTGTATAGAGGAACAGCACACCAATAAGGTGGTTGGTTAGCTTGTATGTTAGCATCACTATATGTTTTATTTTTTTTTTGTATGAGAGTTGGTTCAACGGTAGTTGTGGTCTATTGTTTTTATCTGTTACAGTATAAGCCTCTCTCTATATATTTGTTGGCACACTCGTTTGTTTCCCCCCTTACTCCTCTATCTCTCCATGCCCCTCTTCAACCCACTGTCTGCTCCATTCTCTCCCCTCTGCTAACCACATTTTATTTCAGGGAGTAAACCTACAGCCCCACTGCATGGACAGATTCCAAGGCAGTGGGAAGTGGGTTCCAGATTATTCACACACCTGTCAGTGAATACTGGGACCTGCAGATATATTTTAAATCACAGCTCCCCCCTTAAGGAAATCTCAAAACTGCAAAAAGGACCACCACCAACCTACAGTGCAACTCCAGATTTGAACAAAGTAAGAGGGCATACATAAAGAATAGAAGATTGAACAAACAGAAATAAAACCAATTCCTTTACCCCTGAATAACAGAATTAAAGAAGATGGTGATGTGGAGGGAAGGAAAACGTAGGGAGGAGGAAAACCGCACAAATGAAGAAAAACCAAAGGAAGAATATAGGTCTCCCACAGACCCCTGGGAGATCAGACACTGAGGAAACAGATTCTGGAACACAAAAAAATGAAGAGCCCCCAGAATGACTGTTACAGGCAACAAACCCAGACATCAAGACATTAATGGAGAGAATTTAAAAAATTGAGGAGAGATGAGGAAAATAGGAAGGCGCTGATGTCAGAAATGACAGCAGTAAAGAACACTGTGATGGAAATGAATAACAGACTAATAAGCATGGAAAGCAGAATCAGCCAAGCAGAAGAAAGAATCTCAGAACTCGAAGACCAAAACACAGAACTAACCCAAACTGTCAAAAGCATAGAAAAGAAGCTCAAATAGACAGAACAAAACCTGCAAGAGATGAATGATCACTTCAAGAGACCAAACCTAAGAGCGATTGGGCTTCCTGAGGCAGAGAGAGAAACAGAAGCCACATTGGAACAAATATTTCATGAAATCGTTCAAGAAAACTTCCCTCATCTCATCAAGGATGAAAAAATTCAAACACAAGCGATTCAGAGAACCCCTGAAAGACACCAAATGAGAAGACCAACTCCCAGACACATAATAATTCGCCTAAACAAAGTAGCTATAAAAGAAAAAATTCTAAAGATACCAAGAGAAAAAGGCCAAACTACCTACCAGGGAAAACCAATTAGAATAGCAGCAGATTTATCCACAGAAACCCTTCAGGCTAGGAGAGCCTGCAGCCCTATCTTCAAAGTTCTAAAAAAGAAACAATTTCAAGCAAGAATAACCTACCCAGCCAGACTAAGCTTCATTAGTGAGGGAGAATTGAAATCTTTTCCAGATATCCAATCCCTAAGAAGCTACACTGCCACCAGACCACCTCTACAAGAAACACTTAAGAAAGTACTGAACACAGAAGAAAAAGAAAAAAGAACAGTCAGGCTCAGTGGCTCATCCTGTAATCCTGTGCCTTTGGGAGGCTGACGTGAGTGGATTGCCTGAGCCTGCGGGTTTGAGACCCACCTGGGCAACAAGACCTCATCTCGAAAATAAATCCAAAAATCAACTGGGCTTGGTAGCATATGCCAGTAATTCCGGCCACTTGGAAGGCTGAGGCAGAAGGATCACCAGAGCACAGCAGGTTGAGGCTATGGTAGCCGGGAGCGGCCACTGCACTCCAGTCTGGGTGACAGAGTGAGACTCCAACTCAAAAAAAAAAAAAAGAACAATAACATTCTTCACAAGAGTACAGGCAAAAGATTAAAAACACACATGAACCAACCCCAAAACCCAAAGAAAGACAACAAACACATGGGAACAACTCTGTAAGAACCTTATGACAGGGATCAACTCTTGTATTTCAATTATTAGCCTAAATGTGAATGGACTAAATGCACCACTGAAAAGACATAGAATGGCAAAATGGATAAAATATCATCAGGCAACAATCTTTTGCCTTCAAGAGACTCACCACACTTGAAAGGACACCCACAGACTCAAAGTAAGAGGATGGGAAACAAACTTTCAGGCTAACGGAATACAAACGAAAGGAGGAGTAGCTATCTTAATTTCAGACAAAATACCCTTCAAGCTATTAAAAATCAAAAAAGATACAGAAGGCCACTACATAATGATAAAAGGCTCAATCCATCATCAAGAAATATCTATCCTAAACATATATGCACCCAACATAGGTGCGCCAACTTTCATAGAGCAACTTCTAGGAAAACTAAAATGAGATATTGACTCTAACACCATCATAACTGGGGACTTTAATACCCCACTCACAACCCTAGACAGATCATCAGGACAAAAAATCAGCAAGGAGATCCGGAACTTCAATGTGACTTTGGACCAAATGGACTTAATTGATACCTACAGAACACTCCATCCGAAGACCACAGAATACACATTCTACTCATCACCACACGGAACACATTCTAAGATCGACCACATACTCGGCCATAAATCAAGCATAAGCAAATTTAAAAGGACTAAAATTCTACCATACAACTTCTCGGACCACAGTGGTATAAAAATAAACATTGACACCAACAAAGTCCCCCCAAAACCCACAAAGACATGGACACTAAACAGCATGATGCTAAACAACTGCTGGGTCAATGATGACATCAAAACAGAGATCAAAAGATACCTGGAAACAAATGAAAATGAAGAAACACCTTACCAAAATCTCAGGGATGCCCTGAAAGCTGTAGTAAGAGGGGACTCTATATCCCTACAAACATGAAGAAAATGGAATGAACACAAATTAACAACCTAACAAGCCACCTAAAGAAGCTGGAAAAGCAAGACCACAAAAACCCTAATTTCAGCAGAAGAATCCAGATCACCAAAATAAAAGCCCAAATCCAGGACATAGAAGACAAAAAGATAATACAAAAAATCAATGAAACAAAAAGCTGGTTCTTCAAAAGCATAAGCAAGATCGATGGTCCCCTAGCTAGATTGACCAAGAAAAAACGAGAAAAAAACCAAATAAGCACAATCAGAAACACAAAGATGAAGTCACATCTGACCCTAAGGAAATACAAAAAGATCATTAGAGACTACTGCATACACTTGTAAGAAAACTTCCTACAAAAAAAAGACCTGGTCCAGATGGCTTTCCAGCAGAATTCTACAAGGCATTCAAGGAGGAGCTGATACCAATCCTACTGAAGGTATTCCAGGCGATTGAAAAAGATGGAACGCTCCCCAAATCATTTTACAAAGCCAACATCACATTGATACCCAAGCCAGGTAAAGATCCAACAAAGAAAGAGAACTACAGGCTAATATCTTTGATGAACATAGATGCTAAAATTCTCAACAAGATCCTAGCAAACCGGATTCAGCAATACATCTCAAAAATCATCCATCATGACCAAGTAGGCTTCATTCCTGGGAAGCAAGCCTGATTCAACATTTGTAAAACCATAAATGTAATTAAATACATCAACAGATGCCAAAACAAAAACCACATGATCACATCAATAGATGCAGAAAAACCTTTTGATAAAATCCAGCACCCCTTCTTGATAAAAACCCTTGAACATCTAGGCATACAGGGAACATACCTCAAAATAGTAAAAGTCATCTACGAGAAACCCACAACCAGCATACTCCTAATTGGACAAAATTGGAACCAATTCCCCTGAAAACTGAAACTAGACAAGGATGCTCACTCTCACCCCTCCTGTTCAACATAGTATTGGAAGTCCTGGCTAGAGCAATCAGAGAAGTGGAGGCAATCAGGGGTATCCAAATAGGAAAAGAGGAGTCAAGTTATCTCTCTTTGCAGATAATATGATTGTGTACCTTGAAAACCCAAGAGAATCTGTCAAAAGCCTCCTTACATTGATAAAGGCCTTTGGCAAAGTCTCAGGATACAAAATAAATGTACAAAAGAAAATCTCATTTCTCTACACCAATAATAAACAAAAAGAAACCCAAATAAAAAACATAATTCCATTCACAATAGCCACAAAAAAAAGAAATACCTTGGCATCTTCCTAATCAGAGACGTGAAAGACTTTTACAATGAAAATTACAAAACACTGCTCAAAGAAATCAAAGATGACACAAACAAGTGGAAAAATATCCCATGCTAATGGATCGGAAGAATCAACATTGTGACGATGTCCATCTTACCTAAGGCAATCTACAAATTCAATGCAATACCCATCAAATTACCAGCAACATTCTTCTCAGACCTAGAAAAAACAACACAGGAATTCATATGGAAACACAAACATCCAAGAATAGCCAGAACAATCCTCAGCAAAAAAACCAAAGCAGGTGGTATCACATTACCAGACTTCAAACTTTACTATAAAGCTACAATCATCAAAACAGCTTAGTATTGGTACAGGAACAGGCATATAGATCAATGGAATAGAATTGAGATTCCAGAAGCAAAACCTCAATTTCTCAACCAACTCATCTTCGACAAAGCCTCCACCACCTACCACTGGGGAGAAGAGAACCTATTCAGTAAATGGTGCTGGGAAAACTGGCTGACTACATGCAGAAAATTGAAACAGGACCCTTATCTTTCCCCATGCACAAAGGTTAACTTCAAATGGATCAGAGACCTAAATGTAAAACCTCAAACCATAAGAACCTTAGAAAAGGAAGGAATTACCCTCATGGAAATCGGAACTGGCATCCAGTTCCTGAACAAAACTCGAAACCCACAGGTCATAAGAGAGAAGATAGACAAGCGGGACCTTATTAAACCGACAAGCTTCTGCAAAGCCAAAGAAACCATCAAGAGAGCAGAGAGAGAGCCTACAGACTGGGAAAAGTATTTGCCAACACCCGGTCTGACAAAGGCTTAACATTCTGGATCTACAAGGAACTCAAACGCGCTGAAAAGAAAAAAACAAACAACCCATTATAAAATGGGCAAAAGATATGAACAGACACTTCACAAAAGAAGACATCCGAGCAGCCAACAAACACATGAAGAAATGCTCAACCTCATAATCATCAGGGAGATGCAAATCAAAACCACACTGAGATACCACCTAACTCCAGTCAGAATGGCAATTATCAACAACTCAAAAAACAACAGCTGCTGGAGAGGGTGTGGTGAAAAGTGAACACTTCTACACTGTTGGTGGGAGTGTAAACTAGTGCAACCTCTGTGGAAAGCAGTGTGGCAATTCCTAAAAGCTCTAAAAATTGACCTTCCATATGACCCCACAATCCCCCTACTGGGAATATACCCTGAAGAACTCAAATCACTCTATAAAAAAGATACCTGCACACGTATGTTTATCGCAGCGTTGTTCACAATAGCAAGAACTGGAAACAACCATGCTGCCCATCAAAAGAGGACTGGATTAAAAAATTGTGGTATATATACATGAGGGAATACTATGCAGCCATAAAAAAGAACAAAATCATGAATTTCGCAGCAACCTGGATGGAACTAGAGTCTATAATACTGAGTGACCTCTCACAGAAACAAAGATCTGAGTATCACATGTTCTCACTCATATAATGGACCTTGAACATCCAATGTAATACCAAAAGAAAATGACTGACAGTACTGGGAAATTATGTGGGGGGAGGGAGATGGGATTAACAGTAGCAAATATCTGTCTGGGGAAGGGGAAACACCTCTTATCAACAGGGTGCCTGAATGAAACATAATTGTATACCTAACCCTTAACTGTACCCCACAAAACCATAATAAAAAATATTTAAAAAAAAAGAAATTATGCTGCCTCCAGACCAGCTCTGAAGACACCACTTAAGAATGTCTTAAACACAGAAGAAAGAGAAACAAGAATGACCATGATCTTCCCAAGAATGCAGGAAAATAGAGGAACAACACAACATGCATCATGACTGCAAAGTGATGACACACACATATATCAACAACAACAACAACAAAAGAAAACCAGCAAACAAATAAACAATCAGCAACAACAAAGAACTTAATAAGAACCTCAGGACAGGGATAAACTCTCATATCTCAATAATCAGTATGAACACGAATGGACTAAATGCACCATTGAAAAGACATCAAATGGAAAACAAGATTAAAAAAAAATATGACTCCCCAGTTTGCTCCCTCCAGGAAACACATCTCAATACAAAGAACTCTCACAGACTCAAAGTTAGAGGATAGAAAACAAACTTTCAGGCGAACAGAAAACAAAAAAGTGACAGGAGTCATGATCTTAATACAACCTTTAAACTACCAAAAATTATTTTAAAACACAGAACAAGCCAGGCTCGGTGGCTCAACCTATAATCCCGTGCTTTGGGAGGCTGAGGTGAGTGGATTGCCTGAGCCTGCGGGTTCAAGATCCACCTGGGCAACTTGGCAAGACCTCATCTCTACAATAAATCAAAAATTAGCCAGGCATGGTAGCATGCGCCTATAGTTCCAGCTACTTGGAAGGCTGAGGTGGAATGATCGCCAAAGCCCGCAGGTCAAGGCTGCAGTGGCCAGGAGCAGCCACTGCACTCCAGTCTGGGTGACAGAGTGAGACTCCAACTCAGGGAAAAAAAAAAAAAAACACAGAACAGAATGACACAACATAATGATAAAAGGCTCAATCCATCAATAAGAAATATCCATCTTAAACATATATGCACCCAACACAGGAGCACCTGATTTCACAAAACAACTACTCAGTAAACTAAAAAAAGATATTGACTTTAACACTATCATATCTGGGGACTTAAATACCACACTAACAACCCTACATAGACTATTGAGGCAAAAAAATCAAAAAGGAGATCCAGAACCTTAATTTGACAGTTAACCAAATGGACTTAATGGATACTTACAGAACATTCGGCTCAACAACCACAGAATATACATTCTACTCATCACTGCATGAAATGTACTCTAAGATCCACCACATCCTTGGCCATAAATCAAACATAAGCAAATTTCATAAAATTGAAATGCTGCCAGGCACCTTCTCAGACCACAGTGAAATAAAAATAAATACCAACACCAATAAAATTTTCCCAGAACTCACAAAAACATGGACACTAAACAGCATGATGCTAAAATACTCCTGGGTTAGCACAGAAGTCAAAACAGAGATTAAAGGAACCCTGGAAACAAATGAAAACAAAGAAGCATCTTACCAAAACCTCTGGAATGACATGAAGTCAGTTCTAAAAGGGGATTCATATCTCTGCAAACACATCAACAAAATGGAAAGATCACAAATTAACAACCTAACAAATCACCCATTAGCTCTAAAGACACTGCCTAAGAAGGTATTTAAGCTAGAAAAACAGAACCATCAAAATCCTACCTTCAGCAGAAGAAATCAGATCACCAAAATAACAACCCAAATATGGGACATATTAGGCAAAAATATAGAAAAAAATAATGAAACAAAAAGCTGATTCTTTGAAAGGATAAACAAGATTGATGGACACCTAGCCAGATTGACCCAAAAAAAGGGAGGAACAGGTCCAAATAAACACAATTAGAAACACAAAAGATTAAGAAACAACTGACTACTGTGAAATACAAAAAATTATGAGATTACTACATACACTTGTATGGAAATGAACTCAAAAACCTAAATAAAATGAAGGACTTTCTGACATCACACAACCTCCCCAGGTTGAAACAAGAAGACATTGACACCCTAAATAGACCAATAACAACTCAGGATATTGACTCCATCATAAGAAAACTACCTACAAGAAAAAGGCCTGAACCAGACAGCTTTCCAGTGGAATGTTGCAAAACATACAAGGATGAGCTGATATTAATCTTGTTGAAAGTATTCTAGAAAATCAAGAAAGATGGAACTCTCCCCAGAACATTTTGCGAAGTTAACATCACATTGATACCCAAACCAGCTAAAGATCCAACAAAGAAAGAGAACTACAGGTCAATATCCCTGATGAACATAGATGCAAAAATTCTCAACAAGATTCTCGCAGATCAGATCCAATAACACATATCAAAAATCATCCACCATTACCAAATAGCCTTCATTTCAGGATGCAGGGCTGCTTCAACATGCACAAGACCATAAACATAATTAAATATATCAACAGATGTAAAAACAAGAACCATATGATTATATCATTAGATGAGGAAAAAGCCTTTGATAAAATCCAGCATCCTTTCTTGATAAAAACTCTTGAACACTAAGGAATAGATAAAACATATCTCAAAATAGTAAGGGCCATCTATGATAAACCCACAACCAACATAAAGCAGTATGTTGGGCAGAAATTGGAACCATTTCCCCTGCAAATTGGAACAAGACAAGGCTGCCCACTCTCACTCCTCCTGTTTAGCATAGTGTTGGAAGTCCTAGCTAGAACAATCAGATAAGGGAAGAAAATCAAGGTTATCCACATTGGAAAAGAAGAAGTTAAGTTGTCCCTCTTTGCAGACGACATGATCCTATACCTTGAACCCAAGAGAATCTGTCAAAATCTTCCTTGCACTGATAAGGGACTTTTGCAGGCTCATAGTACAAAATAAAAGTGCAAAACACAGAGAACCAATTGAAATTCTTAAGATGTCCATCCTACCAAATACAATCTAATGATTTAATACTACTCATTAAATTACCTTCATCATTCTTCTCAGACCTGGAAACAACAGTACAGAAATTCATATGGAAGCATAAAAGACCACAAATAGCCAAAACAATCCTTAGCAAAAGAAACAAAGTGGAAGATATCACACTTCCAGACTTCAAATTCTACCACAAAGCTACAATAATCAAAACAGTCTGATACTGGTACAAGAACAGGCATATAGAACAATGGAACAGGATTGAGATTTTGGAAGCAAAATCTCAATTTCTCAACCAACTCTCTTCTACAAAGCCTCTACCAATAACCACTTAGGAGAGGAGAACCTATTTAGTAAATGGTGCTGGGAAAACAGACTGACCACATGCAAAAGATTGAAACAGGACCTCTACCTATCGCCATACACAAAATTCAGCTCTAAATGGATCAAAGATCTAAATATAAAACTTCAAACTATAGGAATCCTAGAATAAAATGTAGGAAACACTCTTAGGCACATTGGAGTAGGCAACCATTCTTAATCAATTAAGCAAATGCCATAAAAAATAAAATATATAAGGGTCTATCACAAGTTAACAGCCTAAAAAATCACCTAAGGAATCTGAAAGCAAGACCACTGAAACCATAACTTCAGAAGAAGAAACCAGATCACCAAAATAAAAACTCAAATTAGTGACATAGAAGACAAAAATATAATACAAAAAAATCAATGAAACAAAAAGCTGGTTCTTTAAAAGGATAGATAAGATTGATGAACCCCTAGCTAGACTGACCAATAAAAAGTCCAGATAGACACAATCAAAAATGCAAAAGATCAAGTCACAACTGACCCCAAAGAAATACAAAAGATTATCAGAGGTTACTATGTGCACTTGTATGGAAACAAACTCAAAAGTCTAAAAGAAATGGAGGACTTTCTGACATCACACAACCTCCCCAAGAAGAACCAAGAAGAAATCGAAACCCTAAATAGACTAATAACAACCCAGGAAATTGACTATGTCATAAGAAAACTACCTACCAAAAGAAGCCCTGGACCAGATGCCTTTCCAGCAGAATTCTACAAAACATACAAGGAGGAGTAAATAGCAATCCAATAGAAAGTATTCCAGGCAATCAAGAAAGTGAAACCCTCCCCAAATTATTTTATAAAGCTAGCATCATACTGATACCCAAATCTGGTAAAGAACCAACAAGAAAAGAGAATTACAGGTCAAACTCCTTGATGAACATAAATGCAAACATTCTCAATAAGATTCTAGCAAATCGGATCCAACAACACATCTCAAGAATCATCTATACTTCGAAACCCCAAGATAATCTGTCAAAACCTCCTTGCACTAATAAAGGACTTTGGCAAAGTCTCAGGGCATAAAATAAATGTGCAAAAAGACTGTCGCATTCCTATATACCAGCAATAAACAAACAGAAACCCAAATAGAGAGTACAACCCCATTCACAATATCCACAAAAAAATGAAATATGTTGGCATCTTCCAACCCAGAGAAGTCAAAGACCTATACAATCAGACCTATAAAACACTGCTCAAAGATATCAAAGAGGACACAAACAAATGGAAAAATATTCCATGCCTATGGATTGGAAGAATCAACATTGTTCATATGTCCATCCTACCCAAAGCAATCTAAAGACTTAACATAATACTCATTAAATTACCAGCAGCATTCTTCTCAGACCTGGAAATGACAACACAGAAATTCTCTTGGAAACAAAAATGAATAGCCAAAACAATCCTCAGTCAAAAAAAAAAAAAAAAAACTAGGAAGTATCACACTCCCAGACCTTTATTATATTTTTTTATATTTTTATTATAAATTTTTATTATAAAGCTACAATAATCAAAACAGTCTGGTGTTGGTACAAGAACAGGCATACAGACCAATGGAACAGGATAGAGATTCTTGAAGCAAAGCCTCAATTTCTCAACCAAATCATCTTTGACATAGCCTCCACAATCAACCACTGGAGAGAGGAGAACCTATTCAGAAAATGGTGCTGTAAAAACTGGCTGACAACATGTAGAAGATTAAAACAAGATCCCTACCTGTCATCATACACAAAAATCAATTCTAAATAGATCAAAGGCCTAAACGTAAAACCTCAAACTATAAGAACTTTAGAAAATGCAGAAGACACCCTTATTGAAATTGGAACTGGCAACCAATTCCTGGGCAAAACTCCAAGTGCCCATGTCATAAGAGATAAGATAGACAAGTGGGACCTAATCAAACTGACAAGCTTCTGCAAAGTCAAAGCAACCATCAAGAGTGTGGGGAGACAGCCCACAGACTGGGAAAAAAGATTTGTCAACTGTATATCTGAAAAAGGCCATTCAGGATCTACAAGGAACTCAAATGTGCAGAAAAGAAAAAAAAAACAGCCCATTACAAAATGGGCAAAAGATTTGAATAGGCATTTCTCAAAAGACATATGAGCAGCCAACAGATACATGAAAAAAATGCTCAGACTCAAAGAAATGCAAATCATCAAAGAAATGCAAATACACCGAGATACCACCTAACTCCAGTCAGAATGGCCATCATCAATAACTCTAAAAACAGCATATGCTGGAGGGGATGCGGGGAAAGGGAACACTTCTACACTGTTGGTGGGAGTGTAAACTAGTAAAACCTCAGTGGAAAACAGTTTGGCGATTCCCAAAAGATCCAAAAATCGACCTTCCATACGACCCCACAATCCCCCTACTAGGAATATACCCAGAGGAACTCGAAACACACTATGAAAAAGATACCTGCACATGCATGTTTATGGCAGCATTATTCACAATAGCAAAAACATGGAACCATTTGTGCTGCTCATTGAACGAGAACTGGATTTTTTAAAAATGTGGTACATATCCATGATGGGCTATTATGCAGCCATAAAGAAGAACAAAAAAATCAGCCGGGCGTGGTAGCACATGCCTGTAATTCCGGCTACTTGGAAGGCTGAGGCGGAAGGATCGCCGAAGCCCAGCAGGTCGAGGCTGCGGTGGCCGGGAGCAGCCACTGCACTCCAGTCTGGGCAACAGAGTGAGACTCCAACTCAAAAAGAAGAACAAAATTATGAACTTCGCAGCAATTTGGATGGACTTTGACTCTATCATACTGAGTGATCTATCACAGAAACCAAGAACTGAGTACCACATGTTCTTACTCATAAGCGTACCTTGAATAATTATCATAATACTAGAAGAAAGGGATTTTCAGTAATGGGAACCTGGCATGGGAGCAGGGGACAGGATTGGCAGTAGGGAGAAACTGCCGGGGGGGCACACCTCATCAACAAGGGTATCTGCATAATGAACATTTGTATGCCTAACCCTGCATGGTACCCCACATCTTTAATATTAAAAATAAAAATAAAAAAAGAATCATCCACTATGACCAAGTTGACTTTATTCCTGGGATGAAGGACTGGTTCAACATTCACAAGAACATAAACGTAATTCAATACATTAACAGATGTAAAAACAAGAACCACATGATTATATCATTAGAAACAGAAGAAGCTTTCAATAAAATCCAGCATCCCTTCTTGATAGAAACCCTTGAACACCTAGGCATAGAAGGAGCATTCCTCAAAACAGTAAGAGCCATTTATGATAAACCCACAGCCACATACTGTTCAATGGACAGAAGTTAGAAGATGAGAACAAGACAAGGTTGCCCACTCTCATCCCTCTTCTTCGACATAGTATTGGAAGTCCTTGCTAGAGCAATTAGGCAAAAGAAGAATATCCAAACTGGAAAAGAAAAATTTAAGCTATCCCTCTTTGTGGATGATATGATATAAACCTTGAAAACCCAAGGGAGTCAGCCAAAAATCTCCTTGCACTGATAAATGACTTTGGTAAAGTTTTGGGGTACAAAATCAACTTGTAAAAGACAGAGACATTTCTATGCACCAGTAACAAACAGAGAACCAAATAAAAAGTGCAATCCCTTTCACAATAGCCACACAAAAATGAAATACATTGACATCTACCTAAACAGAGAAGTGAAAAACCTTTACAAAAAGAACTATAAAACACTGCTCAAATAAATCAAAAAGGACACAAATGAAAAACATTCCATGCTCATGAATTGGAAGAATCAATATTGTCAAGATGTTCATCCTGCCCAAGGCAATCTAGAGATTCAACACAATACCCATCAAATTACCAACATCATTCTTCTCATACCCGGAAACAATACAGAAGTTTATATAGAAACAAAAAGAGCATGAATAAGCTTAAACAATCTACAGCAAAAAGAACAAAGCGAACTTTAAACTTCCAGACTTTAAACTTTACTATAAGGCTACAATAATCAAAACAGCCTGGTATTGGTGCAAGAACAGGCATATAGACCAATAAAACAGGACAGAGACTCCAGAAGCAAAAATTCAATCTCTCAACCAACTCATCTTTGACAAAGTCATCAATAACAATCACTTGGGAGAGGAGACCTTGTTTAGCAAATGGTGCTGGGAAAACGGGCTGACCACATGCAGACAAATGAAACAGGACCCCTACCTACCACCATATATAAAAATCAACTCTAAATGGATCAAAGACCTAAACATAAAACCTCAAACTATAAGAATCTTGGAAGAAAACACTGGAGACAACCTTATGCACATTGGAGAAGGTAAGTAGTTCTTGATCATACCTTCAAAAGCTTATGCCATAAAAGGTAAGATAGACAAGTGGGACCTCATTAAACTTAAAAGCTTTTTCACAGCAAAAGAAACCATCAAGAGAGAGGGAGGCCATCCACAGAATGGGAAAAAAGTATTTGCTAACTGTGTATCTGACAAAGGCCTAACACCCAGGATCTACAAGGAACTCAAATGAGCTGAAAGAAAAAAAACAAGCAGCTCTATTTTTTTAAATGGTCAGAGGCTATGAATAGATACTTCTCAAAAAAAGACATATGAGCGGCCGATGGATACATGAAAAAATGCTCAGCCTCACTAATCATTAGAGAAATACAAATCAAAACACACTGAGATACCACCTTACCCCAGTAAGGATGGGTATCCTTAATAAATCAAAAAACAATAGATGCTGGCGTGGGAGTCTAAACTAGTCCAACCTCTATAAAAAATAGTGTGGCAATATCTAAGAGAACTAGAAATTGACCTTCCATACGATCCAGCAATTTCCTTCCTGAGAATATACCTGAAGGAACACAAATCATTCTACAAAAAAGACACCTGCACACCTATGTTTATTGCCACACTATTCACAATAGCAAAATCATGGAACCAATCTTATGCCCATTGAAAGTACACTGAATAAAGAAAATGTGGCTCATACACATGATGGAATATTGCACAGCCATAAAGAAGGACAAAGTCATGAATTTCTCAGCAAATTGAATGGAATTGGAGACAATCATTTTTAGCGATCTATCACAGAAACAAAGATCAAAATACCACGTTCTCACTCGTAAGTGAGGCCTGAACATTGATCACAAGAGCACAAGAGAGGCAGTTGTGAGACACTGCAAAGGAGGAATGAAGGTGGGGGCTCATGGCAATACAAGGGGTCCCTAGTCTTTGTATCCCCCATCTTTATAATAAAAAAAGCAAAAAAAAAAAAGAAATTCTGTACCTGATACATTATTTATAAATGGTTTTTCAATATTCACTATGAGCCAGCCCCTGTGTTACATGCTGAAGGATGCACCAGTAAACTAAGAAAAAGACACAGCCCTACCCACATGGAGCCATTTTAACAGAAGAGAAGCAGCTTGGTCAACATTACCCGAACAAGGAAAGGGGAAAGTGTAGCTAAGTTTGCAGAACATCTAAGTACCTTGGAGTGGAAAACAAGAAGGAGTCATCAAAGACATTCCCCAGTGTATAGTCTTTGCACAACCGAGCAGAATAAGTGTGGAATTTAGGAGCAAGACAATCTGGATTTGAACCCAGCTCCAGCACTTTTATAGCTCCAGTCACAACAATGTAACTTTGGGCAAATTATGTATAAGACTAAACCTCAATTCCCTCACCTAAAAAAACAAGAACACTGCATTTGAGAAGCGATATATGAAGTGTCACAAAAGTATTCAATAAATAATTTTGTCAGCATATTCTCATTCTTGAGCTTATTTAGTTCTCCAGGCAACCTCTCTGGCAAACTTATGTTACAGATGAGAAACCTAAAATTCAAGGGTGCAAAGAGTTTTCCCAAAATCACAGCTACTCATTGGCTGACAGGAACCCAGGCATCTTCACTTCCAGGTTCTTTTTCAGAGTACCACATATCCTCTCCCAGCATCCCAAGAACAGCCTGAGGCCCAAGCCTTCTCTACTAACTTATGTCAATCTTTTTCAAAATCACAATAATAACAAGCCACTAATTATCTGAGATTAAAAGAAACTTGTCACCCTGGAATCCTGAGGTTCCACCGTCTCTACTCTTCTCCCAAGTCTCCCTTCTTAATGAGCTCCCTGGGGTGGTCGATGGAAAGACTGCCTGTCTCCTTGGAGTGAGGTTACCTGAAGGGCAATAACCTCCTTCCAACTCTCTATCCCTTCCTCACCATTTGATGACATGAAGGGGTCAGAGATTATAGTTGGAGATGGAAGACAACCTCATTTCCCTGATGCTTTGGGCTACACTGAAAGATTACAATCCTAAAGGAAGAGAGGGAAGTAGTTGAGATGACAACCACACACACAACTCCCAGGGTATAAAAAATCCTGTCACTTCCTACTCCAAACCATACCTTTTCCCTCCTCACTGGATATTATAACTCTGCCTGTTTCCTCAGCTTCCTTTCCTCCCCTCGCCAAGGCCAGTGAAACTGAGAAGATGCCTAGACCCTTGAGTGGCCACCCTGAAGGTCATCACCACCTTTCTGAGTAAGTAGCTATTGTCTTCAATTCCATCACTATACCAAAGTCCTACAGCCCTGGAGTGTTAGAAACTGAGAAATTATTTTATACAACATACTTTTTTTTACAAGAACAGAATCTGAGGCTCCGCAGAGCTAAGAATACAAATCAGATCATCTTACTTCTTGACCATTAGGAACACTGCCTAAACATCCAGTGCCAAAATGTCCACACTCTAGACACTTCTCCATTTGCATAACATGGGAAGTGTTATTGATGGGTAAGATACCAAGGAAAGAAGGGGTTCTGTACTTTGGGAGGGTCATTTGTAGCTGCCCTGATGCTGACAAGAGAATTCAGTTTTTATTGGCATAGTCTGCCTCCAGGTTGTTCCCAAAACAATACCTGCCAAGGAAAGCTCCAGATTTTATGGCCTCAACTTCTGAACATGTCCAGAGCAGCATGTAACATAAGCTGTCATATAAGAGTGGTAAGAAGAGAAGACGCTGGGCTCTGTGTCTCAGCCTGTAATCCCAGCACTTTGGGAGGCTGAGGTAAGTGGATTGCCTGAGCCTGCAAGTTCAAGACCAGTCCGGGCAACTTGATAAGACCTTGCCCCTACAATAAATAAAAAATTAACCAGGCATGGTAGCACATGCCTGTAGTTCCAACTACTTGGATGGTTGAGGCAGTAGGATCCACCAGCAGGACACTGGTATGGCCGTGAGCATGCCACTGCACTCCAGCCTGGGCGATGGAGTGAGACTCCAATTCAAAAAGAGAGAGAGAATTCCTAGTAAGCTGGATTGTCATATCACTTCTATTGATAACTAAGTTTGTGTTATTGGGTAAATCATTCTCTTCTGAGTCTCGGTTTTTCCCTACTTAAAGTGAGTATATTATCACAACTACATCTTTATACTACGCCTATGCAGTTATTCAATGTATAAAACACATAAATTGTCAAATTTATCTGAATAATGAAAATCTAGAGCCCCTTCCATTCAGTGTTACCCTCAGCTTCCCAACTCCTCCTGAGGTGGTCCCTGAGATCCCCAGGGAAGTACTATTCTGAAACCTGTGAAATGAATAAATTCTAAGATCATTTTCATCTCCACCAACCTAGGATTTTGCAGGTGTCATTCTGTCCCCAGGAATTTATATTCTAAAAGAAAACACTTGACCATCATACAGGGAGCTTTAGCTGTGCCAGGCAGTAGCTTTAAAAAAAAAAACTATAACTGTAGATGGTAGGATGTTAGTACCGCATTCCATGGGTAAGGATTGGAAGAAGCTGGGGAGATTTCACTCAGAGTCCTATTGATATAGTTGCAGTTTTTCAGACCTCGGAATGGCACTCTTCTTCTGAGTCCCCAGTTCCCAGGTTATCTCCTGTCACTCAGTTTGTTGAGTGAATTATAAATCAGTCAGCCAATTAATAAAAAGAAAGTATAGCTAACATCACTAGCAAAGAGTGAAGTTGGCTGACATAGTACTGCCAAGATTAGTAGAATCCTTGGCTCTTGAATTTCAGTCTAGGATATATAGACCTACCCAATTGTGATTACAAAAAATCAAAGGGTACAATTTAGGAGACAGTGGGCTTCCTTTACTGGCAATATTTCGGTTGTATGACCTAGTATCCATACTCCTGATAGGTTTATGCTTTGGGGAATAGAATGAAAAAAAGAAATCCCCTGAGTTTTACTTAAGACTTGAGATTCTTTTTCTTATAGATTTCAAATGCAAAGGTTGAATTAACCACATGCCCTAGCGATGAATATTGCCAACACTGGGCCACTTTTTTTCATGTTTGTTTGTTTGCTTCCTCACTCATTCACAAATTTGTACACTCACTCCACATTCTTTCTTACCCTTCCTCATTCTACTGTTTAATTTTAACTTTGTGCGTGGATACAGTTGTTTTGTTGCATTTATAATTTACATAAATCATCTTATATTACAGGTCACATTCATTTTCTTAGCCTTTTTACTCAGATTATGTTTTTTTTAACCTTTCAATGCCACTATGAGTAATTCTACTTGTTTCTAAACAGCCCCATGGTGTGCCTCTGTCACATTTACAAGCCCAATCATGGACTCTCAGATTGCCTCAAACTTCCCACCACTGCAAATGACAGTGCAAAAACGTCCTCCTCCATGAGCTCTTATATGTCTATATGCGAATGTCTCTGGGATATACATCTAGAAGCAAGATTACAGGGTCATAGAATATTCATTAACTTGACTCAATCACAGCAGTTTGCTCTTTAGGGTTTTGCACCAGTCTATATTTCTACTGGCGGTGCTCAATGCTCAATTCCTATAATGCCATGCTCCTGCCAACATTGTCTTTATTCTTCTTTCTCTTATTTGCCAAGCTAACAAATGTACAGTGAAATATTATTATTTTTCAATTCTGATAACTAGTGAATTTGAGTATATCTTCATATGCTTATTAGCTTTTGGCTCTCTTGAACATTTTTCTACTGGAGTTCTTATATTTTTCTTGCTGGTGTGAAAATGTTCACTATATACTCTAGATTTTAGAACCTCATCTGTTAAGCATTGCAAATATCATCTCTCAGTCATTTATATGTCTGCTTGTTTATTCATAATTATGATTAAATCAATTTAATTTTTTGTCTTTCATCTTTTTTAACATGAAGAGTCTTACTTAAGAAGTTATTTTCCTTCCAATTCATAGTTACTCTTCTATAGTTTTTTTTCCATTTACTTTATATCTTCATATGTCACATGTAAGAGTATAATTCATCTGGATTCCATCTTAATATATGATATTATATTGCAATTCTCTTTAATTATCCTCAATATAATGAGCCAGTTTTTCCAACACTCCCAAGCATTCCATTCTTCTCCACTGTTTTTTTAATATTAAGAAACTTTAATACCCTACTTCTAGTAATGAATTAAAACGTCAGAAAATATATTAATGAGCAAAGAGAGATCTTGAACAAGACAATACATAAATCAATTAGCCCTAATAGACATATATGTAGGGAACACTCCATTCTACAGAAGAATATACGATCTTCTAAATAGTTCATTTACTGCTCTTCTGGATAGACAACCTGTTAGGCCACAAAATAAGACTTAACAAATTTTACAAGATTAAAGTCCTACAAACTATCTTTTCTGAACTGAATGGAATGAAACAAAAAATTAAAAGCAGAAAGAAAACCAGAAAAAATGTATGAATATGTGTACATTATACAATATACTTTGAACATGCTCTTATACAAAGTTTGAAAGACCATATTGAAAACACTCACATACTAACCAAAGTGACCCACAGATTCACCATAATTCCTGCCAAATCTCCCATGTCATTTTTTTTCCAGAAATAGAAAAAGCAGCCCCAGAACTCATATCAATTCTCCAAGGTCTATGAAGAGTGTGAAAATCTTAAAAGGAAATAACTCTGGAGGCATGAGAATTTCTGATTTAAAAACCAATTATAAACCTATAGTAGTCATAAAAGTTTGGGGCTGTCAGAAAGGCAGACAAATACACTAAAGAAACAGCACAGTAATAAATCCTTGCATATACAGACAAATGAAGAGCTATTTGCACACCTATATTTATCACAACATTATTCACAAAAACTAACAGTTGGAAACATCCCAAACGTCTTTCATCAAATAAGATAATTTGGAATACACAAACAATGGAATATTATTTTAACCTTTAAAAAGCAGGAAAGCTTGTAGTGTCTACAATTAGAATAAATCTGGAGGACATTATTCTAAATGAAATAGCCAGTAACAAGAGACAAACATCACATAATTTTACTGATATATTTAAAGTCATCAAACTCTGAAACAAAAAATATAATAGAGCTTTTCGGGGTCTAAGTGAAAGTGGAAATGGATAGGTGAGATTTCATGGATATTGCATTTTGCTTTGCAAGATGAAAATATTCCACAAATGTACTGGATTACAATCTCCCACTGGTTTTTAATGCCACTGTTTTCTTGTATTAAGTTTTTTTATAAATGTAAGTCTCTCTCTGACCTATATGTTGTGTAGTCTTTTACACTGGTTTGTTTTTGTTTTTTGTTTTTTTTGTCTGTTCTTGCACCAAAACCACACTATTTTACATTATTATGGACTTTTATTATTATTAGTCTCTGAAAAGACAAGTGCCCTCTTTTTACTCTTCATTTTCATTTGACTTAGCTGCCCTCAGATTTTCATTGTTACTTGTAAATTTGAGAATAAATATACCAAGGACCTGAAAAAAATCCCCAAATTATTTTGATTGAATTTAATTAAATGTGTAGATTCATATGGGAAATAACATCTTTGTACTGTTACTCATTCCACCTTTTATATGGAATTTCACTCCATTTATTCTAACTATCTTATATGCTCCTTGATAGGCTTTAAAATATTTCCACATAGTACTTTCATGCATTCCTAAACTAATTCCTAGAGCTTTAGAGTTTTTGCTGCAACAATGAATGGCATCATATTGTTTCTTAAAGAAATGCTATTGAATTTATATTTTGAAGTATTTTGTATTAAATTATATTAATATGTAACTATATTTAATCAACTTTGCTGGAGTTTTTTGGCATTAAAGTGAATACGAAACACTTGCTGATTATTAGGGCACTAGTTAAGCAAGTTCAGGTCAGCGCATCACAATCGTAAAAATGTCAATATATTATGATTGACTATAACTCCTACACCAGGAGGAGTGCTGCTTAATCACAATTATGTGCCAAAATTCTTGGGACAATTGTAATACTGTTTCCAGCCAGGCGCAGTGGTTCACATCTGCAATCCCAGTACTTTGGGAGGCTGAGGCAGGAGAATCTCTTGAGCCCATGAGTTTGAGACCAGCCTAGGCAATGTAGCAAGACCTCCTCTGTACAAAATTTTTTTTTAAAATTAGCTAAGCATTATGGCACGCACCTGTAGTCCCAGCTACTCAGGAGACTGAGGTGGAATGATCACTGGTGTCCAGGAGGTCAAGACTGTAGTAAGCCACTGCATTCCAGGTTAGGCAATGGATTGAGACCCCGACTCAAAACAAAAAACAACCTTCTTTCAAATAGATTTTTGATATTGGGTCTTTACCTTTAGATAATGTTTTTAATAGTTACCTTTTCCATTCTGATGGCATTAGTTTAAACACAGAAACTCTATAGATCTAAATTGTACCCAAAAACAACACTTTGTTGCAATTTTTAGTGTGATTGGAGTCATTTTCAAAAACAGAAATATTCTGAATAAAATATAATAAACTTTAAAATTATGTTTAATAGTCTTCGTTTTTGTGAGGCTTTTCCTATATGTTTTTGCAGTCCAATTATCCTTAAGTTTTTATAAATGTTTCAACTCTTTCCTTGAATTTTAAAATATATTTTGTCTTCTCATAACCTTTTTTTTTTAATTCTTGCCTTGCCTAAAATGCTTCTTGTTATTTTTCCCCACTTATCTTTAGGACTTTTATTCCTATTTTTCTTTTTTACTATATTATATTGTCTATTGCATCCTAAAATAATTCTCTGAAACCTACTTTTTTATATATTTCTTTACCATATTTTTCTTTTAACTGTCTTTATTTCTGTTCATTTAACTTATGTTTTGTTACCTATTTCATGTTATTTTTTCACCTTTTACTATTTCTTTTGTAAAAAAATTATGAATTTTCCCACTGATAATAATATACCATATATACATTTGGCACCTAGAATCTCTTTAAGGAAGCAATCAATTTGCCAAGGGAAAAAAAAGCTACATGAATCCTAAAACGATGTCAATCCATCAAAAATCAAAAAAAGAACCATTGAGTGTTGTCATCTACAATAATTGAAAATGATTATTTGAATCACACATGGGGTGGTTGGAGTGGAGGTAAAATAAAGAAATAAAATCTAAAATAAATGTTTAAAATTAAATACATGTTATTTTTGATAATTTAGGGAAATAATCAAAGACAGTTCTGCCACTTGTTTTTCTAAGACCTAACTTAGCCCATCTTATTTCAAAAACTATATGTGACACAAATATATTTTAAATGTTAATATTTTGCCTATTTTATTGTGAAATTATGGCGACATAAGCATTTCATATAATCCACTGGTTATTATATGAAAATATTAATACTATAACATTCCTTGACTTTACTGTGAACAGATTAACATATTAAATTCACTTGGAAACTAGAAAAGCCTTCTGTGTGATCACAAAAACATCTTTCCATATGCCATGATTAGAACTTTAGAAGATGAATGGTTTTCTCTTACATCCAATATATACATGCTAAATAATAAAGAAAGGCCTAAAATTTTAAAGGCAGTTTGAGTCTGAACCTGCTTCCATAGTCAGGAAGGGGGCCAAGATTTTCACAGGAAATTGAACAGATTGGTACTAACATACAAACTTTCTCGACAAAATTCTCATAGGATCAATAAGGGTGACATGAGAATTCAGCAACTTGTCACAATAAGAAAGACACATCACAATATTTAAAATACAAATATCTGAAGTAAAATCATTAAACATAGAAGCAGACTGAATTTAAGGGACAATGCTCTGCCTGCCACCTAAAAGAACCATTTACATTCTATTTGATACCTTTAAAAATTCTACAATACATAATCATAACCATTTGTAACAGCTGTCTTATTAACTCAATTAAATTTTTAAAAACTTGATATTTTCACTTAATTTACCAGTTTTTTTGTTTGACTCAATAAATTATGATATAAATGTCAAATTCTATTTTCAGCATTTTATTATTATTAATTGGCACAATAATTGCACATATTTATGAAGTATCATGTGATATTTCACTACATATATACAAAGCGTAACAGTCAAATCAGGGTAATTAGCATATCTACCACCTCAAACATTTATCTTTTCCCTAGCTATTTATAAATATACAGTAAGTTATTGCTAATTATAGTCACCCTACAGTACAGTAGAACACTAGAACTTATTCCTCCTTTCTAGCTGTTATTCGTAATCTACTAACCAACAGAGGGCTATGCTCCCTTTCAGACTCCCCCTCCCAGCTTCTAGTAACTGCTGTTCTACTCTAATTCTTTGAGATCAACATTTTTAGCTTCCACATATGAGTGAGAACAAGTGATATTTATCTTTTGTGCCTGGCTTATACCACTTAACATAATAAGACACATATATAACATAACATATATCCTCCAGGCTCATCCATGCCACTGTAAATGATAGGTTTCATTCTTTCTATGGCCAAATGCTATTCCATTATGTATATGTACCACATTTTATTTATCCAATCATCAGTTGACAGACACTTAGGTTAATTGCATAACTTGGCTATTGTGAATAGTGCTGCAACAAACATGAAAGTACAGATACTTGTTCAACATGCTGATTTCCTTTTCTTTGGATAAGTTTCCAGTAGTGGAACTTCTATTTTCAGTTTTCAGAGGAATATCCATACTGTCTTCTATAAAGGCTTACTAATTTACATGCCCATCAATAGTGTGTAAGAGCTCCCCTTGCTCCACATCCTTGCCAGCATTTTTTATGTGTCTGTTTGGTAACAGTCATTCTCACCGGGGGGCGAGAATATATTTTATTGTGGTTTAAATTTGCATTCTATGATGAGTGATTATGAGCATTTTTTTCATATACTTGTTAGCAATTCCTCTGTCTTCTTTTGAGAAATTTGCCCATTTTTTACACCATAGTTTATCCAGATGAAAAAGAACCAGAGAAACATCTCTCATTTGCCCACTTTTAATCAAATTATTTGATTTTCTGATGCTGAGATGTGCTCCTTATATATTCTGGATAATAATTCATTATCAGAAGAATAGTTTGCAAATATTATCTCCATTCTACAGGTTGTCTCTTCACTCTGTTGACTGTATTATTGCAGTGAAGTTTTTTAGCTTTATATAATTCCATTTGTCTGTTTTTTGCTTTTGTTGCCTATGCTTTTAAAGTCTTACCCTAAAAAATATTTTCCCAATGTTCTGAAGAAGTTCCCTCATGTTTTTTTCTAGTAGTTTCAGTTTCAGTTCTTACATTCAAGTCTTCAATCCATTTTGAGTTGACTTTTGTAAATGGTGAGAGAGAGAGGTCTAGTTTCATTCTTCTGTATATGGATTCCAGTATTCTCAGTCATTTCTCTACCATTTATTGAAGAGACTGTCCTTTATCCTATGTATGTTCTTGGGGACTTTGTCGAAATCAGTAGGCAGCAAACATGTGGATTTATTTCTGTGTACTCTTCTGTTCCAGTGGTCTATGTGTCTGTTTTCATGTCAGTATCATGTTGTTTGGGTTACTACAGCCTTATAGCATATTTTGAAGTCGGAGAGGGTGATGCTTTCAGCTGTGGTATTTTTGCTCTGGTTTGCTTTTCTATTTGGAGTCTTTTGTGTTCCACTGATTTTAGGATTATTTATTCTGTTTCTGTGAAGAAGGTTATTGGCATTTCTAAAGAGATTACATTAAATTTATAGGTTGCTTTGGGTAGTATGGACATTTTAAAAATATTAATTCTTCCAATCCAAAAACATGGAATGTCTTTTCATTTTTTGTGTGTGTCCTCTTTATTTGCTTTTATCAGTGTTTAATAGTTTTTCTTGCAGAGATCTTTTGCCTCCTTGGTTAAATTTATTCCTAGGTGTTTTCTTTTTTTAGTTATTGTAAATGAGATTTTATTATTTGTTTGTTTTTCAACTAGTTCACTTTTAGTTTATAGGAATGCTATTAATTTTTAGATGTTGACTTTGTATCCTGCAACTTTACTAAATTCATTTATCAGCACTACAAGATTTTAGCAGTCTTCTGTATATAATTTCAACTACAAACAGAGACTACAGAGACAACTTTACTTTCTCATTCCAAATTTAGATGCCCTTCATTTCTTTCTCTTGATTAATTGCTCTGAATAAGACTTCCAGTACCATATTTAATGAGAGTAGTGAGACTGGGCATCCTTGTTTTGTTCAAGTTCTTAAAAGAAAAGTTGTCAAATCTTCCCTGTTCAGTATGATATTAGCTGTGGGTTTGTCATATACGGCCTTTACTGTGTTAATATAAATTCCTTTTATATCTAATTCACTTATAATTTTTTCATCATGAAAAAATGTTAAATTTTATTAATATCATATTACTTTTCTGCATCTAATGAAATGATCATATAAATTTTTTCTTCATTTGGTTTATATGGCATGTCACATTTATTGATTTGCATATGTTGAGCCATCTTTGCATTCCTAGGATTAAACCTACTTGTCAATGGTGTATAATCATTTCGATGTGCTATTGGATTCAGTTTCCAATATTTTGTTTAGGATTTTTGCATCTATGTTCATCAGAGATTTGGCCTGTGTTTTTTTTTTTTTTTTTTTTTTTAATTTTTTATAATCAGTATTTTTTATTATCGTTTTGTAGGGTACAGTTAAGGGTTAGGTGTACAATTACGTTTCATTCAGGCACCCTATTGATAAGAGGTGTTTTCCCAGTCCCAGATAGATATTAGCTACTGTTAATCCCATCCCCCCCCATAATTTCCCAGTACCATCAGTCATTTTCTTATAGTATTACATTGGATGTTCAAGGTCCATTATATGAGTGAAAACATGTGATATTCTGATCTTTGTTTCTGTGAGAGGTCACTCAGTATTATAGACTCTAGTTCCATCCAGGTAGCTGCGAAATCCATGATTTTGTTCTTTTTCATGGCTGCATAGTATTCCATCATGTATATGTACCACCTTTTTTTTAATCCAGTCCTCTTTTGATGGGCAGCATGGTTGTTTCCAGGTTCTTGCTATTGTGAATAACGCTGCGATAAACATACGTGTACAGGTATCTTTTTTATAGAGTGATTTGTGTTCTTCAGGGTATATTCCCAGTAGGGGGATTGCAGAGTCATAAGGAAGGTCAATATTTAGAGCTTTCAGGAATCGCCACACTGTTTTCCACAGAGGTTGCACTAGCTTACACTCCCACCAACAGTGTAGAAGTGTTCCCTTTTCACCACAGCCTCTCCAGCAGCTGTTAGTTTTTGAGTTGTTGATAATTGCCATTCTGACTGGAGTTAGGTGATATCTCAGTGTGGTTTTGATTTGCATCTCCCTGATGATTAGTGAGGTTGAGCATTTCTTCATGTGTTTGTTGGCTGCTCGAATGTCTTCTTTTGTGAAGTGTCTGTTCATATCTTTTGCCCATTTTATAATGGGGTTGCTTGTTTTCTTCTTTTCAGTACGTTTCAGTTCCTTGTAGATCCAGGATGTTAAGCCTTTGTCAGACCTAGAGTTTGCAAATGCTTTTTCCCAGTCTGTAGGCTGTCTCCCTACTCTCTTGATGGTTTCTTTGGCTTTGCAGAAGCTTGTCAGTTTAATAAGGTCCCATTTGTCTATCTTCTCTCTTAAGTCCTGTGGGTTTCGGGTTTTGTACAGGAATTGGATGCCCGTTCCGATTTCCATGAGAGTATTTCCTTCCTTTTCTAATGTTCTTATGGTTTGAGGTTTTACATTTAGGTCTCTGATCCATTTGGAGTTAACCTTTGTGCATGGGGATAGATAGGGGTCCTGTTTCAATCTTCTACATGTGGTCAACCAGTTTTCCCAGCACCATTTACTGAATAGGTTCTCCTCACCCCATTGGTAGGTGGTGGGGGCTTTGTCGAAGATGAGTTGGTTGAGGAATTGAGGTTTTGCTTCTGGAATCTCAATTCTGTTCCATTGATCTATATGCCTGTTCTTGTACCAATACCAAGCTGTTTTGATGATTGTAGCTTTATAGTAAAGTTTGAAGTCTGGTATTGTGATACCACCTGCTTTGTTTTTTTGCTGAGGATTGTTCTGGCTATTCTTGGACGTTTGTGTTTCCATATGAATTCCTGTGTTGTTTTTTCTAGGTCAGAGAAGAATGTTATTGGTAATTTAATGGGTATTGCATTGAATTTGTAGATTGCCTTAGGTAAGATGGACATCTTCACAATGTTGATTCTTCCGATCCATGAGCATGGGATATTTTTCCACTTGTTCATGTCAGCTTTGATTTCTTTGAGCAGTGTTTTGTAATTTGCATTGTAAAGGTCTTTCACGTCTCTGGTTAGGAAGATGCCAAGGTATTTCATTTTTTTTGTGGCTATTGTGAATGGAATTGTGTTTTTTATATGGGTTTCTGTTTGTTTATTATTGGTGTAGAGAAATGCGATTGTCTTTTGTACATTTATTTTGTATCCTGAGACTTTGCCAAAGGCCTTTATCAATGTAAGGAGGCCTTTAACAGATTCTCTTGGGTTTTCAAGGTACACCATCATATCATCTGCATAGAGAGATAACTTGACTTCCTCTTTTCCTATTTGAATACCTCTGATTGCCTCGTCTTCTCTGATTGCTCTAGCCAGGACTTCCAATACTATGTTGAACAGGAGGGGAGAGAGTGGGCATCCTTGTCTAGTTCCAGTTTTCAGGGGAATTGGTTCCAATTTTTGTCCATTTAGGAGTATGCAGGCTGTAGGTTTCTCGTAGATGGCTTTTATTATTTTGAGGTATGTTCCCCATATGCCTAGATGTTCAAGGGTTTTTATCAAGAAGGGGTGCTGGATTTTGTCAAAAGCTTTTTCTGCATCTAATGATATGATCATGTGGTTTTTGTTTTGACATCTGTTGATGTATTTAATTACATTTATGGTTTTATGAATGTTGAACCAGCCTTGCGTGCCAGGAATGAAGCCTACTTGGTCATGGTGAATGATTTTTGAGATGTATTGTTGAATCCTGTTTGCTAGGATTTTGTTGAGAATTTTAGCATCTATGTTCATCAAAGATATTGGCCTGTAGTTCTCTTTCTTTGTTGGATCTTTACCTGGCTTGGGTATCAGTGTGATGTTGGCTTCATAAAATGATTTGGGGAGAGTTCCATCTTTTTCTATCGCCTGGAATACCTTCAGTAGGATTGGTGTCAGCTCCTCCTTGAATGTCTTGTAGAATTCTGCTGGAAAGCCATCTGGACCAGGGCTTTTTTTTGTAGGAAGTTTTCTTATTACGTAGTTGATTTCCTTGATTGTAATTGGTCTATTTAGGGACTCAATTTCTTCTTGTTCCAACCTAGGTAGATTGTGTGATGTCAGAAAGTCCTCCATTTCCTTGTGGTTTTCAAGTTTGTTTCCATACAAGTGTACATAGTAGTCTCTAATGATCTTTTGTATTTCTTCAGGGTCAGATGTGACTTCATCTTTTGTGTTTCTGATTATGCTTATTTGTTTATTTTCTCGTTTTTTCTTGGTCAGTCTAGCTAGGGGACCATCGATCTTGTTTATTCTTTCGAAGAACCAGCTTTTTGTTTCATTGATTTTTTCAATTATCTTTTTGTCTTCTATGTCCTGGATTTGGGCTTTTATTTTGGTGATCTAGATTCTTCTGCTGAAATTAGGGTTTTTGTGGTCTTGCTTTTCCAGCTTCTTTAGGTGGCTTGTTAGATTGTGAATTTCTGATCCTTCCATTTTCTTCATGTGTGTTTGTAGGGATATAAATTCCCCTCTTACTACAGTTTTCAGGGCATCCCAGAGATTTTGGTAAGATGTTTCTTCATTTTCATTTGTTTCCAGGTATCTTTTGATCCCTGTTTTGATTTCGTCATTGACCCAGGAGTTGTTTAGCATCATGCTGTTTAGTGTCCATGTCTTTGTGGGTTTTGGGGGGACTTTGTTGGTGTCAATATTTATTTTTATTCCACTGTGGTCCGAGAAGGTGTTTGGTAGAATTTCGGTCCTTTTAAATTTGCTTATACTTGATTTATGGCCGAGTATGTGGTCGATCTTAGAATATGTTCCATGTGGTGATGAGTTAAATGTGTAGTCTGTGGTCTTTGGATGGAGTGTTCTGTAAGTATCAATTAAGTCCATTTGGTCCAAGGTCACATTGAGGTTCCGGATCTCCTTGCTGATTTTTTGTCCTGTTGATCTGTCTAGGGTTGTGAGTGGGGTATTAAAGTCCCCAGTTATGATAGTGGTAGAGTCAATATCTTTCTTTAGTTTTCCAAGAAGTTGCTTTAAGAAGGTTGGTGCACCTATGTTGGGTGCATATATGTTTAGGATAGATATTTTCTTGTTGATGGATTGAACCTTTTATCATTATGTAGTGACCTTCTGTATCTTTTTTGATTTTTAATAGTTTGAAGGATATTTTGTCTGAAATTAAGATGGCTACTCCTCCTTTCTTTTGTATTCCGTTCGCCTGAAAGACTGTTTCCCATCCTCTTACCTTGAGTCTGTGGGTGTCCTTTCTAGTGAGGTGAGTCTCTTGAAGGCAATAGATTGTTGCCTGATGATATTTTATCCATTTTGCCAATCTATGTCTTTTCAGTGGTGCATTTAGTCCGTTCACATTTAGGCTAATAATTGAAATGCAAGAGTTGATCCCTGTCATAAGGTTCTTACAGAGTTGTTACTGTTTATTTGTTGTCTTTCTTTGGGTTTTGGAGTTGGTTCAGGTGTGTTTTTAATCTTTTGCCTGTACTCTTGTGAAGAATGCTGATGTTCTTTTTTCTTTTTCTTCTGTGTTCAGTACTTTCTTGAGTGTTTCTTGTAGCGGTGGTCTGGTGGCAGCGTAGGTTCTTAGGGATTGGATGTCTGGAAAAGATTTTAATTCTCCCTCACTGATGAAGCTTAGTTTAGCTGGGTAGGTTATTCTTGGTTGAAATTGTTTCTCTTTTAGTACTTTGAAGATAGGGCTCCAGGCTCTCCTGGCCTGAAGGGTTTCTGTGGATAAATCTGCTGCTATTCGGATTGGTTTTCCCTGGTAGGTAGTCTGGCCTTTTTCTCTTGCTGCCTTTAGGATTTTTCCTTTCATAGCTACTTTGTTTAGGCGAATTATTATGTGTCTGGGAGTTGGTCTTCTCGTTTGTTGTCTTGCAGGGGTTCTCTGAATCTCTTGTGTTTGAATTTTTTCATCTTTACTGAGATGAGGGAAGTTTTCTTGAATGATTTCATGGAATGTTTGTTCCAGTGTGGCTTCTGTTTCTCTTTCTGCCTCAGGAAGCCCAATTATTCTCAGGTTTGGTCTCTTGAAGTGATCATTCATCTCTTGCAGGTTTTGTTCTGTCTTTTTGAGCTTCTTTTCTATGCTTTTGACAGTTTGGGTTAGTTCTGTGTTTTGGTCTTCGAGCTCTGAGATTCTTTCTTCTGCTTGGCTGATTCTGCTTTCCATGCTTATCAGTCTGTTGTTCATTTCCATCACAGTATTCTTTACTGCTGTCATTTCTGACAACAGCTCCTTCCTATTTTCCTCTTGTCTCTCCTCAATTTTTTTAATTCTCTCCATTAATGTTTTGATGTCTGGGTTTGTTGCATGTAGCCAGTCATTCTGGGAGTCTTCATTGTCTGTGTTCCAGAATCTGTTTTCTCATTGTCTGATCTCCCAGGGGTCTGTGTAAGCCCTATATTCTTCTTTTGGTTTTTCTTCATTTGTGCGGTTTTTCCACTTCCCTACTTCTTCCTTCCCTCCACGTCACCGTCTTCTTAAATTTTGTTTTTCAGGGGTAAAGGACTGGTTTTACTTCTGTTCATTCAATCTCCCATTCTTTATGTATGTCGTCTTACTTTGTTCAATTTTGAAGTTGCACTGTAGGTTGGAGGTGGTCCTTTTTGCAGTTTTGAGATGTATTTAAGGGGAGAGCTGTGATTCAAAATCTGTCTGCAGGTCCTGCTGTTCGCTGACAGGCGTGTGGATAATGTGGAACCCACTTCCCACTGCCCTGGAGTCTGTCCGTGCAGTGGGGCTGTAGGTTTACTCCCTGTAATAAAATGTGGTTAGCAGGGGGGAGAGAATGGAGCAGATAGTGGGTTGAAGAGGGAGTGGAGAGATAGAGAAGTAAGGGAGGAAACTAACGAGTGTGCCAACAAATAGAGAGAGAGGTCTATACTAAAACAGCTAAAAATGATGGACCACAGCTACAGTCGAACCAACTCTCATACAACCACAAATAAAACATATTGTGATGCTAACATACCGGCTATCCAACCACCTTATTGGTGTGTTGTTCCTCTATACAAAGACATGGTTTACAGACAGAAGAAAAGAGAAGAAAAGGAAAAGGAAAAGAGAAAAAAGGGGAACAATACTGTAGGAATAGAATTAAGTCATTAAACTAATAGAAACAATGAAGCACACTCTGAGACCTTTCGTTTAAGTCCAATGTCCTTTCAGGTCTGATTTGTGGTTTTCTTTTCAAGCCGGTGAATTAGTTTGCAGTTAGAGTCAATTGCCCCTGATATGTTGTGAAGGACAGCTCAGGTCAGCTTTCCTTCAGCAGTTTGGTCTATGTCTTTATCAGGCTTATTTCTCCCGTTTCGGTGTTGTTGCCTTGAGTCGCCAGCAGGTGGTGCTATCTCATCTGCTCGCCCCAGAGGGGTGGGGCCGGACAGGAACAAGATGGCTGCCTGCCTCCGAGCAGGCAACAGAAGCCCCACGCGAGCCAGCAGCACAATCTCAGACACAGGAGATTTGGCAGAAATCCCTGCAGATCTTCCTTGAAGCCGATTTGTGTGGATCTCCTCTCAGGCCGGGTTGTGATGAGCTGCGCGGGGCCGAGCGCCGGGGCGCCGGGAGCGCCGGGGCGGGAGGCGGGAGCGCCGGGGCCGCGGAGGCGGGAGCGCCGGGGCCGCGGGAGGCGGGAGCGCCGGGCCGCGGGAGGCGGGAGCGCCGGGGCCGCGGGAGGCGGGAGCGCCGGGCCGCGGGAGGCGGGAGCGCCGGGGCCGCGGGAGGCGGGAGCGCCGGGGCCGCGGAGGCGGGAGCGCCGGGCTGGCCTGTGTTTTTTTCTCTGCTGTGTCCTTGTCTGTTTTGGATATCACAGTAACGCTGGTTTCATGAAATGAGTTTGGAAAACTTCCTCACTCTTCAGTGTTTTAGAATAGTTTGAGAAAAATTAGTATTGGTTTTCTTTAAACGTCTGGTAAAATTCGGTGGTAAAGCCATCCCACCATGGGCTTTTCTTTTTTAGGAGACTTTTTATTATTCATTCAATCTCGTTACTCATTATTAGTCTGCTCAGGTTTTCTATTTTTCTTGGTTCAGTATGCTGTAAAAGTGCTCAGGAATTTGTCGATTTCCTCTACTTTTCCAATTTGTTGGCATATAGTTATTCATAATAGTATAAGAATCCTTTCTATTTCTGTGGTATCAGTTGTAATGTCTCCTTTTTCATTTCTGATTTTGCTTAGTTGAGTCTTACCTCTTTCTTTTTTCCAGTTAGTCTAACTCAATGGTTTGACCATTTTGTTTATCTTTTTAAAAAAAAACTAACTTTTTCATTTCATTGATCTTTTGTATGTTTGTCTCAATTTTGTTTATTTCTGCTGTGATATTTATTTCTTTCCACTAATTTTGGATTTGGTTTCTTCTTGCTTTTTTGGTTCTTTGACATGCATCTTTAGGTTATTTATTGGAAATCTCCTCACTTTTTTACATAGGCATTTATTCCTATAAATGTCCCCCTTAGTACTACTCTTGTTGTATCTCATAAGTTTTGGTATGCTGTATTTCTATTTTTATTTGTTTCATGAAAATTTTTAATTTCTTTCTTAATTTCTTCATTGACTCATTAGTTATTCAGGAGCATGCTGTTTAATTTTTATGTATTTTTATCGTTTTCAAAGTTCTTCCTGTTTCCAATTACTAGTTTTCTCATTGTTGTCAGAAAAGATACTTGATATGATTTTGAATTTATAAATTTATTCAGAAAAGCTTTGTGCCTAACATAAAGTCAGTCTGGAGAATGTTCCGTGGGTTGATAAAAAGAATGTGTATTCTGCAGCTGTTGGATGAAATGTTCTGTAAATGTAAATTGAATATATCAATCCATTCTCTCCTGACCTGTAAGATTTCTGCTGAGAAATAAGTTGTTAGTCTAATGAGAATTCCCTTATATGTGGCTTAATGCTTTTCTCTTGTTGCTTTTGAAATTCTTTATTTGTCTTTGAACCTTGACAACTTTACTATAGTGTGCCTCAAAGAAGACATTTTGGGTTTCAATATATTTGGGGACCTTTGAGCTTACTGGATCTGGATATCCATATGTCTCTCAAGACCTGGGAATTTTTCACACATTATTTCATTAAATAAGCTTTCAATGCATTTTCCCATCTCTTCTCCTTCTGTAATTCCCATAATGAGAAAATGTGTTTGCTTAATTGCATTCTATACATCCTACAGGCTTTCTTCATTTCTTTTTAGTCCAATTTCAAGTTCAGGAACTATTTATTCTGCTTGGTTTAGTCTATTTTTAAAGTTCTCAGTTGTATTTTTTATTTCATTTATTGAATTATTCTACTTTAAAATTTTTGTTTGGTTCTCTTTTATTATAGCTATGGTTATTGTTTTGTCGAATTTGCATTCAGATCATGAACTGCTTTACTGATTCTGTTGAATTATCTATCTATATCCTCTTGTATCTTGTTTCCATAAGATCATTATTTTGAATCTGTTTTGAAATTTAACAAATTTCCTTTCCTTTTGGATCTATTACTGGAGAATTATTGTGTCTCTTTGGAAGTGTCATGATTTGTTTCTTTTTAGGTTTGTTGCATTTCTATGTTGATATCTGTGCATCCAGTGAATTCATTGCCTCTTTCAATTCTATGGAGTAGCTTTTGAAGGTAAAGACTTATTCTTGTAGATGGGTCCTAAGGTTTTGGTTGGTTAAGGTGCATTGACTTCAGGTCTAGATGGACACAGTGGTGTATAGTGTAGTCTTCATGCAATTTCATCAGCTATAATCTATGTTAGCAATGTCTACAAGTGCTTCAGTAGCACTGTGGAATATTTTGGCAGCAGTGGTGTGGCTTTGCTGGTGATGGGCTCACCAGATGATTCTTGGGCCAGGGGCACATATGTGCACACCATCTGCCAATCAGCTCAGGTACTGCTTGCTAAGAACAGGGCTGTTGGGTTGTTTCTCTGGCAGGGGGCACAAGCATGTTGCTGTTTGGTTGGTTGAGGGCAGGTCCTCCAGGCTACTTCTCTAGCCAGTGGCATAAGTGAGTAGTGGTTTATCCAGCCCAACATTGGCTTTCCCAGTGTGCAGGACTGAATTCATGATCATTCATGGAACCACACTCAGGCAGCCAGGGTTGTGGCATTGCAGCCACCATATAAGAGTAGTAGAAATACTGTGTAGCCTCAAGTCTGGAGAGTCACAGCAGCTGCTGGCTGCCATAGCAGAATGCACTCTGTCAGTGGTCCCAGTTTCAAGACAGTGCTATGATGTAGTAACTTGGGTCATAGATGAGTGGAGAGTACAGTATGTGCTCTTACTATGGAGTAATGCAGTCACATGAATCCCAGGAAGCTCCCCAAACTGAGCTCAGTGCTTATGAGTATTATGGGATTCTCCTTTCTGCTATTCAAGGCAATGTCCAAGTCAACTACTCTGTTCAGGAGGTCCCCTGTAGACATTTAGGGAGAAGTATCCCTGTGAAGAGGAGGCTCCCTAGGTTATAATGCACCAGTTTCAGGGTGGGAGAAGTGAATGAGTGAATTCCCAAAGGCAGATAAATCAGTTGACATATTTTTTAAATCTATTCCTCACTCCAGCAGGACTTTTGAGCTGCCTTACTATTATCCTACTAACAGGGTTGACCTAGGAAAATGGTGCCAACTTTGACAGTGAGGACTCAGCAGTGAT
The DNA here is from genome assembly GCA_027257055.1 of Cephalopachus bancanus. NCBI lineage: Eukaryota > Metazoa > Chordata > Mammalia > Primates > Tarsiidae > Cephalopachus > Cephalopachus bancanus. The sequence continues at coordinate 28,155,461 of JAPVLO010000003.1, forward strand.
TGTCCTGAGATGATCATGAGGGTAGGAAAAGGCAGAACTTCTTTATAATAGATCCTCTGACAGGTGCCACTGACTACCCTTCTTTCCAGTTCAGAGTCACACATACAAAGAACTCCAGCTAGAGACTCATACAAGTTACAAGGATTTCAACTCCCCAGGGGATTCTCGTATATTTTTTGTTTTCCCTCAGATCTGTGCTTCCCACTTCTGTGGTTTATCCAGAATTAATACAGCCCTACTAGCTTGCCATTTACACAGGAAAACCTCAAGCATAATTGTCTTCATTAAAATTACTCAACATCTACAATAGGTACTCTCTTATATATAGAAAGTCATAAACTAGTTTTGTTATATAAAATATAATAACAGCTAACATTTATTCAAGGTCTATCTTTCATAGCCACTATACTAATGGTTTTATATATATTGAATTTTTTTAATCCTCATAACTGCCCTATGAACTAGAAACAATTATTATTTCGATTTCCCAATGAGGAAACTAAATATTAATGTTCAAATAATTTTCCCAAAACTGCACTGATAGTGTGAATAAGAGCAGTGAGTTTAATTCAAGTTCACTGAGCATTACAAACACACAATCAGTTGCTTTTGACCTATCATCAAAAGTACCAGAAAGATTATAAAAATACAGTAAGTAAAGAATGTGGACTTTAACTCAAAATCTGCATCACTAACTCTACCTTCCACTATCTAGGATTACTTTGCCACAATTCATAGGCTTTTTTCTGCTCGTTTTTCTGTCCCTAGATGGAATAGACAGACAGAATACATCTTCTGTCACTCATTGGTCTTTCAACTCGGTTGCTGGCTTGCAGCTTGTTCTCACATTATTCACTAGTGTTTTTCTGGTCTTGCTCTATTTCAGCTGAGTCCTTACCTGGATAGATAAATTACTAATGTCTCAATTTCTGCCAGACTGGAGCTTTGGCTTATTTTCTCTGTCTCTTACCTTTTGTGGGGATAAACGAGCAGTTCCTGAACCTTGACACCTTCATATTCAAGCCTTGCAGTGTTTTGCAGTGCTATCTACATCTTCTCACATTTCTATTTCCCGCTCTACACCTCTTGGATTCTACTTTTCTATAAGGGCACCCACCCCTTAGTTCCTTCTGTGCCTTCCTTGATGCCACTCACTTTCCTGAGACACCAAGCCCAATGTTGGGTAAATAGGGTCCCTCTGCAAGAGATAGTGCTTCAATTCCCCATCCACTCTCCACACTTCCACTCTCTGATGGACATATCAAATTTTCAGGTCTAAGCTACTCCTAGACCTTTCTTTCCATAATTAAACTCCCAAGTGCATTGCAAAGGTATGTTTTTTCCAAGCAGGGGTTGATCCAGGTATGCAATCTCTACAACGTTTTTATATCATTTCTATAGGCAAAACATAGGCTACCCCACTTTTTCTTATACAGGGAAAATAGAGAAAATGTATCCAGAAGCATCAGGTAGAGGCTGACACTCTATAAAGGAGCAACCATGACCAGACAAAGTAAAAATATGTGTCATAGTCATCCCACCTTTGGAAAAAGAGAAGAAGTATTATTTTCTGAATACCTTTTCTATAATCTTTAGCATTTGTCCTCAGAACAGCCTAAAATATGGGTATTATAAGTTTTATATCTTGGATGAAATTTAAGAAATAAAGTACCCTGTTCATCTTCATAAAATTAGTCAGTTGCAAAGTTAAAATTGAAGTCAAAATGTGTCTACCCCAAACCTATGAAGTTATATTGTAGACTATATGTAGTATACAGGCAGCACACAAGCTGGAATAACTTATGAGGTATCCTCTCTATCAGATTAAAAAAATCAAACCAAGACACACACCTAACCTTCCTTCATATTTTCTGCCTTAAGGACAGCAATGCTGAGAAGAAATCAGAGTCACATAACTGAATTCCTCCTTCTGGGACTGACCACTGACCCCAAACAGCAAGTGTGGCTCTGTTCCAGTTTTCTGGTCATGTACCTGATCAATGTAGTTGGCAACTCAGTCATCATCACAGCCATCTTGGGGGATGCCCACCTCCATACTCCCATGTATTTCTTCCTCTCCAACCTTTCCCTGGTGGACATCTGCTTTACCACCACCATCGTGCCACAAACGTTAGTGAACATGTTGACTCAGAAAAAGACCATCTTTTTTGCCCAGTGCCTCACTCAGATGTATTTCTTTGTGGCCTTTGGGATCACTGACAGTTTCCTCCTGGCTGCCATGGCTATTGATCGCTACGTGGCCATCTGTAGCCCACTACGTTACACCACGACCATGAGCCTCAGGCACTGTCTCTTGCTGGTGACAGCATCCTGGATGGTGGCCCACCTCCACTCACTCACCCACACAATTCTCATGGCCCATCTCTCCTTTTGTGGCCCCAATGTTATCCACCACTTCTTCTGTGATGTCCAGCCACTGTTGACACTCTCCTGCTCCAACACCTCTGTCAATGAACTTCTGGCCTTCACAGAGGGCTCCTTTGTGATCATGAGTCCCTTTATCTTCATTATTATCTCTTATATCTATATAACCCATGCCGTTATGAGGGTCCCTTCTGGAGAAGGCAGGTACAAAGTCTTCTCCACCTGTGGATCCCACCTCACAGTGGTGGCGCTATTCTATGGGACCATCATATCTGTGTACATTCGCCCCTCATCCACCTACTCAGTGACCAAGGATCGTGTGATCACCATCATCTATACGGTAGTTACTCCCATGCTGAACCCTTTCATCTATAGCCTTAGGAACAAGGACATGAAACAGGCTTTGAGGAAGCTAATGACTAAATGACAGAATGGAATATGTATATTTTGCTACCTCTAGGAGTTTAATTATTGATTCAACAATAAAATGTTAAGCATCTATTATCTGAAGGTACTATGCTTAACTTGTGAGGAAAGTTAAGTAAAATTTAGCTTCTTTCCTCAAAAGTACTTATATTCTAATTAGCAGAAAAAAATTATCAACAGCTCACTATAATAAAATTTTTTCTTATTTTTTGTATAATTTAGATGAGCTATGATTATAAATATCTTAAATTATATAATAAATTCCCAATTTTCCCCTCTTATTCAGTATCTTTATTCCTTCTCTTGTGAAATACCAAGTTCATGCATCTCATGTAGATTACCAGTATAAGCCAATATTTCACCATAAAACAATTTTTTTAAAGCTTCCACATCTACCATTTAGTGAGTTTTGGTAAATTACTTAATCTCGTTTAATTTTAATTCCCTGGTCCTGTAATATACTCATTGGGCTAGAAGCTTAGATCCAATAATCACCAACCCTCTGATCTTGGGAAAGTACATTAATCTTTCTGTTCCTTGGTTTTTCATATGCCAAGTTGACTTTTGTTTTAATTAAATGATATAATAAGTGTTCTAAGACATATATGAATTATGTATTAAGTGCTTAGAACACTGTCTTGCATATAGCAAGCTCATAATAAATGTCAACCATTATAGTAACATTATATGAAAATGTCTCTAGAGTCTCTTTCCAACTAACATTTTATTTTTTGGAATGCGGTGGAAATTGTTGTGCTGTCATATTTCCTCCCACTCAGTTCAATCTAGGTGTTTCTGGAAATTCAATATTATACTCTTTTTAGGACCTTATCACTGTGTTGTCAAGTTTCTTAGGGATTCCAGAGAGTTCAGAGAAGACCTCTTCCAATCATTATAACACAATGCCCACTGACCTTCCTTTCTCTCTATCCCCACTCCTCCATACCATCTTCATTGCCTTTCAAATAATTTCACTTTCAAAGCCTCCATGGGGAGCACTATCCAGCACTTCAAACATCCAAAATAAAGTCTATGGCTAAAGAATGTAAAGGAGATCAGTGAAGAAATATTAAGGGGGGAAATATAGCCTTACTAAGGGGATTGGATATAAAAGAGGGAAAACACAGCACTCTACCCTCAATGAAAAAATAAAAGTGTGGTAGAAGATAAAGACTAAACTTTTCCCAGGGGTCTGTCTTGAAGAAAGATACTAAAGAGTGGGGCAGTCACATCAATAAAATAAAAACTATCATCCAGTGAGCTTGCTATTTGTTTTAGGAAATTCATGCCAATGGACAGCTATGGCAAAGTGCAGAAAGGTAGCTAAGGAGCACAATGTCTTTGGATTGAAACTCTGACTCTGTTACTATTTTTGTATCTTCAACAAATCAACAGTTCTACTAAATCTCACTTGTTTCATCTATAAAATGGGAGTGATAATAATAGCTATTTTATGACTATTAAGTGAGATGACAATTAGCATAAAGTAAGTACCACATTAAGTGGTCTATCGTAAGTGCTCAATAAGGTTAATTATTATGACAGTTATAGTGTTCAGAACTTTATAACCTGAGGTAAATAAATTGGTTTTTAGAAGAAATAGAGAATTAGGGAAGATGAAAAAGAACCAGCAGTGGAAATAAGTAGACATCAATTCCAGAAAACCATCTTTCAAGACCAAAGTCAATTCTCAGAATAATTATTTTCACATGATGGGAGGTAGGGAAGTATAGAAACCAGATGATTTACTTGAGCCATTTTTGGTACTCCCTTTCACAATCACAATTATAATGGACACAGTCAGCAATCCTGGCCTGATAAGAGCATGCTTATTAAGGTCTCAGATCCCTCAGGAGTAAAGGTTTGCGATATACTAACAGGTAAGCCCTCAAGACCTGCCCATATAAGAACTGAAAATGAGAGAAATTTATAATGCGCAGTGAGGAGAAGGAAGAGAATGAGTACCAGTTGCCACCTCAAGACCAACTCTGCAAAGTGAGCTGTACTTCATCTTACTAATTTCCCTGTTTCCTCTAAGGAAGAGAGGTCCAGGGAAACCCTAAGGGAATTATTCACTGCACATGTGTGGAGAATTCTATTTCTGCAGTGCAAAGGGTAGACTATGGCAGCCATGAAAATACACCACTCAGATCTCTCAGCTCTCCTGTGGTGAGAGCATAATGACCTCAGCTACTGATTCTCTTGTTTCATCACCATAGTTATGCCAAGGCCATGATTATTCAGGCTGCCCCAGCCAATGATTGAGCATCATGGGGGTATCAAGACAGGCCCATTCCAGAGAAATATAGGACTCTTCTTATGAACAATTTTGATTCTAGAATTCTCCATTGAGCAAATCTTTCTTGATACTTTGCTGCATTCCAAAAATCTCTCCCTACCCCAATTCTCCTTCCATACCTCTTTTCTTTCATAGATATCAGACTGAATCTGAAGGATTTCTTCTACTTCCTCCCTAATAAATCTTTTACAGACTGTGATGATTGATTTTGTGTATAAACTTGACTGGGCTTAGGGATGCCCAGACAACTAGTAAAATATTATTTATGGATGTGTCTGCGGAGTGTTTCCAGAAGAGATTATCATTTGAATTAGTATACTGATATCACTCACCAAGGTGGGTGAGTATCATCTAATCCACTGAGGATCCAAACAGAATAAAAGGGCAGAGGGAAGGTGAATTTACTCTCTTCTCTTGAGCTGCAACATCCATCTTCTGCCCTTGGACATCAACACTGCTGGTTCCCAGGTCTTCAGACTCAAACTGAGACTTACACCATTATTTCCTCTGGTTCTTTGGCCTTTGGGATTGGATAACACTACTGGCTTTCCTGGGCCTTCAGTTTGTAGACAGCAGAACATGGAACTCCTCAGCCTCCATAATTGTGAGACAATCTGTCATAATAAATCTCTTTCTCTATACCTATATAAATCCTATTGTTCTGTTTTGTCTAGAGAACCCTAATACACACATCTAGTCTCATCTTTGTTCTCAGAAGGCTTGAATTAAGGCACTAAGCCAGGAGTCCCCAACCTCTGGGCCACAGACTAGTGCCAGTCCATGGCCTATTAGGAACCAGGCCACATAGCAGGAGGTGAGTGGTGGGCAAGCAAGAGAAGCTTCATCTGTATTTACAGCCACTCCCCATCACTTGCATTACTGCCTGAGCTCCACCTCCTGTCACATCAGTGGCAGCATTAGATTTTCATAGGAGCATGAACCCTGTTGTGAACTATACATACAAGGGATCTAGGTTGCACACTCCTTATGAGAATCTAATGCTTGATGATCTGAGGTGGAACTGAGGCAGTGATGCTAGCACTGGAGAGTGGCTGCAAATACAGACTAACAATAGCAGTGAGATTTGACTGCACAGAGACCATAATAAATCAATCACCTGCAGACTCATAACAAAATAATAATTTCATAATAATTATTATTTCATTATATATTGCAATGTAATAATAATAATAATAAAGTGCACAATAAATGTAATGTGTGTGAATCATCCCCAAACCATCCCCCCACCTTTGGTCCATGAAAAGGTTGTCTTCCACGAAATCAGTCCCTGATGCCAAAAAGGTTGGGAACCACTGTACTAAGCAATGAGTGAACAATCCTACTCCACGTGACATACAGTAGTGAAACTTGAGCAAGTACACCAAGAGACAGTACGAGAACATTTATAGCAGAGGCTCAAAATGGAAAAAAATTACATTCTGACTTCATTTATTGTGATTTTACCTCACATATAAAAATAATCTAACTTAACTTGATAGAAATAAGGAACAAAATCTCAGTTTCCTAGCCATTTCTGCTAAAATAATAAATCTTGAGCTATTATTAAAATATCAATAACAGAACCAAAAATGATATATGATTGTTATTGTGGAGATGTTCTCTTTAGAGAATGGTGACTTCAAAATGCTTCTCCAACTTGCATGCAGAAGATTTTGGTTTTTTTGAGTTGGAGTCTCATTCTGTCGCTCAGGCTGGAGTGCAGTGGTATAACCAAGGCTCACCACAGTCCCAAACTCATGGACTCAGGCAATTCTTCTGCCTCAACCTCCTGAGTAGCTGAGAGTGCAGGTGCACACCACCGTGCCTGGCTAATTTTTTTATTTTTTGTAAAGATGAGGGTTTACTGTGTTACACAGGTTGGTCTCAAACTCCAGGGCTCAAGCAATCCTCCCAACATCATCTTCCCTAAGTGCTGGGATTACAGGTGTAAGCCACCACACCCAGTCAGAAGATAATCTTAAGAAGAAATAAACAGTAGAGAAGGCCAGGTGGATATTTTTTACAATCATGCATACATTTTTATCAGAAAATAATGGGGAAGTTCCACTTAGGATACTAACCAATGTTTTTAAACTAATGGCAAAAATCTGACAATAAACTTAAATGTCCAACAACATCAGAATGGATAAATACATTACAGTATATCCCATAATGGAATGTAAGTTCAAAATTTTTTAGCTATAGTCCTGAAATCCAAAATTCAGAAAAAGGTGTTTTATAAGGCCGGACTCGGTGGCTCAGCCTGTAATCCCAGCACTTTGGGAGGTCGAGGTGAGTGGATTACCTGAGCCCATGGGTTCAAGATCAGCCTGGGCAACTTGGCAAGACCTCATCTCTACAATAAATAAATAAATTAGCCGGGCGTGGTAGCGCGTGTCTGCAGTTCCAGCTACTTAGAGACTGAGGCAGAAGGATCAGTGGAGCCCAGCAGGTCAACACTGGGGAGGCCATGGGTGTGCCACTGCACTCCAGCCTAGGCAACAGAGTGAGACTTCAACTCAAAAAAAAGGTGTTTTATTGAGTTTCAGGAAGCTTATTTTGTGACAAAACCTGACCTAGATTGATACGTGGCTATGTATCCTACTTTGTATGAATATTTATACACTTATTTGCCAAAACATTACTGTTTTATTACAGAGTGCAATGCCAGAGCCTACTGATAGTATCACATAATAGATGATGTGTGCACAATGTTCTTTTCTAAAATTGGTAACATTCTGAATTCCAAAATGAAAAACCCAAAATAGTAGTGGGTAGGATGGTGTCGACCTTAGCTATACAGCAGTAAAAAAAGAATGACCCATAGCTATAAGTATTAAAACAAATATCAAAAACATTATATTGACTGAAAAAAGCTGAATATTTCAATTTATGAAAAGGACAAAAATAAGCAGATATATATGATACATAATCTATGCATAAATACATAGATGGTGAAAGCACAAGAAAACTATTCCTATACACTTTAGACATTCTTTTTAGATATTATGCATTTCACAACTTAAAAAATTTGAAATAATCTTGCATACAGAAGCCCCTATTGCTTCTTCAGATTTTATATGTGAGTCATCTTTCTACTTTCTGGAGTCATACATAACAAATCTGTTCACTTTTTCTACATGATGGAACTGTAGGAGTTTGAAAGCAATGATTGTGTTGACCACCTCACACCAAATATGTTCTATTCATTCATTATTATTTATTTTGTGGGAAATGATGGGTTTTTTAAGAGGATTAGATTCTGGCTAAAATGTGTAGAATGCCAAGAATAGGCATTTAGACCAATGGAACGGGATAGAGATTCTGGAAGCAAAACTTCAATTTCTCAACCAACTCAACTTCAACAAAGCCTCCACCATCAACCACTGGGGAGAGGAGAACCTATTAAGCAAATGGTGCTGGGAAAACTGGCTGGCCACATGCAGAAGATTAAAACAAGACCCTTACCTATCTCCATAACAAAAATCAACTCTAAATGGATCAAAGACCTAAACATAAAACCTCAAACTATAAGAACCTTAGAAAACATGGGAGACACCCTTATGGAAATTGGAACTGGCAACTAATTCCTGATCAAAAACCCAAGTGCCCATGCCATAAGAGATAAGATAGACAAGTGGGACCTCATCAAACTAACAAGCTTCTGCAAAGCAAAAGAAACCACTGAAAGAGTGGGGAAACAGCCCCTGGACTGGAAAAAAAATATTTGCTGACCATATATCTGACAAAGGCCTAATATCTGGGATCTACAAGGAACTGAAACATGCCGAAAAGAAAAAAAACCCATTAAAAAGCAGGCAAAAGATACGAATACACACTTCTCAAAACAAGATATACGAGCAAGCAGCAGATACATGAAAAAATGCTCAGCCTCACTGGTCATCAAAGAAATGCAAATTAAAATCATACTGAGATACCACCTAACTCCAGTCAGGATGGCCATCAGCAATAACTCAGAAAACAACAGATGCTGGAGAGGATGCAGCAAAAAGGGAACACTTCTACACTGTTGGTGGGAGTGTAAACTAGTACAGCCTCCATGGGAAACAGTGTTATGATTCCTAAAAGATCTAAAAATCGACCTCTCATATGACCCTGCAACCCTCCTCCTGGGAATATACCAGGAGGAACTCAAATCACTCTATGAAAAAGATGCAAAACCTGCACACGCATGTTTATGGCAGCATTATTCACAATAGCAAAAACATGGAACCAATCATGCTGCTCATTGAAAGAGGACTGGATAAAACAAAAAAAAGTGATACATACACATGATGGAATATTACACAGCCATAAAGAAGGACAAAATTATGAACTTCACAGCAACTTGGATGGACTTAGAGTCTATAATACTGAATGATCTATCACAGACACAAAGAACTGAGTATCACATGTTCTCACTCATAAGTTGGACCTTGACCAACTATCGTAATACTATAAGAAAGGGATTGGCAGTAGTGGGAGACTGCCAGAGAAGGGTGGGGGTGGGATTGGTAGTAGTGGGAAACTGCCAGGGGAGGGGGGTGGTACACTTCATCAACAAAGGTACCTGCATAACGAACATTTGTATACCTAATCATGAATTTTACCCTACATATTTAAAAGAAAAAACATTTTTTTAATGTGTAGACTCTATGGAAGGTGAGGGAAGGAGAAGATGAAGTTCTCCCACTCCCTTGCCCAGGGGGAAGGGTACAAAAGGAGTGGTCTTGGGATTCTCAGACCTTGTCACTCTGAAACAAAAATGTTCCTGATATTGTTGAAATTCAGGACTCCAGAGCCCCTGAGGGGACAGCTGGGAGGTTGAACATTTGCCCCATCATGTGTCTAGCTAGGAAGTCTAGAATAGGGTCCCAAGAGACACTACATGCAATAAGCCCACAGCTTTTCCTGACTCCTGTTCCTGAGGACAGATAACCAGCCTGAGTCATTAGGAAAGGACAATCACTGAGGCTCCCACCAATTCTTTTGAGGAGAAGTAGGAGAGGCAGATCAAACAGAGAAAGACCCACATCCAGTGATGAAGACAAGATCTGAGGATGGTCAAAATTTCCAAGAGCTGAGGAGGCAGAGATGGAAGATACTGGTCGCACACATGCACACATACATACACTCATACATGTATACACACTCCTATTCCTTCCTCCTTTTCTGCTAGTTCCTCACTGTCAGCCAGATATTACCTAGCTCTCCTGATCATCATGAGGAAAGCCTAGAATTAATATTCATTATCTCGATGAGTGTCCAACCTCAAGTCAATGCAGGTCAGCCATTCTCAAGCTCCTGGCAATGACCAAGACATGGTAACTGAGTAGCAGCAGTACCCAGGATCCGTGTATTATGCATGAACAATTCAGTCTCAGCCCATTCGACCACACATGACTTTCAGAATCATTCTATGTCACCACCCAAGCACAGTAACAAGCTCCACAATAATTGATAGTTCGACAAGCTCTGTTTCATTGTTTTTTAACTCAAGCCTCAGAATCATTTGAGGTAGGTTTATTTAACTTCATTTCACAATTGATGCTCTGAGAAGTTAAATGACTTGACCTAGATGGTATAGCTGGACTTCAAACCTGAGTCTGCACAGCCTAAAGTAGATGCTTTATCATGGTACTACTCGGTCAGAGCTATAGCCACTCAAAAGCATGAGGATGCTATTGTGACAGTGACAGTTACAACTCTTTATTAAAGTTTATAGAAGCCCAACTTCCCACAGATGGTGGGAAACATGAAAAGTAACATATCGGGTGACCAGTCATTCCAGTCTTTCCAGGACTGAAGAGGTTCCCCAGAAGTGGCCCTTTCTGCTTTCAAAGCAAAAAAAGTCCTGGGCAAACAAGAGGACTAGTTAATCGCCCCCAGAAAGCATCCTCATTTCGTTAAATCTATCAAGAGAAACAAGAATATCAAAAAAAGCTAATCTTTGATGAGCACTGAACATGACCTAGCCATTGTTCTAGTTCTGCACATTTCTTATCTAATCTAATCCTCACAGCAATGCTGAATTAGGCACTGTTATTGCCCTCTTTAAGCAGAAGCAGAAAGTGAAACCAGTAAGACTGGGCAACTTGTTCAGTATCAGCCCATGGGCTGTTGACCAAATGAACGTTTGTCATACCCAGAGAGAATGAGTTTTAGCACCACATCCAAGAGTGTGGCATTAGCATAGGCTGGCAATGCCTGCTCACCATTGAGTTGCACAAGTTAGATTCTCGTCTTTAATCTTACATCATAGGTCCTAAGAAAACCTTCAAATGAGCCTAGTATTTTGTTGCTTTTTAACAGTCCCATATGGTAGGTTTATGTTTACATCTTACAAATGAATATAAGGCTCAGAGGAAATACATAATTTACCCAAAATATACGAGGTAATTGAGATTTAAAGCTGGGAGGTATGTCATTTAACATTTTTAGTGCATTCATCTTCAATCTGTGAGAGCAGCCATGTGAACTATGCCCAAAAAAGCCACAGGGACAGGGCTGCCCAAGGCTTTTCTGGAGTCCACCCCTCACACCAGTTTACCTAGAATGTGGGTCATGGGGTCGAGGATTATTTTAGAGCTTTAAGATTTAACATCTGCTCTGATGGCTTTCAGACTTGCTTCGGGCCTATTGGCCCTTTCTTTTGGTTGATTTCTCCTTTTTGAAATGGGAAACTTTATCCACTGCCTGCCCCACTCTAGTATACTAGAAGTAAATAACTTGTTTCTGATTTCACAGGCTCAAGGGTGGCAGGATCTTGCCTTGAGTCTCAGATGAGACTTTGGACTTTGGAGTTGACATTGGAACAAGTTAAGACTTTGGAGATTAATGCCTGCAATTTTTTTAGGCTGAGGGTGCGTGCTACCAGTGACTCTACCATTCTGGGGGTCTGGAGGGTGGGAGCCTCATTCCCACGACTCCACAAGTGAATGCACCAGTGGCAATTCTGCTTGGGGCTCCAACTCCATATTTTCCCCCGTAGCAGGCTTCTGTCTGAGCATCCAGGCTTTCCCACACATCCTCTGAAATCCAAGTTGAAGCTGCCAAGCCACCATGACTCTTACATTCTGCACACCTGTAGACTTAACACCATGTGGAAGCCACCAAGGCTGACTGATTGTGCCCTCCCAAGCAGCAACCTGAGCTTTACCTGGTGCCCTGAACTGCTGCTGGAGCCAGAGCAGCAGGGATACAGGGAGCAGAGTCCCAAGGAGGCAAAGGACAGCAGTGACCTGGACCAGGCCCCCAAAACTATTCCATCCTCCTAGACCTCTGGACCTGTGATGGGAAGAGCTGCCTCAAAGATTTCTGAAATTCCTTTGAGGCCTTTCCCCACTGTTTTGACTATCAACATTTGAATCCCTTTGAGCCATACTAACCTCTCTAGCAAGTGGCTGCTCCACAGGCTGCTTAGATTTCTCTCCTGGAAAAGTTCTTTCCTTCTCTACCACATGGCCAGGCTGCAAATTTTCTACACTCTGCCTCCCTTTCAATTGTAAGTTCCAACTTTACGTCACTCCTTTGCTCCCATATCTGATCACAGACTCTTATAGGAAGCCACACCACCTCTTGAACATGCTGTTGCTTAAAAATTTCCTCCACCAAATACCCTTAGTTTTCACTCTCAAGTTCAACCTCCCACAATGCCAAGGACGTGGACCCAATGCAGCCAAGTTCTTTCCTAAGGTGTAACAAGGGTGACCTTGACCTTCAATCCAGTTCTCAATAAGTTCCTCATTTCCATCTGAGACCTTGTCAGCCTGGCCTTCACTGTCTATATATATATATATATATATATATATATATATATATATTTTTTTTTTTTTTTTTTTTTTTTTTTTTTAGTTGGAGTCTCACTCGGTCGCCCAGACTGGAGTGCAGTGGCCGCTCCCGGCCACTGCAGCCTCGACCTGCTGGGCTCCAGCGATCCTTCCTCCTCAGCCTTCCGAGTAGCCGGAATTACAGGCATGTGCTACCACGCCCGGCTGATTTTTTGATTTATTGTAGAGATGAAGTCTCGCTGCCCAGGCGGGTCTCGAACCCGCGGGCTCAGGCAATCCACTCACCTCAGCCTCCCAAAGGCGTGGGATTACAGGCTGAGCCACCAAGCCCGGTTCACTGTCTATATTTTTAACCAGCATTTTTGTGACAGTCACTTAACAAGTCTCTAAGAAATTCCAAACTTTCCCTCATCTCCCTGTCTTCTTCTGAGCTCTCCAAACTCTTCTAGCCTCTGCTGGCTACCCAAAGCCGCTTACATATCTTCAGATATCTTTACAGCAATGCCCTGCTCCTAGATACCAATTCTCTTACTAGTCCTCTTTGCTATGTGTGGTGGCAGGTTTGGTATGGCCAGAGTCATGGGGGTGAAAGTATTCACCAAAACTATGAATTAAGAAAGGTAGGTTTATTAAAAGGAAGATATATTGTGAAGGGTACAATGGGCAGAGGCAACAGAGAGTATTTGCTGCCTGCCAAGAGGCAGGGGCTAGATAGAAGTATTTATAAGACTATATCAGGTTCGGTGTGGGCCAGGGAACTGTCTTTGGGGGAGACCTGCAAAAGGAAATTTCCAGAGGCTTGTGAAGCAGCTGATTAATGGTGGTGGTTTTTTTTTTTGGTTTTTTGGGTTTTTTTGAGTTGGAGTCTCACTCTGTTGCCCAGGCTGGAGTGCAGTGGTCACTCCCGGCCATCGCAGCCTCAACTTGCTGGACTCCGGTGATCCTTCCACTTCAGCCTTCCAAGTAGCTGGAACTACAGGTGCGTGCTACCATGACCGGATAATTTTTTGATTTATTGTAGAGATGAGGTCTTGCCAAGTTGCCCTAGCGGGTCTCAAACCCCCGGGCTCAGGCAATCCACTCACCTCAGCCTCCCAAAGCACGGGATTACAGGCTGAGCCACCGAGCCCCGCTGGTGTTTTGTTTTTTAAGATACAGTTAATTAACAGCAATAGTTAACAGTTAACTGCCTCTTGTTTGCCCTGCAATTACCAGTGAATGACTGTATTTTGTTTACTGGAAGTTAACGGCAAATGTTTTACAGCCGGCTAATTAGCATTTACAGCTCCTTGCTGTTATAAGTGTCTTTGTAAATCTTTATCTTGAGGTCCTTTTCCTTAATATAATTTACCAAATTGTCACTGGCCTAGTTGGGCTGCATATTTCTCCACACTTTTTGTGTTGCTATAAAGGGATACCTGAGGCTGGGTAACTTATAAAGAAAAGAGGTTCACCTGACTCACAGTTCTGCATGGCAGCCCTGGCATCTGCTCACTTCTGGTGAGGCCTCAGGCAGCTTTTATTTGTGGTAGCAGGCAAAGGGGAAGCAGGAATGTCACGTGGCCAGAATGGACGCAAGAAAGAGAGAAGGAGGTGCCAGGTGCTTTTAAACAACCAGCTCTTGCCTGGCTCAGTGGCTCAGCCTGTAATCCCGGCGCTTTGGGAGGCCAAGGTGAGTGGATTGCCTGAGCCCGCGGGTTCGAGACCCACCTGGGCAACTTGGCGAGACCTTGTCTCTACAATAAATAAAAAAAAATTAGCTGGGCGTGGTAGCACGTGCCTGTAGTTCTGGCTACTTGGAAGGCTGAGGCGGAAGGATCACCGGAGCCCAGCAGATCGAGGCTGCAGTGGCCAGGAGCAGCCACTGCACTCCAGTCTGGGTGACAGAGTGAGACTACAACTCAAAAAAAAAAAACCAGCTCATGTGTGCACTAATAGAACAAGAACTCACTAATTACTGCAAGAATGACACCAAGGATATGCCCCCATGATCCAAACACCTCCCACCAGGTCCCACCTTAAACACTGAGGATCATATTTCAACATGAGATCTGGAAGAGCCAAACATCCAAACCATATCATATACAAAGTATGTACATCATTTACAGAAACTGAAGCTGAGAAAGGATAAGAGTATATGTAAGTTGAGAGGATTACACAGCTAGGAAAGACAAAGAATGAAAGAAACCAAACCCAACACTCCTAGTGACTGATGATGTTGATAATGTTGTTGACGGTAATGATGATAGCACTTGTATTTGTAAAATAATTTGAGTTTGTAAAGTTATTTCATCCACATTAACTCACTTAAAGGGTCCTCAAAAGAAAAAGAGGGTAGACCACTCCCACTGTACCAAGAATACCTGAGTCGTTGCTATGAACTAAGTAGATTCTTAATTATCTTCCCTAAAACACACAAACACACACACATACACACACACACACACACATCCACTCAATGATTTTCTAGTAAATGCGTATCCCCAAGATAGTTTATTCAAATTTCACAAGCCTATGAAATTCATAGCTTTCTTATTTTAAAAAGAGAATAAAGTGTGGATTCTAAGACCTAGGAAGGTCTTTCCAACTGATCTCCAGTTCAACCTCATCCAAAAAGGTCTATGGGACAACTTACTAGATAGCTAAAATGAAAAATTAACCTACCCCCCAAAATCTCCCTTTATCATTGGTCGGAGTTCACACCTATATACATGTTTACATGCCTGCCACAAACAGACACTAGCGCAACTCTGTGACCTTTAAGAAGATCACAGAGCTACTTGGAAGGCTGAGGCGGAAGGATCACCGAAGCCCAGCAGGTCGAGGCTGCAGTGGCTGGCAGTGGCCACTGCACTCCAATCTGGGTGACAAAGTGAGACTCCAACATAAAAAAAAAAAGAAGAAGATCACAGAAAACAGGAAAAAAAGCTTTTGAATTACACAAATTTTTAGAATCTATTTTTAAGCAAGATTTTCTCCAATTGTTCTACTTTAAATGGAAAAATCACTGTCTTTGACTTCCTACTCCTGGGCTTTTCTGATACACAAGAACAGTCTCCTCTCTTGTTTGGGCTCTTCCTGGGCATGTACCTGGTCACTGTATTGGGGAACCTGCTCATTATCCTGGCCATTAGCTCTGGCCTTCATCATATAAAAAATTATAAATGGATTAAAGATTTAAATGTAAGACCAGAAACTGTGAGCTACTAGTAGAAAACATAGAAGAAACTCTTCAAGAAATTGAACTGAGCAAAGATTTTTTTTAATAAGATTTCAAAAGCACAGGCAACAAAAGCAGACATAAACTAATGGGATTGTATAAAATTAAAATGCTTCTGCACAGCAAAGGAATTAATCAATAAAGTGAAGAGACAATTTATAGAATGGGCAAAAGTGTTTCCAAACTATGCATCTGACAAGAAGTTAATAGCTAGAATATATAGGGATTCAAACAACTCAATAGCAAAAATAATAATAATAATAATAGTAATCTGGGCGTTAAATGGGCAAAAGGCCTAAACTAACTGTTCTCAAAAGAAGACATATGAATGGCCAACAAGTATATGAGAAAATGCTCAACATCAGTAATCATCAGAGAAATGTAAAGCAAAACAATTACAATAATATATCACTTCACCCCAGCTAAAATGGCTATTATCAAAAAGAAAAAAAAAATGCCAGAGAGGATGGAGAAAGAGAACTCTTATACACTGTTGGTAGATTTGAAAGTACAGCCATTATGGAAAACAGTATGGAGATTCCTCAAGAAGTTAAAAATAGAACTACCATATGATCCAGCAGTTCCATTACTAAGTATATAGCCAAAAGAAATGAAATCAGCATGTTAAATTAAAACCACACTGAGATACCACCTAACTTTAGTCAGAATGGCCATAATCAATAACTCAAACAACAACAGATGCTGGAGAAGATGCGGTGAAAAGGGAGCACTTCTACACTGTTGGTGGGAGTGCAAACTAGTACAGCCTCTGTGGAAAACAGTGTGGCAATTCCTAAAACAACTAAAATTCAACCTTCCATACAACCCCTCAGACCCTCTTCTTGGAGGGTCTGGAGGAACTCAAATCACTCTATGAAAAAATACCTGCACATGCATGTTTATATATTCTGTTCTCTCACAATAGAAAAAACATGGAACCAACTGTGCTACCCATCGAAAGAGGACTGGATTTTTAAAATGTGGTACATATACACGATGGAATATTACGCAGTCATAAAGAATGACAAAAATATGAACTTCACAGCAACTTGGATAGACTTAGAGTCTATAATATTGAGTGATCTATCACAGAAACAAAGAACTGAGTACCACATGTTCTGACTCATAAGCAGATCTTGAACAATTATCATAATACTATAAGAAAAGGATTGGCAGTAATGGGAAACTGCCAGGGCAGGGGGTAGGCAGGATTGGCAGTAGCAGGAATATGCCAAGGGAGGAGCGGGCACACCTCATCAACAAAGGTACCTGCATAATGAACATTTGTATACCTAACCCTGAATTGTACCCCATATCTTTAAAATTAAAAAAATTTTTTTAAAGAAAGAGGACTGGATTTTTAAAATGTGATACATATACATGATGGAATATTGTGCAGCCATAGAGAAAAACAAAATTATGAACTTTGCAGTAACTTGGATGGACTTAGAGTCTATACTTCTGAGAGATCTATCACAGAAACAAAGAACCGAGCACCACATATTCTCACTCATAAGCAGAACTTGAACAATTATTATAATACTATAAGAAAGGGTTTGGCAGTAATGGGAAATACCAGGGGAGGGGTGGGTGGGATTGGCAGTAGTGGGAAACTGCAGTGGGGGGCACATCTCATCAACAACTGTACCTGCATAATGAACATTCATATACATAACCCTGAATTGTACCCCACGTCTTTAAAATTAAAAAAAATTTTAAAAGAGAGATCAGCATGTTGATGAGACATCTGCATGATATGTTTATTGCAAGGTTATTCACAACAGTCAAGATATAGAATCAACCAAAATGCCCATCTAATGATGACTGGATAAAGAAAATGTGGTATACTTATACAATGGAATACTATTCAGTCATAAAATAGAATGAAATCCTTTGTTTGTGGCAACATGGAATAACCTAGAGGGCATTATGTTAAGTAAAATAAGACAGGCACACAAAGACAAACGCTGCATGATCTCACTCATATGGAATCGTAGAAATTGATCTCATCGAAGTAGAGTAGAATAGTGTTTACCAGAGTCTGGGAAAAGGAGGGAGATGGGGGACTAGGAGAGGTTGGTCAGTGAGCACAAAGTTTCAATTAGACAAGAAGAAAAAATTGCAGTGTCTTGATACCCAATAGAGTAACTATAGCAAATAACAATCTATCGTAGTCAACACACAAAAACAAAATACCTAGGTATCTTCCTAACCAGAGATGTGAAAGACCTTTACAATGAAAACTACAAATCACTGCTCAAAGAAATCAAAGATGACACAAACAAACAGAAAAATATTCCATTCTCATAGACTGAAAGAATCAATATTGTTAAGACATCCATACTACGGAAGGCAATCTACAGATTTAACACAATACCCATTAAATTACCAGCAGCATTATTCTCAGATCTGGAAATAACAATACAATGGAATTCATGTGGAAACATAAATGACCATGAAACACCAAAACAATCCTCAGCAAAAAAAAGCAGGAGGTATCACACTCCCAGACTTTAAACTTCATTATAAAGCTACAATAATCAAAACACCCTGGTATTGGTACAAGAACAGACATACAGACCAATGGAACAGGATAGAGATTCTGGAACCAAAGCCTCAATTTCTCAACCAACTCATCTTTGACAAAGCTTCCACCACCAACCACTGGGGAGAGGAGAACCTATTCAGTAAATGGTGCTGAGAAAACTGACTGACCACATGCAGAAGATTAAAACAAGACCCTTATCTATCACCAGATACAAAAATCAACTCTAAATGGATCAAAGACCTAAATATAAAACTTCAAACCATAAGAACCTTAGAAAACGTGGGAAACACCCTAATGGAAATTGGAACTGGCAACCAATTCCTGATCAAAACCCCAAGAGCCCCTGCCATAAGAGATAAGATAGACAAGTGGTACCTCATCAAACTGACAAGCTTCTGCAAAGCCAAAGAAACCATCAAGAGGGCAGGGAGACAGCCCAAGGACTGGGAAAAAATATTTGCCAACTGTATGTCTGACAAAAGTCTAATATCTAGAATCTACAAGGAATCAAACATGCCAAAAAGAAAAGAACAAACAGTGCCATTACAAAGCAGGCAAAAGATATGAATAGACACTTCTCAAAACAAGACATACGAGCAGCCAACAGATACATTAAAAAATGCTCAGCCTCACTGGTCATCAAAGAAATGCAAACTAAAACCACACTGAGATACCACCTAACTCCAGTTGGGATGGCCATCATCAATAACTCAAAAAACAACAGATGTTAGAGAGGATCCAGGGAAAAGGGAACACTTCTACACAGTTGGTGGGAGTGTAAAGTAGTACAACCTCTGTTGAAAATTCCTAAAAGATCTAAAAATCGACCTTCCATATGACCCCGCAATCCCCCTACTGGGAATATACCCAGAGAAACTCAAATCAATCTATGAAAAAGTAACTGCACACGCATTTTTATTGCAGCATTTTTCACAATAGCAAAAACATGGAACCAACTGTGATGCCCATCAAAAGAGAACTGAATTTTAAAATGTGGTACATATACATAGTAGAATATTACACAGCCATAAGGAAGTACAAAATTATGAACTTCACAACAACTTGGATGGACTTAGGGTCTATAATACTGAGTGATCTATCACAGAAACAAAGAACTGTGTATCACATGTTCTCATTCATAAGTGAACCTTGAACAATTATCATAATACTATAAGAAAAGGATTGCAGTAGTGGAAAATTGCCGGGGGAGAAGGGATTGGCAGTAGTGGGATTCTGTCAGGGGATAGGGGGCACACCTCATCTACAAGGGTACCTGCATAACGAACATTTATATATTTAACCCTGAATTATTCATCGCATCTTTAAAATAAAAATGTTTTAAAACAATGTATTGCATATTTTAAGATAGCTAGAAGATTTTGTTTTTTTGTTTCGTGTGTGTGCCAATACAACTATATTTAGATGAACTTTGAAATTTGAATTTTACATGATTTTTCTTCTACCATGAAATATTACCAGAATTGTTTTGTTTCCAACCATTTAGAAATGTAAAACCCATTCTTAGCTTGTCAACTGAACAGAAATATGTAATATCCTAGATATACCAACCCCTGTTCTCTTAATTCCCTCTATAAATAATAAGTCTGTGCTGCTTCTTCTTGATATAATGACTTCTGGTTTTATTTTATTTTGCAATAGGAGGTGAGAGTTCTTGCTCACACCCATTTTCCGCCAGTGTCTCAACCCTATCATGTTCACTGACTGAAGCCTCCAGGATTTTTTTCAGCTGTTCTAGCTGAAGACTCTTCTTCTTTATGGGAGCCCTCCTTCCAGAAACCTATTCTAATCCAATTTTATCTCCTGGTCCTGCACCCAGGATTAAGACCAGGCTGTTTCCTGAAGTAGGACACAGATGATGTTGTTGTCTGTGTCTCTTAATTCCTGCGGCAGGCCTGTCTGTGCCTCCATCCCCCCTCCACTATCCATTTGATGGGGAAACACATCATCTGTCCTATGCAAGTCTCCCACAATGCACAACCTCTGTTATCCCCTGCGAGTGTTCGTAGATTCCTTCCCATTTTCCTGGCAGGACACCTTGGTATAGTGGCATCAGCACTCTCAACAGGTACTGTGTCTGCCTGTCCTGCCCCCAGTGACACCAGGATAGAGGATGGAGAGTAGTTTCAGATGGCATTGGCCTAATCAATCCACCAGGACATCCCTGTCTCCACAATTCTTCTGGCCCCAGCAACTCTGATGGCCATGGGAGCCATCTGTCTTTCAGAATTACAAACTACTCTTTCCAGAACACTCTTTATTTCATGAGTACAACAGATTATTGACTCTTCTCAAGTCAAAGGACACCACCTCTGTTTCTTCCAAAGTCACTCATTCCTTATTATCATGGTCTCTCTCCTGTTTCCTGCCATAGGGGCAGTCACTAGTCCAACCTCTTGAGAACAGGCTGTGGGAGCTAAGTGAGAACTGTAACATGATGAAGTAGTTCTTTAGGTGACAGAGTGGGCAGCTAGAACACCAGGATGTGAGCGGTT
This sequence comes from Cephalopachus bancanus, assembly GCA_027257055.1. Lineage (NCBI taxonomy): Eukaryota > Metazoa > Chordata > Mammalia > Primates > Tarsiidae > Cephalopachus > Cephalopachus bancanus. Next base: position 28,176,642 of record JAPVLO010000003.1, read on the forward strand.
TTTTCCCTGTGGCTGAACTAGTTTGTGCATCCCCATCTTCTGCTTGAGATTCACCTTACCCCTGATGGGCAGGTGTCTCTCCTCCTGATGTGCCCCTCACCCCAGCTACCTGGTGCATCAGTTACTCCTCCCCTACCTTCCTCTACCTTTTTAGAAAAGGGTAGAATCTCTCAGCTCCACGGCCCCATTTTTAGCTCTCTGATCACTGTGGATTTGTTTCTGTATATATATTATATTACCACTGTTTTACGAAGGCCTCAAGGAGGGGTAGGAATGCATGGAGCCGATTCAACATCAGTTATTGAAAACTCAAGAGTATTTTTCAAACCTCTGATTTCCTCTTTTCAGCCTGACATGCTAATAAAATCTTACATCTTTGTCCTGCAAATGGGAACCAATATTCCTTTGAAGGATATCAAATTATGCAGCACATCTCTCAAGTCACAGGTGACTGTTAGAAGCCAGAACCCAGTTTTTATGAAATCTGTGAGAAATTCTTCAACCCATGGTACAGCTCACCAAGTTTCTCAGGACATGAATTAAATTGCTGGAAGGGAGGAGCCTTCTCATCTCACCCTCAAAACTGTTGAAAATCCCCAGCAGTATGTACATGTTCACAAACTGGCCAGATGGGGTTGAAAGCATGCCTACTTCCTTGGGAAATGATTAACAGGAGCATATATCGGGCAGAGATGGACCCCTCAGTCAGTGGCCTCAAAGCCTACAGCCTCTTGCCTGCTGTGCCTGCCTTCTCCCCACTAGAAAGCTGCATGATCAGTTTGCCCAACTCCCTAAGGAGCATAATTAGAAAGTAACAGGCCAAGGGGATGGTCCTCATGTCCAGCAATGGGAGCAGAGTACCCTGAAGACCCCCCCCAGGGCCAGATCTTTGCATGAACACACCCTACACAGCCACCACACCCTGGGCTGGCTCTAAGAGGAAGAAGAGTCAGTGGGGATAAGCCTCCCCTGATCCCCATCCCAGGTACTGGCAAAGCAAACAACCATTCTGGAGCAGGGATGGGCAAACTGGTCCAGGTTAGATCCAGCTTGTTTGTGGAGCTACAAATGGTTTTTCACACTTTTAAAAGGTTGAAAAATAAAAAGGAATTGTATTTCTTGACCCATGACATTTATGTAAAATTCTAATTTGTGTTTTCTAAATAAAGTTTTATTGACACATGGCCACCCCTATGTTCCATTCTGTCTGTGGCTTTTCCCACAAACAGTACGGCCATCTGGCCCTTTACAGAAAAAGTCTGCTGACCCCTATTCTAGAACAAACCAAAGGTCTGGAAATGGGGAGTTTTTGAGTTTTTGTTTTGTTTTGTGTCAGGATCTCACTCTGTCACCCAGGCTAGGTTCAGGTGATCCTCTTGCCTCAGCTTCCTGAGTAGCTGAGACTACAGGTATGTGCCACCATGCCCAGTATTATTATTATTATTATTATTATCATCATCATCATCATCATCATCATCATTATTATTATTTTAGAGACAAAGTCTCACTATACTGCCTATGCTGGTCTCGAACTCCTAGCCTCAAGCAATCCTCTTGCCTCAGACCCCTAAATTGCAGGGATTACAAGGATGAGCCACTGCACATGGCTGGAAATGAGGAGTCTGTAGGCAGTAGAACTGGGTTACAGAATCCCCAACAATCCTGGTTGTCTGAAAACAATGACTTGAAGATCCAGTTTTTAAACATGATTCTCATTTTCTATGAAAGGCACATCTAAATAAATTGCACATCCTTTTTTAAATGTAAGACTTTAAATTCACTAAGAAATCTCACTCTTTGAACGAAACTCTGTGGTGAATTATTCTAAGAAAGGAGATAGTTTTTGTCCTATATATGATACCACGTGTTGATCCAAGGGCAAGAGGCAGCATAGTGTATGGGGGGAGCCAGGCATGGGCCTTGGGGTAACCCTGACTCCAGGTGTGATGCAGGAGGGCCATCTGCTTGTGAATTGACCACAGGTACAGGTAAGTAAGGTCTATCCTTAGGGACTGCAGTGGGCTGAATGGTGATTCCAAAAAGCCATGTCTACCTCTCAATCCCCAGAATGTCAGAATAGAACTTTATTTGGAAACAGGATCTTTGCAGATGTACTTAGTTGAGGATCTCAAAATGAGATCATCCAGGACTTAGAGTGGGCCCTAAATTCAATGACTTCAGGTGTCTGTTTCAGAAGACAAGAGAGCACATAGAAGAGACCACATAAAGGTAGAGGCAGAGTTTGGAGTAATGCAGCCACAAACAATGTCTGGGGCCACCAGGAGCTGGAAGAGGAAGGAAGGATCCTCCCTAGAGCTTCCGGAGGGAGCTCGGACTTGCTAACACCTCAATCTTGGACTTTCGGTCCCAGGATCAAGAGAGTCAAGTTCTGGTGTTTTAAAACTTCCCCGTCTGTGGTCACTGGTTACAGCAGCCCCATGACGTCAATACAGGGACCAGTTCACATCTTCTCTCCCTTCTCACATTCCCCCTTCCCCAACTCCCAATAGCAAACAGGACTTGGGCACCACAGCCATGGAGAGGGGAGGAAGGGAAGGGCGCAAGGTGGCTCTGCTATATTATAGTAGGGGAACTTCAGGACAGGCTCCAGGACCAAGATCCCAGGACAAGACTAGGTTTGGGAGAGGAGGTCATGGGTTTGGACAGGCTGAGCTCAAATGCTCCTGGAACCTCCAGTCTAGGGAACACACAGTTCTGGCCTCAAACAGATGAGCCAAAGGTGACCATTGGAGAGTCATAGGCAGAGGGGCATCCTGCACAGCACCCAGGTTGTTTTCAAACTATAAAAAAGTTACTATGAGCCGGGCTTGGTGGTTCAGCCTGTAATCCCACGCCTTTGGGAGGCTGAGGTGAGTGGATTGCCTGAGCCCGCGGGTTCGAGACCCACCTGGGCAGCGAGACCTCATCTCTACAATAAAAATCAAAAAATCAGCCGGGCATGGTAGCACATGCCTGTAATTCCGGCTACTTGGAAGGCTGAGGCGGAAGGATCGCCGGAGCCCAGCAGTTCGAGGCTGCGATGGCCGGGAACGGCCACTGCACTCCAGTCTGGGCGACAGAGTGAGACTCCAACTCAAAAAAAAAAAAAGTTACTATGGAGGAGTTATTAAAGTCACAGAGAGCCCAAACACAAAGCCAAGGGTCTGTGCATCCTCCGAGATTTGAAGCCCCCTTTGCCCACAGGATGTGGGGGCCAGAGCAAGAGAAGCTGAGAATGGAGCATTTAGCCAAGTTAATCCCAGAGCATTGAAGGGTTTGTGGTTCTAAAGAGCACTAGCTACTCTCCAAGGAAACAAAGTGCCATAAATCAGGCCTGTATGCTCTCCCCGCTCCCTTTAAGTGACTGGCCTCTGGGGTGCTCCTCCATCACTGCAGAGTCTGTGGAGCCTGGGTCCAGCAAATTCATGTCTACCCATCCATCTTGGGAAAATACTGACAAGTGCCCAAAGAGCCCTCCCAGCTACTCCATAGCATTCCTTCCAGCTACTGTTCTAAATGTTCATCATGAGCAAACTGGTTAAATGAAAGTATGACTCAACACATCAGGGAACCTTTTGCAGCAGAAAAAACAAAAGGAGCAGATTCATACATATTGACAAAGTTGTCCAGGACTAAATAAGAAAAAGAAAAATACAGAAGAGTATTTGGAACACAAGCTCATCTATCTAAACACAGAACAAGTAAAAATGATACAGTTTTATAGGTACATGATGGTCACAAAGGGTTCTGAAACACAAAGGAAAAGTTCTGGAAAGACTCAAAGAGAACTGGAAAGAATATAGCTTCTGGTCCCCAGAGGCTGGGGGATAGGGTCACTGCAGCAAGATTGTGTTTTGTTTAATGCATCTCAAACTTTGTTTATGAAAATAAATTCAGTGGTCCTTGTGTAGCTTGCTGTTGAATGAAGGCTAAAATACAGGCTGCAGGGTGCAGGCCCTGCACCCCCCCAATTCCCTCCCCCCAGGAGGTCCTACCCGCTCCTGATGTCTTTGGTGCCAAGGGCCACCAGGAGACTGAAGGAGGACTGGGCTGAGCAAAGGGCACAGTCGTCACGGGCCAGGAGGTTCCCTGGCTTTCCAGGATCCAGGCTCTGTGGGCCTGCTCCAGTGGGGTCTGCAAGCAAAGCCTGTAGACAGCGCGATCCGAGTCAGCCTCGTTTGCCATCCTCGGGGACGTCCAGACCCACAGAGGACAGTGGGCCCCAGGAGGCAGGCAGGCCAACCTAGGCAAGCACCCAGCCGTGCGGCATCTCGGTGCAGGCCCAGGGAGCTGCTGGCCACCCAGAGAGTTGCCCCCATAGGACAGGCTACCTCCCTCCTTGCCCTACGGGACTCGGGAATCTCCAGCAAAGGAGTTGCTCTGGCAAGGCAGGGAGAAACTTAGGGCAAGAGCCCATGGGCCTTGCTCTTCATGGCAACCCTAGAGGGACTGGCCCCATCTGGGCTGCCAGGTCCTCGCCGCTGCCCCGAAAATGCCTCCTCCTCCAGCCTTTGTAGCCAAGGGACAGGACTCGCTCCAGCCGACACCTGGAGTGGAGGTTTAGGGTGATGGGTGCTGCCTCCGCTGGTAGGTCCGAGGACCCCCCCACCCCCCGGACATAGGTGGCTAGTGGTGGCCTCGGCGCAGGGCAAGCGCTCCGTCTGTGTTGGGAAGCTGTCCCTAAGCATCCTGCCTGCAGGCTGTGGGGGAGCCAGCTCAAGTGTCGCAGGTACCCAACCTGGACGGCATAGCGGAACGCTGGTCCTCAAGGAGCGGGGCGACCCAGCCTTCCCTCCCGAGAGAGGACTCTGCCCTCGCGGTCTCGGAATACCAGTCCCTAGGGGCTCTGGGGAGAGTGGGGGGCAGGCAGGCCTCCCTCCATGCGCCCAGCCCGCCCCCCCATCCTTTCTTCCACCGAAAAGAAGAGTTTGAATATTGTCACCACAGATAAATGATAAATGTTGGTGGATATGGTAATTACCTCCATTTGATCATAACACTATGTATAAGTGCCCAGAAATACCACACTGTATCCCATAAATAGACATAATTACTATGGATCAATACTTCTTAAATAATTTCAAAAGACAATACATAATTTAGTGTCTTGATATAAAGATTTTCCCTACTTCACAACATACATGAAAATCAATTCCAGATAGATTAAAGAAGTAATTGTTAAAGTCAAAATTATAAGCTTTTTAGAAGAAATTACTGGAAAATATTTTCCTGAACACAGGGAAGAAAAGAATTCTTAAATCAGGTACAAATAAAGCACTATAAAAAAAGGAAAATAGCTTATAGCATTGTAGAGAGAGTGAAAAGACAAGCCACAAAGATAGAGAAAATACTGTAGTACCTGGGATATTTAAATAGTTCTGAAGATAAACATGAATAAAACAGATAATTAAATTAAAATGAACAAAAATTTAAACAGTTCCAAAATCAGAATATAAAAATACTAATAGGTACTTAAAAGATACTTGAGTCTGGCACAGTGGCTCACACCTGTAATCCCAGCACTTTAGGAGGCAGAGGCGAGAGGATTGCCCGAGTCCAGGGGTTCCAGACCAGCTTGGGCAACTTGGGAGAACTAGTCTCTAAAATAAATCAAAAAAATTAGCCAGGCCTGGCAGGCGCTTATAGTTCCAGTTATTTGGAAAGCTGAGACTGAAAGATCACCTGAGTCCAGCCGGTCAAAGCTTCAGTGGCCATGAGCTTGCCACTGCACTCCAGCCTGGGCAGCAGAGTAAGACTCAGACTCAAAAAAAGAAAAGAAAGGGAGAGGGAGAGAGAGAGAGACTTGCTCTCATTATTAATCACTGGTATATAAAACCAAACCAACAGGAGATATCCCAACACACAAACCGGCCTGACTACAATGGAAAAATTTGACACTAAATGCTATCAAAGATGTGGTGCAAGCAGAGTCCTCAAATATTGCTGGCAGAAGTATAATTTGTTACAACTTCTTTGGAAATCAGTCTGATATTGCATGCCAAAATTGAAGACATGGACATTTTAGAATCCAGCATTTGCACTCCTAAGTATGTATGTCATAGAAAGGAATAAACATATAGACCAAGAAACACATACAAGAATGATCATGACAGTATTATTCCTAATAATCAAAAACTGATTGTTCCTTGAACAATAGATTGCATGAGTAATATGTGGTATCATCATACTATGGACCAGTACACAGTAATGAACATGACCAAACTACCAATATGTACAGTAATCTAGATAATCTCATCAATGTAGAATCCTGAGTAAAAGAATCCAGGAAAAAAAATACATCATGTGTGATTCACTTACACAAAGTTCAAAAAGAGGCAAGACTAATATAGAATGCTAGAAAGAGGAAAGTGGCTATTTAACTTTAGGAGAGAAAAGTAATAATTAGCCAGAGTGCACAAAAGGAGCTTTCATACACTGGCAATGTTTTACTTCTTGATCTGTATCTACTTTGCGACATACAAATGATTATAATAATTTACTGGGTGGTATATTTTTTTTTGTAGTTTTCTGTATGAGTTGTACTTTACTATTTAATTTTTTTAGATGCACACAATGAGAGAACTACTATACACTCACCAGAATATCTGACTATAATTCTATCATCCCAAAAACTCTGAAAAGAGAAAAATTTTATTAACGTCTGCAGTGAACTTATTTAGCTGCAATCACCAGTCTATTTATAGTCTTTATTGGAAGTATTTAGTGTGAATATTTATTCATTCTGTTGTGAAAATGTTATGTATGTGAATGTATAGTGTTACCCTAGAAATTGCAGAAAGAATCTTAGACAACATACAAATAATTCCAAATCCAAAAGTTCTGAATTCTAAAATTCATCAGGCAAAAAGTCTATAATGAGGAATAATGAAACTGCTCAAAATAGCAGTGGAGAGGAATGCTCTTCAGATACATGCATTCACATCAATGAACCTAAAAGAATAATGTTAAACAAAGTAAACAACAGAATACAAACAAGTATAATTTCATCTTCAAAAAAGGATAAAAATAGGCAAATTCCGAGTATACTACATATGGTTTAGACATATATGCCTATGTGGCAAAACTACAAGAAAAGTAAAAAAAGGTACACAGTACTTGTGATAGGGGTTTCTTCTAAACAGGGAGGAAAGGAATGTGATTGGAAATAGGCACACATAGAGTCTCAAAAGAATTGAGCCATATAATATTTACACTGAGTAGTGGGAGAATGAGCATTAATTTTATTAAAAGCACATACGTGTTCTATATTTTTTGAATATAAGATATATTTACCACATAAATAAATACATAAATCCAGAGATAGCACCAGCATCTAATACAAAGTCTGTATATTTGTCTTATCTCTGGCCTCTGGGGTCATAGAGAATAAGAACATTCCCTCTTCTGTATGACATTTGAGGGTAAAGATTATGACCTCTGATCTGTTTCACTCTTATTTTCTGGAGCATATTATATTGCATCCATGATGACTGGGTTCTAATTAGAAAGTATGGGATCCCTGACAAAGTCATGATAAGGATGACTGAAGATGATGAGTCCAACCTGCAGCTCACACGAGGGAAAAACCAGGAGCAGTGGCCCCATGGATCCAAGCTCTTGTCACTCTGAATGGAGGCATAACTGACACTGATGGGGACTGAGGAGACCACAATCCAAGGGGACAGCTAGTAGGTTAGACAATTGCCCCTAGTCTCTAACTAGGAGGTCTGGGATGGCGTCCCAGGAGACACTGCACGTGAAAAGTCAGCAGCTTCTCCTGGCTCCTGTGCCTGAGGTATCACTGAAGATCTGACTTCTGTTTATGTAGTTTTCAGAGACAGGGAAAGGCTGTGACTCCAGCCCAGTCATGTTTTTTGGGAAGACAACAGGACAGTGAACACAGTCTCCTTAGTGGTAATGACAGAGTCTGATGCTAATCATTATCTCCAGGTAAGAACTGAGGCATAGAGATGGAGAGAGAAAAAGAACTTAGATAACGGGCATACACACACACACACACACACACACACACACAATGCATCAAGCTTCTCCTTTTTTCCCTTCCTCTCTACTCACCCTCTCTGCCAATCATTTTCTGGCTCTGATCACCACAAGGGGTTCCTAGCTCTGGTGTTCATCAGGTCCTTCATGGTCCAGCTTAAGGCCATTATAGAGAATTGGTCCCAGACCATCCTTCTCTAAGCTCCATTGGTGACGAATACATAGCACCTGAACAATAATAAAGTATAACTCAATCAACTGTCACAGGCATAATTTCTGAGAATCACTCTCAACTATCACACAGTGTCAATGTCAATACCAATAATTTACTACTCTGCATCCATTTACAGTTTATCAATCTCATGCATATCTTTTCTTTTTTCTTAAAATATGAACTGGTGAATGACTATTTAAGATAGTCTTGTTTATTTCCATTATACAATTAACAATATTTGGGCTCTGATCACTAAGTTATTTGACCAAGCTTACACTTGGTTTCCAGATGCCAAAAGAGATGCTTTGTCATTTATAGCTTTGAAGAGAGTCACAACCATTCATTCAAAAGTTGTGATGGTGGTTGCAATAGTGATGATGTGAGTTCTGGTAAGATGACGACAGCATAGGTGATTTGTGAGATTCTCCGAACGTGAGTTCCCAAAAAGACTCTTACATTTCTTGCCCCACAACCCCGCCCACCGCCAGCCGCACTGGTCTGAGGCCTAGGACCTTCAGGCCTATGCAGGGCCGGATATTGCAGCCCCCGGCTGCTGCTCCACTATATGTGACTCCTGCCCTCATGGGAGTCCCGGGTCTCGGCTCCCTCCCTGGCTACATCATCGAGCCCAGCACCCAGCACCAAGCTGCTGGTCACCCAGGGAGGCTCTGGGTGCTCGCCTCTCAGAGATACCAGTCCCATTTCTGGCTGAAGTACCCTGTGAGGAACCCAGGACTAGTCTCGCCGCCCATCACCTGCCCTTTGGAGCTTTGGAGCTCTGGAGCTCTGGGCCTACCCTGGCTGAGGCACTCAGTGCACGATCCCATGCTTGTGTAAGGGAACAGCATACCTTAAGGAGGTGCTTATCAGAGGCTCTCAGCTCCAGAGGAGGGAACTCCTGACCCCCTCCTCCACCCCAGCCTGCTAGTGGCACCCCGGATCCAGCGCCCAGCTGTGCAGCTGATCCCTGGTGCCTCCCACTCCAGCACAGTCCATCACAGTGGAACACACAGGGACCCAGATGAGCAGAGAGAAAAGATCCGTGAAAGTGAAATGCCACCTCAGCCATTCTGCAGGCAGAGATTTGCATTGCCCTGCCCACCTATCAGCAGCCTCCACCTCAGTTCCTAAGGTAACATAGCTCAAAGGAGACAAGGCCTCTCCCCTGCTGAATCAAAGGCAACATCACAGACCTCCCAGGCAGCAGGCTAAAAAAAACAAACCCAAGCTGCCAGTAAATCTAGCTGCCTGCAAGGAAAACAAAGGAGAGAGGCTGGAGATCAGAGCTGAAGAGACTTTAGACTCTTTACACTCAGAAAAGGTTACAGAGCTAGTCTGATCTCTTATTTTGACTTTTGATTTTATCATTTTGACGTTTGTTTTGCTGACTTTTGTTCACTTTCTGACTTACACTATCTGTTTCATGATTTTATTGGTCAGTCTCTGTGTAGCTACCAGTATCCTTTAGGGAATTTTGTTCATGTGTTTTTTCACTTCTCTCTGGCCTTGTGTCTTTTTTTCACCTGTTAGTTGGTATGTATGTCTGTTTTCCCTCTCACTCTCCTCTCTTTCTAACTTCCTATTGACCCCCCCTTCCTCCATTATTTTCCTCTACTTACCTCCTTTTGATCCAGGGACCAAACTACATACCACTGCACAAACAGATTGTAAGGCAGTGGGAAATAGGTTCCAGTGTGCTCATACACCTGTTGGTGGATGCTGAAATCAGCATATAGATTCTGAATCAAAGCTTCCCCCTCAATTAAACCTCAAACTGCAAAAAGTACAACCTGCAGCCCACACTCCAACCTCAAAAGTGAACAAAGCCAGAGGACCCTCATAAGGAAGAACAGGAGATTGTACAAGTGAAACAAAAGCAACCCCATCTTCCCTGAAAAGCAAAATTAAAGAAGGGGAGGGAAAGGGGGAGAGAGAAAAAAATCTACACAAATGAAGAAAAACCAAAAGAAGAATATGAGTCTCTCCCAGACCCTTGGGAGGGCAGACACTGAGAAAACTGACTTTGGAATGCAAACAATGAAGAGCCCCTAGAATGACTAGTCCCAAACTACAAACCTAGATACCAAGACATTAATGGAGAGATTAAAAAGAATTGAGGAGACACAAGAAGAAACTAGGAAGGAGCTCATATCTGAGATAACAGTAATAAAGAATACTGTGAATGAAATAAATAACAAACTGATAAGCATGGAAAGCAGAATTACCCCAGCAGAAGAAAGAATCTCAGAGCTTGAGGACCAAAATATAGAACTAACCCAAACTCTTAAAAACAGAAAACAAGTTCAAAAAGACAGAACAAAACCTTCAAGAGATGAGCAATTACTTCAAGAGACTGAACCTAAGAGTAATTGACCTTCCTAAGGCAGAAAGAGAGACAGAGACCACACTGGAACAAACTTTCCATGAGATCATTCAAGAAAACTACTCTTATCTAATCAGTGATGCAAAAATTCAAACACAAGAGATTCAGAGAACCCCTGCAAGACAGCAAATGAGAAGACCAACTCCTAGACACATAATAATTTGCCTAAACAAAGTAGGCATAAAAGAAAAAATCCTAAAGCTAGCAAGGGAAAAAGGCCAGATCAACTACCATGGAAGACCAATTAGAATGGCAGCAGATTTATCTACAGAAATCCCGCAGGCTAGGAGAGCTTGGAGTCCTATCTTTAAAGTCCTAAAAGATAAACAACTTCAACCAAGAATAACCTACCCAGTCAAGTTAAGCTTCATCAGCAAGGGAGAATTAATATCTTTCCCAGATATCCAATCCCTAAGAACTTATGCTGCCACCAAACCACCTCTACATGAAACACTTAAGAAAGTACTAAACACGGAAGAAAAGGGGGAAAAGAACAACATTCTTCACAAGAGTACAGAAAAAAGAATGAAATACACATGAACCAACCCCAAAAACAAAAGAGACAAAAAACCAAGTGGAAGAACAACAACTCTATAAGAACTCTATGATAGGAATGAACTCTCACATTTCAAAATTAGCCTGAATGTGAATAGACTAAATGCACCACTGAAAAGACATAGAATGGCAAAATGAATAAAATATCACCAGGCAACAATATACTGCCTTCAAGAGACCCATCTCACTAGAAAGGACATGGACAGACTCAAAGTAAGAGGATGGGAAACAAATTTTCAGGTGAATTGAACACAAAAGAAAGGAGGACTCACAATCCTAATTTCAGACAAAATACCATGTAAGCTATCAAAAATTTAAAAAGATACAGAGAGCCACTACAATAATGATAAAAGGTTCACTCAATCAACAAGAAATATCTATCCTAAACATATATGTACCCAACATAGGTATGCTAACTTTCATAAAGCAGCTTCTAGGAAAACTAAAGAAAGATATTGACTCTAACACCATCATAACTGGGGACTTTAATACCCCACTCACAACCCTAGACAGATCATCAGGACAAAAATCAGCAAGGAGATCTGGAACCTCAATGTGACTCTGGACCAAATGGACTTAATTGATACCTACAGAACACTCCATCCAAAGGCAACAGAATACACATTCTACTCATCACCACATGGAACATATTCTAAGATCAACCACATAATTGGTCATAAATCACGCATAAGCAAATTTAAAAGGACCAAAATTTTACCATGCACCTTCTTGGATCACAGTGGAATAAAAATAAGCATTAACACCAACAAGGTTCCCCCAAAACCCACAAAGACATGGACACCAAACAGCATAATGTTAAACAACTCCTGGGTCAATGATGAAATCAAAACAGAGATGAAAAGATACCTGGAAACAAATGAAAATGAAGAAACATCTTACCAAAATCTCTGGGACACCATGAAAGCTGTAGTAAGAGGGAAATTTATATCCCTACAAACACACATGAAGAAAATGGACGGATCACAAATTAACAGCCTAACAAGCCACCTAAGGAAGCTGGAAAATCAAGAAAACAAAAATCCTAATTTCAGAAGAAGAATCCAGATCACCAAAATAAAAGCCCAAATCCAGGACATAGAAGACAAAAAGATAATACAAAAATCAATGAAACAAAAAGGTGGTTCTTCGAAAGGATAAACAAGATCGATGGTCCCCTAGATAGACTGACCAAGAAAAAGAGAGAAAAAACCCAAATAAGCACAATCAGAAACACAAAAGATGAAGTCACATCTGACCCTGAAGAAATACAAAAGATCATTAGAGACTACTGTGTACACTTGTATGGAAACAAACTTGAAAACCTCAAGAAATGGAGGACTTTCTGTCATCACACAACCTGCCTAGGTTGAAACAACAAGAAATTGAGACCCTAAATAGACCAATAACAATAAAGGAAATTGACTACATAATAAGAAAACTACCTACAAAAAAAAGCCTGGGACTTTTGGCTTTCCAGCAGAATTCTACAAGACATTTAAGGAGGAGCTGATTCCAATCCTACTGAAGGTATTTGAGTCGATTGAGAAAGATGGAACTCACCTCAAATCATTTTACGAAGCTAACATCACATTGATACCCAAGCCAGGTAAAGACCCAACAAAGAAAGAGAACTACAGGCCAATATCTTTGATGAACATAGATGCTAAAATTCTCAACAAGATCCTAGCAAACCGGATTCAACAACACATCTCAAAAATCATCCATCATGACCAAGTAGGCCTCATCCCTGGGATGCAAGGCTGATTCAACATTCGTAAAACCATAAATATAATTAAAAAAACAACAGATGTCAAAACAAAAACCACATGATTATATCATTAGATGCAGAAATAGCTTTTGATAAAATTCAGCACCCCTTCTTGATAAAAACCCTCGAACAGCTAGGCATATGGGGAACATACCTCAAAATACTAAAAGCCATCTACGAGAAACCCACAGCCAGCATACTCCTAAATGGACAAAAATTGGAACCATTTCCCCTAAAGACTGTAACAAGACAAGGATGGGCACTCTCACTCCTCCTGTTCAATATAGTGTTGGAATCCTGGCTAGAGCAATCAGAGAAGAGAAGGCAATCAGAGGTATCCAAATAAGAAAAGAGAAAGTCAATGTATCTTTCTTGCAGATGACATGATTGTGTACCTTGAAAACCCAAGAGAATCTGTCAAAAACCTCCTTACACTGATAAAGGACTTTGGCAAAGTCTCAGGATATAAAATAAATGTGCAAAAGATAATCGCATTTCTTTACACCAATAATAAACAAACAGAAACCCAAATAAGAAGCACAATTCCATTCACAATAGCCACCAAAAAAATGAAATACCTTGGCATCTTCCTAACCAGAGCCATGAAAGACCTTTACAATGAAAACTACAAAACTCTGCTCAAAGAAATCAAAGATGACACAACCAAGTGGAAAAATATCCCATGCTCATGGGTTGGAAGAATCAACATTGTGAAGATGTCCATCTTACCTAAGGCAATCCACAGATTCAATGCAATACCTATCAAATTACCAGCAACATTCTTCTCAGATCTAGAAAAACAACACAGGAATTCATATGGAAACACAAATGACCAAGAATAGCCAGAACAATCCTCAGCAAAAAAAAAAAAAAAAGCAGGCGGTATCACATTACCAGACTTCAAACTTTACTATAAAGCTACAATCATCAAAACAGCTTGGTACTGGTATAGGAACAGGCATATAGATCAATGGAATAGAATTTAGATTCCAGAAATGAAACCTCAATTTCTCAACCAACTCATCTTCAACAAAGCCCCCACCATCTACCACTGGGGAGAGGAGGACCTATTCAGTAAATGGTGCTGGGAAAACTGGCTGACCACATGCAGAAGATTGAAACAGGACCACTATCTATCCCCATGCACAAAAATTAACTCTAAATGGATCAGAGACCTAAATGTAAAACCTCAAACCATAAGAACCTTAGAAAATGAAGGACATACCGTCATGGAAATCGGAACTGGCATCCAATTCCTGAACAAAACCTGAAACCCACAGGCCATAAAGAGATAAGACAGACAAGTGGGACCTTTTTAAACTGACAAGCTTCTGCAAAGCCAAAGAAACCATCAAGAGAGCAGGGAGACAGCCTATAGACTGGGAAAAAGTATTTGCCAACTCCAGGTCTGACAAAGGTTTAACATCTTGGATCTACAAGGAACTCAAAGAAAAAAACAAACAACCCCATTATAAAATGGGCAAAAGATATGAACAGACACTTCACAAAGGAAGACATCCGAGCAGCCAACAGACACATGAAGAAATGTTCAACCTCACTAATCATCAGGGAGATGCAAATCAAAACCACACTGAGATACCACCTAACTCCAGTCAGAATGGCAACTATCAACAACTCAAAAAATAACAGCTGCTGGAGAGGGTGTGGCGAAAAGGGAACACTTCTACACTGTTGGTGGGAGTGTAAACTAGTGCAACCTCTGTGGAAAGCAGTGTGGTGATTCCTGAAAGCTCTAAATATCAACCTCCCATATGACCCTGCACTCCCCCTCTTGGGAATATACCCTGAAGAACTCAAATCACTCTATCAAAAAGATACCTGCACATGAATGTTTATCGCAGCATTGTTCACAATAGCAAGAACCTGGAACCAACCATGCTGTCCATCAAAAGAGGACTGGATTAAAAAAATGTGGTACATATACATGATGGAATACTACGCAGCCATAAAAAAGAACAAAATCATGAATTTCGCAGCAACCTGGATGGAACTAGAGTCTATAATACTGAGTGACCTCTCACAGAAACAAAGATCGGAGTATCACATGTTGTCACTCATATAGTGGACCTTGATCATCCAACGTATTACCATAAGAAAATGACTGATAGTGGTGGGAAACTATGAAAGGGAGGGGAATGGAGATGGGCTTAATGGTAGTAAACATCTGTCTGGGGACAGGGAGACTCCTCTTATCAACAAGGGTGCCTGAACGAAACTTATTTGTATACCTAACCCTTAACTGTACCCCACAATATCATAATAAAAAATATTGATTATAAAAAAAATAGTGATGATGATGGTGATGGCTCTCAATATTGACACCTCACGGTTTAGAAGCCCCGCATGCAGGCAGTAACTAGGACATAGTAACAATGACAAAGCAGCTTCACTTTATGTACAACAATAATAGCAACCATTGAAAACATCTATTGAGCATGTACTACATGTCAGCCTTGTTTTAAATATTTTACAATCATTATCAAATTCAATCCCTTAACATGGTAAACTCTATTATCATTCCTTTAAGCAGATGTGGAAAGTGAAAACAAGAAAGATTAAATGACTTCGTCAAAGTCACACACACAGTAAAGAGGGAAAATTCTGTCAGATTCCAAAGAGAATAATTTATTCTCAATCACTACAGTAAATAAGCATGACATTAGCACATGCTGCCACTGAATGTTCATTGTCTTTGTTTTTCAATGCCGTCAAACAGGAACAGTGAAATTTCTCATTGTGATTACACATCATGGTTCATGAAGAAACTTTAGCTGACTCCAGCATTTGGTCCCCTAAACAAAACTATCAGGCAGGATAATTAGCTACATCTTATAGACAACAACAACAAAAAAGTTGTTCCCAAAGTTTATAAAGCATGCAAGGAAGAGAACTGGAAAGCATATCATCCAAAGATTTCCATTGCATTTTGTCCTGGAGTCACATTTCATCATTCATCACTAGTAATGACATAATAATCACTACCCTTAATGAAAGTTTGCTTTCCATATATGTTATCTCAATAACAACTTCAATGACTCTGTGAAGAAGTTATGCATGGTAGAAATTAGGAAACGGGGGCAGCAATGGGAAACTGTCAGGGGAGTGGGGAAGGGAGCACACTTTCCCCTGCATAATGAACATTTGTACACCTATCCCTGAATTGTACCCCACATCTTCAAAATTAAAAATTAAAAAAAAAGGAATTAGGAAACAGAAGTTCCAAGAAGTTCAATAATTGATCAAGGTTAGACTGAGATTAAAAAGCAGTTAAAGGATTCCCAACCATTCTCCAGGTTGTCAAAGCCCAGACAGTAATATGAAATAGGTTGATGGCGAAGTTGATGATGAAAATGAAAGTGATGTGCCATTAATGATAAAGTGCTTTTTGGTTTGTAACCTTCTCATGTCCTTGATCACCAAAGCAAAGGTGCCAGAGTACTCCCAGCACACCGAAGACCCCTAAGTCTCAGCTAGCTCTTCTCTGACTTGCATCTTCCTCAACACATGCACTCACACACACAAAAACACTCATACACATACACACAAAGCAATAAATCCTAGTATATGCATGACCCCAAAATGAACTCCACAATAAGGCAATGAGTTAAAAACTATTGTTATAAAGTTGCTTTTTAAAGGAAAATTTAAGTTTGAAAAGGCTCTTTATAGTGAAATCCAGTTCAGTCTCATTCAGGACATCTATTGGGAAAACTTGCCACATTACATAAATCTAGAAACCAAACTACATCCCAATGCTTCATTATCATAATCCACAGTCTTCATATTTGTACATATTTGCAAACGTGCAGTTACAACCAGTGAATCACAGTGACGTCCCCAGGGAACAAAGAAAAGCACGCCAAAGTTCTTAGACTGTAAATTTTAAAGGCTAGTTTATTATTTAACCAAAATTACATGCTAATTTATATTTAAAGGATGTTAGAAACAAATCCAGCATTTCTGAATTCCTGCTCCAGGACTTCTCTGAACACGCTGAGCAGCAGCCTGTCTTATTTGGACTCTTCCTGGGCATGAACCCAGTCACAGTGTTGGGATACCTGCTCATTATCCTGGCCATTAGCTCTCACCCATGTACTTCTTCCTGGTCAACCTGTCCTCCATCGATACCTGCTTAACCTGCACTATTGTCCTCAACATGCTGGTGAACATACAGACACAGCATCACACCATCTCCTACACTGGGTTCCTCATGCAGATGTACTTCTTCATGGCATTGCTACATGTCCATCTGCCTTCCTCTACATTATGCCACAATCATATGTCCCCAATGCTGCCTGCTGCTGAAGGCCATATCCTACCTCTGCTCCCACCTCCTGGCTTTCTCACTCTTTCCTAATGGCTCAGTTCTCATTCTGTACCTCTCATTCCATCCCACACTTTTTCTGTGATCCTCTCCCACTCCTCAAGCTTGACTGTTCAGACAATCATATCTTTCAGATCATGATGTTTGCTGAAACAACCCTTCCGAGTGTAGTGCCTTTCATCTGTGTCCTGGTGTCTTATGCCCACATCATGTGCATCATCCTCAGGATCCCTTCTGCTAGGAAGAAGCACAGAGGCTTCTCTACCTGTGGCTCTCACCTGACAGTGGTCACTCTCTACTGTGGGACCCTCTTTCTGGTATATTTCCAGTCCTCATCCTCCTACTGAACAGGTACTGGAATGGAAGCTTCTGTGGTATACACAATGGTCACCCCCATGCTGAACCCTTTTATCTATACCCTGAGGAACAGGGGCATGAAGGGGACTTTGTGGAGAGTTCTTTGCTTAGGAAAATGTTGTGCTCAGTAAAGGGTACTTGCCTAAGGTAGAAGCCCAGGCTCTTCCAAATGCCTTCTTAATTGGACTTCTCTATTACAATTTTGAAAAACTCAGACTGAAAGCAGGAAGGATGCTCAGCATCACTAGCAGTTTTAACAAATGGAGAATGCCTGACTTGGCAGGACTGGAATAGGACCAACTGTCCACTGACAGAGCTGCAACCTGGAGAGAGAGATTGGCCAGCAATTCCTATAGGATGTCACAATAAAAATTGTATGGAACAAATTCAAACAGGAAGGAAGAATGTATTCAACCTACTGCAATAGGGAGAAGAGACCAAAATTCAGCCTGAACTCAAATAAAGGGCAGGAGGAATTTAAGTGCTGTGGTAAGATGAAGAACATAGGCCATCTGTTTACCAAAAGGAAAAATAAACTTCTCACGTTTTTGTGACAGGGGGTAGTTTTGCAACTTGGAAGAAAGCATTGCCCATGAAAGTTAGGTCCCTACTGTCCGACAGAGACTGAAATTTTTTATTATTTCATTGCAAATAGATGGTTCTCAAGTCCTTGAGAAAGATATTCCTGTGTTGTAAAATCAGAAATAACTTTTTTCTTAATTTTTTGAGAAGCAGAGAAAGAATTTGAAATTAAAAGTTTTCTCAAGTAAATGCTGTAAGAAAAGGGAGTCCAGGTACCTAGAGTCGAAAAGAAGTCTGTCTGAACTTCAGTCAAGCTGAGGGAGACATTAAGACCATCTTGGTTAAGGGTGTAAGTATCCAAGCATATTCAAACCAGAGAGTAGGACCACAAAAAGAATGCCATTAGACAGAACTTAGATTCTAGGAAGAAGCTCAACTGGTAGCTCAGTCTCTGACCAAGAGGCCCCATTCAAGGACAATAAATGCTAACAGAACCTGGAAGGGCCAAGTGCTCTGAGCTTCAGGGACAATTTCCAAGTCCAGCTTTGAAAGCAACCCACTTAAGGTTTTGATCAGAAATTGGTTGCAAGTTCCAATTTCCATAAAAAGCTTCTGCAAAGCCAAAGAAGCCATCAATAGAGCAGGGAGACAGCCCACAGAATAGGAAAAAATATTTGCCAAGTGTATATCTGACAAAGGCCTAACATCCAGGATCTACAAAGAACTCAAATATGTCAAAAAGAAAAAAAAGTGGGCAAAAGTTATGAATAGACACTTCTCAAAAGAAGACATAAGAGCAGTCAACAAGATACATGAAAAACTGCTCAGTCACACCAATCATTAGAGAAATGCAAATTAAAACTACACTGAGATACCACCTAACTCCAGTCAGGATGACCATCATCAATAACTCAAAAAACAACAGATGCTGGAGAGGATGCGGGGAAAAGAGAACACATCTACACTGCTGGTGGAAGTGTAAACTAGTACCACCTCTGTCGAAAACAGTTTGGCGATTCCTAAAAGATCTAAAAATTGACCTCCCATATGAACCCGTGATTCCCCTTCTGGGAGTATACCCGAAGGAACTCAAATTATTCTGCAAAAAAGATACCTGAGCACGCATGCTCATTGCAGCACTGTTCACAATAGCAAAAACATGGAACCAACCATGTTGTCCACTGAAAGTAGACTGGATTTTTAAAAGTGGTACATGCCAGCACAGTGGCTCAAGCCTGTAATCCCAGCACTTTGGGAGGCTGAGGTGAGGGGATTGCCTGAGCTCACAGGATTCAAGAACAGCCTGGGCAACTTGACAAGACCTCATCTCTGCAATAAATCAAAAATTAGCCTAGTATGGTAGCACATACCTGTAGCTCCGGCTACTCAGAAGGCTGAGGCGGAAAGATCGCCTGAGCCCAGCAGGTGAACGCTGAGGTGGCTTTGAGCATGCCATTGCACTCCGGCCTGGGTGACAGAGTGAAACTCCAATTCAAAAAAAATTGTGGTACGTATACACGATGGAATATTACGCAGTCATAAAGGACAAAATTATGAACTTCACAGCAACTTGGATGGATTTAGAGTCTGTAATAGTCAGTGATCTATAACAGAAACAAAGAACTGAATACCACATTTTCTTGCTCATAAGCAGTCCCTGAACAATTATCATACTACTATAAGAAAGGGATTAGCAGTAGTGGGAAACTTTCATGGAAGGAGGGGGGCACACTTCATCAATAAGGGTACCTGATTTCAAACCAGGTGACATGGGGACCAAAGTGAGGCCCAAACTTTACCTGTACAATGACTATTTGTATACCTAACCCTGAATTGTACCCCAAATCTTTAAAATAAAAAATAAAAAGAAAGAAAAGCAGCTCACCTGGGCTGGGCCGGTTCCTCAATGTGTTTTCCTCAGAGCTGCTCGCTGCATGGTAGAGACTGGTGCCCCCACCACCGCCTGCACCCCCGCTGCCACTGCCCCGCGACGACCTGAGAGCTGCACTGAGAATTGCAAGTAGAGTACATTGAAGTAGACTTCAGTGTCTTTGCATAATTTCTGTATTCAATTTTTAAATTCTTTCATATGCCTGTTGAGTGTTGTTTAAATTACCATGGCATGAATGAACCACTGCCCCCTGCCCTGCCGCCAGCAATATCTGGCCTGTATCTCTGCTTCAAGACCAGCGGCCACAATCTTCAATAAGTAAACATATTCCTCAGTTCTGTGGTGTTCTTGGGCACACATTTATGGAGTTTCTGGAGGGCAGTAGAGATTACTTCCATGCATAGCACGACCTCTATGCAGATAAGTGAACCGTAGAAATTCATTACTACTACACCAAGAAGCCTCTGTAAGAGTGGTTGGACACAAAATTGTTGACTTGAAATCCACAAAGCATTTTACAAGCATTCTGACCTGGATGGGGTAAAACTCAGTGCATTTTCTTGCTGTTCCCTCAGTATTATTGGAGTGAAGAATTGCTGTTTCTTGTTAGGAGGTTCATTTTATCATTACTTCCAACTTCATACTCAAAGCACTGAAAATTGTAAGTAGAGTACACTGAAATGACTTCAGTTTCTTTGCGTCATTTCTGTATTCAATTTTTAAATTCTTTCATAACCCTGTTGAGTGTTGTTTAAATTACCAAATGAACTGCCCGGCTCCTGTAGAAGTCACATACAAGAACATGAGATTTCTTATTATGCACAATCCAACCAATGTGACCTTAAACAAATTTATAGAGGAACTTAAGTATAGGGTTACCATGATAGTAAGAGTATGTGAAGCAATCTACAACACAACCCTTATGGAGAAAGCAGTCATCCATGTTCTTGATTCTCCTTTTAATGATGGTGCACCACCACCATCCAACTAGATTGTTCATGACTGGCTAAGTCTTGTAAAAATTAAGCTTCGTGAAGAACCTGGTTGTTGCATTATTGTTCATTACGTTGCAGGCCTTGGGAGAGGTCCAGTGCTTGTTGCTCTAGCATTTATTGAAAATAGAATGAAATATAAAGATGCAATGCGGTTCATAAGGCAAAAGTGGCAAAGAGATTTTAACAGCAAGCAACTTTTGTATTTGGAGAAATATCATTCTAAAATGCATCTGCGCTTCAAAGACTCCAGTGGTCATAGAAACAACTGTTGCATTCAATAAAACTGGAGTGCTAGATGCTATTGCCTTGGAAGTGCAACTTGAGACAGGACCTAACTGGTTATGCATGTTAGCCAACATGTTGTCTAATAAAGCTTCCATAGGGTATTGAAAAGCAGTTTTACCAGGCCACAGCTAGACAGAATTGGCAACCCCAAAGTTTAAGTTCAACCTGTGTGGACACTTAGCAACATATTTTTGCTGTTCACCATTTAAAATGTGCTTATTGGCTAGGCGCGGTGGCTCAGCCTGTAATCCCAGCACTTTGGGAGGCCAAGAAGAGAGGATTACCTGAGTCTGGGGATTCGAGACCAGCCTCGACAACTTGGTGGGACCTCACCTCCACAATAAATCACAAAAACCAGCTGGGCAGGGTGACGTACTTCTGTAGTTTCAGCTACTTGGAAGGCTGAGGTAGAAGGATCACCAGAGCCCAGTGGGTCGAGGCTACGGTAGCCGAACTTGCCAAGGCACACCAGCCTGGGCGACAAGAGTGAAACTCCAACTCAAAAAAAAAAATGTGCTTATCATTTTTACCAATTGACCTTTCCTGAAATCATGCAGCATTTAGTTGTCTTTGCTTAAATCTCTTCCCATGCAGAATCTTATCAATAACTTAAGAAATTTAGAAAGATTAGGTGTCAAAATACCCAGCACAAAACTTGTATATTTTTAGTATCATTCATAACTAAAATCCCAGAAACTATGAACACGCTGTGGTTTATTTCTTCAGTCATTTCACACACTGGAAGTAGGGCATGTATGGTTATTTGTTTACATCTCCCACATTCAGACCAGTGCACATCAAGTTTGCTCAGCCATCGGTTGTTTATTTGGATTTTTACCAAACCTTTCAGTGATTAATGTCTTTCTGTAAATCTCATTTTGTGATGTTATGGAAAATCTCCATTTGGAAAAACTACATTATACAGAAGCACATGTCTTTAATGTCTTCAGACAAAAAAGCCTTACGGTGAATTGATTGGCATTCTGAGGTGCAACTTAACAGGAAGTGCCTGAAGAAAGAATGGGAGGGGCTAGTAAATATTTTTAGCAAAATGTTGCCTTTGTCTTGCACAGAACCTATAGAATATGCTCTTTTTAAAATTTGTTTATTTTTATTTTAAAATTCAGGGTTAGGTATACAAATCCTCATTATGCAGGTACCTTTGTTGATGAGGTGCCCCCCCCAACCCCAACCCCTGGCAGTTTCCCACTACTGACAATCCATTCTCATAGTCTTATGATAGTTGTTCAAGGTCCACTTATGAATGAGAACATGTGATATTCAGTTCTTTGTTTCTGTGATAGATCATTCAGTATTATAGCCTCTAAATTCATCCAAGTTACTGCAAAGTTCATAATTTTGTCCTTCCTTATGACTGTGTAATAGTCCATTGTATATATGTACCACATTTTTTTAATCCAGTCTTCCAGTACGGGTTGGTTCCATCTTTTGCTATTGTGAATAATGCTGCCATACACATGCATGTGCAGGTATCTTTTTCATAGACTGATATGAGTTCCTCCAGGTATATTCCCAGTAGGGGGGATTGCAGGGTCATATGGGAGGTTAGTTTTAGATCTTTTTTAGAATCACCACTCTGTTTTCCACAGAGGCTGTACTAGTTAACACTCCCACCAACAGTGTAGAAGTGTTTTTTTCCCACATCCTCTCCAGCATTTGTTGTTTTTTGAATTAATGATGGCCATCCTGACTGGAGTTAGGTGATATCTCAGTGGGGTTTTGATTTGCATTTCTTTGATGATTAGTGAAGTTGAGCCTTTTTTCATGTATCAGTTGGCTGCTTGTATGTCTTCTTTTGAGAAGTGTCTATTAATATCTTTTGCCCACTTCGTAATAGGGCTGCTTGTTTTTTTCTTTTTTTTGGCATGTTTGAGTTCCTTGTAGATCCTAGATGTTAGGCCTTTGTCAGATATATAGTTGGCAAATAGTTTTTCCTGTCTGTAGACGTCTCCCTGCTCTCTTGATGGTTTCTTTTGCTTTGCAGAAGCTTGTAAGTTTGATGAGATGCCACCTGTCTATGTTATCTTTTATGGCATGGACACTTGGGGTTTTCATCAGGAATTGGTTGTCAGTTCCAATTTCCATAAGGGTGTCTCCTGCATTTTCCAAGGTTCTTGTAGTTTGAGGTTTTATATTAAGGTCTTTGATCCATTTAGAGTTGATTTTTGTGTATGGTTATAGGTAAGGGATCTTGTTTTAATCTTATGCATGTGGTCAGCTAGTTTTCCCAGCACCATTTACTGAATAGGTTCTCCTCTCCCCAGTGGTTGATGGCGGAGACATTGTCAAAGATGAGTTAGTTAAGAAATTGAGGTTTTGCTTCTGGAATCTCTATCCTGTTACATTGTTCTATATACCTGCTCTTGTACCAATACCAGGCTGTTCTGATTACTGTAGCTTTATAATAAAGTTTAAAGTCTGGAAACGTGATGCCTCCCACTTTGTTTTTTTGTTTGTTTGATTTTTTCACTGAGGATTGTTTTGGCTATTCGTGGTTATTTATGGTTCCATATGAATTCCTGTAGTCATTTCCAGGTCTGAGAAGAATGCTGCTGGTAATTTTTTTTTTTTTTTGTGTTGGAGTCTCACTCTGTCACCCAGACTGGAGTGCAGTGGCCGCTCTCGGCCACCGCAGCCTCAACTTGCTGGGCTCCGGCGATCCTTCCGCCTCAGCGTTCCAAGTGGCCAAATTTACAGGCAAGCGCTACCATGCCCGGCTGATTTTTTGATTTATTGTAGAGATGAGGTCTTGCTGCCCAGGCGGGTCTCAAACCCGCGGGCTCAGGCAATCCACTCACCTCAGCCACCCAAAGGCACGGGATTACAGGCTGAGCCACCGAGCCCGGCTGCTGCTGGTAATTTAATGGGTAATGAGTTAAATCTGTAGGTTGCCTTGGATAGCATGGACATCTTTTTTCTCTTTCTTTTTTTTTTTTTTTGAGTTAGAGTCTCACTCTCTCACTCAGGCTGGAGTGCAGTGGCACACTCACAGCTACCACAGCCTTGACCTAATGGACTCAAGTGATCCTTCAACCTCAGCCTTCCAAGTAACTGGAACTACATACAGGCACATGCCATCATGCCCAGGTAATTTTTTATTTATTGTAGAGATGAGATCTCGCCAAGTCGCCCAGGCTGGTCTCGAACCTGTTGGCTCAGGCAATCCTCTCACCTCAGCCTCCCAAAGTACCGGGATTATAGTCATGAGTCACTAGGCCCAGCCAGGATGGACATCTTAACAATGTTGACTCTTCCAATCCATGAGCATGGAATATTTTTCCATTTGTTTCTGTCATTTTTTTATTTCTTTGAGCAGTGTTTTATGGTTGTCGTTGTAAAGGTCTTTGATGCCTCTGGTTAGGAAGATGTCAAGGTATTTCATTTTTTGTGACTATTGTGAATGGGATTGTGCTTTTTATTTGGGTTTCTGTTTTTTACTGTTAGTGTATAGGAATGTGACTGATACTTGCATATTTATTTTACACCTGAGACTTTGCCTAAGTCCTTTTTCAGCATGAGGAGGTTTTTGACAGATTCTCTTGGATTTCATCTGCAAAGAGGAATAACTTAACTTCCTCTTTTCTATTTGGATACCCCTGATTTCCTTCTCTTGTCTGATTGCTCTAGCTAGGACTTCCAATACTATGTTGAACAGGAGAGGTAAGAGTGGTCATCCTTGTCTTGTTCCATTTTTCAGGGGAAATGGCTTCAGTTTCTGTCTGTTTAGCAGCACGTTGGCTATGGGTTTCTCATAGATGGCTCTTACTATTTTGAGGTATGTTCCATCTATGCTTAGATGTTTAAGGGTTTTTATCAAGAAGGGGTATTGGGTTTTATTGAAAGCTTTTTCTGCATCTAATGATATAATTATGTCATTTTTGTTTTTACATCTGTTGATGTATTTAATTACATTTATGGTCTTGTGAATGTTAAACCAGCCCTGCATCACAAGGATGAAGCCTACTTGGTCATGGTGGATGATTCTTGAGATGAGTTGTTGGATCCGGCTTGCTAGAATCTTGTTGAGAATTTTAGCATCTATGTTCATCAAGGATATTGGCTGTAATTCTCTTTCTTTGTTGGATCTTTACCCGGTTTGGGTATCAATGTGATGTTAGCTTCATAAAATGATTTGGTGAGAGTTCCCTCTTTCTCAATCGCCTGGAATAATTTCCTTTCAATTTTTTATTTTAAAGATATAGGGTACAATTCAGCATGGGGTATACAAATGTTCCTTATGTGGATACCTTTGTTGATGCAGTATCCCCCCCCCACCTTTCCCTGGCAGTTTCCTACTACTGCCAATCCCACCTCCCATCCCCGGCAGTTTCCCACTATTGCCAATCCTTTTCTTATAGTATTACAACAATTGTTCAAGGTCCTCTTATGAATGAGAACATGTGATACTCAGTTATTTGTTTCTGTGACAGATAACTCAGTATTATAAACTCTAAGTACATCCAAATTGCAGTGAAGTTCATAATTTTGTTCTTCTTTGTGGCTGCATAATATTCCATCATATATACGTACCACATTTTTTAGCCAGCCCACTTTTTGATGGGCAGCATGGATGGTTCCACGTTTTTGCTATTGTGAACAATGCTGCAGTAAATGTGTGTGCAGGTATCTTTTCCATAGAGTGATTTGAATTCCTCCAGCTATATTCCCAGTAGGGGGATTGCAGGGTCATATGGAAAGTTGATTTTTAGATCCTGTAGGAATTGCCAAACCGCTTTACACAGAGGTTGTGCTAGTTTGCACTTCCACCAAAAAACAGAAACCCAAATAAGAAGTACAATCCCATTCACAATAGTTACAAAAAAATGAAATACCTTGACATCTTCCTAACCAGAGACATCAAGTGTCTTTTCCCCACATTCTCTCCAACATCTGTTGTCTTTTGAGTTATTAATGATGGCCATCTTGATTGAAGTTAGGTGATATCTCAGTGTGGTTTTAGTCTATATTTCTTTGATGATTAGTGAGGTTGAGCATTTTTCATGTATCTTTTGGCTGCTTTTGGGAAGACTCTATTCATATATTTTGCACACTTTTTAATAGGGCTGTTTGTTTTTTTCTTTTTGGCATGTTTGAGTTCCTTCTAGATCCTAGATGTTAGGCCTTTGCCAGATACACAGTTGGCAAAAATTTTTCCCATTCTGTGGGCTGTCTCTCCACTCTCTTGATGGTTTCTTTTGCTTGCAGAAGCTTTTCTGTTTGATGAGGTCTCACTTGTCTATCTTAGCTCTTATGGCATGCAAATTTGGGGTTTTGATACAGGAACTGGTAGGCCAGTTCCAATTTCCATAAGGGTGTCTCTTGCATTTTCTAAGTCTAACAGCTAGACTTTAAGACTAGAGCATTTATTACAGAATTAAAGATTCATGTTCTCCCGTCCCGTGCCCGCCCGGCGCTCCCGCCGCCCGCCCGGCGCTCTGGGACGGGTAGCTCATCACAACCTGGCCCAAGAAGAACCACACCAAACCGCTTCAAGGAAGATCTGCTGGGATCGCTGCCACCTCTCCTGTGTCTGAGATTGTCCTGCCCTCCTGCGTGGGGCTTCTGTTGCCTGCTCGGAAGCAGGCAGCCATCTTGTTCCTGTCCAGCCCCACCCCCTCTGGGGCGAGCAGATGAGATAGCACCACCTGCTGGCAATTCAAGGTAACAACACCGAAACGGGAGATACAAGCTTGATAAAGACATAGACCAAACTTCAGAACCGAGGTTAATCAGAACTGCCTTTCACAGCTGATCAGGGGAACTGACCCTAACTGCAAACTAATTTACCAGCTTGAAAAGAAAACTAGAAATCAGACCTGAAAGGACATTGGGCTTAAATGAAATGTCTCAGAGTGTGCTTCATTGATTCTATTAGTTTAATGACTTAATTCTATTCCTACTGTATTGTTCCCTTTTTTCTCTTTTCCTTTTCCTTTTCTTCTCTTTTCTTCTGTCTGTAAACCATGTTTTTGTATAGAGGAACAGCATACTAATAAGGTGGTTGGATAGCTGGTATGTTAGCATCACTATGTGTTTTATTTTTGTTTGTATGAGAGTTGGTTCAACTGTAGCTGTGGTCTATCACTTTTATCTGTTTCAGTATAGGCCTCTCTCTCTATTTGTTGGCACACTCGTTAGTTTCCTCCCTTACTCCTCTATCTCTCCACTCCCCTCTTCAACCCACTATCTGCTCCATTCTCTCCCCTCTGCTAACCACATTTTATTTCAGGGAGTAAACCTACAGCCCCACTGCATGGACAGATTCCAGGGCAGTGGGAAGTGGGTTCCACATTATCCACACGCCTGTCAGCAAATACCAGGACCTGCAGACAGATTTTGAATCACAGCTCTCCCCTTAAATACATCTCAAAACTGCAAAAAGGACCACCTCCAACCTACAGTGCAACTCCAGAATTGAACAAAGTAAGAGTACATACATAAAGAATGGGAGATTGAACAAACAGAAGTAAAACCAATCCCTTTACCCCTGAATAACAAAATTAAAGAAGACGGTGACGTGGAGGGAAGGAAGAAGTAGGGAGGTGGAAAAACCGCACAAATGAAGAAAAACCAAAAGAAGAATATAGGTCTTACACAGAACCCTGGGAAATCAGACAATGAGAAAACAGATTCTGGAACACAGACAATGAAGAGTCCCCAGAATGACTGGCTACATGCAACAAACCCAGACATCAAGACATTAATGGAGAGAATTAAATAAATTGAGGAGAGACAAGAGGAAAATAGGAAGGAGCTGTTGTCAGAAATGACAGCAGTAAAGAATACTGTGATGGAAATGAACAACAGCCTAATAAGCATGGAAAGCAGAATCAGCCAAGCAGAAGAAAGAATCTCAGAGCTCGAAGACCAAAACACAGAACCAACCCAAACTTTCAAAAGCATAGAAAAGAACCTCAAAAAGACAGAACAAAACCTGCAAGAGATGAACGATCACTTCAAGAGACCAAACCTAAGAATAATTGGGCTTCCTGAGGCAGAAAGAGAAACAGAAGCCACACTGGAACAAACATTTCATGAAATCATTCAAGAAAACTTCCCTCATCTCATTAAAGATGAAAAAATTCAAACAAAAGAGATTCAGAGAACCCCTGCAAGACAACAAACGAGAAGACCAACTCCCAGACACATAATAATTCACCTAAACAAAGTATCTATGAAAGGAAAAATCCTAAAGGCAGCAAGAGAAAAAGGCCAGACTACCTACCAGGGAAAACCAATTCGAATAGCAGCAGATTTATCCACAGAGGCCTTCAGGCAAGGAGAGCCTGGAGCCCTATCTTCAAAGTACTAAAAGAGAAACAATTACAACCAAGAATAACCTACCCAGCCAAACTAAGCTTCATTAGTGAGGGAGAATTGAAATCTTTTCCAGACATCCAATCCCTAAGAACCTACGCTGCTACCAGACCACCGCTACAAGAAACACTTAAGAAAGTACTGAACAAAGAAGAAAAAGAAAAAAGAACATCAGCATTCTTCATAAGAGTACAGGCAAAAGATTAAAAACACACCTGAACCAACTCCAAAACCCAAAGAAAGACAACAAATAAACAGGAACAACTCTGTAAGAACCTTATGACAGGGATCAACTCTTGCATTTCAATTATTAGCCTAAATGTGAACGTACTAAATGCACCACTGAAAATACATAGATTGGCAAAATGGATAAAATATCATCAGGCAACAATCTATTGCCTTCAAGACACTCACCTCACTAGAAAGGACACCCACAGACTCAAAGTAAGAGGATGGGAAACAAACTTCCAGGCTAACGGAATACAAAAGAAATGAGGAGTAGCCATCTTAATTTCAGACAAAATATCCTTCAAACTATTAAAAATCAAAAAAGATACAGAAGGCGACTACATAATGATAAAAGGTTCAATCCATCAACAAGAAATATCTATCCTAAACATATATGCACCCAACATAGGTGCGCCAACTTTCATAAAGCAACTTCTTGGAAAACTAAAGAAAGATATTGACTCTAACACTATCATAACTGGGGACTTTAATACCCCACTCACAACCCTAGACAGGTCATCAGGACAAAAAATCAGCAAGGAGATCCGGAACCTCAATGTGACTGTGGACCAAATGGACTTAATTGATACCTACAGAACACTCCATCCAAAGACCACAGAATACACATTCTACTCATCACCACATGGAACATATTCAAAGATCGACCACATACTCAGCCATAAATCAAGTATAAGCAAATTTAAAAGGACCGAAATTCTACCAAACACCTTCTCGGACCATGGTGGAATAAAAATAAACATTGACACCAACAAAGTTCCCCCAAAACCAACAAAGACATGGACACTAAACAGCATGATGCTAAACAACTCCTGGGTCAACGACAAAATCAAAACAGGGATCAAAAGATACCTGGAAACAAATGAAAATGAAGAAACATCTTACCAAAATCTCTGGGATGCCCTGAAAGCTGTAGTAAGAGGGGAATTTATATCCCTACAAAAACACATGAAGAAAATGGAAGGAACAGAAATTCACAACCTAACAAGCCACCTAAAGAAGCTGGAAAAGCAAGACCACAAAAACCCTAATTTCAGCAGAAGAATCCAGATCACCAAAATAAAAGCCCAAATCCAGGACATAGAAGACAAAAAGATAATAGAAAAAATCAATGAAACAAAAAGCTGGTTCTTCAAAAGGGTAAACAAGATTAATGGTCCCCTAGCTAGACTGACCAAGAAAAAACGAGAAAAAAAACAAATAAGCATAATCAGAAACACAAAAGATGAAGTCACATCTGACCCTGAAGAAATACAAAAGATCATCAGAGACTACTACGTACACTTGTATGGAAACAAACTTGAAAACCACAAGGAAATGGAGGACTTTCTGACATCACACAACCTACCTAGGTTGGAACAAGAAGAAATTGAGACCCTAAATAGACCAATTACAATCAAGGAAATCGACTACGTAATAAGAAAACTTCCTACAAAAAAAAGCCCTGGTCCAGATGGCTTTCCAGCAGAATTCTACAAGACATTCAAGGAGGAGCTGATACCAATCCTACTGAAGGTATTCCAGGCGATTGAAAAAGATGGAACTCTCCCCAAATCATTTTATGAAGCCAACATCACATTGATACCCAAGCCAGGTAAAGATCCAACAAAGAAAGAGAACTACAGGCCAATATCTTTGATGAACATAGATGCTAAAATTCTCAACAAAATCCTAGCAAACAGGATTCAGCAATACATCTCAAAAATCATCCACCATGACCAAGTAGGCTTCATTCCTGGGATGCAAGTCTGGTTCAACATTCGTAAAACCATAAATGTTATTAAATACATCAACAGATGTCAACACAAAAACCACATGATCATATCATTAGATGCAGAAAAAGCTTTTGATAAAATCCAGCACCCCTTCTTGATAAAAACCCTTGAACATCTAGGCATACGGGGAACATACTTCAAAATAGTAAAAGCCATCTACGAGAAACCTACAGCCAGCATTCTCCTAAATGGACAAAAATTGGAACCAATTCTCCTGAAAACTGGAACTAGACAAGGATGCCCACTCTCTCCCCTCCTGTTCAACATAGTATTGGAAGTCCTGGCTAGAGCAATCAGAGAAGACGAGGCAATCAGAGGTATTCAAATAGGAAAAGAGGAAGTCAAGTTATCTCTCTATGCAGATGATATGATGGTGTACCTTGAAAACCCAAGAGAATCTATCTCCTTACATTGATAAAGGCCTTTGGCAAAGTCTCAGGATACAAAATAAATGTACAAAAGACAATCGCATTTCTCTACACCAATAATAAACAAACAGAAACCCAAAATAAAAAACACAATTCCATTCACAATAGCCACAAAAAAAAAATGAATACCTTGGCATCTTCCTAACCAGAGACGTGAAAGACCTTTACAATGAAAATTACAAAACACTGCTCAAAGAAATCAAAGCTGACACGAACAAGTGGAAAAATATCCCATGCTCATGGATCGGAAGAATCAACATTGTGAAGATGTCCATCTTAACTAAGGCAATCTACAAATTCAATGCAATACCCATTAAATTACCAGCAACATTCTTCTCAGACCTAGAAAAAACAACACAGAAATTCATATGGAAACACAAACGTCCAAGAATAGCCAGAACAATCCTCAGCAAAAAAAACAAAGCAGGTGGTATCACAATACCAGACTTCAAACTTTACTCTAAAGCTACAATCATCAAAACAGCTTGGTACTGGTACAAGAACAGGCATATAGATCAATGGAACAGAATTGAGATTCCAGAAGCAAAACCTCAATTCCTCAACCAACTCATCTTTGACAAAGCCCCCACCACCTATCAATGGGGAGAGGAGAACCTATTCAGTAAATGGTGCTGGGAAAACTGGCTGACCACATGCAGAAGATTGAAACAGGACCCCTATCTATCCCCATGCACAAAGGTTAACTCCAAATGGATCAGAGACCTAAATGTAAAACCTCAAACCATAAGAACCTTAGAAAAGGAAGGAAATACTCTCATGGAAATCGGAACTGGCATCCAATTCCTGTACAAAACCCGAAACCCATAGGACTTAAGAGAGAAGAGAGACAAATGGGACCTTATTAAACTGACAAGCCTCTGCAAAGCCAAAGAAACCATCAAGAGAGCAGGGAGACAGCCTACAGACTGGGAAAAAGTATTTGTCAACTCTAGGTCTGACAAAGGCTTAACATCCTGGATCTACAAGGAACTCAAACGTACTGAAAAGAAGAAAACAAACAACCCCATTATAAAATGGGCAAAAGATATGAACAGACACTTCACAAAAGAAGACATTCGAGCAGCCAACAAACACATGAAGAAATGCTCAACCTCATTAATCATCAAGGAGATGCAAATCAAAACCACACTGAGATACCACCTAACTCCAGTCAGAATGGCAACTATCAACAACTCAAAAAATAACAGCTGCTGGAGAGGGTGTGGTGAAAAGGGAACACTTCTACACTGTTGGTGGGAGTATAAGCTAGTGCAACCTCTGTGGAAAGCAGTGTGGCGATTCCTGAAAGCTCTAAAAATTGACCTTCCATATGACCCTGCAATCCCCCTACTGGGAATATACCCTGAAGAACTCAAATCACTTTACAAAAAAGATACCTGCACACATATGTTTATCGCAGCATTGTTCACAATAGCAAGAACCTGGAAACAACCATGCTGCCCATCAAAAGAGGACTGGATTAAAAAATGTGGTACATATACATGATGGAATACTACACAGCCATAAAAAAGAACAAAATCATGAATTTCACAGCAATCTGGATGGAACTAGAGTCTATAATACTGAGTGACCTCTCACAGAAACAAAGATCAGAATATCACATGTTCTCACTCATATAATGGACCTTGAACATCCAATGTAATACTATAAGAAAATGACTGACGGTACTGGGAAACTATGGGGGGGAGGGGGATGGGATTAACAGTAGCAAATATCTGTCTGGGGAGGGGAAAACACCTCTTATCAACAGGGTGCCTGAATGAAACGTAATTGTACACCTAACCCTTAACTGTACCCCACAAAACGATAATAAAAAATACTGATTAATTATAAAAAAAAAGATTCATGTTATACTTATAAAATGTTTATCATCCACCAGGAAGATATAAAAATTCTAAAATTTTTGAGCAATAAAATAGCCATGCATATACATTTAAGATATGACAGAGGAGCCGGGCTCGGTGGCTCAGCCTGTAATCCCACGCCTTTGGGAGGCTGAGGTGAGTGGATTGCCTGAGCCCGCGGGTTCGAGACCCGCCCGGGCAGCGAGACCTCATCTCCACAATAAATCAAAAAATCAGCCGGGTGTGGTAGCGCATGCCTGTAATTCCGGCTACTCCGAAGGCTGAGGCGGAAGGATCGCCAGACCCTAGCAGGTCGAGGCTGCGGTGGCCAGGAGCGGCCACTGCACTCCAGTCTGGGCGACCGAGTGAGACTCCAACTCAAAAAAAAAGATACGACAGAGGTGTGGGCCACCCGTTGAGGGCCTGCAGTCTGGAGTGGCCGCGGCTGCATGAAAGGCACCCTGGGGAGTCTGGTAGTCGTGGGCTCCTGGCGCCACGATGCAGGAAAGTTTCGGCTGCATGGTGGCCAACTGCTTTCACCAGCTGCTGGCCGAGTCGGACCGATTCGACATCCTGCACGAGGTTGAGCGCTGGCGCCCGCAGCAACTGCAGTGCAAGAGACACGACGAGGTGGCTGCGGCCACAACCGGCATCCGTGGCGACAGGAGCCCAGCCAGGGCCTCGGGTCACAGACCCTGTGCAGGTGGCGGCCAGAGGGAGTCCCAGAAGGAGCTTAAGAGCCTCCTGGCCCCAGCACGACGCAGACAGCCCCGGGGTCGAAACACAAGGAGAAAAGGAGCGCACAAGGATAGAGTGACAGCCAGAGCCAGAAGTGACATTTGAGAGAGCAGAGACCCTACAGGGAATATCGGCCCTATGAGAATGAGAGGCATGCGGACTTTACAGCTGAGAAGTCCCCAGATGAGAAACCAGTTGATAGGTTTGATCGAGACAGACTGCCGAGAGCGCGGAGGTCCACGAGGGGGCATGCGTGGCAGAGGAAGAGGTGGCCCTGGGAACAGATCTTTCGATGCCTTTCACCAGAGAGGGAAGCGAGAATTAGAAAGACACAGTGGGAATGACAAAATAGCAATCAGAACTGAAGAAAACATGAGTGGACGCGAAGTTTGCACCTGGGGATCAGGCAAAGATGCCAGTGAGGTGGAGCCGACAGCACCCACGGAAGAGTCTTCACCATTGAAGGAGGCCCAGGGTGCCCTGGAAGAGGAATCTCCCGCCAAAGTTCTCGAGTTGGAAGTAGAAGAAGAAACTCAAGCTCAAGAGATGACTTTAGACGAGGGGAAAAATCTTCAGGAACAAACCAGACCAAGTTTAACATCTGGAAGCCAGAGTCCACTATTCCTTCCAAAGCAGAGGTGATTCACAAGTCCAAGTACAGAGACGATATGGTAAAGGATGACCAAGAGGATGATTCCCCTGTTTTCCGGAAAGCCACCAATGACATCACATCCCAGCTGGAGATTTGTAACCTCCCTCGTCCTGGGCGTGGAGCCAGAGGTGGCACCTGAGGAGACCGGCAAAGGATCAGGAGGGTGGAAAACTATGGACCCAGAGCAGAAGTGACGATACAAGATGCTGCTCTCAACCCAGATGACCCTGAAGACTTTCTCCCTCTGGCTTGAAGAGCCCTGTTCCCTGGCGACTTCCAGCAGCTGGGGCGAACCCATGCTGTTGGAAGAGAGTCAGACTCTTAAGAACAATCAATGCTGCTTTTCCCGTGTCCTTTGAATTTGTTGCACTTTTTTGGTCTGAGGGGGTATGGGTAGAGCGACTTCTCCAGAACGGGCACTGCCGCTCCCTAACTAGCCAGTCCAGCACTTTCTCAAGAAGGTGAAGAGTGCCGACTATTTTTTATGTAAGGATTCCCAGTTGAAGTTCAGGAATCATGTTTAAAATGTGTACATAGAGATTGTATTGGACCCGTCACAAAATCACAGTGTCAAGGAAGCAGTCAAACACTCCTTGACACGACATAGGAAGGCATGTGGATGTCCAAATGTGTGTCCTTCAGTGTGAGAAGAGGTCAGAGAACCTGAACTGTTCATTTAAAGCAGCCACAGCCTAGTTTCCAAGACCAAGCAATTAAGATGCCTTTGTATGTACTGTTTACTTGTAAATGTTATATATGCGCCTGGAACAAGGAGTACTAGACAAATCTACACTCTTAGTGGGAAACTTTAATACACTTTTTTTTTTCCTGCCCCTCTCCCAGCAACTTATTGGTCCCTTGGGGAGGTAACAGCTCAGGTAAGGTCTTCCACTCCAAAGTCGAGTTCTCTGCCCGGGGCACTAGGATGACCTGGACGCCCAGAGGCGGCACCCCGATCCCAGACCCGAACGGGTTGCCACGGGCTGCCAGCACTTCGGAAGGCACTGGCGTCCGCAGACCCTCACCGTCCCGGCAGGCAGGGCACGGAGGAGTGGTGAAGACACAGTCCATCTGTCCCAGAACCGGAGCCACCCCTATGAGCCATGGGCAGGCAAGACACACATGCGAATCCCACCTCATAAAGCACGTTTGTGGAAGGGACGGGGTGGGGGTGGCCAAGGGTGACCCGCGCGCCTCCCGGTCACATGTTGGCTCGCTCCCGCTGCAGCCACGAGTTGTAGGTGCGGGACACGGTGTTCCAGGCATCCATGTAACAGCCCATGCACATGGCAATGCACTTCTGCTCTGAGTTGTCCAGGGAGCGACGCCTCCCCTTCCCCTTCCCCCTACTCTCTTTCCGATACACTTCCGGAACACTTGTCTGTCATCCTCTGCAGCAGCTCCTGCGCATTGGCCACGGCGATTTGCACCTTCACGTACTCCATGATGAGCCCGGCTCCAGTTTCCCACTGCCGCCGAAGCCCCCAAATCCTAGCCGAAGCCACCTTCCATGACTCTACAAAGTAAACAGCCCTGCGCAGACCCGTAGCCACGCTGAAGTCTATTTTTCTTGACAATCAATAGAACAAGTAGGCAAAAAAAGTCTAAATACATAGAAGATTTGAAAAACCCAAATAAGAATATTAACCTAATATATGTATATAGTACACTATATCCAACACTTGTAGAAAACAACTTTTGACCAGGCGCAGTGGCTCAGCCTGTAATCCCAGCAGTTTGGGAGGTCAAAGCGAGAGGATTGCCTGAGCCCAAGAGCTCAAGACCAGGCTGGGCAACTTCATGAGATAAATTTTAAAAACTAGCCAGGCACTGTGACGTGCATCTATAGTTACAGCTACTTGGAAGGCAGAGACCAAAGGATCGCCTAAGCCCAGCAGGTCAAGGCTGCGGTGGCCATGAGCATGCCACTGCACTCCAGCCTGGGTGACAAGACTGAGACTCCAACTCCAAAAAAAAATTGTTTTTTTGTCAAACACCTAAAGAACATTTGCAAAACTTGACCAAACATAATGAACATCTCAACAAAATCTCAAGAAAATCTCAACAAATTTCAAAAGATTGAAATTATACACGTCACAATGCAATTAAACTAAAAATCAATAATGAAAAATAATTTGAAAATGTCCTATATAGTCAGTAATTTAGAAACACTCTTAGAGCTGGGCGCAGTGGCTCAAGTCTGTAATCCCAACACTTTGGGAGGTTGAGGCAAGAGGATTACCTGAGTCCAGGGGTCCGAGACCAGCCTGGGCAGCTTGGTGAGGCCTCATCTCTACAATCAATCAAAAAATTAGCTGGGTGTGGTGGCGCATGCCAGCTATTTGGAAGGCTGAGGTAGAAGGATCACCTAAAATCAGTAGGTGGAGGCTTCCATGGCCGTGAGCATGCCACTGCACTCCTGCCTGGGCAACAGAGTCATAGTCCCACTCAAAAGAAAAAAAAGAAACACACTTAGCAATAATCTAGGAACTAAAGAAAAAATATTAGTGGATATTTTTAAGATATGTTATGTGAATGAAAATCAACATGATGTATATGGACATGTGAGATACAACTAAATCATTATTTAAAGGACATTTTTAGACTTACATGCAAATGTTAAGAAGAGAAAAACTGCAAAATAATGAGCTAAGCATCCATCATGAAAAGTTTATTTATTTATTTATTCATTTATTTTTTGAGTTGGAGTCTCACTTTATCACCCAGACGAGTGCAGTGGCCGCTCCCGGCCACCGCAGCCTCGACCTGCTGGGCTCTGACGGATCCTTTCATCTCAGCCTTCCAAGTAGCTGGAACTACAGGCATGCACTACCACACTCGGCTAATTTTTTGATTTATTGTAGAGATGAGGTCTTGCCAAGTTGCCCAGGCAGGTCTCAAACCCGCGGGCTCAGGCAATTCACTCACCTCAGCCTCCCAAAGCATGGGATTACAGGCTGAGCCACTGAGCCCGGACATCATGAAAAGTTTAAAAAAGAACAGCAAAGTCGATGCAAAGAGGGTGAGAAGGAAGAGTGCAAAATACTAAAATAGAAAAATACAGTAGAGTGAATAAAAAGCTAAAAGAAATTATTTGAATAGATAAACATAATTTATAGCTCTCTGATGAAACTGATCAAGAAAATTTCTACCAATAATCAGTAACAAGATAAAAATGTGACATCTTTCTAGATATTAAAATGAAATTAGAAGATGTGATAAATATTATGCCAGTAAACTTGAAATTTTAGATTAAATAGATAAATTCATAGGAAAATACAACTTACCAAAACTAATGTAAGAAAAAACTAAAAACCTTAATAGCCAATAACCATTAAGAAAATTAAATCAGTACTCAAAAATCTTTCCTCAAATAAAATCTAGTTGAGATATCTAAAAGAGTGACTTCATATAAAAATAATTTTTCAAGAAAGAATTAATTTACATCTTACAGAAACTCTTCTAGACCACAAAAAATAAGGGATATTCACAAGACCCATTCATGAGATGGGCACTGCCTCAGTACCAAACACTAGCAAAGTCATTACATTAAAAAAAATTACAATTAGCCAGGCATAGTGGCATACCACCTGTAGTTCCTCCCAGCAACTCAGGAGGCTGAGGTGGAAGGATTGCCTGAGCCCAAGAGGTCGAGGCTGTGGTAAGCCATGATTGTGCCACTGCACTCCAGCCTGGGCAACAGAGTGAGACCACAACTCAAAATAAGAAAGGCAAAAGAAAGATAATTACAATCAGATATCATTGATGAATATGGCTAGAGCTCAGAGAAGAGAAGGCAATCAGGGGTATCCAAATAGGAAAAGAGAAAGTTAAGTTAGCTCTCTTTGCAGATGACATGATTGTGTACCTTGAAAACCCAAGAGAATCTGTCAAAAACCTCCTTACACTGATAAAGGCCTTTGGCAAAGTCTCACGATATAAAATAAATGTGCAAAAGACAATCGCATTTCTTTACACCAATAATAAACAAACAGAAACCCAAATAAGAAGCACAATTCCATTCACAATAGCCACCAAAAAATGAAATACCTTGGCATCTTCCTAACCAGAGACATGAAAGACCTTTACAATGAAAGCTACAAAACTCTACTCAAAGAAATCAAAGATGACACAAACAAGTGGAAAAATATCCCATGCTCATGGGTTGGAAGAATCAACATTGTGAAGATGTCCATCTTACCTAAGGCAATTTACAGATTCAATGCAATACCTATCAAATTACCAGCAACATTCTTTTCAGATCTAGAAAAAACAACACAGGAATTCATATGGAAACACAAACGACCAAGAATAGCCAGAACAATCCTCAGCCAAAAAAAAAAAAAAAAAGCAGGCAGTATCACATTACCAAACTTTAAACTTTACTATAAAGCTACAATCATCAAAACAATGTGGTACTGGTTTAGGAACAGGCATATAGATCAATGGAATAGAATTGAGATTCCAGAAACAAAACCTCAATTTCTCAACCAACTCATCTTCGACAAAGCCTCCACCACCTACCACTGGGGAGAGGAGAACCTATTCAGTAAATGGTGCTGGGAAAACTGGCTGACCACATGCAGAAGATTGAAACAGAAGCCCCATGCACAAAAATTAACTCCAAATGGATCAGAGACTCACTAATTTCAACAAAATATCAGCAAAACAAATCCAGCAATGAATAAGAAAAGATAATTTATCATTACCAACTTGAATTTTCACATAATGCAAATGTAGTTTAATATCCAAAACTTAATCAAAGACTTTTCTCTTCCAGTGATTGCATCTAGAACCTTTGGAAATACTTCAAAAACTAGAATTTAAGGTACCCTCACTGGTTATTCTACAGTAGATCTTCTAACAAAACTAAACTATCCCAATTCCCTGGGAATAGATTTGCCTTCATACCAAGAAGACTTAAAAGATAACAAAATCTGTATATGGCATGTGGTCAGGTCAACTTTAAGGGGTTCATTCTATGAGACTTAAAGTTCTTATGAGGTTGTCACACACACACACACACACACACACACACACACACACACACACATCTGCAGAATCTATAATGCATCCATATGTGCTGACTTGTCCATCTCAGCATCAAGTATAAATTTTTTAAATTGTAAAGGAAAAATTAAAATTTTATTTTGTTCACAGCTGACATGATTCTATATCATTTTTTAATGTGAAAGGAAACATTAAAAATTATTAGACTAAAAACATAAAAGGTGCTTAATATCATTAGTAATCACTGAAATGCTAATTCAAAGCATCAGAAGATACCTGCCTGAGTGGCTAAAATGAAAAAGACTGATATCACTAGGTGTCACAGAGGATGTGAGGCATTTGGAACTTTTACACATTACTGATGGAGGTATAATTCAGTACAATCTATTTGAAAGTCAGTTTGGCAATATAGTATATATTAAAATTGAAGATATGGGCATCCTAAAATCCAGAAAGTCCACTCATATGTAAATATTCAACAAAAAGAGTGTACAAGTATACTAAGAAATGCATACAAGAATGGCTATCAAGCATTATTTCTAATAACTAGAAACTGGCTGCCCCTTCAATATCAGACTGGATGAATAATGCATAATAATACCATCATACAGTAGAAAGTCTCACAAGGAAGATGAACAAACTACAGCTTTTACAATTTAGATGAATCTCACTAATGTAAACTGTTGAGTAAAAGAAGATAAAAAAGAAACACATAATATATCATTCCATTTACATAAGTACAAAACATGTAAAAGTAAAATAAAATGTTGTAAAAAGAATAGTGACCAAGCATGGTGACTCACGCCTGTAATCCCAGCTTTTGAGAGGCCAAGGTAGGAGAATTACTTGAGTCTAGGAGTTCGAGACCAACCTGGGCAACATGATGAGATCTCCTCTCTGCAAAAATTCAAAAAATTAGCTGGGTATGGTGGCACATACCTGTAGGCTTAGCTGCTTGGGAGGCTGAGGTGGAGAATTGCCTGAACCCTGGAGGTCAAGGCTGTGGTGAGCCATGATCGTGCCTCTGCACTCCAGCCTGGGCAACAGAGTGAGACCCTAACTCAAAAAAAAGGGTAATGATTATTTACCTTAGAGAAGCAAAGAAGGGTAATAATTGGCCAGTGTATGGTGAAAACTTCGGGAGGGCCGGCAGTGCTCTACTTGTGTTGGAAGCGATACACAGATGTTCTATGTAACAATTCACTGGGCACTGTATTTATGTTTTGTGCAGTTTTCTGTGTGTGTATTTACTTCATTGATTTTAAGAACTAGTCTTACATATCCATAATGAAATACTGGTATAACACTACCATGATATCTACAGTCCTGACATCCCAAAGCTCTGGCAACAGAAAGGTTTCTTCAAAGGTTTGCAGCAAACTCATTTAGCAGCAAAATCTGACCTGAACTGACATGATGATACTTATGGTCTTTAAAAGTTCTACTTGACGTGAATATTCATTCATTTTGCGACAAAAATGTTTTGTGTTTGGTTACTAGAGTACTATATCAAAACCTAATGGGAGGGTCATAGATGACATACACATCATTTCAAAAATGATATAAAAATCCTGAAATTCCAATATGCAAGTGGCAACAAATGTGTATATTGGGAGATTGATGATCTGTATCAAACACCAGTGAACAAAACATCCACAGTAACATGTATCCGCATGAATGAATCTCATACACATAATTTTGGCAAAATAAGGAAGTTATAAGAGAATACAAAAATATAATTCTGATCATATAAAGGACAAGCACATGTATAGCCAGACAATACAGTTTAGTCACATATGCAATTATGGTAAGAGTATAAAGCAAATTAATAGAGTATTTGCAATAATAATTTCCTCTAATGGAAAGAAAATGTAATATTATCAGAGAGAGGCACAAAGGAGGTTTCTAAGTTATCTAAATATGTTCATTTTAATATATTGATATAACATTTAATCTGGGAGGTAAGAGCATAGGCATTCATTTTATTATTATTCTTTAAACAGCATATATATGTTTCACCCACTCTTTCGTATGTAAGATAAATTTACTACAAAAATAGATAGGTAGATAGATCTCCATGGATACTCCAAAAAACATACAGGCCTTCTGTCGAGTCTATATATTGATCATACCTCAGTTGACTGGGATTATACAGAACAAAATGCTCCTTCTTCTACACGACATTTGAAGGCAATGATTGTGACCACTGATCTAATTTTTTTCCTACTTATTTCCAGAAACATACCATGTTTCACCTATGAGGACTGGGCTCTTTAATTAGAATGTGCATATTCACTCCATTACCGGGATGGACAAACCCAACCTGCACCTCACCACGGAAAAAGAAAATACCAGAAGCAGTGTCCCCCTGGATCCCAGTCCTAGTCACATTGAAGGGAGGCATCACAAACACTGTTGGGACTCATAGAGAGACAGTCTGGAATTCCATCATCTTATCTCTAACTAGGAAGTCTGGGATTGGATCCCAGGAGATAGTGCATGTAAATAATCAGCAGCTTTTCCTGGCTCCTGTGCCTGAGGTATCATTAAAGATCTGAGACTTCAGTTCATGCAGCTGTGGTAGCTAGAGAAGAGCTCTGCAGCTCCAACCATGTCTTCCAAGAGAGGTAAAGAAGCAGCAAACCCAGCCACCTTGGTGAGTGCCAGGGACTGAACTTGGTCAGCATCTCCAGGTAGGAACTAAGACACACTGGTGGGGAGAGAGAGCAGAGTCTACCTAACACCTAAGTGTGCACATATGCACACAGAGACAAACACACATATACATAGA
Source organism: Cephalopachus bancanus (assembly GCA_027257055.1). Lineage (NCBI taxonomy): Eukaryota > Metazoa > Chordata > Mammalia > Primates > Tarsiidae > Cephalopachus > Cephalopachus bancanus. Next base: position 28,218,801 of record JAPVLO010000003.1, read on the forward strand.
CACACACAAACATAGACACACATCTGCATACACACACATCATTAGAGATTATCCCTTTTTCCTTTTTCCTTTCTTTCTTCATCCCTCTCTGTCAACCATTTTTTGGTTCTCTGATGGTCCAACCTGTAGTCATTGTGGAGAATGGGTCTCAGACCACGTTTCCCCAAGCCCCACAATGACCAAGAAATAGGACCTTTGTATTTGCAAAACCTGTGGCTATGACATCATTGTAAACTGACAAGCTTACACATAATTTTCATTTTCATCATCACCATAACCATCACAGCATAAGCTGTAACATCATGACTACTCGAACAGGTAAGGTTTCCAGAATCATTCGTAGCATCACCAAAGTTCTACACCAAAACTCTACTCCTCTATTAATTTATAATTTACCAAACCTGTTTAAACCCTGTCTTTTTTTTTACATGATCTAACAAATAAGTTCTTAAGATAGACATGTTTACTCTCATCATATAGTTAATGATATTGAGGTTCTGCATGATTAAGTTATTTAGCCATATTATTTCCATATCCCAAAGCAGAGGCTTTGCCACTGATACTTCCGAGTAGCATCATAGCCACTATAATGATAGCTGAGTAGCATCACAGTATCATTGTTAAACTGATGGTAAATCAAATATAATGTTGGTAATAATGATGACACTTCATCTCATATGACAATGGACGAAACCATCTCCTCTCAGACACTAACAGGAGGAGCACTTTCATTTATCAACAACAATGGCTAATACTGATTTATTTTTAGTTGAGGTCTCACTCTGTCACCCAGGCTTACTCACTGCAATCTCGGTCTCCTTTGCTCGGGTGATCCTTCCACCTCAGCCTCCTGAACAACTGCGACTACAGGCATGTGCCACCATGCCAACTACTTTTTTAAAAATTTATGATAGAGATGAGATTTCACTATGTTGTCCAGCTGGTCTTGCACTTCTGGGCCCAAGCAGTCCTCCTTCCTTGATCTCCAAGATTGTGATGTTTGCTGAAGCAGCCCTCTCAGATGCTGGGATTATAGGCACGAGCCACCACACCTGGCCTAAAAATGGCTAATATTTACTGAGGACTCACCGGGTGACAACTTTGATATAAATATTTTTCATACTTCTCTAAATTAATCATGAAAACCACTCTGTACATTAATCTCTGTTATTATCCATTTGAACAGATATGGAAACTGAACACCAGAAAGTTAAAGCGACTTTCTCAAAGTCACACAGAGAGTAAAGAGCAGTGAAATTCTGTCACATTCCAGTGGGCATATTGTTTTTTTAGTCACCACACTTAACAAGTGTGACATAGCACGTGATGCCCACAAATTCACTGCATCTGTTCCTCCACATGATCACACAGCAACATTGGAATTCCTCATTTTGATTGCTCTCCATTGTTCATGAAGAAAATTTAACTTATTCCAGCATTTGTCCCCTCAACACATCTGTCAGGTTAGTTATTATCTGCATCTATTTACAAAGAAAACAAGGCTCATGGTAGGAGAGGAGGGGGGCAAACAATTCCAGAAATGAAACAAAACTCATGAGAAACAGAGCTGTAAAGCACATTGTCTTATACCAAATATTGACTCTTGGGTTCCAGGTTCACATTTCATCAACTACTACTACTAGCACAGAGAGTAAAAATCACTAACCTTTAAAAAGACATGCCTTCCATATATGTTATCAATAATAACTACAATCTCCATGAAACAGCTATATGTTGCACAGATTAGAAAACTGAGACTCAGAGATTAAGTAACTTGCCCAAGAACACACTGCAAAAAACAGGGAAAAGAAAGGATTCCCAACCAGTCTCCAAATGCTAAGCCCATGATCTTAAAACTGATGCTGCTGATGGTAAGGTTGACGACAAAAATGAGAATAATATACCTTTTACTGGCAAGTGTTTTCCATTTACAAAGTCCTCGTGTCCAGGCTAAATCAGGGAAACAGCTTTAAAGACAAAAGAGACAGGATGCTCTCAGCTAACCTACATTTCTCTAAGTCTCAGCTGGCTCTTCTGAAGAAATTATTCCCTCTTCATTTAAAGTTAGAAAAGAATCGAACTTGGAGAGGTTCATTCCAGTTGAAAGTCAGTTCAACCTCATTAAGGCACAACTGGGAAAATTTTCCATATTACAAGAATCTAGAAAGGGTTCTCATCACATGCCTGGTTGTCACAACCAGTCTTGATATTTTTTATGTTTGCATATCTGCCTTTTCAGCTTCTACTGAATCTTAATGAGCTATTCAAGATATAGAAAAGCAAAATAAAGAACTTTGTACTTTGTAGAGCCTATCTTAATTAAAGCAAGATTCTCCTCTAATTTACTTAGAAGGAGATTAGAAACCAAACCAGCATCTCTGAATTCCTGCTCCTGGGCTTCTCTGAACATGCTGAGCAGCAGTCTGTCCTGTTTGGGCTCTTCCTGGGCATGTACCTGGTTGCAGTGTTGGGAAACCTGCTCATTATCCTGGCCATTAGCTCTGACCCTCGTCTTCACACCCCCATGTACTTCTTCCTGGCCAACCTGTCCTTCATCGATACCTGCTTAATCTGCACCATTGTCCCCAACATGTTGGTGAACATACAGACTCAGCATCACGTCATCTCCTACACTGGGTGCCTCATGCAGATGTACTTCTTCATGGCTTTTGCCCTGCTGGATGACTTCCTGCTGGCCGTGATGGCATATGACCGCTATGTGGCCATCTGCCTTCCTCTACACTACACCACGATCATGTGTCCCCAGTGCTGCCTGCTGTTGATGGCTGTATCCTGGCTCTGCTCCCAACTCCTGGCTTTCTCACTTACTTTTTTAATGGCTCAGTTCTCATTCTGTGCCTCCCATTCTATCCCACACTTTTTCTGTGATCTTCTCCCACTCCTCAAGCTTGCCTGTTCAGACACCCATATCTTTCAGGTTGTGATGTTTGCTGAAGCAGCCCTCTCAGGTGTGGTCCCTCTTACCTGTATCCTGGTTTCTTATGCCCACATCATGTGCATCATCCTCAGGATCCCTTCTGCTGAGGGGAAGCACAAAGTCTTCTCTACCTGTGGCTCTCACCTGACAGTGGTCACTCTCTTCTATGGAACCATCTTTCTAGTGTATTTCCAGTCCTCATCCTCTTACTCAGGTACTGGAATGGTGGCATCTGTGGTATACACGATGGTCACCCCCATGCTGAACCCTTTTATTTATACACTGAGAAACAAGGACATGAAGGCGTCTTTGTGGAGAGTTCTTGGCTTGGGAAAATGCTCTATGCTGTAAAGGGTCCTTCCCAGACTAGACTCTTCAATATGATTTCCTCCCTGGAATTGTCCATCATAAATCTGAAAGACTCACATTCAAGGCAGGATGAATGCCTAAAAATAGGTGTAACAAAATGAAGACTTTGTCTTGGCAGAACTAGCATAAAAGCAACTGACCACAACAGAGCTGCAGCTTGAAGTCAAGTAGTAACCAGCAATACCTACAGAACAATGATGAGTGGGTTATGTATCCAAGCAGTTTCAATCTATAGCTGGGAACACCAGAAGAATGCTAGCAAACACTTGGCTCCTAGAAGAAAGTACAGTAAGAGTACAGGATAGAGCTACATAGACATTTCTAAGGACAAGAAATTCTGGGAAGATATGCAGGTATCAGGAACTCGGTCAAGTTACCAGGTTTCAGGGACCAGTTCTGACCCTGCCTGGGAGAAACTCACTTATGAGGATTGGCCTAACTGTGTAGAACATAGCACCAAGTATATGTGTGTAGGTTGAGAGGGAAAGCATATTCTAGAAAAAGAACCTCAGTTCAGAAAGATTAAGACACTTGTCAAGTATCATATACCTGAAATTAGATCTTTGATTCTGGTAGATGAGTTGGGGTTTTTTGTTGTTGTTGCTGATAGTGTAACATCTTTATTATTTACTTTTAAAATTTTTTTTTAGTTGTATGATTATTCATACAAATATGAAAAATATGAAGAAATGTTTAAAGTTCTTTAAAAATCACTGCATATTTTACACAAAGTCTTATGACTTTTTTCTCTGTGCATTTATTTTACAATGTTAAGATGATTTTATTTTTACTTATGAGTGCTTTCACACTATTATATTAACTCTTTATAAACACCTTTGTAATTAATATTTTAGCAGATGGTGCCATAATTTATATAACTTTCTTCCATTCTTGATAATTAGGTTTTTACTATTACAAATATGATGCAAAGAAAGTCTTTCTGAATAAACCATATACACTGGTTTCCACAAACCCTTTCAATAAATTTTTAGAAATGGATGAAGTTTCTGGGTTGAACATTTTCACATTCAAGAAACATGTCACCAAAACACTTTACAAATCTTTAATGACTTACAACCAACCAATTGTCTGTGAGAATGTTCTTTTTTTCCTAATACTTTGTATTGCAATCTTTGACTTGATACCTAGCTAAATTTGTGATTTATTGTAAAGACAAGGTCTCGCCAGGTTGCCCAGGCTGTTCTTGAACCTGTGGGCTCAGGCAGTCCTCTCATCTCGGCCTCCCAAAGTGCTGGAACTACAAGCTTGAGCTACTGTGCCCAGCTTGGTTCAAATTTTTAATTACTAATTGTCTACCTTGTCTAGATTCTCCTCTGGTGTTAAAAACAGTCAAAGCTATAGAAATAGCAAGAAAATTGATATTTACCAGGGATTCAATGGATGTGGGGATGAGGCATGACTACTAGCAGATAGAGCATTTTTTTTTAGCCAGGGTCTCAGTCTGTCACCCAAGTACAGCGACACAATCATGGCTCACCACAACCTCGAACTCCCGGGCTCAAGAGATACTCTTGCCTCAGCCTCCTGAGTAGCTGAGTCTACAGACACACACCACCACACCCTGCTAATTTTTCTATTTTTTGTAGAGACAGGATCTCACTTTGTTGCCCAGACTAGTCTCCAACTCCTCAAGCAGTCCTCCCATCTCAGCCTCCCAAAGTGCTTGGATTACAGGTGTGAGCATGGCATTCAGTTAGATAGAGCATTTATTGTAGGGGGTGATGAAAATGTCTTGGAATTAAATCATGATGATAATTACTTAACCTTGAAAATATACTAAAACCACTGACTTATACACATTAAATGGATGGATTTTATGACACATGAATTGTAGCCCAATAACACTGTGATATTTTTTAAGTAAAAAAAAAATAGTTTAAAAGCAAACATTAGAAAAAATAAATAACTATATTTTTTAAATAATGTGAAATGCTATTTTGTAAGTCATTATAAAGCTGACATAATTAAAAGGCGTTGGATTTTAGCTTGCAATGATTAACAAACTACCCATTTTTTTAGGAATTTCTAAATAGTTTGTTGAATCATATGTACATTGATCCTTTACTCTAAATTACTGAAGGAAGAACAACTAAGACTGTGAATTTAAAACAATAATAATAATAATAATAATTAAGAGGTATGCTTCTCTGGAAGTTAGGGAAGTGAAAGTCACACAGTCAGTTGTTAGCAGTGGTTCAAGGACAGAGTGTTAACAAAGACACAGTGAATGAGATGGCAATTGAGCAGAACCTTTCAAGACAAGTATAATTCCTCAAGGTAAGAATGGGAGTGAAGAGGACATTTGACGCTGAAGTAACAGCATTAGCAGATAAATGGAGAAGGAAGATGGCAGACTATGAAGTCCACAGCTTTCGTTCCCCTCACAGAAATACCAGCTGGCAACTATTCACAGAGAAGAACACCTCTGTCAAAATTTCAGAAACGAAGGTTGAGGCTGAAGCACCCCATTGGACCACAAAACCAAGAAAGTCACATTAGACAGATAGGAAGAATGGTTTCATTTTAAGTCCATCACCCTTTCTCAGGCCACAATAGTATGACGTGAGAGAGAGTTGCCCTAGGGTTACAGTTTCTCTAGTTGGGATAGAGAGCCGAAGGTAGACAACTAGCATCCCCAACATTCTAGGGGGCCCATTTCTTTCTTGTCTCGTGGGGAAAACTGGGAAAGTTGGAAGGACTAGACAAGCTAGGGTTGACTAGGAACAAAGAAGAGGGTGAGGCTCAAGACAACCAGGACATAGTTCTTGGCATTGGCATATATTTCTGCTGGCAGTAGCATCCAACCAGAGAGCCCAGCCAGTGGTTCTACTCGCCCACAGAGCCAAACCAGTGGCCCCATCTGAACAAGGAACTTGTTTGACAGTTGTGCCTACCTAGTGACACTGATCTGCTGCAGAGCCCAGACTACAGCCCCGCCTGGGCAGGGAGCTGAGACACGGACCCTGCACAACTGTAGGACACAGCCCGTAGCCCCATCCACCCATGGAGTTCATTCAGCAGCGCCATCCAGACCAAACGCACAGGCTGCAAGCCCACCCAACTAGAGGATATTATGGGGTCCAGAGAGCTCACCTGACCACAAAACCCAGCCAGTAGCACTTCCAAACTGCAGAGCCCAGGCAGCCCTACATGAATGCAGAGTCCAGGCAGCAGGACCGATCCAACAACAGAATTTAGTCAGTGATGCCACCCAACCTCAGGGCATGGACAGTGGCCTTGCTGAACTAAAAAACTCAACAGCAAGCCCCATCTAACCACAGACACTATAAGCTGACCTGTGCAGGACTCCACTGACTGACTAGTGAAGGTTGTCCTCTGCCAAATCAAACCTATGAAACTGGAAGACATGACAACTTCTTCAAATGAATAGATACCAACCCAAGGATTTAAGGATAATGAAAAATAAAGAATATATGACACCACTGAAGGAAACTAATAAAGCTTCAATAACTGATTCTTAAAATGGAGATCTACGAAATGACTGACAATTCAGAATAATCTTTCTCTTTTTTTCACTTTTGAGTCCGAGTCTCACTCTGTCACCCAGACTAGAGTTCAGTGGCATGATCATGGCTCCCCATAACCTCAAATTCCTGAGCTCAGGCAATCCTTCTATCTCAGCCTCCTAAGAAGCTGAGACTACAGGCACATGCCACTATGCCCAACTAATTTTTTTATTTTTTTGTAGGGATGAGGTCTCGCTATGTTGCCTAAGCTGGTCTAAAACTCCTGGGCTCAGCCCCCCAAAATGTTGGAATTACAGAAAAATTATTTTAAAGAACTTCAATGAACTACAAGAAAAAAACAGATAGACAACTAAGTGAAATTCGTAAAACAAAACATGAATAGAATGAGTTCAACAAAGAAAAAGAAATCATTTTTTTAAAAAAAAGAAATCTTAGAGGTGAACTTAGACTGAACTGAAATATTCAACAGAAATCTTCATCACAGACTCAGTCAAGCAGAAGATACAATCAGTGAACTCAAAGATAGGTTATTTGAAATTAGCCAATCAAAAAAGCAAAAAGAAGGCTAGTTATGGTGGCTTATGTTTATAATCCCAGCATTTCGGAGGCCAAGGCAGGAGGATTGCTTGAGACCAGGAGTTAGAGAACAGATTGGGCAACATAGTGAGACCCCATCTCTACAAATAAATAAATAAATTTTAAAAAATAAATAAAGCAATAGGAAAAAAAATTTTAAAGTGAAGCCAAGCCTACAGGATTTATAGTATACAAATAAGAGAAACAATATGTGCATTATCAAAATACCATAAGGAGAAGAAGAGACAGAAAGTGCCTTTAAAGAAACAAAGTCTAAAAACTTCCCAAATTTGGGGAGAGAAATGGACATGCAGATTCATGAGTACCACAAGTACCCAAATAGATTGAACCTAAAAAGGTCTACACCAAGGATCATTGTAATTGAATTATCTGAGGGGGTTCAAGAGGGCCCACTAGAAGCAGCTGGTATGTGCCTCTCTCACAGATAGGAACCAAAATAGGAAGTGAGTCTCTACACACCAAGCAGGATGAGGAACACAATAACAGGACTCAATAGAGAAGTGATAGGTTCCACAAGAAGCAGAGTGAAATCAGACAGCCTGCTGATATAGACTCAGAGTAGAGATAAAGGAGTCCCCCAGTGTGGTGAGGGAGTGAGTGAGTGAAAAATTTCCAGGACCCCACACCACTGCCACAGACCTTGGTGACCCAAGTCAAGGGAGAGCCTCTGCAACTCCCCAGGTCCCTAGGCCACCATGGAGTCCTGCAGGAGCATTGGTCCAGCCCACACAGAACCTTTCAAGCCGCTCACCCCCATGCAGTTTAGCACCAACTGCCACCTCTGGCCATGAAGGGAAGCTCAGTGACTCTCTATAAAGGGCAGATGCTTTCAGCTACTACAGGCTCTGCCACTGTTGCCCTCAACCCAGGGAGGGAGCAGTCCTATAAAGCAATAGCATACATCCCCAGAACAGTTGAAATAAACAGGGGCAGCAAGGAGTAAAGGTGTTCATTACCCTCCCCCATCTCAGCTGCTTCACCCTGGATGCAGATAACTGGCTACCAGCCCACAGAGTGCACAGAGACCCCCACACCAATCACAATACTGTAGCAGAGTCCCACACTTCAGGAGGCCAGACACCAGAGTCATTAAGGAGGCCCTCCAAGGTTCTTGAGTGTGACCCTCCCAACACAGACCCTGCAGCTGAAATAAGTGCAAGCAATAAGTGGTCAAATCTTCCCATGTTTTCCTCCATTTAGGTCGCCCTCCCCAAGACACAGATCACCTGCTCCGGGCTGGAAAGTATGCTGGGACCTCACACTCATCTGAACACAGTAGCAGAGATCCACTACACTCAGTATTATAGCCTCTAAGTCTATCCAAGTTGCTGCAAAGTTCATAATTTTTTCCTTGTTTATGCCTGCATAATATTTCATCATGTATATGTACCAAATTTTTTTTTCTAGTCCACTTTCAATGGGCAGAATTTTTGGCTCCATGTTTTTGCTATTGTGAATCATGCTGCAATAAACATGCATGTGCAGGTATCTTTTTCACAGAATGATCTGAGTTCTTCCAGGCATATTCCTGGTAGGCAGATTGCGGGGTCTTGTGGGAGGTCAATTTTTAGATCTTTTAGGAATTGCTAAACTGTTTTCCACAGAGCTTGTACTAGTTTACACTCCCACCAACAGTGTAGAAAAGTTCCCTTTTTGCCGCATCCTTTCTAGCATCTGTTTTCTGAGTTATTGGTGATGGCCATCCTAACTGGAGTGAGGTGGTGGTATCTCAGTGTGGTTTTGATTCGCATTTCTTTGATGATTAATGAGGCTGAGCATTTTTTTCATGTATCTGTTGGCTGCTCATATGTCCTCTTTTGAGAAGTGTCTATTCATTTCTTTTGCTCACTTTGTAATGGGGCTGTTTGTTTTTTTCTTTTTGGCACGTTTTAGTTCCTTGTAGATTCTAGATGCTAGACTTTTGTCAGATATACAGTTGGCAAATATTTTTTCCCAGTCTGTGGGCTGTCTCCCCACTCTTTTGATGGTTTCTTTTGCTTTGCAGAAGATTGTCAGTTTGATGAGGTCCCACTTGTCTATCTTATTTCTTATGGCATGGGCACTTGGGGTTTTGATCAAGAATTGCTTGCCATTTCCAACATCCATAAGGGTATCTTCTGCATTTTCTAAAGTTCTTATAGTTTGAGGTTTAAATTTAGGTCTTTCATCCACTTAGAGTTGATTTTTGTGTATAGTGATAGGTAGGGGTCTTGTTTTAATCTTCTGCATGTGATCAGCCAGTTTTCCCAGTGCCATTTACTGAATAGGTTCTCTTCTCTCCAGTGGTGGGTAGTGGAGGTTTTGTCAAAGATGAGTTGGTTGAGAAATTGAGGTTTTGCTTCCAGAATCTCTATCTTGTTCCAGTGCTCCTTACGTCTGTTCTTGTACCAATACTAGGCTATTTTGATTACTGCAGCTTTGTAATAAAGCATCAAAGATTATTATAAACATCTATATGCATGCAAATTAGAAAATCTAGGGGAAATGGATAAATTCCTGGGAGCATACAACTCCCTACAATTGAACAGGAAGAAATAGAAACCTAAACAGACCAATAACCAGCCATGAAATTGAATCAGTAACAAAAAAAAAAACCTACCTACCAAAAAAAGTCCTCTCCCTGATGGTTTCACAGTTGGATTCTACCAAATATAAAAGGAAGAGCTGGTGACAAAGCTCCTAAAATTATTCCAAATAATTAAGAAGAAGGATTCCTCCCTGCTAACTCATTCTATGAAGCCAATATCATCCTAATACTAAAAAACGCAAAGACACAACAAGAAAAAAACTTTAAGCTAATATGTCTGATGAACTTAAATGTAAAACTCCTCAACAAAATGCTAGCAAACTGCATTCAGCAGAACATCAAAAAAATTATTCATAATGATCAGGTGGGCTTTATTCTGAGGTTACAAGGCTGGTTTAAATTATGCAAATCAATCATTGTAACCCACCATGTAAGCAGAAATAAAAGTAAGAACCATATGATTATCTCAATAGACACAGAAAAAGCATTGATAAAGTCCAACATCCTTCATGATAAAAACCCTCAATATAATAAGAGCCATCTATGGCAAACCCAAAGTCAACATCATACTTAATGAACAGAAGTTGAAAGCATTCCCCCTGAGGACTGGAACAAGACAAGGATGCCCACTCTCACCACTCCTATTCATCATAGTGCTGAAAGTCCTAGTATTCAGTCAAGAGAAAAAATAAAAAGATATCTAAATAGGAAAAGAGTAAGTTAAATGATCTTTTTTTACAGATGATATGACTCTATATCTTAAAAAACTCTAAAGATTCCACCAAAAGACTCTTAGCACTTATAAAAAGCTTCAGTAAAGTCTCAGGATACAAAATCAATGCCCAAAAATCAGTTACATTTATATACACCAATAACATTCAAGCTGAGAAGGAAATCAAGAACACAATCCCATTTACAATAGCCACAAAAAATTAAAATATCTTGAAATACATCTAACCAAAGAAGTGAAAGATCTCTAGAATGAGAATTACAAAAACACTGCTAAAAAGAAATCAAAGAAGCCGGGCTCGGTGGCTCAGCCTGTAATCCCGCGCCTTTGGGAGGCTGAGGTGAGTGGATTGCCTGAGCCCGCGGGTTCGAGACCCGCCTGGGCAGCGAGACCTCATCTCTACAATAAATCAAAAAATCAGCCGGGCGTGGTAGCGCATGCCTGTAATTCCGGCTACTCGGAAGGTGGAGGCGGAAGGATCGCCGGAGCCCGGCAGGCGAGGCTGTGGTGGCCGGAAGCGGCCACTGCACTCCAGTCTGGGCAACAGAGTGAGACTCCAACTCAAAAAAAAAAAAAAAAAAAAAAAGAAATCAAAGAAGACACAAACAAATGGAAAAATATTCCATGCTCATGAATTTAAAAAATCAATATTTTTTAAATGTCCATACTACCTAAAGCAATCTACAGATTCAATGCAATCCCTATCAAATTACCAGCACCATTTTTTTACATATCCAGAAAAAAAATACTTAAATTCATATGGAAACAAAAAACAAAAAAAAAGGAGTCTGTATAGTCAAAGCAATTCTAAGCAAAAAGAACAAAACCAGAGGCATCAAGCTTTACTACAAGCCTACAGTAACCAAAACAGCATAGTACTGATACCAAATTAGACACATTGATCAATGAAACAGACTAGAGAACCCAGAAATAAAACCATTGTCTGACAACCATCTCATCTTTGGAAGATGACAAAACAAACACTAAGGAACAAATGCTGCTGGGAAAATTGGCTAACTATATGCAAAAGATTGAAGATAGACCTCTTCCTCCCACCATATTCAAAAATTAATCCAAAATGGATTAATGGCTTAACATAAGACTATGAAAATCTTAGATGATCTTATACAGGCCAAATGGCTACAGAACAGGTCAAAGTGTGAGAGTCTTTGCAAAAGCAAGTGTCCATAAAGACTCTCTGAGTGGGTGTGTGCTGGTGGATGGGCAAAAGTCCTTCTGAAGGGAGACTTGGGTTCATGCACCTGGAGCTGTCCTCTGGGGATGACTGCAACCCACCACCACCCTGAGATTGGAGCCCCTGGTGTGCAGGATCATCTGCCATTCTCGGGGCCTTTTTAAGAGGAGGCAGCAGAAAACATCTGCTCCTCACCACCTGACACCTAGCCCATGCCATCACCTCCACCAGCAGTCTGGACACTAGCAGCAGGAACCATGGAGAAGGCAGGGCCTGGAAATCTGGAACAGAGCTCCACCTCCAGTGAAGAGATGCCGACAAATGTCATCTTCTCCATCCCAGAACAAGGCAGAAACCTGTATTGCCCTGCTCAGCTCTGTCCAGTCTCCAGTCTGGGACCCAGAGGCTATTCCCACAACCCTCTGAGATCAATCATTGGACTAGGATAGACAGACACCCCTTCCCCACACTGGAACAGACACATCTGATCTGAATGGGAGACTTGACAGCAGCAACAGCAGCACACAAGTCAGGTGAGTCCAGATCTGATCCAGCTTTCTCCCACAGTAGTCCATGGGCATCTGTCCTACAATGAGAGCAACCCTATCAGCCTGCACTGAGAGTGGAAGAGTGAGCTAGAGACTAAAACTGCTCCCTAATGCAGCAGCAGCAGCAGCCAAAAGCAGAAGTGGCAGCCAAAAGTGGTGGCAGTGCTTGAGAAAGGAACCTGGAGTTACAGAAATGGCCACAGAGTGAGTTTTTGTTTGTTTGTTTGTTTGTTTGTTTTATGAATTTTTTGTTTCTTGTTTTTGTTTTTTGTCTCTTTTTCTGTTTTTGTACTTGTTTTGTTATTGTTCTTTTAATGTCAGGTTTTTTTTAGATTTTCTGTTTGTGTATGGGTATTTCTAAGAGCAAGTACATCAACAGAGGGGCTTTGTTTGTTTGTATGATTTTCTGTATGTTTGAGGGGTATTTTTTTTCTCTTTGTTTCCCTGATTATTCATTAGTTGGTGCACCTGTCTGTTTTCCCTCTTCTTCTTCTCTTTCTTCGCCTTCCTTTTGTCTTCCTCCTTCTTTTTTCCATTATTTTCCTTTTTCTTATCTCATCTTTCCTTCAGAGGGCAAACATACACACCCACTGCATGGACAGATTGTAAAGCATTGGGAAGTGTGTTCCAGGAGGTCCACACACCTGTCAGCAGATATTGGGATCTGCAGCTAGCTTCTGAATCACAGTTCCTCCCTTAATTAAATCTCAAAACTGCAAAAAGCAGAGTCCCCACTCCCAGTGCAAGTTCAAAGTTGAACAAAGCCAGAGGATCTACGTAAGGAAGAAATAGGAGATTGAGCAAACAGAAATAAAAGCTATCCCCCCATCACTGAACAATAGAATTGAAGAAAAGGTTAAAAAGCGGGGGAGGAAAACTTTCACAAATGAAGAAAAACCGAAGAAAGAATACAGGTCTCACACAGAGGACAACAACTGAGGGCAACAACTGAGAATATAGACTTCAGAATTCAAACAATGAAGAGTCCCTGAATGACCAGTCTCAAACCACAAACCCAGGTATGAAGATATTAATAGAGAGAAAAAATAGAAGTGAGGAGAGATAAAAGAATGAAGGAGTTGATAATGAGATTACAGCAATAAAGAATACAGTGAATGAAATAAATAACAAACTGATAAGCATGAAAAACAGAATTAACCAAGCAGAAGAAAGAATCTCAGAGCTTGAGGATCAAAATATGAAACTAACCCAAACTGTTAAAAACATAGAAAAGAAGCTATAAAAGATAGAACAAAGCCTCTAAGAGATGAGCAATTATATCAAAAGGCCAAACCTAAGATTAATTGGAATCCATGGGGCAGATAGAGAGACAGAGACCACATTAGAACAAACATTCCATTAAATTATCCAAGAAAACTTCCCTCATTTCATCAGCAATGTGCCCATTCAAACACAAGAGATTCAGAGAATCCTTGCAAGGCAACAAATGAGAAACCAACTCCTAGACACATAGTAATTCTCTTACACAAAGAAGGTATTAAAAAAAAATCCTAAGGGCAGAAAGATAAAAAGGTCGGACTACTTACCAGGAAGACCAAATAGAATAGCAACAGACTTACCTACAAAAACACTTCGGGCTAGGAGAGATGTGAGTTCAATCTTCAAAGTTCTCGAAGATAAAAAACTTCAATCAATAATTACATACCCAACTAAGTTAAGTTTCTTCAGTGATGGAGAATTAAAATCCTTCCCAGACATTCAATCTCTAAGAGTTTATGCCGCCTCCAGACCAGCTCTACAAGAAACACTTAAGAAAGTATTAAACACAGAGGAAAGAAAAAAAAAGAATGACTATGTCCTTCCCAAGATTGCAGGAAAATGATTGAAAACACACATAAATCCACCCCAAATCAAAAGAAAGACAGTAAACAAATAAACATACAGTAGCAGCAACAACAAACTCTGTAAGAACCTCACAACAGAGATGAACTCACATCTCAATAATTAGCCTGAAAATGAGTGAATTAAATATACCAGTGAAAAGACATAGAATAGCAAATAGGATAAAATATCATGATGCAACAATATGCTGTCTCCAGGAGACTCATCTCACTAGAAAGGACACTCACAGACTCAAAGTAAGAGGATGGAAAACAAATTTGGGGGCAAATGGAACACAAAAGAAAACAGGAATTGCAATCTTAATATCAGACAATATACCCTTTTAAGGGTATATTTAAGCTATCAAAAATTATAAGAAGCCAGGGATGGTGGTTCAAGCTGTAATCCCGGCACTTTGGGAGACCAAGGTGAGTGGATTGTCTGAGCCCACAGTTCAAGAACAGCCTGGGCAACTTGGCGAGACCTCATCTCTACAATAAATAAATAAATTGGCCAAGGATGTGGTCATGGTATCCCAGAGATTTGGTAGGATGTTTCAGGGTAGTGCATTTTCAGCTACTTGGAAGGCTGAGGTGGAAGGATCATCTGAGTCCAGCAGGTTGACACAGGAGTGGCCATGAGCACGCCACTGCACTCCAGCCCGGGTGACAGAGTGAGACTCCCACTAAAAAAAAAAATTAAAAGAGAAATGGAAGGTCACTACATAATGAGAAAATGTTCAATCCATCAACAAGAAATATCCATCCTAAACATAATGCTGTCAACATAGGAGACGAACTTTCATAAAGCAGCTTTTAGTTAAACTGAAAAAAGATACTGATACTAATACAATCATAACTGGAGACTTAAATACCCTGCTAGCAACCCTAGACAGATCATCAAGACAAAAAAAATCAACAAGGAGTTCTGGAACTTCAACATTATGCTTGACCAAATGGACTTAATAGAGATACCTACAGAATACTCCATCCAACAACTATGGAATATACATTCTACTTATCACCACATGGAATGTACTCTAAGACTGACCACATCCTTGGCCAAAAATCAAGCATAAACAAATTTCAGAAGATTGAAATTCTGCCAAGCACCTTCTTAGACCACAGTAGAATAAAAATAAATATCAACATCAACAAAGTTTCCCAAAAACCCACAACGATGTGGACACTAAACAGTACAATACTAAACAACTCCTGGGTCAACACAGAAATTAAAACAGAAATTAAAAGATTCCTGGAAACAAATGAAATGAAGAAACATCATACCAAAATCTCTGGGACACCATGAAAACAGTAATAGGAGAAGAATTCATATCTCTACAAACACAGATGAAGAAAATGGAAAGATCACAAATTAACAGCCTAGCAAATCACCTAAGGAAGCTGGAAAAGCAAGACCACAAAACCTAACTTCAGCAGAAGAATCCAGATCATCAAAATAAAAGCCCAAATATGGGACAAAGAAGACAAAAATAGAATACCAAAAAAATAAACAAAAAGCTGGTTTTTTGAAAGAATACTCAAGATTTCTGGACCCCTAGCTAGACTAACCAAGAAAAAGCCCAAATTAGAAACACAAAAGATCAAGTCACAACTGATTCCAAAGAAATACAAAAGATTATCAGAGACTACTATGTACGCTTCTGTGGAAACAAACTTGAAAACCTAAATGAAATGGAGAACATTCTGACATCACGCAACCTCCCCAGGATGAAACAAGAAGAAATAATGTCCCTAAATAAACCAATAGCAACAGGAAATAAACCATGTCTTAAGAAAACTTCCTACAAGAGGTCGTGAAGATGGCGGCCGAGCCAATCAGACTATAAGAGTCCCTGTGTGACTGAATGTATGGAAAATTTTTTGTATGTACTGTTGAGCAAGTGGGCATGTGAGTGGTTGACTGAGTGAGGGGTCTCCTGGTGCAGCAACTGGTGCCACAGCTGCTAGGTTTGGACACTAGTGATTCCCGGGATGTAGAAGCCAAGCGCCATTTTCTTTTTTTTTTTTTTTTTTTTTTAATCAACAAACCCTCCCTGGGAAGAAAATGCTGGAAAAGACTAAGTGGGGACTCATGAGCAAGTCACCAAGCCCCTGGTGCAACAGCTAGTGCTGCAGTTTCTCTGCTTTGTCCCTGGCTCTTCCCAGGTCACAGAAGCCAAGCATCATTTTTTTTTTTTTAAACGGACAAAAGCAGCAGGGAGAAAATATGGCCCCAGGCTCTCCCTCACCAGTGCAACAGGAGAGAGCCTACTAGCTCCTGGCTTTGCCTCACCACTTCAGTTCCTGGCAGGGCACTGGCAGCAGGGGAAATCCAGAGGCAAAGTCCCACAGAAGAGGACAAGAGAGGCACTCCACCACCATCTTGAAGGTGCAGCAGGAAAGTGCTCTGATTCGCTCATCACAGAGCAGCAGACCCAATCTCTGTGACGGGTGGATCAACTACTCAGAGATTGATTGTGACCCAGAGGGAATATCCTGAAAGTACCAACTTCTTCGGAGGGGCCTGGCAAGTGCTGAGTCCTAGGTGCCTGAACCCCTACCCTGATCCAGTTGCAGGACAAAGGGTGTGGCCAGAAAAGGACAAGGAAGAACTCCAAAGAGATCAGTGGTGGGTCCAGAGCTGACTCAAATCCCTCCTCCCCAGCAATCCTCTGAACGTCAGACTCACACAACTGGGCCACGACTAAGAGGGGCAAACACAGGCAAAGCCTGGACGTCAGTCGCAATAGGAGAACTCCATTCCAGGATAGGCCAGGCTGGGGAACACCCCAATCCACCCCCCACCCCCTGCAAATACGTACCTGGGGAAGACAAAATCCCATACTTCTCCACCAGAGGAGATCTCTCTGACCACACAAGAGTGGGAGGGGAGTACTGCAGCCTTACCCACCTCAATGACCATTCCTCCTATCCTGCTCCAGACACTGAGGAGAGAGTGAAAGAGGTGGCTCTGCAGGAGAGACCTGACTGAGGAACAGTTACAGAGTCTGCCACAAGAGGCAAAGTTTTTTTTGTAATTTTCAATTTTTTTAAGAATTTTTAAAATTTTTTGAATGGTTATTCACATATTTTTAAAATATGTTTCCTTTGTTCATGAATGTGTATATGAGGGTTTGATCTGCTCCCTCCCAAATATTTTTCTTTTCTTTTCTTTCTTTCTTCTTTTATTTGTCATTTTCTGTTGATGTATATAGGTGAATGATTGAGTGTTCATCTTTCAATTGTGTTATTCTTGTTAATTTGTTTTTGCTTTCTGTTCTTCTGGGGTTTTTTATTTTCATTTCTTATAGTTTAAGATATCTGTCAATATATGTGTGAGGGTTTGACTTGAATTTCATTTTTTTTTTCTTTTCCTCTGGTCTTTCTGTTTTTCATCTCTATTCACCTTATGCTAGGCATGTGCATGTGTGTTTAGTTTTCTTGGGTTTTTTTTGTTGTTGTTTGTTTTGTTTCACTTTGTTGTCATTCTGGTTTGTTTTGGGGTGTGTGTGTATGTCTGTGTGTGTGTTCAATTGTTTTTTGCATTGGTTTCTGCTTTGTATCTTCATATACAGTGGTGGTGGGGAGTGGGTCTCAGGGTATACATATCACAATAAGTGAACATTGTAATTTGCAAGTAGTTTCTGAATCCCAGCACCCTATCCCTTACTTTATTCAAATTTCAAAAACTATAAGAGACAGCAAAGGTTCCCATCCAATGTCCTATTTCAAAGTAGAACAAATCCAGAGCCCAAATCAGAGAAGAATAGAAGACTGAGCAAACATCAGAAGTGAAAGCCTCTCCCACTGACACTAAATGACAGAACTAAAGAGAAAAAAAAAGATATCTGTCACAAATGAAAAAAAAAAAACAAAGGAAGACCTCAGGCAATTTCAAGTGTACCATAGACAAAACTCCTGAAAAATCAGACCTTGGTGCCCAAACAATGGAAGTTACCAACCACTGGCCCCAGAATACAACAGGCATTAGAGAATGGATGAAAATAGTGAATAAGACTCAAGAAAGACAAGATGCAACACTGAAAGAACTTGTAACAGATATTTTTGGCAATAAAAAATTTCATCCAGGAAATCAATAACAAAATAACAAGCATGGAAAGTAGAATTAATTTAGCTGAAGAAAGAATCTCAGAATTTGAAAACCAGAACATGGAATTAACCCAATCTGTAAACAACATAGAAAGAAGACTCAGAAAGAAAGAACAAAACCTACAAGAGATGTGCGATTATATCAAGCGACCGAACTTATGCCTGATTGGTACCCCAGAAGAAGAAAGGAAAATGGAGAACCACTTGAAGCAAGTATTCCAGGAGGTAATCCAAGAAAACTTACCCGATCTCACCAGAGATATGACCAGCCAAGCACAAAAGATACCAAGAGATACACAGTACTCCCACAAGACATCAAATGAGAAGACCAACCCCTAGACACATACTAATTTGCCTACACAAAGTAGGCACAAAAGAAAAAATCCTAAAGGCAGCAAGAGAGAAAGGTCAGAACACCTATTGGGGAAAACCAATGAGAATAGCAACAGACCTATGAGCAGAAATGCTACAAGCAAGAAAGGAATGGAGCCCTATATTCAAAGTCCTCAAAGATAAACAATTTCAAACAAAATTACCTGTCCAGCCAAGCTCATCTTCATCAGTGAGGTAGAATTAAATTCCTTCCCAGACATTTAATCCCTAAGAGATAATGCAGTTTCCAGACCAGATCTACAGGAGATACTTTAAAAATCATTAAGTACAGAAGAAAGAAAACAAAAGAATGACCACATACTTGTCAAGAGAATAGCAGAACACAGATCAACAGAGAATACAGCACAAGAAACTTGAAAACACACACATACATTAACCCCAAAGCCAAAGAAAACAAGCAAAGAAAAAAACTTAATAAGAATCTCATGTCAGCAATAAATACTCCCATTTCAATAATCAGTCTGAATGTGGATGAAATAAATTCACCACTGAAAAATCACAGAATGGCAAACTGGATAAGAAACCATGACCCAATTATTTGTTGCATCCAAGAGACTCATCTCACTACAAGGAGACTCAAAGTTAAAGGATGGAAAATGAGTTTCCAGGCAAGGATCACAAAAGATGGCAGGAGTTGTGATCTTAATATAAAAAAAAAACCTTTAAGTTCTCAAAAATTTTAAAAGATACAAATATTTTAATGATAAAATGTTCAAATCATCAACAAAAAATAACTATCCTATATCCAATATAAGAGCTATCTTATATCCAATATAAGAGCACCAACATTTATAAAGCAACTACTAAGC
The DNA here is from genome assembly GCA_027257055.1 of Cephalopachus bancanus. Taxonomy (NCBI): domain Eukaryota; kingdom Metazoa; phylum Chordata; class Mammalia; order Primates; family Tarsiidae; genus Cephalopachus; species Cephalopachus bancanus. The sequence continues at coordinate 28,238,370 of JAPVLO010000003.1, forward strand.
AAACTCAAAAAAGACATTGACTCTAACACTATTATAGCAGGGGACTTGAGTACTTCACTAATAGCCCTGGATAGATCATCAAGGCAAAAAATCAGCAAAGAGATCAAGAACCCTAAACTTGACACTCAACCAAATGTTCTTAATACATACATTCAGATTATTTCACCCAACAACCACACAATATACATTCTACTCATCACTAATGGGATGTACTCCAAGATTGATCACATCCTTGACCATAAATCAAGCATAAACCAATTCCATAAGATTGAAATCTTGCAATGCACACTCTCAGACCACAGTGGAATAAAAATAAATATCAACAAAACAACATTTCCCCAAAGCCCACAAAGACATGGACACTAAACAGCATGGTGCTGAACAACTACTGGGTCAACACTGAAATCAAAGCAGAAATTAAAAGTTTCCTGGAAACAAATGAAAATGAAGAAACATCTTACCAAAACCTCTGGGATGCCATGAAATCAGTTCTAAAGAGGGGAATTTAGGTCTCTGTGAGCACACATCAAGAAAAAGGAAAGATTGCAAGTGGAGAACCTAACAAATCACCTAAGGGAGCTAGAAAGAGAAGACTACCAAAACACCAACTTTAGCAGAATAATCGAAATCACCAAAAGAAGAGCCCAAATACAGAACATAGAAAACAAAAATATCATAGAAGACATCAACAAAACAAAAAGCTGGTTCTTTGATAGAATTAACAAGATTCATGGACCCCTAGCCAGAATGACCAAGGAAAAGAGAGAAAAAGCCCAAATAAACACATCAGAAATACAACATTTCAAATCACAACTGACCCAGAAGAAACACAAAAGATTATCAGAGATTACTATGTACACCTACATGGAAACAAACTTGATAACCTAAATGAAATAGAGGACTTTCTGACATCACACAACCTCCCCAGATTGAAACAAGAAGGCATTGAGACACTAAATAGACCAATAACAACCAAGGAAATTGACTCTGTCATACAAAAACTGCCTACAAAAAAATCCCTGGACCAGATGGCTATCCAGCAGAATTCTACAAAACGTACAAGGAGGAGCCTTGTACCAATCCTTTTGAAAGTATTTCAGGCTATTGAGAAGATGAAATTCTCCCCAAATCGTTTTACAAAGCTAACATTACATTGATACACAAACTGGATAAAGATCCAACAAAATAAGAGAACTACAGGCCAATATCCCTTAGGAACATAGATGCAAAAATCCCCAACAAGATTCTAGAAAATCAGATTCAAAAGCACATCTCAAAAATCATCCACCATGGTCAAGTAGGGTTCATCCCCATGATGCCGGGCTGGTTCAACATTTGCAAGACCATAAATGTAATTAAATACATCAACAGATATAAAAATAAGAACCAGATGATCATATCACTAGATGCAGAAAAAGTTTTTGATAAAATCCAACATCCCTTCTTGATAAAAACCCTCAAACACCTAGGTAGAGAAGGACTATAGCTCAACATAGTAAGTTCCATTTGCGATAAACCCACAGCTAACATATTGCTAAATGGACAGAAACTGGAAACATTTCCCCTGAAAACTAGAACAAGACAGGCTTCCCACTCTCACCCCTCTTATTCAACATTGTGTTGGAAGTCCTACCTCGGGCAACTAGACAAGGGAAGGAAATCAGGGGTATCCAAATAGGAAAAAAGGAAGTCAAGTTATCTCTCTTTGCTGGTGATATAATCCTAGACCTTGAAAATCCAAGAGAGGCTGGGTTCGGTGGCTCAGCCTGTAATCCTGCGCCTTTGGGAGGCTGAGGTGAGTGGATTGCCTGAGCCCGTGGGTTCGAGACCCTTCTGGGCAACTTGGCGAGACATCATCTCTACAATAAAACAAAAAATTAGCCAGGCGTGGTAGCGCAAGCCTGTAGTTCCAGCTACTTAGAAGGCTGAGGTGGAAGGATCACCGGAGCCCAGCAGGTCGAGGCTGCGGTGGCCAGGAGAGGCCACTGCACTCCAGTTGGGCAACAGAGTGGGACTCCAATTCAAAAAAAAAGAAAGAGAATCTGTCAAAAACCTGCTTGCACTGACAAAGGACTTTGACAAAGTCTCAGGATACAAAATAAATGTGCAAAAGACAGTTGTATTCCTATACACCATCAACAAGCAGGCAGAGACCCAAATTAAAAGCACAATCCCATTCACAATAGCCTGAAAAAAATCAAATACCTCAACATCTTCTATCCAGAGAAGTGAAAGACCTTTACACTGAGAACTACAAAACACTGCTCAAAGAAATTCAAGAAGGCACAAACAAATGGAAAAATATTCCATGCTCATGGATAGGAAGAATCAACCTTGTTAAGATGCCCATCCTACCGAAGGCAATCTACAGATTCAATGCAATACCCATTAAGTTACCAATATCATTCTTCTCAGACCTGGAAATAACAATACAGAAACTCATATGGAAACATAAATGACCACAAATAACAATAACAATCCTTAGCAAAAGAAACTAAGCAGGAGGTATCACACTTCCAGACTTCAAACTTAACTATAAGGCTACAGTAATCAAAACAGCCTGGTATTGGTATAAGAACAGGCACATAGACCAATGGAACAGGATAGAGATTCTGGAAACAAATCCTCAACCACAATCATTGGGGAGAGGAGAACCCATTCAGTAAATGGTGCTGGGAAAACTGACTGATCACATGCAGAAGATTGAAACAGGAACCCTACCTATCACCATACACAAAAATTAACTCCCAGTGGATCAAAGACCCAGAAAACACAGGAGACACTCTTGTGGAAAATGGAACTGGCAACCAATTCCTATTCAGAATCCTAAATACCCATACCTTAAGAAATAAGATAAACAAGTGGGACCTCATCAAACTAACGAACTTCTGCAAAGCAAAAGAAACTGTCAAGAGAGCAGGGAGACAGCCTACAGTATGGGAAAAGATATTTGCCGACTGTATATCTGACAAAGGCCTAACATCTAGGATCTACAAAGAACTCAAACCCACCAAAAGGAAAAACAACAAACAGCCCCATTAAAAAGAGGCAAAGATATAAATAGACACTTCTCAAAAGACGATATATGAGCAGCCAAGAGACACATGAAAAAGTGCTCAGCCTCATTCATCATCAGAGAAGTGCAAATTAAAACCACATTGAGATACAGCCTAACCTCAGTAAGAATGGCCATCATTAATAAAAACAAACAACAACAGATGCTGGCCAGAATCCAGAGAAAAAGGAACCCTTCTACACTGTTGGTGGGAATGCAAACTAGTGCAACCTCTTTGGAAGACAGTGTGGCAGTTTCTGAAAGAACTAGAAATTGACCTTCCATATGACCCAGCAATTCCCCTATTGGAATATACCCATAGGTATAGGAACTCAAATAATTCTACAAAAAAGAACCTGCTCACTTATGTTTGTTGCAGTTCTATTCACAATAGCATAAACATGGAACCAACCTTATTACCCATCGAAGCTGGACTGGATTTTAAAAATGTAGTACATATACACAATGGAATATTATGCAGCCATGAAGAAGGACAAACATATGGACGTTGCAGCACCTTGATGGATTTAGCATCGATCATGCTCAGTGATCTATCACAGAAAGAAAGAGCAGAATACCATATGTTCTTACTCATAAGCGGACCTAGAACAATTATAATGCCATAAGAAAGGAACTGGCAGTAGTGGGAAACTGTCAGGGGAGGGAGGGTGAGATTGGCAGTTGGAGGAAACTGCCAGGGAAGGCAGGGGCATATTGTATCAACAATGATACCTGCATAATCAACATTTGTGTACCTAATCCTGAATTGTACCCCACATCTTTATAATAAAAGAAAAGAAAAGAAAACTACCTACAAAAAAATAAAAGCCCTGGACCAGATGGCTTTCCAGCAGAATTTTACAAAGCATATAAGGAGGAGCTGATACTAATCCTATTGAAAGTATTCCAGGCAATCAAGAAAGATGAAACTCTCCTAAAATCCTTTTATGAAGCTAAGATCACATTGATACCCAAACCAAGTAAAGATTCAACAAAGAAAGAGAACTACAAAATATCCTTGATGAACATAGATGTTAAAATTCTCAACAAGATTCTAGCAAACTGGATTCAACAACACATCTCAAAAATCATTCACCATGACCAAGTAGGATTCATCACCGGGATGTAGGACTGGCTCAACATCTGCAAGACCACAAACATAATTAAATACATCAACATATGTAAAAACAAAAGCCACATGATTACATCATTAGACTTTGGAAACGCTTTTGATAAAATCCAGCATCCCTTCTTGATAAAATCCTGAAACATCTAGGCATAGATAGAACATACCTCAAAATAGTAAGAGTCATCTATGAGATACCCACAGTCAACATACTGCTAAACAAACAGAAATTGGAATCATTTCCCCTGAAAACCAGAACAAGACAAGGATGACCTCTCTCACCCCTCCTGTTCAGCATAGTATCAGAAGTCCTAGCTAGAGCAATCAGACAAGAGAAGAAAATCAGGGGTATCCATTGGGAAAAGAGGAAGTTAAGTTATTCCTCTTTAAAATCAACATAATTCTAAAGTTCAAAAACCCAAGAGAGTCTGTCAAAAGCTTCCTTGCACTGATAAAGGACTTTGGCAAAGTCTCAGGGTATAAGATAAATGTGCAAAAGACAGTCACATTCCTATACACCAACAATAAACAAACAGAAACTCAAATAAAGAGTACAATCTCATTCACAATAGCTACACAAAAAATGAAATACCTTGGTATTTTCCTAACCAGAGAAGTCAAAGAACTTTACAATGAAAACTACAAAACACTGCTCAAAGAAATCAAAAATGACACAAACAAACATATTCCATCCTCATGGATTGGAACTATCAGCATTGTCAAGACGTTGATCCTATGCAAAGCAATCTTCAGATTTAACACAATACCCATTAAATTACCAGTATCATTCCTCTCAGACCTTGAAACAACAATACAAATATTTATATGAAAACAAAAACAACCACAAATAGCCTAAAAAGTTCTCAGGAAAAAAAACAAAGTGAGCGGCACCATACTCCCAGACTTTAAGCTTTATTATAAGGCTACAATAATCAAAACAACCTGGTATTGGTACAAGAGCAGGCATATAGACCAATGGAACAAGATAGAGATTCTGGAAGCAAAATCTCAATTTCTCAACCAACTCATCTTCGACGAAACCTCCACCACCAATCACTGGGGAGAGGAGAATCTATTCAGTAAATGGTGTTGGGAAAACTGGCTGACCACATACAAAAGATTAAAATAAGACTCCTATCTATCCCCATACACAAAAGTCAAATGGCTCACCATACACAAAAATATAAATGGGTCAAAGACCTAAATGTAAAACCTCAAACTATAAGAAACTTAGAAAATGCAGGAAACACCCTTATGGAAATTGGAACTGGCAACCAATTCCTGATCAAAACTTCAAGTGCCCATGCCATAAGAGATAAGATAGACAAATGGGACCTCATCAAGTAAGCAGGGAGAGAGCCTACTGACTGGAAAAAAAATATTGGCCAACAGTGTATCTAACAAAGGCCTAACATCTAGGATCTACAAAAAACTCAAATATGTCGAAAAGAAAAATAAAACCCATTCCAAAGTGGGCAATAGATATGAATAGACACTTCTCAAAAGAAGACATATGAGCAGCCAACAGATACATGAAAAATAGTCTCATAATCGTTAAAGAATTGCAAATTAAAACCACACTGAGATAACACCTAACTCCAGTCAGGATGGCCATCATCAATAACTCAACAACAGATGCTGGAGAGGATGCAGGGAAAAGGGAACATTTCTACACTGCTGGTGGGAGTGTAAACTAATACATCTGTGGAAAATAGCTTGGCAATTCCTAAAAGATCTAAAAATGGAACTTGCATATGACACTGCAATCCCCATTTTTGGAATATTCCCAGAGGAACTCAAATCACTCTATGAAAAAGATACCTGCACATGCATGTTTATTGCAGCATTGTTCACAATAGCATAGAATCAACTGTTGTGCCCATCAAAAGTGGACTAGATAAAAAAATGTGGTACATGTACACAATGGAATATTATGCAGCCATAAAGGACAAAATTATGAACTTTGCAGCAACTTGGATGGATTTAGAGACTATAATACCGAGTGATCTATCACAGAAACAAAGAACTGAGTACCGCATGTTCTCACTCATAAGCGGACCTTGAAGAGGCTCTTTATTATTATCATAATATGATAAAAAAGGGATTGACAGTAGTGGAAACTGCCAGGGAAGGGGGGCACACCTCATCAACAAGGGTACCTGCATAGTGAACATTTGTACCCCACATCTTTTTTCTCTTTTTTTTTTTTTTGAGTTGGAGTCTCACTCTGTCGCCCAGACTGGAGTGCAGTGGCTGCTCCCGGCCACCGCAGCCTCGAACTGCTGGGCTCCGGCAATCCTTCTGCCTCAGCCTTCCAAGTAGCCAGAATTACAGACATGCGCTACCATGCCCGAGTGAGATGATATGGCTGATTTTTTTATTTATTGTAGAGATGAGGTCTCACTGCCCAGGCAGGTCTCGAACCTGCGGGTTCAGGCAATCCACACACCTCAGCCTCCCAAAGACGCGGGATTACAGGCTGAGCCACCGAACCCGGCTACCTCACATCTTTAAAATAAATAAAAAAATTAATCTTAGGAGAAAGTCTAGGAAACACTCTTCTGGACACTGACCTAACTAATGAATTCATGACTAAGATCTCAAAAGCAAACACAGCAAAAACCAAAATTGACAAGTGGGACTTAATCAAACTAGAGAGCTCTGCACAGGAAAAAAAACCATCAACAGAGTTCATAAACAACCTAGTGAATAGGAGAAAATATTTGCAAGCTATGCATCAGACAAAGGACCAATATTTAGAATCTATAAATAATTCAAATGAATTGAAAGGAAAAAAACAAATAACCCCATTTTAAAAGTTGACAGGCAAGGCACGTTGACTCATGCCTGTAATCCTGGCACTTTGGGATGCCAAAGCAGGAGGGCTGTTTGAGCCCAGGAGTTCAAGACCAACCCAGGCAACATAACAAGACCTCATCTATACCAAAAACTAGCCAGTGTTATGGCACACACCTGTAGTCCCAGCTACTCAAAAGGCTGAGATGGAAGAATTTCCTGAACCCAGGAAATCAAGGTTGCAGTGAGCCATGACTGCGCCACTGCACTCCAGCCTGAGTGACAGAGTGAGAGCACAACTCAAAAAAAAAAAAGGGCAAAGGACATAAACAGACACTTCTCAAAGGAAGACATGCAAGAAGCCAACAAACATGAAAAAATGCTCAACATCACTAATCATGAGAAAAATGCAAGTCAAAACCACAATGAGATACCATTTCACACCAGTCAGAATGACTATTGTTAAAGTCAACAAACTACAGATATTGGCGTGGTTGCAGAGAAAAGGAAACGCTCTAAACTGTTGGTAGGAATGTAAGCTAGTGCAGCCCCTATAGAAAGCTGTTTAAAGATTTCTCAAAGAACTAAAACTAGATTTGCCATTTGACCCAGCAACCCCACTACCAGTAATATACCCAAAGAAGCATAAATCATTCTACTTGGGAGGCTAAGGTAGTCTAGCAAAAAGACACCTGCACTCATATGTTTATCAGAGCCTTATTCACAATAGCAAAAGCATGAAATCAACCTAAGTGCTCATCAACAGTGGACTGCAGAAAGAAAATTTAGTACATATACAACATGGAATAATACACATCCATAAAAAAGAAAAAATCATGTCCTTTGCAGCAATATGGATACAGCTGGAGACCACCATTCCACACAAATAATCACAGAAACAGAAAACTGATACCACATGTTCTCACTTATTAATGGGGAGCTAAACACTGACTACACATGGCATAAAGAAGGGAACAACAAATACTAGGCACTCCTAATGGAGGAAGGAAAGGAAGAGGTAAAGCTTGAAAAACCACCCACTGGGTACCATGTCCACCACCAGGGTGACAGGCTCAATAGAAGACAGCCTCACTATTATGCAGTATACCTATGTAAGAAATCTGTACATGTACTCCTTGAATCAAAAATAAAATAATTTTCAAAATATTAAAATATAATTTAAAAATTGAATTTTTAAAGTTCCAAAAAATAAATTATCAAAAGTCAAAGACAGTCTGGGCAACATAGCAAGACCCCATCTCTACAAAATTTGAAAAAATTACCTGAGCATGATAGCACACCCTTGTAGTCTTAGCTGCTTGGGAGGCTGAGGTGGGAAGATTGCTTGGGACAAGGAAGCTGAGGCTACAGTGAAGTCTCATTGTGCTACTACATTCCAGCCTGGGCAACAGACTGAGACCCTGTCTCAAAAAAAAAAAAAAAAAGAGAGAGAGAATTCTGAAGGAAGAGTGACTTTTTACATACAAAGGAGGATCCATAAGACTATCAGCAGATTTCTCAACAAAAACTGCAAACTGGGAGAGAGTGAGATGATAAATTCAAAATATTGAAAGAAAAAAACTGCCAACAAAGAATACTATGGGGCCCTCATTCTGAAGACCTCCATGTATACACATTAAATAAAATTTGTTTGCCTTTTTTCCTATTAATCAATCTTTCCTCTTGACGGTGATTTTCCAGTGAAACTTTAGGGGTCAACAACCATGGCCCCTACATTCTTGGTGCTGTGACAGGATGAAATATAAATGCTGCTCTTCTCTTCTGGAAACTGCAGCAAGGAGAACCCAGAACCTTGTTCTTCCAGAAAAGGGGAATGTGATTAGAGATACTAGTTATTTTACCAAGTCTTTGGCCAGAATGACATTTCAGAGCAGACTTCAAGGAATTACGATTGAGATCTATTTTTAAAAACCCCATGGAAAGACTGGCCTGCTACCTTTACAAAATTCCTGAACCGTGAGAGGTAAAGAAATTGACTTACTAACAGGTCCAGGAACCCCAAGTGACTTGGAGCCTCAAGGAGAGGTATTCATCCAATTCATACACCTTTTCTGACTTGAAATCACTAGATATTAAAACTGTGCTTTTCCATCATAAGCATTGACTTAGCAATCAACTGGCAGAGTGTTAATGGAAACATAGGGAACAGGTGACAATTATTTCATCAACTTCTTAATAAAAAGAAAAAAGTTATATCATCTACTATTACTCTCATTATAAATAGACTATATTGCTACACTGATATGGTTTCTTTCTATTTTTTAATGTACCACACGTCAATGGCATGAGTTTTTTTTTATAGTGTGTATATTCTTCATAATATGATCATAATGAATATCTGGTTTGTTGTCCTGAGACATTTCATTTAATAATAGACATAAACATTAAAAAACTTTCTTAAATGATTCTTAACGCCCATAGGATATTCTGTTTATTGTAGGAATGCACCAAAATTTATTTTCCGTTCCACTTAGATTCTAAGTCGTTTTTCTTTAGTTTTTGCTACTATGTGCAATAGTAAAGAATATCTTACAATTTTCTACCTTATTTAATGGCAATCAATGTATCTGTCAGAATGTCATGTTGCCTATCTTCACTCTCCTTCCTCCCCACAATTTGGGTTCTGTATTAGAAACTGCAGAGTCAGGAATTGTAGACAGAAAAACATAGATACTGTCATGTGATTCTAGAAAGATGGTTTGGTAGCAGACTCTGGAGTATACTCTGGGCCTTAGTTGAGAGTTTAGGAGTTATAGTGTCAGGGAAAAAAACTCAATAAGGGTCTTTAAGTAAAGGGGACATCACAATTGAAATTGTGCTGTAGGAAAAAATCACTCTTACAGTTGTTCAAAGTGTTTTTATTTTGTTCAGTTTTTATGGAGGAGAGTTTGTTTTGGAAATAAGGAATGGTGAAAACTATTGCAATCATTCAGGAGAGAGGACAAAAGCATGGCTATATAAAGTATCAAATACAATGACCTTTTAGGATGCTGTCAATCCTGTTTCAGGACAGTTGAGATCTAGTGTAGATAGTTCACGTGTGGATTGTCTACTTGAATAATGAATCAAAGCTCATCATTTTGGACTTTGTCATCCTGTTCACATACAAGAAATGCTAAACAAATGTTAAAGAAACTGTACTTTCTTAAATAATGACAAACTAAACAATCTTCATGCCAGCCTGCTGATGTATGGACATCACATCACAGAAAGTTCACATGACTGCCTGGTTCAAACTATAGTCGAGAAGAATCTATTAGATTGTCAGTGCAATCTGTGAATGCATTAAAGATTCTAGAAAAGGTAGTTTATAGACTGCTTTGGGCATTAACCTTTGCTTGTTTGTTTGTTTTTTCCTTTCTCCGTAGAAATGTCTCTTATTAAAAATCTGTTTACCTACATGATCTGTAGAGACTCAGCCCACAGCAATACCACTTTCAAAAAGGAGACAGAGCTGTTTAATGAGAACAACCTAGGTGGAATCCTTTGCCACTCAACTTTGACTCAATTTTTCTGTTTCCCAGCCATGAACTTAGCTTTTAATATGTGGAGTTTCTAGGGAAGTTCTAAAAAGAGGAGTGAAGGGGTGCCAGGAAATTTACCTCAAATATGGCATTTTGCCTCAAGGTCTATTGGGTCTCCCCCTACCCCACTACCTCTCCCAAGCTGCTCTCTCTCCCTGTTAAAATTATCTACTGCAGGAAAGAAGAGGAAGAACCCTTTTTCAAATTAATGCCTGTCTCTTAGGTTCATAGAGCTTCCAAGGAGAACTGTTTGCAAGTCATTTTCTGTTTTCCCATCCAGTCATTGTCCAGCCATGTGTTGCCCCTCAATAGAAACCCCCATTCTCCTGTAACCCTGAGACAATATTTAGGTTTCTGTAACTCATTGGGAAGTTGAGTCTTCATTCTGAAGGCCCTCGTGTATACATATTAAATAGAAATCGTATGCTTTTTCTCCTATGAGTCCAAAAAACTACTACAGCAAAAATGTCCTTCAGCAATGAAGAAGATATAAGTTTACCCAAACAAATTAACATGAGGGAATTCATCACTATGAGACCTACCTTATAAGAAATATTAAAGGGAGTCCTAATTAAAAATGTAAAAAGATAGATAATGCAATTCTGGAAAGATGGTTTGGTAGCAGACTCTGGAGTACTCTAGGCCTTAGTTGAGAGTTTGGGAGTTTGAGTGTCAGGGAAAAAACTCATTAAGGGTCTTTAAGTAAGGGGGACATCACAATTGAAATTGTGCTGTAAGAAAAAAATTACAATTGTTCAAAGTGTTTTTATTTTGTTCAGTTTTTTTTTTGGTTTTTTTTTTTTTTTTTTTGGTTTTTTTTTTGAGTTGGAGTCTCACTCTGTCGCCCAGACTGAGTGCAGTGGCCGCTCCCGGCCACCGCAGCCTCAACCTGCTGGGCTCCGGCGATCCTCCCGCCTCAGCCTTCCAAGTAGCCGGAATTACAGGCATGCGCTACCACACCTGGCTGATTTTTTGATTTATTGTAGAGATGAGATCTCGCTGCCCAGGCGGGTCTCGAACCCGCGGGCTCAGGCAATCCACTCACCTCAGCCTCCCAAAGACATGGGATTACAGGCTGAGCCACCAAGCCCAGTTGTTCAGTTTTTATGGAGGAGAGTTTGTTTTGGAAATAAGGAATGGTGAAAACTATTGTAATCATTCAGGAAAGGGGACAATGGTAAAGGTAAAAGTAAATATGAACTTGAATTCAGTATTCTCTAATTTTGTAATGGTGGTGCAAAAATCACTTTTTACTCTGGTATGAAAGTTTAAAAGCAAACATATGAAAATCACTATAACTATAATAACTTGCTATTGGATATATAATATAAAATGTTAATTGTAATATCAGCAAGCTAAAATGTGAGGGGAAGTCAAAGTATAGTTTTTGTACACAAGTGAAGTTAAGTTGTTATTAGCTTAAAATAAGATGTTATAACTATAAAATATTTTGTAAACCTCAGGTTAAACACAAAGGAAAAACCTGTAGTGAATGCACAAAAGATGAAGAGAAAGGAATCAAAGGATACCACTATACAAAGTCACCAAGTCACAAAGGAAACAGCAAAAAGAAAGAAACAAAGAAGTAACAACACAAGCCGGGCTCGGTGGCTCAGCCTGTAATCCCACACCTTTGGGAGGCTAGGTGAGTGGATTGCCTGAGCCGGCGGGTTCGAGACCCACCTGGGCAGGCGAGACCTCATCTCTACAATAAATCAAAAAATTAGCCAGCCATGGTACCATGCACCTGTAGTTCCAGCTACTTGGAAGGCTGAGGCGGAAGGATCGCCAGAGCCCAGCAGGTCGAGGCTGCGGTGGCCAGGAGCGGCCACTGCACTCCAGTCTGGGTGACAGAGTGAGACTCCAACTCAAAAAAAAAGTAACAACACAGACAGAAACAACAAGGCTGGGAACAGTGGCTCATGCTTGTAATCCCAGCACTTTGGGAAATGGGAGGATTACTTGAGGCCAGGAATTTGAGATCAGCTTGGGAAACATAATGAGATCATATCCCTACAAAAAATTAAAAATAAAAAAATCAGGTGTATTGCACATGACTGTAGTCCTAGCTACTTAGGAGACTGAGGGAGAGGATCACTTGAGCCACGAAGCTCGAGGTTGCAGTGAGCTAAGATTGCACCACTGAACTCCAGCCTAGGTGACAAAACAAGATCCTGTCTTAAAAAAGGAATTTACAAAATGATGATAGCAAGTCTTTTTCTATCAGTAAATACTTTAAACGTAAATAGATTAAATTCTTCAATCAAAGGACATAGATTGGCTAAATAGATTTTTTTTTAAGACAAGATCCAAAGATTTGTTGCTTACAAAAGACTTTTTAGCTTTAAGGACACACATAGGCTGAAAGAGTAAAGGAATGGGAAAAGATATTTCATGCGCATGGTAACTAAAAGAGAGCAAGGGAATATCAGACAAAATAGACTTTAAGCTAAAAAGTGATCACATGAGACAAAGGTAATTATATAAAAATAAAGGAATCAATTCATCAAGAAAGTATAGCAATTATAAGTATTTATATACTAAATACCAGACATCTAATTATATAAAACAAATACTAACAGAACTAAAATGAGAAATAAAAAGTAATACAATAATAATAAAAGATTTTGACTGGACTCAGTGGCTGACACCTCTAATCCCAGCACTTTGGGAAGCCAAGGCGGAAGGATTGCTTGAGGCCAGGAGTTTGAGACCACTTGGGCAACATAGTGAGACCTCATCTCTACAAAATAAAAAATAAAAAATGACAGCCCAGGCCCCCTTTCTATCTCAGGGAGTGATGAATATTCCAAGTGGTTTTCCATCTTGACACCTTCTATTTTTTTCTTTCTTTTATTTTAAAGATGTGGGGTACAATTCAGGGTTAGGTACGTAAGTGGTCATCATGTAGGTGAAGTTTGGATCTCCCATTGGTCCTCACTTCGCCTGGTTTGGGAACAGGTACCTTTATTAATGTTATGTGTCCCCCCTCCCCCTACACTACCCTCCCTCTCCTGGCAGTGACCCGCTACTGCCAATCCCTTGCATGTAGTATTATGCGCCTGTAGTCCCAGCTACTCAGGAGGCTAAGGTGTAAGGATCATCTGAGCCCAGTAGGTCAAGGCGGCAGTAAGCTGTCATTGTGCCAGTGCACTCAGCCTTGGCGACAGAGTGAAATTCCAACTCAAAAAAAAAATTTTTTTTTTAATTAGCAGGGCATGGTGGCCCATATCTATAGTCCCAGCTACTCAGGACACTGAGGCATGAGGGTTGCTTGAGCCCAAGAGCTCAAGCCTACACTTCAGCCTGGGTAACAAAATGAGACCCCATCTCTCAAAAAATAAAATCCCAATGGCATTTTTCACAGAAATATGATGTTAACTTAAAAATTAAAAAATTTATAAATTTGGAGGGGAGAGTTTTATTTTTATCTTTTTTAATTGGGTCCTCATTCTGTTGCCCACACTAGAGCGCAGTGGCATGATCGTGGCTCATCTCAGCCTCAACCTCCTGAACTAAGGCAATCCTCCCACCTCAGCCTCGAAGTAGCTATCTCCCATGTTGTTGTTTAATTCTGATTCTTTCTCCCTGCAAGCTCCATGAAAAAGTGACCATGGCCTTTTGGTTCATCACTGTATCTCAAGTTCTTAAACTTAAACTCAGACTATAGTAGAATACAATAAATGCTAGTTATAGGAACCAAAGAACACTTTGCTAACATGAAGAACAGTTAGCCAGGTTGCAGCTTCCCATCCCCTAGCCATCTACTCCTCATGGCCTGAGCCACTGGACTGTCATGCAGGCTGGGTCCCATTTCTATCTCAGGGAGTGATTTTTAAACCTAGATAAACACTCCAAGTGGTTTTCCATCTTGATACCTGTAGTTTTTATTTATTTTTCTCCTCTTCTTATTTTAAAGATGTGGGGTACACTTCAGGGTTAGGTACATCAGTGGTCATCAACTAGGTGAAGTTTGGTCCTCCCATTGGTCCTCACTTCACCTGATTTGGGATCAGGTACACTTATTAATGTTATGTTTCCTCTCCCCCCACACCATCCTCCCTTCCCCAGAAGTGACCCACTAGTGTCAATCCCTTTCATGCAGTATTATGACAAATGTTCAGGGTTCACTTATGCGTGAGAACTTGTGGTACTCAGTTCTTTGTTTTTGTGATAGATCACTGAGTATGATGGACTCTAAAATCACCCAAGTTGCTGTGAAGTCCATAATTTTGTCCTTCTTTAGAGCTGTATAATATTACATTGTGTGTATGTACCACATTTTTTTAATCCAGTCCACTTTCAATGGGCAGCCTGGTTGGTTCCATGTTTTTGCTGCTGTGAATAGTGCTGCAATAAATATGCATGTGAAGGTATCATTTTTGTAGAATGATTTGAGTTCCTCCAGGTACATTTCCAGAAGGGGGATTGCTGGGTCATATGGAAGGTCAATTTTTAGATCTTATAGAAATCACCATACTGTTTTCCACAGAGGTTGTACTAATTTACACTCTTACCAACAGTGTAGAAGTGTTCTTTTTTTTCTCTGCATTCTCTCCATCATCTGTTGTTTTTTGAGTTATTAATGATGACCATCCTGACTGGAGTTAGATGGTATCTCTGGATCAAAGACCTAAACATAAAATCCCAAATTATAAGACTTTGAAAATGCAGGAGACACCCTTATGGAAATTGGAATAAGGCAACCAATTCCTGATCAAAACCCCAAATGCCCGTGCCATAAGAGATAAGATAGACAAGTGGGATCTCATCAAACTGACAAGCTTCTGCAAAGCAAAAGAAACTATCAAGAGAGTAGGGATGTAGTCCACAGAATGCAAAAAAAAAATATTTGCCAACTGTATATCTGACAAAGGTCTAACATGCAGAATCTACAAGGAACTCAAACATGCCGAAAGGATAAAAACAAACAGCCGTATTAAAAAGTAGGCAAAAGATATGAATAGACACTTCTCAAAAGAAGACATATGAACAGCCAATAGATACATGAAAAAATGCTCAGCCTCACTAATCATCAAGTAAATGCAAATCAAAATCACATTGACAGCTTTTAAAAATCACCTAGGCCTGAGCACATCCCCAAGAATTCTGGTTTAATTTCCTGAGTTCCTACTTCATGCCTGACCCTTGTCTTAGGTTGCTTTGAGTCTAGTGTAGCCTCAGACACAATCATGTGTTTCCTTGCCTGTCTCAGATTCATGCTCTTCTATGCACATCTCCACGATGCACAAAGGGAAAGAATGCCCCAATGACTTCCTGCAGATGGTAATATTTGAGCTGATTCTGCAACAAAAAGAGTTTACCACATAAACAAGGAAGAGGCAAGAATTCCAGGCAAGAGGACCAGTGCAACATGCTAGGAGAATCACAAAAAGAATTTGAGTTTTTGTAGAAGGGCTTCAAAGATTCTAAAACATAATTCTTTGTGAGTTTCAATCTCACTGTGTTGCCCAGGCTGGAATGCAGTGGCATACTCACAGCCACCCCAGCATCCACCTGCTCGGCTCCAGCAATCCTTCCACTTCAGCCTTACAAGTAGCGGAACTACAGGCGTGTGCTACCACACCTGGCTAATTTTTTATTTATTGTAGAGATGAGATCTTGCCAAGTTGCTTGGGCTGATCTCGAACCTGCGGGCTCAGGCAATCCACTCGCCTCGGCCTTCCAAAGTGCTGGGATTACAGGCTGAGCCACCAAGCCTGGCCTAAAACTTAATTTTTAAAAGTATTACGTCCTGAAGAATTGTTGGGGAAAGTGAGCCAAAAAGACTCCTCCCATCAAGGAGTATCATTGTCTTTCCCACCAAGAGCCTGGGGACCCATTCAGCCAAACTTCTCCATTCTCCCCAGGCACAAAGGAATGAGTCATCTCTGGCATCCCCTGCCACCTGCTATCATAGGGTCCCCTAAGGATGTAGAGAGACTCTCCGTGGAGTCTGGGACAGCAGAAAGGGAAGGAGGAAGCAAGAAGAAAATAGAAAGAGGCCATTCCCTCAGGGGTCACAGAGACTATAAGTGCCCCTGTTCCTACCTCTGGGGTGGGGCATGTCCCTGCTACTTCCCCCTGCCAATCTCATCCCAAAGGCTGCACTGAAGCTGCCCAACTAGAAGAATTTTCACTCACCTCCACCTTCCAGGTAAGTTCTGACAACTCAGTTACCATACACCGCCACAGTGACAGAATTATTTGCACTCTCCTAGACAAGACGTACTAACTGTCTGTGTGCTAGGGAGGAATGAGCTAAGAACTTGGGCTTATTAAGGAAAGAGATAGGCACACCTTGAGATATACCACAAGGCCAGCTTCACCAGACTTAAATGCATTCAGGAATACAGTGGAGTCTGGAGATCAGAGGATGGGTCAAGACAGAGTTCTACAGAGAGAGCTAGCAGGATAAGACTAGGGAACCCTCAAGGAAGCTGGATTATTAAAACGTCAAAGCTAGAAATACTGCTCAGTATCACCTATGGTCTTACTACTCAAAAGTGTGGTGCCCAGACTAGCAGCATCAGCTTCTCTTCAGAGTTTATTAGAAATGCGGAATCCCAGGCTCCTCCCTAGTCCTGAGGCAGCTGCTGCACTTAATAAAATCCCCAGGTGATTCCTGTGCACATTAAAAGTTGAGAGGCGGCCAGGTGCAGTAGCTCAAGCCTGAAATCCCAGCACTTTGGGAGGCCAAGGTGAGAGGATTGCCTGAGTTTAGGGGTTCAAGACCAGTCTGGGCAACTTGGTGAGACCTCGTCTCTATAATAAATCAAAAAATAAGCCAGGCGTGGTAGCGTGCACCTGTAGATCCGGCTACTTGGAAGACTGAGGTGGAAGTATCGCCTGAGCCCAGCAAGTCGAGACTGCAGTGGCCACGAGCGTGCCAATGCACTCCAACCTGGGCAACAGGGTGAGACTCCAACTCAAAAAAGAAAAAAAAAAAGACAACAATGAAGTACTTTTATATGTCAGTTTAGCCAAGATCAGAAAGTCTGCAAATAGCATCATGGAGCTTGTTGAAAAGCAAGTGCTCTTATGCATTGCTAGTGAAAATTTTAAATGGTACAATATTATTTAAGAGCAATCTGACAATATCTATAAAATAAAATGCATATTTTTTTTGGCCTAGCATTTCCACCTCAAGGAAATCGTTCAACATATATTCTCACATGTTTGCCAAACTACATATTTGTAATAATTTTTTAGCATTGACTTTAGTTGCAAAAGATTTCAAACAATTTAAATCTTTATCAATAGGAGACTAATGAAATAAATTATGGTATTTCTACATAAATTCAATTATGTGGACTTAAAAATTATTTGCACACTCCTAGACTGACAACCAAGATATCTTGTTAAACGGGGGGGGAAGCAAGGTATAGAAAGGTTTATAGTAATGCCTTAAACTTATGAGTAAGGAAAATAATGACTCAGGGTGACACCCGAATCCTCACTGCTAATGTGAGATGGATTTTTGAACAGTTAAAAGTTGCTCCTAAGATGGCTCGCCTACTTTGCGGGATTCCTGGGAGTCGCGACCTACCTGTCCCACTTATTTTTTAAAATAGAAGAGAAAAGAAAGGTGTATAGTATACTAACATGTACGTTTTAAAGTAAAAAATTTGTATATGTGTATTTATAAAATATCTCTGGAAGGAACTGGGCATGGTGGCTCATGCCTGTAAACATGAGATGAAGATGATAGGATTGACTGAGAATTCGAGACCAACCTGGGCAACCTGGCGAGACTTTGTCTCTACAATAAATCAAAAAAATTAGCCAGGTGTGTTGGTGCACACCTGTGGTTCCAGCTACTTGGAAGACTGAGGCGAAGGGATCATCTGAGTCCCCCAGGAGAAGACTGTGGTGGACATGAGCATGCCACTGCACTCCAGCCTGGGCGAGAGAAACTCCTACTCAAAAGAATAAAAATAAAAATATCTTTGGAAGGATATACAAGAAACTGGTAAAAGTTGTCTCCTCTAGAAAGATGGAATAGAGGACTCAGAGACAAGGGGAGAGGGTGACTTGCTTTTTATTGAATACCCTTTGGTACCTCTTGAATTTTTTACAGTGTGTTGTATTGCTGTTAAAAATAAATAACAAAAGAGAGCAAAGTAGAAAATGCTAACTTCTAAAAATATACTTTTAAATTTATTAATAATATTGCATATAACTTTTAAAGATTTTTTTCATTTGGAAAGATGATAAAAATCTTAGGGTTGAAAAGTGCAGATTGAATCTCAGGAAAGTTATGCACTAACCAAATGATAGCAAAGATGATTCATCTCTCCTTCCAACCCCTACCCTCAGGCAGTGATTTTCACAAGCACTGCGATAAGAAGAATTCTAAGGCTAGTCTGAGTTCAGTGAGAATGAGTAGCATGATTGATTAGTCATGTCTGCCTCAATCACAGGATGGAACTTAGCATCAACATAATACAAATTCTTCCTCTCTGTCCTAATTGCTCCAACCATTAGACTATGTTACACCACCCCCTTTGCTAGTAGCCTATTGTTCAATACAGAATCCAATTTCATTTCAGAGTGACTACCTCTTGTTAAACACTTATTTGTGCCCCAGGAGGTGATACTTTGCTATTACATGATACTAAAGTGATACTGTAGCAGAATATATCACAAATCCCCTAATATTCAGCCAAAGTATATATGTGATGCCTGATGATAGATTCATAAAGAAGACAGAAATTAGGTTGGGCATGAGCATATTGACTAGGACTTGATCAGAGGAAAGGAAGGAATTCCATATAGGACTGATAATTTCAAGAGTTTCAAAAGGTAGGAATAAGCAGGGCTAACATTGAAGGCAGGGAGAGGAGCTAATGAGACCAGAGCAAAGGCTTGTTCAGAAAAACAGTATTAGAAAAAAATGCTTTGTGGAGACCCTTGGCTGAGGTGTCCGTATTTATCTAATGCACAGTGGGAGTTCAGTGCTTAGACAAGGCTTGAGAAGTACAGTGAAGAGGGAAGTTGTGGTAAGCATTGAGAACAGCTTGAGAGCTCAAGCATAATCATATTGATGGGGCTTGGACCAGGGACAACAGAGAGAAGTGGACCAGCACAAGGCTACTGCAGAGGCACAGCAGGTTGGTGGCTCGGTGACTACAAAAGAAGAGTAAAAGACACTTCTCTGTGCTTGGATTTCTTCATCTATGAATAGCTATAGAAGTATCCACTTCATATGGCTATAGTATTAAATGAGGTCGTGCATGCAACATACATGAACCATCATATGCCATTCAGTAAGCTTGGGGAAAAAAGAGAGATAAAGAGAGAAGCCTGCTCCTCTCCTTCAGATCACATATGTGATAGTTTATTACATATTATGATATACATGTTGTTATTTGATTAAGAGTTTTCTCTTCCCACTAGCTTGAAAGCTCTATAAGAAAAAGAACAGATGTGTTACATTGACATCTGTATCCCTTGCATTCATAGAATGCCTAACCCATAGTAGGCATTTAGTAAATACTTGTTGAATAGATAATTTAAAATAGACTGATAGGTGGTTGATAGATAGACACATACATACATGCATACATAAATAGATACATAGACAGACTTCAGAAATTTTCACTCCAGAGACTGCAAGACAAATGTGGAGTCAGAAACAGGAATGTTGGAAGTATTAGAAAAGACAAGAGTCAACTTTAGGCTAAACGGAACCAGGAGAAAGTCCAGGAACTGTGGTCTTGCAATTCCTTTCTAGCATTGATTAGCACCTAATAGCAAACCAAGAAGTTTCTCTATGTGGAAACCTGATTTCTCCTGTTCTAGTGGTAAATCTTACATTGACCTATACACCCTAGAATGTCAGGACGGCTCCTGCTGGGTGGTAAGGCGAGAGACAGAAGATAATGGAGAATGAACTCTGTTTTGCATGCACACACAAACTCACACAACTTCCACAATACCTACTTGACTGAAGTTTTGAAATTTTTATACCCTCAAAATTTCAAATCAACTTATAAGTCCTGAAGTCTCATTGTCCCCATCTTACAGACGGAGAAGTGGAGAGGTACTCGAAGCAACTCTGCTCCTCACTTTGTAAAAAGGTGAGTGGAGTTTGCTATCTATGTGGACAGAATGAAACACACAGGAGTGGCCACCAACTTCAGCCAGGCCACAAACTTCATTCTTGGAGAACATGTAGTTGGATGAAACTAGAATTACCCTGTTCTCTACCCCTGGAGGCTGTCTGACCTCCACCAGTGACCCACCAAAGAGAAGAGGTAAGATATCTAAAATTCTATATCCTTAGATGATAGAGAGATGAATTAGGCATGATCCCAGACCTCAAGATGGCTGATTTGTTGAGCGAAGACATTTAGGCAATTATATAAAAAATAGAGTAAAGCTGTTATACAGACAGCACAGTGAGTGGGGTTCCAGCATGAGAAATTGGGCAGTTAAGTGTTCAAATAAAGCTTCCTGAAAAAGGTGACTCCTGAGCTGAGTCTTAAAAGATAAAAAGGAAGCTCTAGATATGGGAGGTAACAATGGTGATGAAATCCTCTAAGATGCCCTGGGGTCCTTCAGCTGTAACCCCATCTCTGCTTGGAGCAGTCAGCAGTTATTTTATATATATGTATGTTTAAAAACCGTATATTACTGTTTTGAGTTTTTTCATCAGTCTTTATATTTTTTACAAACTGTGTTTTGATCTCTAAGTTTTTGTGTTTTTCCATATTGTCATATACAGGTTGACTCTCTTCCTACTTAACTCTCGCGAGCCTATTGATAAACATTTAGGTTTGACTAACGTTTAGTCATTACAAATAATCTAGGAGTGCATGCACTCTCATGAATGTTTCCTTTTGTACATGTGTGAAGGTTTTCGTGTGTGTGTGTGTGTGTGTGTGTGTGTGTGTGTGTGTGAAGGTTTTCAAAAGTAAGCACTAAGAAGTGGAATTACTAGGTGCTGTGAGCTGAAAAATTCCCCTAAAAATTCATGCTGAAGTCCTAATCCTCTAGTGGTATTTGAGGTGAGGCCTTTGGGAGGTAATTAGGCTTAGAGAAAATAAAGCTTGCACTCTCTTGCTCTCTCTCTCTCTCTCTCTCTCTCTCTCTCTCTCTCTCTTTCTCTCTCTCTCTCTTTCTCTCTCTCTCTCTTTCTCTCTCTCTCTTCCCCTGCCCACCTTCCCCACGGTGTGAGAATATGGCAGAATAAGGCAGGAAGGCAGAAAGAGGCCCCTCTACAGGCCACAAAGAGGGCCCTCATAAGAACCCAACCATCCTGGCACCTTGATCACAAACTTCTGAGTCTCCAGAACTGTAAGAAATGTGTTCTTTAAGTCATTCAGTCTATAGTACTTTGTTACAGAACCCCAAGTAGCCTAAGACCCTGAGGTATGCATAGTTGTAGGAAATATCCCAGTTTACATTTCCACAAGCACAACCTCACCAACGTGTGATATTGCCAAATTTTTCATCCAATCTGTACTTTGTAGGAAACCTTCATCACCCTCACTGGGCACAGATAAGTCCCAAACATCTAAACTTCTCTCAAAAGGAAGGAGAATGCCATTCAGCTCCCAGCCTTCTGATGCACACCTGCTGCCTCTTAGAACACTCTAGTGGAGATATTATCGTTCCTACTTTACAAGGAGACAACTGAGGCTAAGGGAGGTGAGGTAACTTGCCTGAAGTTACACACCAGAATATAGTGGAACCTGGACTCAAAAAACCAAGTGTGCATGCTGCTAATGTCCACACTCTTTTCACTGTGTTATACACTCAACCAATATTTAATGAGCACCGATTATATATAAGATCCTGGAGATACAAAAATGAATCATTACATGCAGTAATACTCACTAAATCTTTGTTGAATGAATACTGAATCAGAAAGCTCAAAGCCCACAGGAGAGACAAACATGCAAAAAATATTTGCAGAAGCGGTACAACAAATGTACAGTAAGCCTCCCTTATCTTAGGTTTTGCTTTCTCGTTTCAGTTATCTGCAGTCAATTACCATCCAAAAATATTATGAACACATTTTAAGAAAAAGACAGAGAAAAAGAGATCACATTTACATAATCATTATTATAGTATATTGCTATAAATTTTCTATTTTATTATTAGTTATTGTTAATATTTTAATGTGCCTAATTTATAATTAAACTTTTTTTTTTTCTTAGTTGGAGTATCACTCCATCGCCCAGGCTGGAGTGCAGTGGCACACTCACGGACAGCCCAGCGTCCACCTGCTGGGGTCCAGTGATACTTTCCCCTCAGCCTTCCAAGTAGCTGGAACTACAGGCATGTGCTACCACGCCCAGCTAATTTTTTATTTATTGTAGAGACAAGGTCTCACCAAGTTGCCCAGCCTAGTCTCGAACCCGCAGGCTCAGGCAATCCATTCGCCTCTGCCTCCCAAAGTTCTGGGATTATAGGCTGAGCCACCGAACCAGGCCTATAATTAAACTTTATAACAGGTATATATACAGGAAAAAATAGCATATACAGCCCAGGGTAGGTGACTCAGCCTGTAATCCCAGCACTTTGGGAGGTTGAGACAAGTGGATTGCCTGAGCCCACGAGTTCAAGACCAGTCCGGGCAACTTGGTGAGACCTTTCTCTACATAAATCAAAAATTAGCCAGGTGTGGTAGCACGTGCCTGTAGTTCTGGCTACTTGGAAGGCTGAGGCAGAAGGATCACCGGAGCCCAGCAGGTGGATGCTGGGGTGACCGTGAGCGTGCCACTGCACTCCAGCCTTGGCGACAGAGTAAGATTCCAACTCAAAAAAAAATGGCATATATAAGATTCAGTACTACTGTGGTTTCAGGCATCCACTGGGGGTCTTGGAATGTATCCTCCACAGGTAAGGGGGGATGACTGCATGCTCCAGTTCAGCAGGGCACAGACAAGGGAGAAATTAAGTTTTGGAGGGTAGATCACATTGGAGATAGTTTCTGTCTAACACAAAAGGAGGAAGTAGGTCCAGACAAAGGGAGCAAGTGCAAAGGCACAAGACTGTGAGAGCCATGTTGCATTTTATGAGAACTGCACTACTTTTGATTGCCTAAAATTTGCTTCCTTCCGTATTGAGCCAAAGCATCCAGACTGCATTCAATTCAACATTGGACCTTTATTAAAGGCTCTGTGTGAGATGCTTCACATGTATTACCTCACTGAATCTGTGCAGCTCTCCCACCATTATACAGATGAGAAACCTGAGGCTGGAAGAGGTGGAGATGCAGCTCAGACCTCATTTCCAATCTCTATTCTCTCCACCAAGCCTACTCCTTTCCCAAGTCTTACTCCAATGGAAAGATGTTCTCCCAGCAATCCTCAAGACCCATAGCTAGTTGTCCTTTGGATCAGAAGGCTCTTTCTGCCCATCTCATTGTCTCTTTTCTTCCCTGGGAAACTGGAGAGGATAATACATATAGAGTCATGAAGTGTTCAATCTTTGGCTAAACTCTGATCATCCCATTAATTCACTTAACAAATCCTTATTGAGGCAGGGCTCGGTGGCTCATCCTATAATCTCAGCGCTTTGGGAGGGTGAGGTGAGTGGATGGTCTGAGCCCGCGGGTTCAAGACCCGCCTGGGCAATTTGGCGAGACCTCATCTCTACAATAAATTTAAAAAATTATCGCTTCTCGGCCTTTTGGCTAAGATCAAGTGTAGTATCTGTTTTCATCAGTTTAATATCTGATATGTCCCCTATCCGAAGACAATATATTAAATGGATTTTTGAAAAAAAAATTAACCAGGCATGGTAGCGCACACCTGTAGTTCCAGCTACTTGGAAGGCTGAGGTGGAAGGATCGCCAGAGCCCAGCAGGTCGAGGTCCCAGCCACTGCACTCCAGTCTGGGTGACAGAATGAGACTCCAACTCAAAAAAAGAAAATCCTTATTGAGTACAATCTATGTGATAGGCAATGTTCTCGGTACTATGGATACAAAAGTGAATAAGACCACACCAGGCACAGTGGCTCATGTCTGTAATCCCAGCACCTTGGGAGGAGGAGACATGCCTGAGCCCAGGAGTTTGAGACTAGCCTGGGCAACTTGGCAAGATCTCGTCTCTACAATAAATAAATACATAAATAAGTAAGTACATAGCCGGGTATGGTAGCGCGCACCAGTAATTCTTGGAAGCGCTACTTAGAAGGCTAAGGCAGAAGAATTGCCTGAGTCCAGCAAGTCAAGGCTGCAGTGACTGTGATTGTGTCACTGCACTCTAGCCTGGGTGACTGTGAGACTCTAACTCAAAAAAAATTTTTTAAAGACATGAAGATTAAATTGCGGTAGCCTCTCAGAGTTAAAAACAGAGGTTTTGAGAGGCTATACGGCTTGTCCCAGATCACACAGCAATTTTGTTGCACAGGTGGACTGAAACCCAAATCTCCCCGACTCCCAGGACGGTGTTTTCTCCTCCATGATAGTCATGACCTTTTTCTCCTCTCCCTCTTGCTTTGCCTCTTCTCAGTCTCTGTCCAACAGGATGAACCCAGAGAACCTCACCTGGCCCAAGGTTGCCCCTGCTGAATTTGTCCTCCTGGGCATCACAGATCGCTGGGACCTGCGTGTCACCCTCTTTGTGATCTTCCTGCCCATCTACCTGGTGAGCCTGCTGGGAAACTTGGGCATGGTGCTGCTGATCCGTGTGGATGCCCGGCTCCACACACCTATGTACTTCTTCCTGGCCAACCTGTCCCTGCTGGATGCCTGCTATTCTTCAGCCATTAGCCCCAAGATGCTAGTGGACCTGCTGCTGTCCCATGCCACCATCCCTTACACAGCCTGTGCCCTCCAGATGTTTGTCTTTGCAGGGCTGGTTGATGCCGAGTGTTGCCTGTTGGCAGCCATGGCCTATGACCGCTACATAGCCATTGGAAACCCACTTCTCTATACAACAGCCATGTCACGGCGTCTATGTCTGGCCTTGTTGGGGGCATCAGGCCTGGGAGGGGCCATAAGTGCCTTTGTCCACACAACCTTCACCTTTTGCCTGAGCTTCTGCCACTCTCGGGAGATCAACAGTTTTTTCTGTGATATCCCTCCTCTGCTGGCCATCTCATGCAGTGACACTAGTCTCAATGAACTTCTCCTTTTCACTGTCTGTGGCTTCATCCAGATGGCCACGGTGTTGGCCATTGCCGTGTCTTATGGTTTCATTGCTGTGGCTGTGATCCGCATGCGCTCATCTAAGGGCCGTCGGCGAGCAGCCTCAACTTGTGGCTCCCACCTCACAGCTGTGGCCATGCTATATGGAACTCTCATTTTCATGTACCTGCGTCCCAGCTCCAGCTATGTCTTGGACACTGACAAGATGGCCTCTGTGTTCTACACCCTTGTCATCCCAGCTCTCAACCCACTCATCTACAGCCTCCGCAACAAGGAGGTCAAGGAGGCACTGGGGCGAACTTGGAGTCGATTGGGCTGTCCAAGGTAGGGACCTCAGTGATTGGCTTGGGGAGACTGGGTAGGCTTACTATGAAGAGATGAGGAGGATGCTCTTTCTGGGCCTTGTCACTGTGGGTAAAGATGAAAGTCCCCCTGGCTTGGATGCCTCTTATAATTTTTTAAGGGAAATAAAATGGTGGAGATGGAAGCATACAGAAGGGAGGCAGGAACTTGGTGGTTATCTAAGGCAAGACCTAGAGTCAGAAGCAGATTAATGCTGTTATTGTACCGCCTTAGGTTCCTCAGTGTTCAAAACATAAGAGTTCCTAGATGTTGCCAAGTGAAGTAAAGTGGGTTTATTTGCCAACTGTACATATAAGACGCTGATTTCTGGAAATGCCAAGTGAGGGCTGTGTTGGCTCTAAGAATTCCTACATTCTTGTCCTGATAAGTTTCCTCATGGCCAGTGAGTTTGCTTCTGCTCTCTTTGACCTCAGGAGAGTATCTTCAGAACTGCTCACACCAAAGAGTGGAACTGAATCTTATGAGGCAAGCATCTCTCCCCTGTAGCTTGTGTATTCCATCTTTCAGGAAAATGGCTTAACAACACTAGAACATACACGAACTCATTTCTAAAATCCCAGAAGTTGGGTTTGGATTTAGCCAAGGTTAGAGTAAGTCCAGCATATGATAAGGGCTAGGAAAAAGTCAGAATTATAATTATGGTTGAAATAGGATTAGGATTGGGGTTCAGGATATGACTAAGTGTCAGGTTAGAATTGGGGTAGGTTAAACTCGTCCTGAAGATGGCGACGGCATAGGTGGATCCGTGAGTCTCTGAACGTGAGTTCCCAAAAACACTCTTACCTTTCTTCCTGCAGCCCCCTGCCCACCGCCAGCCATACTGGTACGAGGCCCGGGGACTTTTGGTCCCATGCTGGGTCAGATATTGTGGCCTGGCTGCCGCTGCTCCACTATATATGTAATTCCCACCAGCTGGGGAATCCCGAATCCCGAATCCCGTATCTCTGCTCCCTCCCTGGCTACATCGTCATGACCAGCACCCAACACCAAACTGCCGGTCACCCAGGGAGGCTCTGGGTGTCCACCCCTCAGAGATACCAGTCCCATTTCTGGCTGAAGTGCCCTGTGAGGGACCCAGGGCCACCACCTGCCCTTTGGAGCTTTAGAGATCTGGAGCCCTGGGCCCACCCTGGCTGAGGCACTCAGTGTGCCACCTCAAGCCTGTGTAAGGGAGCAGAACCCCAAACTTGCATAAGGTGCTTATCAGAGGCTCCCAGCTCCAGAGGAGGGAACACTCGACCCTCTCATATACCCCAGCCTGCTGGTGGCACCCCGGACCCAGCGCCCAGCTGTGCAGCTGGTCACAGCTAGAGACCCACACAAGCATCTCTAAAAGTGAAAGTAAAACTACCACCTCGCCATTTTCAAGGCAGATTTGTATCACCCACCCATCTATCAGAGCCTCCACCTCGGTTCCCACGGTGGCATCATTAAACAGGAGACAAAGGCCCTCCCCTACGCTGAATAGACTGAGACAACTAAGAGTTACAGATCTCCAAGGCAACAGGCTAGCTGCCTGCAACAAGAACAGAGAGGAGAGGCGGGAGATCAGAGCTCAAGGGACTTTAGCCACTACAGGATGAGAGAAAAATCTACACAAATGAAGAAAAACCAAAAGAAGAATATGGGTCTCTCACAGACTCCTGGGAGGCCAGACACTGAAAAAACTGACTTTGGAATGCAAAGAATGAAGAGCCCCCAGAATGACTGGTCTCAAAATACAAACCTAGACATCAAGACATTAATGGAGAGATTAAAAAGAATTGAGAAGACTCAAGAAGAAACAAGAAAGGAGCTGATATCTGAGATAACAATAATAAAGACTACTGTGAATGAAATAAATAACAAACTGATAAACATGGAAAGTAGAATTACCCAAGCAGAAGAAAGAATCTTAGAGCTTGAGTACCAAAATATAGAACTTACCCAAACTCTCAAAAACACAGGAAACAAGCTCAGAAAGACAGAAAAAAAACCTTCAAGAGATGAGCAATTACCTCAAGAGGCCTAACCTAAGAGTAATTGGTCTTCCTGAGGCAGAAAGAGAGACAGAGACCACACTGGAACAAACCTGCCATGAGATTATTCAAGAAAACTTCCCTTATCTAATCAATCATGCAAAAACTCAAACACAAGAGATTCAGAGAACCCATGCAAGACAACAAATGAGAAAACCAACTCCTAGACACATAATAATTCACCTAAAAAAGTAGGCATAAAAGAAAAAATCCTAAAGGCAGCAAGAGAAAAAGGCCAGATCACCTACCATGGAAAAGCAATTAGAATAGCAGCAGATTTATCTACAGAAACCCTGCAGGCTAGGAGAGCTTGGGGCCCTATCTTCAAAGTCCTAAAAGATAAAAAATTTCAACCAAGAATAACCTACCCAGCCAGATTAAGCTTCATCAGCGAGGGAGAATTAACTCTTTCCCAGATGTCCAATCTCTAAGAACTTACGCTGCCACCAAACCACCTCTACATGAAACACTTAAGAAAGTACTAAATACAGAAGAAAAGGGGAAAAAAAGTGCAACGTTCTTCACAAGAGTGCAGGAAAAAGAATAAAATACACATGAACCAACCCCAAAAACAAAAGAAAGACAATAAACCAAGTGGAAGAACAGCAACTCTATAAGAACTCTATGATAGGAACGAACTCTCACATTTCAATAATTAGCCTGAATGTGAATGGACTAAATGCACCACTGAAAAGACATAGAATGGCAAAATGGATAAAATATCTCCTGGCAACAATATACTGCCTTCAAAAGATCCGTCTCACTAGAAAGGACATGCACAGACTCAAAGTAAGAGGATGGGAAACAAATTTTCAGGTGAATGGAACACAAAAGAAAGGAGGACTCACAATCCTAATTTCAGACAAAATACCATTTAAGCTATCAAAAATTTAAAAAGATACAGAGAGCCACTACATAATGATAAAAGATTCACTCCATCAACAAGAAATATCTATCCTAAACATATATGCACCCAACATAGGTGTGCCAACTTTCATAGAGCAGCTTCTTTTTTTTTTTTTGAGTTGGAGTCTCACTCTGTCGCCCAGACTGGAGTGCAGTGGGCGCTTCCGGTCACCGCAGCCTCACCTGCTGGGCTCCGGCGATCCTTCCGCCTCAGCCTTCCGAGTAGCCGGAATTACAGGCATGCGCTACCACGCCCAGCTGATTTTTTGATTTATTGTAGAGATGAGGTCTTGCTGCCCAGGCAGGTGTCGAACCCGTGGGCTCAGGCAATCCACTCACCTCAGCCTCCCAAAGGCGCGGGATTACAGGCTGAGCCACCGAGCCTGGCTCATAAAGCAACTTCTAGGAAAACTAAAGAAAAATATTGACTCTAATACCATCATAACTGGGGACTTTAATAACCCACTCACAACCCTAGACAGATCATCAGGATAAAAATCAGCAATGAGATCCGGAACCTCAATGTGACTCTGGACCAAATGGACTTAATTGATACCTACAGAACACTCCATCCAAAGACCACAGAATACACATTCTACTCATCACCACATGGAATGTATTCCAAGATCAACCACATAATTGGCCATAAACCAAGCATAAGCAAATTTAAAAGGACCAAAATTCTACCATGCACCTTCTCAGACCAAGTGGAATAAAAATAAACATTAACACCAACAAGGTCCCCCCAAAACACACAAAGACATGGTCACTAAACAGCATGATACTAAACAACTCCTGGATCAATAATGAAATCAAAACAGAGATCAAAAGATACCTGGAAACAAATGAAAATGAAGAAACATCTTACCAAAATCTCTGGGACGCCTTAAAAGCTGTAGTAAGAGCAGAATTTATATCCCTACAAACACACATGAAGAAAATGGAAGGAGCACAAATTATAGCCTAACAAGCCACCTAAGGAAGCTGGAAAAGCAAGACCACCAAAGCCCTAATTTCAGCAGAAGAATCGAGATCACCAAAATAAAGCCTAAATCCAGGACATAGAAGACAAAAAGACAATACAAAAAATCAATGAAACAAAAAGCTGGTTCTTCAAAAGGATAAACAAGATTGATGGTCCCCTAGCTAGACTGACCAAGAAAAAGAAAGAAAAAACCCAAATAAGCACAATCAGAAACACAAAAGATGAAGTCACATCTGACCCTGAAGAAATACAAAAGATCATCAGAGACTACTATGTACACTTGTATGGAAACAAACTTGAAAACCTCAAGGAAATGGAGGACTTTTTGTCATCACACAACCTACCTAGGCTGAAACAAGAAGAGATTGAGACCCTAAATAGACCAATAACAATCAAGGAAATTGACTATATAATAAGAAAACTACATACAAAAAAAAGCCCTGGACCAGATGACTTTCCAGCAGAATTCTACAAGACATTTAAGGAGGAACTGATTCCAATCCTACTGAAGCTATTTCAGGTGATTGAGAAAGATGGAACCCTCCCCAAATCATTTTATGAAGCTAACATCACATTGATACCCAAGCCAGGTAAAGATCCAACAAAGAAAGAGAACTACAGGCCAATATCTTTGATGAACATAGACACTAAAATTCTCAACAAGATCCTAGCAAACCAGATTCAACAACACATCTCAAAAATCATCCATTATGACCAAGTAGGCTTCATCCCTGGGACGCAAGTCTGGTTCAACATTTGTAAAAAAATAAATATAATTAAATACATCAACAGATATCAAAACAAAAACCACATGATTATATCATTAGATGCAGAAAAGCTTTTGATAAAATCCAGCACCCCTTCTTGATAAAAACCCTCAAACATCTAGGCATACAGGGAAAATACCTCAAAGTAGTAAAAGTCATCTACAAGAAACCCACAACCAACATACTCCTAAATGGACAAAATTTGGAACCATTTCTCCTGAAAACTTACAAGACAAGGATGCCCACTCTCACCCCTCCTGTTCAATACAGTATGGAAGTCCTGGCTAAAGCAATTAGAGAAGAGAAGGCAATCAGAGGTATCCAAATAGGAAAAGAGGAAGTCAAATTATCTCTCTTTGCAGATGACATGATTGTGTACCTTGAAAACCCAAGAAAATCTGTCAAAAACCTCGTTACACTGATAAAGCCCTTCGGCAAATTCTCAGGATATAAAATAAATGTGCAAAAGATAATCGCATTTCTTTACACCAATAATAAACAAACATAAACCCAAATAAGAAGCACAATTCCATTCACAATAACCACCAAAAAATGAAATACCTTGGCATCTTCCTAACCAGAGACATGAAAGACCTTTACAATGAAAACTACAAAACTCTGCTCAAACAAATCAAAGATGACACAAACAAGTGGAAAAATATCCCATACTCATGGATTGGAAGAATCAACATTGTGAAGATGTCCATCTTACCTAAGGCAATCTACAAATTCAATGCAATACCTATCAAATTACTAGCAACATTCTTCTCAGACCTAGAAAAAAACAACACAGGAATTCATATGGAAACACAAACGACCAAGAATAGCCAGAACAATCCTCAGCAAAAAAAACAAAGCAGGTGGTATCACATTACCGGACTTCAAACTTTACTATAAAGCTACAATCATCAAAACAGCTTGGTATTGGTATAGGAACAGGCATAAAGATCAATGGAATAGAATTGAGATTCCAGAAGCAAAACCTCAATTTCTCAACCAACTCATCTTCGACAAACCCTCCACCACTTATCACTAGGGAGAGGAGAACCTATTCAGTAAATGATGCTGGGAAAACTGACTGACCACATGCAGAAGATTGAAACAGGACCCCTATCTATCCCCATACACAAAAATTGACTCCAAATGGATCAGAGACCTAAATGTAAAACCTCAAACCATAAGAACCTGAGAAAATGAAGGACATACCCTCATGGAAATCGGAACTGGCATCCAATTCCTGAACAAAACTCGAAACCCACAGGCTATAAGGGATAAGATAGACAAGTGGGACCTCATTAAACTGACAAGCTTCTGCAAAGCCAAAGAAACCATCAAGAGAGCAGGAAGACAGCCTACAGACTGGGAAAAAGTATTTGCCAACTCCAGGTCTGACAAAGGCTTAACATCTTGGATCTACAAGGAACTCAAATGTGCTGAAAAGAAAAAAACAAACAACCCCATTATAAAATGGGCAAAAGATATGAATAGACACTTCACAAAGGAAGACATCCGAGCAGCCAACAAACACATGAAGAAATGCTCAACTTCACTAATCATCAGGGAGATGCAAATCAAAACCACACTGAGATACCACCTAACTCTATTCAGAATGGCAATTATCAATAACTCAAAAAATAATAGCTGTTGGAGAGGGTGTGGCGAAAAGGGAACACTCCTACACTGTTGGTGGGAGTGTAAACTAGTGCAACCTCTGTGGAAAGCAGTGTGGCGATTCCTAAAAGCTCTAAACATCAACCTCCCATATGACCCTGCAATCCCCCTACTGGGAATATACCCTGAAGAATTCAAATCACTCTATAAAAAAGACACCTGCACATGAATGTTTATCGCAGCATTGTTCACAATAGCAAGAACCTGGAACCAACCACGCTGTCCATCAAAAGAGGACTGAATTTTAAAAATGTGGTACATATACACAATGGAATACTATGCAGCCATAAAAAAGAACAAAATCACAAATTTCGCAGCAACCTGGATGGAACCAGAGTCTATAATACTGAGTGACCTCTCACAGAAACAAAGATCTGAGTATCACATATTCTCACTCATATAGTGGACCTTGATCATCCAACACACTACCATAAGAAAATGACTGACTGTTGTGGGAAACCATGGGGGGGATGGACTAATGGTAGTAAACATCTGTCTGGGGACGGGGAGACACCTGTTATCAACAAAGGGGCCTAAATGAAGAACATTTGTATACCTAACCCTTAACTGTACCCCACAATATCA
The DNA here is from genome assembly GCA_027257055.1 of Cephalopachus bancanus. NCBI lineage: Eukaryota > Metazoa > Chordata > Mammalia > Primates > Tarsiidae > Cephalopachus > Cephalopachus bancanus. The sequence goes on from JAPVLO010000003.1 coordinate 28,271,295, forward strand.
AAATAAAAAATATTGTTAAAAATGAGGAAAAAAAAGAATTGGGGCAGGTTAGGGTTGCAGATAGGTTTAAGTGGAATTAAGAAACAATCATACAAACTTAAGATTGAATTTAAATTGTGTAAATGTAATGATTTGGATTATTTTTGATTGGTAGTAGATTTGGGATAAATTTAGTAGTCAGAGTTTGAACAAACTTGAATCTTATTAGAAATATTAGAAATATTTTAGGGTTATTGTTAGAGTGCAGGACTAAGATTGGAATCCAAGTTTCATTTTTATTGCTGCATTAAATTGAAGTTAGAATTTAGCCCATTGGCCAGGCACAGTGGTCCAAGCCTGTAATCCCAGCACTCTGGGAGGCCAAGGTGAGAGGATTGCCTGAGCCCAGGGCTTCAAAACCAGCCTGGGAGATTTGGTGAGACCTCATCTCTACAATTAAAAAAATTTAGCTCATGTTAGATTTAAGTTCAGGTAGTGGGTGGGTAATTTTTGTGGTAAGTTTAAGTCACAATCTAGGTACTGTTACCGTCAAGCTAGGATCAGAACTAGATGAAAGTAAGGCACAATATTTTAGATACTAGAATGACACATTTGGGATAATGTTAAGACTTAGTTAGGGTTATGGATTGTTACTATTTCTCAAAACTAAAGAATAGGGGGTTAGTTATTGATATATTTAAGTTTCATTCAGTTATGAGCTTGCTTGGATTGTTATGTAATTGGGAAGACTTAATATCATGACTGCTTTATGTTAATATTACAACATCCAGAGGTACAGTTAGGGTTAGGAGAGGGAATGCATTAACCTTGATCTCTTGGACAACAATAACTTCAGTGCCCCAAGACTTGGATCATGGTGGACCTTCAGACCCAGTGCTCTTGGAACTTTCATCTACCCAAGCTCACAATTTTGTCAGATTTCTCTTGCCACCATGACTTGTTTACACACAGGCAAGGCCTAAGTCACTACATTCTGCTTAGGAAGCCCCTCCATGAAGGAGCAGACGAGTGGACCCTGGGAGTCACAGACAGGAACTTCTGAGAAGAGATGGAGCATGGCCAGAGTCAAGTGTCAGTTCCTGCCTGCTCCCCTTCCAGTCCCCCAATTATGACTGACGTGAGGCCAGGGATGGGAAAGACATGGCATTCAAACAGTGCTTTACCCAATAGACTCCCCATGGAGTCTCTTCCTTGAGCCCAGTCAGGAGCTGGTCTTACCCCTCTGCATTCCCCTTCAAGGAGAAATCAGCCACCTGACACAGACTACAGGAAGACTAAAAGCCTCAGCCTGGCTCCCTAGGAAGGTGACGCCTCTTGGTACCAAAACTGAGACCCTTCCTCTTGGTAACTATGAGCTTCTTGGAGGTCCCAAGCGAATGGAAAGAAGAAAGTAAAGACCGTCTCCTCAAATCCTAAAGAACTTTATAGGTTTCCTGATAGAGTGACCAACTCATTCCAGTTTACCCAGAACTGTCCCAGTTTTAAAACTCCAAGTCCCATTTCTTAAGAATGGCCACAGACCTGGGAAGAATCAAGATGGCTGGTCACCCTATTTTCTGATGAACTGGCATCTTGGGAGCAAAGGTACAATATCCCAAACACAGCATAATTTGACAAAGTTTCAAATAAATTAAAACCCCTTCTTCTCTCAAGGTTTCATAATCCTTTTCCAGTTCCCTGACTCCTCTTACCTCCTATCACTGTAACAACTCTAGTGCCACGACAAAGGTTGGAGGCATTACCAGAAAGATTTGTGATTGCAGGACTGCAAATATAAGGGTTACCCCCAATTCAATTATATTTGTACTGAAAGATCTCTTCCACGGTCCTTTGTCCTTTGTGTGAGCTCTTGGGCTCTCATGGCACACAGTACCCACCACGATCAGGGAAAGTTTCTGGGAGGATATGACCCCTTCCATTACATTGGCCCTACAGGATGTCAGTGGGTTCTTCCCCATATTTAGCATCAGTGGAATATCCAGATATGACAATTACACAAATTCTAGAAATCAACTGGAGGAAACACAGAGTTGTAGACTATTATACTGGGCCTACATGAGAGATAAGAAAACAAGAGGGAGCAGGGAAGGATTAGAAGGCAGTAACAGAGCCCAACCTGGAAGATAAAGGAAGAGAAACAGTCAAATCCCCACTCCTGAAGAGAAATGCCCAGTGAACTTGCCCAATTTTGATAACGTATTTTCCTTCAGCAGCATTTACTAAGACAGGCATTGAGGACAGAAGCAGATTTGGGGTGAGGAAGATGGGGTCACTCACTGAAGAAATAAGTTGGGCCCTAAAATATGTGTGGAAATTGAGAGGCAGAGCATCTTGTTGCGGGAGGGGGATCAGCGTACACAAAGGATGGAGTGAGATAAGCTCAGCATGTGCAGAGGACTCTAAGGAGCCAGACTTAACTGGCTTGAGACGGGGGTGGTGACAAAGAAGTGGAAGGACATTTGAAGACTGAGAATCTGAGAATTAGTAGGACACCCCACGGCTTATATGTTAGGGAATTTGGATGCTATTCAATAAGCAATAGGGAATCACTGAAAGTTGATGTATTCAAAGTCATCCTTTATACTTGTTCCAACATCATGTTGTGCAAAGCCATTCCTACCTGGAATGCTACTTACAGATTCAATTTTCTTCTACCAAAATACACACACAGAAATACATACCCCTCAATCCAGACCCAATCTCCTATTGGAACTATTCATTGCCAAAGAAACACTCTCATAGGCCCGGTGACCCACACAGACACAGACGCAACTGCACATTCAGATATGCAAGAGCTAATGGACACATACAGTTAAACAATCACTCTCACAAACACAGCTGTACATATTGCCACAGTCACCCAAGGCACAATCCTTCCCACACTTCTACAATTATGAGGAGAAGCCACCAGCCACAGCTGAGGTCACAGGAAGGTTGACCCAGAAGTTACTGCTATAAACCTTGGGCTCCTCAGTCACTCTGCTTGGGGCTTGGCAGTCAGTCTGACCCTTCTCTCTCATCCGCACAAGACAGGAACTAAGGAGCAGCAGCTTTGCTGTGCACAGGGCTGTCAAAAGTCTCCTGAATTGGAGGCAGCACAACCACCTCAGAGCCCCTCAAATTGGGCCCTAGAGAGGAAGGAAAACAGCCCCACAGCAGAGCTGTTCCAGGGATGAAGGGCAGGAAAAGTGGGAGTGTTGCCTCTGAGGAGAAGCTAAGGCCTTAAATCCCATATGTACGGCCAATCGCTCCCTCCTCACACCCTCCAGTGACAAATGGAAAAGTCAGAGGGTACACTTGGAGACGGGACCAGATTGCAGAGTGTGCAGATCTGTTTTCTTGTATGTGATGGTCTATATGAGTCATACGTGTGAGTATAAGAGTGTGTGTTGTTTGTGAGGCTGTGATTTGTGCATTATTATTACTGCACTATGGTGTCATTGTGAGGGGTGAGGGACGATGCGTATGTGGATGTGCCCCTCTAGGGTGGCACATCTCTGTTGTAATCCATCATGAGGCTATGTGAGTGTAGCTGTATGTGAAGGTGCAAAGCTAGGTGTGATCAATGTGACTGCATGATCAGTGAGAGAACTGGGTGTGACTGGGGGTGCATGAACAGGAACGGGCAGAGTGCTCACATGGAGTCAGTGGTCAATGAAAGCATGAATGTGCGTGATAGGTCACAACAGTTATGCATGGTCACAGCAACTGTGCACGGTGCTATCAGCCTTCACAGACAAAGTGAATGATTGCACTCTCTGGCCTCAGTGCTATTTTGTGATTGCATTTGGCCACGTGTTTATGTGTATGATATCTGGGTCTTATGGTTATGCTTGTCTGCTTACTGAGGTGTGAATGCATGTGCTGGGTTCATCCTCTGTTCTACCCAATCACCCTGATCCTCTTCCCCTCTTAGAAAGTGAGACGTGATTGGGAATTTGAGAAAGATACTTTACAAGAAGCCAAAGCCAGAGATCCTTCTTAACCTATGGAGGAAGAAAAGGAAAACAGTAAGGTAAGAAGGTCCATCATTTGTTTCGTTTTTTAATTTTTTTAGTAGAGAAAGACAGAGAAAGAAATTAGGAGGTCATTCCCCTGCAGAGATGGTCTCAGCATACTCTTCAGCAAACCTGTGTCCTAAAATTTCTCTCTCTTCAAGATCCCTTCTTAGAGAATTGTCAAGATTTCTGCAACAAGATTCGATAGAAAGAAATTAAAGCATTGAAAACAAGTTTCCTCTGTCCTTAAGAGTAAGTCTCTATGTCCCAGCAGATGTGTCTGCCGTCCACACAAGTTTCTCACAAAGGAATGTTCATTATTTGCTTGGAGTTTGGTAAACGTTTGATTTCTTTTCTTTTTTTCTTTTTTTTTTCTTGAGTTGGAGTCTCACTCTATCACTCAGACTGGAGCACAGTTGCCGCTCCCAGCCACTGCAGCCTTGACCTGCTGAGCTCCAGCGATCCTTCCGCCTCAGCCTTCCAAATAGCTGGAACTATAGGCGCGCGCTACCACGCCCAACTAATTTTTGATTTATTGTAGAGATGAGGTCTCGTCAAGTTGCCCAAGCGGGTCTCGAACCCGCGGGTTCAGGCAATCCACTCGGCTCGGCCTCCCAAAGTGCTGGAATTACACGCTGAGCCACCGAGCCCAGCCGAGTGTTTGATTTCATGGGGAAAGTTTTCCAGGGATATGAGGAGTTATTCATATTTTTTGTTCTTTTATTTGCAAGTCTGAAAATCTGTTTATTCTACCCTTACACTTTAGCAATACTTAGGCTTAGTATAGAATTCTAAGTTCAAAATTTTTTTTCTTCAGAATTTGAAGATAGTGCTCAACAGTGTTCTATCATCTACTGCAGATATTGAAACATTTTATGGAAGTCTGATTATCTGGATATCATTAGTTCTTTGTACCCCATGTCCTTGGGTGGTATTGGATTCTTCTCTTTATCGTCAGTGTTCTAAAATTTCACTACTTCCTTCTGGGTATTGTAGGTTCATATTTATTTTCATATAAATATAGGCATATGTGCTTTTTAGATTTGGACTTTTCCTGGTATTTCTTTTATATGTTTCTCTCCTCCATCCTGGTGTGTTGTTGTTTTCACTCTTGCCTTTCTGAAAAAGATATCCATTGATCAGACTTTTCTGTGTTGATCTTCTCTCTGCTCTGTCTTTGCTTTCATATTTTCCTTTTTCCCTGGTCTACATCTTTGGCAAAATCTTTTTCTATTTTTTTGCTTAAAATCACAAAGTATCAAAGTTGGCAGAGACCATCAAGGTCACCTACTTCAATTCTCTTATTTTAGAGATTGGGAATCTAAGGCCCAGCAAGGAAGGAGGTGAAATGACTCGCCCACAGTCACACCAGGGCCAGGGATATCTGCGGCCCTGTGTGTAAGGTCAGGGTATCTGACTCTAAACCCATGATTTTTCTCATAGCTAGGATTCTTGAGGAATGCAGCCACTCACCTTTTCCCATAGACACTGGGGAAGATGACCCATCAATCCAAAGGAAGCTCTGAGGTTCCAGGCCAATGACCAGCCTGGTCATGGATGCTGCCAATGAGTCTTCAGAGGAAACCTCATTTGTCCTGCTGGGACTGACAACAAGCCCTGGACAGCAGAAACCTCTCTTTGCGCTGTTCTTGGTCTTCTATGTGGCAGGCAGCCTGGGCAACGGACTGATTGTGGCCGCCATGCAGGCCAGTCCAACCCTCCACGCACCCATGTACTTTCTGCTGGCCCATCTGTCCTTTGCTGACCTCTGCTTTACTTCCACAACTGTGCCCAAGATGTTGGCCAACTTGTTGGCCCATGACCGCTCCATCTCCCTGCTGGCTGCCTGACCCAAATGGACTTCTTCTTTGCTCTGGTGTTAACTGATAGCTGTCTCCTGGCTGCCGTGGCCTATGACCTCTATGTGGCCACCTGGCACCCCCTCCACTATGCAATGAAGATATCCCGAGCTGTGTGCACAGCCTTGGTGGGGACAGTATGGCTGGTGTCCCACATCCACTCCCTCCTGCATATCCTGCTCATGGCCCACCTGTCCTTCTGTGCCTCCCACAAAGTGCACCACTTCTTCTTGACCATCAGCCTTTCTTAAGGCTCTCATGCTCCAACACCCGCCACATCCAGCTGCTTGTCTTCACGGAAGGCGCTGCAGTGGGGTCACTCTCTTCCTTCTCATTCTCGCCTCCTACGGGGCCATCGCAGCTGCTCAGACTGCCCTCGGCCTCTGGGAGGCTCTGGGCTGTGTCCACCTGTGGCTCCCATCTGTCTGTTGTGGGCCTCTTCTATGGGACAGTCATCGCAGTCTACTTCCAGCCCACATCCCGATACAAGGCAGAGCAGGGCCGTGTGGCCACCATCATGTACACTGTGGTCACCCCCATGCTGAGCCCCATCGTCTACAGCCTCTGGAATCGCGACGTGCAGAAGACACTCCGAGCTCTTTCACTGGGCAAAGGATCTCAGCTAGTGACTCCTGAGGACTGGACTCCACCAAGTTCAGACTGCATTACCTGCCCTGACAATTCATGAATGTGACAATATGCCCTCTGCTATTCTCGAAAATCATAACAGCCATCATTTTCTGAGCACCTACTATGAAGTAAATTCTTGCCTCTTGCCTTATTCCCACAGCAACCAGGGAAGAAGATATTACAATCTGATTTTACATACAAGGAAACTGGGGCTCAAAGAAAAAAGTGATTTGCCCAAGTTCACACAGTTCTTAGGCAGCAAAGCCTGGAACTGTTCTCCCACATCCTGCTCTTCTAACAGTCACTGCCAAGCATGTAGAAGGAATTCCTCCTTTTCCTAAGGACTGAAGGTGATCTGTAAGGGTGTACCATCCCCAGGACTTGCTTTGTGTGATGAACACTTTATTTTTGGTCATGTAAGCACGTGATCTCAAATAAATTGAATTCTCAATTGTAACAGGAATAAGAGTTCACATACTCACGTGTGAAGGGCTGGTCCCTCCCAGAGAGCACAGTTTGCCACATAAGAGACATTCTGCACATCTGAGGTGAACGAATGATTGTATTTTCATGCTAACAAAAACTTAGAAGCAATGTGTTTTCCTTATTCTTTGTTCTTGTGCTAGGTTGCTGCGATGCCACCTGCTCATCTACACCTGGTATTCTGTAGAGGCATGCTGTGGAGATGTACAGTAATAAGTAAAGCAAAGCCAAGAAGAAAGGGAGGGCATAAGCACTGGGGCAAATGGAAGAGGCATTTCTTAAGTCTTTGCCATACCATCATTTCACTTTTTTTTTTTTTTTGAGTTGGAGTCTCACTCCGTCACCCAGGTTGGAGCGCGGTGGCACACTCACGGCCACTCCAGCATCGACCTGCTGGGCTCCAGCGATCCTTCTTCCTCAGCCTTCCAAGTAGCCGGAACTACAGGTGTGCGCTACCACACCCAGCTAATTTTTGATTTACTGTAGAGACGAGGTCTCACCAAGTTGCCCAGACTGTTCTCGAACCCACGGATGCAGGCAATCCACTCACCTCAGCCTCCCAAAGTGTTGGGGTTACAGGCTGAGTCACCGAGCCCAGCCCATTTCATTTGTTTTTACCCACAAAGAACATGGGTATTATTATCATTGCCACTTTATAAATGAGGAAACTAAGCCTCAAAGTTGGTGACCTAGTGAGTATCAGAGCCAAAACAAGTACATATGTTACCTGGGTGCGTTTCACAGGGCCCCATGGAATCCAGGCTCCAGATTTTGGCACCACAGTGGAAGAAGTTGCAGGAAGAAGTCGCAGACCAGGGCAGGTGCACCATCTCAGGTGAGGACGCGTTTGGGGGTCTGTAAGGTCCTCATGGTATGCACCAGCTTCTACCAAACAGCTTTATGAAGCAGGATCTTTTATGTGTATATTTCAAGGGACTCTGTCCCAAGATTCCCCAGACTTGGTGGTGACTTTCAGGCTTCCTTGTTCAGCCCACCAGTGCGCTGACATGCAATGCGGACTGTCCTTCCCCGGTATCCCTTCCTCACACTCCATGCCCAGGTTATGTGTTCTCACTGTGATGCCAGATCCTTGCTACTCTATTGACAGTTTGTCCCTGCCCCACAATCTACTTCCTCCCTCTGTCTTCTCTAAAGCTTCAAAAACATACTGGCCATGATGCACACCAACCTGCGCCTGGAAACACCTGTGCCATCAGCTCTGACTTATGGCATAGAGTCATCCACTGACACTCAGGGGCCTTTTCTGAGTTGTCTCTGTGTCTCTTGAGCCTAGCACAGAGAACATGCTTGTTGTGATGTGCTGCTGTCTTGTCTGTCTTATGATTCCCTGTCAGTTTGAGGCATGGTTGTGTGTGCCTCTAGTCTCAGCTACTGGGGAGGCTGAGGCAGAAGGATTGATTGAGCCCAGGAGGTCAAGGCTATGATGAGTCATGATCATGCTACTGCCCTCTAGCCTGGGTGACAGAGTGAAAGCTTGTCTCAAAACAAACAAAGTTGAACAAGATGATATCACTCGCACATTGTTGGAAGAGGCATATGGGTAAATGAACAATAACGATACCATAATAGTTATACACACATATCTTTTTACTAAGCTGGGTCTTGTGTTTTGGAATAGATATAAGATGATACTTGGTTTACATTCTAAAAACCAGGAGACTATTTCCAATCAGAAAATGTAGAAGAATATTCTGGGCAGAGGAAACAGCACAAGTGAAGTTTCAAAAGTATTGCAAATTATACCCTACATCTTTAAAATAAAATAAAACCATTGCAGTGTGTGAACAGTTTGGGGCCCAGCACAGATCAGATTTGGTTAGAGAAAGAACTGTTCATACAAGGGGCAAATGGTATAGCTAAGAATGGGACTAGCAGGATATCCATCTAAGTAACAGGAAATCCTGGAATTATAAAGCTGATAAAAATGAAAATAGGCCAGGTTCAGTGACTCAGCCTGTAATCCCAGCACTTTGGAAGGCCGAGGTGAGTGGATTGCCTGAGCCTGCAGGTTCAAGACCAGCCTGGGCAACTTGGCGAGACCTCATCTCTACAATTTTTTTAAAAAATCAAAAATTAGGCGGGCGTGGTAGCGTGTGTCTGTAGTTCCGGATACTTGGAAGACCAAGGCGGAAGGATCGCCAGAGTTCAGCAGGTTGATGCTGGAGTGGCCGTGAGTGTGCCACTGCACTCCAGCCTGGGTGACAGAGTGAGACTCCAACTCAAAAAAAATTTTTTTAATGAAAATAGAATCTAACGGACTGATTCAACCAGTACATGACTCCCAAGGAAAAGCAAATGAGAAGGTCATGTTGAGCATGTATAATTACATCCTTCCAGTTCCAGTTCTGACACTGATTATTTGCTAATTCATCCAGAGATCGATTTTTAACACCTTAAGCAAAACAAGTGCATACCAATGACTGATTCCCTTCCAAGCAGTCCCCTTGGAAGAGCTTAGATTTATTACAGTGAGGCTGCTTTAGCTCAGGGATGTTTGCTGCCGCCCTTCAGAAGGCCTTTGAGTCACACAAGGAAACCTGCCTCTTCTCACCCACCACATTCCCTGAGATTGTCCTCAAATGACTTCTGGCCACTTTGGAATCAATCCATCTCACCCTCCCCGCATTGATATTTTCAACCCTTCAGTTTATTTAAAATAATGTGCATGCTATGAGCTGCCTCATCCAGAAAAAATAAATAGCTGCATTTCAAGAAAATAATTGTGGAGTCTGCCTCTACAATCGCATTTCTCGTGTAATTTTTGTGCATTATAAAGTAAGGCAGTCTTCATTCCAAAGGTATTGGTGAGATATTAGTAGTAAAATGAGCTCAGACCATAAAGGGTGAATTGATTAATCCTTTTAAGAGTATGAAGACAATTTCTATAATCTAAGTCTTCTTCTTTTTTTTTTTTTTTTAAGTTGGAGTCTCACTCTGTCACTCAGACTGCAGTGCAGTGGCCGTTACCGGCCATTGCAGCCTCGAACTGCTGGGCTCCGGCGATCCTTCCACCTCAGCCTTCCAAGTAGCTGGAACTACAGACGCACGCTACCACGCCCAGCTAATTTTTGATTTATTGTACAGATGAGGTCTCACCAAGTTGCCCAGGCGGGTCTCGAACCCGCGGGCTCAGGCAATCCACTCACCTCAGCCTCCCAAGGCGCAGGATTACAGGCTGAGCCACTGAGCCCAGCTTAAGTCTTCTTTTATGCAAGGTCTTCCACAGAGAAAATGTAGCCATTAAAGATGCAAAACAAAACCATAAAGACTCTTTTATTTTTGAGTCAAGTCTAAATCTGTCTCCTAGTCTAGAGTGCAGTGGCATGATCATGGCTCACTGCACCCTCGATTTCCTGGACTCAGGTGATCCTTCTGCCTCAGCCTCCCAAGTAGTTGGGACTACAGGTGCATGCCACCACATCTGACTAATTTTTTTTTTTTTTAGTTGGAGTCTCACTCTGTTGCCCAGACTGGAGTGCAGTGGCCGCTCCCAGCCACCGCAGCCTCGACCTGCTGGGCTCCAGCAATTCTTCCGCCTCAGCCTTCCAAGTAGCTGGAACTACAGGCGCACACTACCACGCCTGGTTAAATTTTTTTTTATTATTATTGTAGAGATGAGGTCTCGCCTGCCCAGGCGGGTCTCGAACCCATGGGCTCAGGCAATCCACTCACCTTGGCCTCCCAAAGGTGCAGGATTACAGGCTGAGCCACCGAGCTTGGCTATATTTTTTATTTTTTGTAGAGACGAGATCTTGCTATGTTGCCCAGGCTAGTCTTGAACTCCTGGCCTCAAGCAATCTTGCCGCCTTGGCATCCCAAAGTGCTGGGATTACAGGCATAAGCCACCATGCCTGGCCAAGACTTTCTTGATGCAGAAAACTGTTTTAAAACCCTAAAAATAAATCAGTAGTCCAAGAAGCTGACAGAGTAGTTTAGCTCACTCTGAACTATCACTGCTCATACCAACTTGCCCTATCCACATCTTGTCTGTCCTTTTTGCTTTCCACTCTGTTTACCCTTACATCATGCCTATCCTTTTTTCTTTCTTTTTTGGTCACTTGTGTTCCTACTTTTTGTTCTCTTCTCTCTTTCTCTCTCTCTCCCTCCCTCCCTCTCTCCCCCCTCCTTCTCCCTCTCTCGCTCTCTCTCTCTCTCTCTCTCTCTCTCTCTCTCTTTGATTTACTATTACTCACTCACTGAGTACCAGCCCCCATCCTAGGCACAATAACTACAGACAAAGTCTTTGCCTTCACCAACAATATGGATCATAATCAAAACCAGAAGCAAGGTACATGCCCAGCCTGAAATTTTTAAGAAGACATCGGCACTCATATGTTTATCACAGAACTATTCATAACAGCAAAGTCATAGAATCAACCTAAGTGTCCATTAACTTAGGATTGGATACAGATGATACACACACACACACACACACACACACACACACACACACACACACACACCACAGAATACTACTGGGCCATAAAAAGAATGAAATCACGTATTTTGTAGCAGCATAGATAGAACTGGAGGCCATTATCCTAGGTGAAATAAACCAGAAACAGAAAATCAGACCCTGCATGTTCTCACTTAAAAGTGAAAGCTAAACGATGTATACACATGGACACAAAAATGGAGATAACTGACTTTACTATTTACTAGCTGGTTCACCTTGGGCAAATCGCTTAACTAAAAAATGAGAACAATAATATAGCCCTGGGGTTGTTGTGAAAATTGTCTAAGAAAATACAGTGCTCAGAACAATGGCCTGACACAGAGTAAGTCATGAAACATTCAGTCACTCTCACTCCGACAGTTTGGGGAGACAGGAATAAGTCAGTTTGGGGAGACAGGAAAAAGTCGTTGGGGATAAATGATGGGCTTGAGATTTTAAACAAGACTGCGCTCTTCACTAGGGAGCCACATCCCCGAGTCGCCCGTCTCACAGTGTCCTAGGACAGGTGTGTGGCCAACTGCCTCCCTCTTCTCTTCCTCCACCTGGTTTTTTCTCCCCCATTTGGCCATAATCTGAACATTATGTGTTAAGTTATATTCGTCAAATAACATTTTGCTTTCTCAGTTACTCATTGTTTAAAGTGTGTGAATTTAATAATTTGTTCTTCTCATTACTAAAAACAAATTCTCTTAACATCATTCGTGTATAATGCTGATCAGTCTGTGATACCGCTTACTTGTGGCAGCAAAACTATTCATTCCTTCTCCTCTGCTGCCATCCTGTGGCCATATAAAGTTATAACCAGCACTTCTGCATGCTTTGGCAAGGTTGGGGATAAACTCAATCTTGTTACCTGGTTCTCAGTGAGCATAGATAGTACTCTTCTGATGAAAGATGTGCAACATCGGCGGAGCTTGGTGGCTCAGTCTGTAATCCCAGCACTTTGAGGGGCGGAGGTGAGTGGATTGCCTGAGCCCACGGGTTCGAAACCAGCCCAGGCAACTTGGCGAGCCCTCATCTCTACAATTTAAAAAAAAAAAAATCAAAAATTAGCCGGGCATGGTAGCGCCCACGTATATTTCCAACTTCTTGGAAGGCTGAGGCAGAAGGATCGCCTGAGCCCAGCAGGTCGACGTTGGGGTGGCCGTGAGTGTGCTACTGCACTCCAGCCTGGGCGACAGAGTGAGACTCCAACTCAAAAAAAAAAAAAAAGATATGGAAACATGATATAAAAAATGGCTTTCTGACCTATTGTGGTGAATTCCAACTTAGGTTGCCTTGAGGATTTTCCCCACTTAAGCAGCATACACTTAAGCTAACTCAGATGGGAAATCAACCATGACAGGGCATAGGCCTTGTCCCCAAGGGCTTCATAGTATGGTATGAAAACAAATACTTAAAATTCAACTTTGGCAACCTTACATTTTGAAGATGGGATCACCCTACAGGAAAGGGAAGTAATATCACTCCAATCACCAGGATTTTCACATCTCATACTTAGGGAAAACTTTAAAATGTTTCATTAAATTAAAATGGGCCGGGTGCGGTGGCTCAGCCTATAGTCGCAGCACTTTGGGAGGTCAAGGCAAGAGAATTGCCTGAGCCCATGGGTTTGAGACCAGCCTGGGCAACTTGGCGAGACCTCATCTCTACAATAAATTTTTTTTTTAATTAGCCAGGTATGGTGGCGTGTGCCTGTAGTCCCAGCTACTTGGAAGGCTGAGACAGAAGGATCACCTAAGCCCAGCAGGTTGAGGCTGCAGTGGCTGTGAATGTGCCACTGTACTCCAGCCTGGGCAACAAGAATGAGACTCCAACTCAAAAATATATAAATAAATAAATGATTAATTAATTAAAATGATAGCGTGACAACAACTATAGATAATTTACTGAGACGTTTCTATGTATTAAGCAAAGTGCTAAGCTTTATGGGTATTAACTCATCAACCTCTCATTCCTATTATTCCTCCTGTACAGGTGGGAAAACTGAGGTACAGTTCATGTTTGGTGGATCCAGTCTTGGAACCCTCAAATCTTTTCTTGACTAATGTTGCCATAGCCAGCAGGAACACACAAAATGGTATGAATGCTTCTCTCTGAAGAGACAGAAAAGATTAAGGATCCAGAGAGGATGTGAGATTTGAGGTGAATTTTAAAGGACAAATAAGGTTTCTGAGTTGTCCATGGGGAATTGGAGTCTTAAAGTCTTTTTTTTTTTTTTCTGTGTAGGATTTTCACACTGTTACCCAAGCTGGAGTGCAGTGGCACGCTCATGGCTACAGCAGCCTAGACCTGCTGGGCTCAGGTGATCCTTCTGCCTCAGCCTTCCAAGTGGCTGGAACCACTGGCATGCACCACCATGCCCAGCTAATTTTTCGATTTATTGTAGAGATGAGGTCTTGCCAAGTTGCCCAGGCTGGTCTCGAATTCATGGACCCGGTCAATCCTCTTGTCTCCGCCTCCCAAAGTGCTGGGATTACAGCCGTGAGCCACCACGCCCAACTTTAAAGCCCTTTTATTAAATAAGTGTAATCAATGTTTTATTTAGGATGGACAGTTGGAAAAAAAACAGATGAAATCTGTGAAATGTTTGCTAGGGGTCTCATGCTAAAAACTTTAGCTCGTTGAAAGCTTCCAGCCACCCTATGAGATAGTTACTATGATAATCCTCATTTGGGAGATCAAAAGTCAGGGAGACCAAGAAGTTTGCCCACAGTCATTCACAATCAAAAGTAAATGATTGATGGGCCAGGCCTGATGTTTCACACCTGCAATCCCAGCACTTTGGGAGGCCAACACAGGAGGACTGCTTGAGCCCAGATGTTCAAGGCCCGCTTAGGCAACATAGTGAGATCTCATCTCTACAAAAAATCAAAAAATTAGCTAGGTATGGTGGTGCATGTCTGTAGTCCCAGCTACTCAGGAGGCTGAGGCAAAAGGATGATGTGAGCTCAGGAGGTCAAGGGTGTGGTAAACAGTGATCCTGCCACTGCACTCCAGGCTGGGTGACAGAATGAGGCTGTGACTCAAAAAAAAAAAAAAAAGTATTTTAAAAAATGGAGTGGAGAGAATATATGAGAGTAAGACTTCTCTGAGAAAACATTCTTATATTGTGTCAGCTTTTAAACTAAGTCAATGTTTTACATGTTCAAAAAAGTGAAATCAAAAGATTTATAAGGTAAATTCTAAAATTTAATCATACAGAAATAAATGAATCTGCTTTTATAACAAATTAATAGCATAAACACAAAAAAAATTAATTCAAATGTTTTTTTAAACTCAATACTCTGTTCATTCTTTGTGGGATATACTCTAAGGACAAAAACAATAACAATAACTGCAAAGAAATCTTAGAGTTGTTTGTGACCCGCCTGGGCAGGCGAGACCTCATCTCTACAGTAAATCAAAAAATTAGCCGGGTGTGGTAGCGCGCACCTGTGGTTCCAGCTACTTGGAAGGCTGAGGTGGAAGGATCGCTGGAGCCCAGCAGGTTGAGGCTGCAGTGGCCGGGAGCGGCCACTGTACTCCAGTCTGGGTGACAGAGTGAGACTCCAACTCAAAAAAAAAAAAAATGAAACCTTAGAGTTGTTATTGCTAATAGACATAATTATGAAAACAATTATGTGTGTATTAAATGACAGTACAATTTAATAAATATATAAATGTTGGAAATGGAGGGTCCATTGGAAGTATCAATATGAACTCATTTTTTTATTTCAAAATTTTATTGCACCAAAAAAAAAAAACCTTTCATACTAACTTGTTATAACACATCTGAAACAGGATCTAGTCTGAGAACCTAAGAAGGATAAGACATTGGTTTGAAAAAAGGTCCTAAAAGAGCAACATGAATTCTGTTAAAATTGAAGCCAGAACAAATATCAAATTTATGGTGAAGCTAGGATGGAAAATTGGTGAAGTTACAGATGATTTACAAAAAGTTTATGAAGACAATGCCCCCAAAGAAATCAGCAATTTACAAATGGATAGTTTGTTTTAAGAAGGCATGAGACAATGTTGAAAATTAATCTCACAGCACCAGGTCATCCATATCAATTTGTGCAGAAAAAAATTAATCTTGTTCATGACCTAATTGAAGACTGACGATTAACAGCAGAAATAATAGTCAACAGCATAGACATCTCTGTTGGTTCAGTTTACACAATTCTGAATGAAAAAATAAAGTTGAGTACACTTTCCACTTGATGGGTGCCAGAACTATTACATCCAGATCAGCTACAGACAAACTCAGATCTTTCAATGGAAATTTTAAATGACTAGGATTGAAATACTGAAGTATTTTTTTAAGAAGTGTAGAAGGCGGTGAAGCATAGCTTTGCCAGTATAATCCCGAAGACAAAGCACAGTCAAAGCAATGAGTACCAAGAGATGGAAGTGGTCCAAAAAAAGCCTAAGTGAACCAGTCAAGAGCAAAATTATGGCAGTTGTTTTTTGTTTGTTTGTTTGTTTGTTTATGTTCAAGGCATTTTGCTTGCTGACTTTCTAGAGGGCCAAAAAATGATAACACTTTCTTATTATGAGAGTGTTGTGAGAAAGTTAGCGAAAGCTTTAACAGTAAAACACCCAGCAAGGCTTCACCAGAGTCCTTCTCCACCACCACAATGATCTTCTTATCAAACAAGGGCAATGCTGTGAGTTTCAATGGGAAATAATTAAGCATCCACTACAGTCCTGATGTGACTCTTTTTGGCTACTTTAGAGAAAACTCCTGAAAATCAGACCTTGGAGCCCAAATAACGGAAGTCACAAATGACTGGTCCCAGAATACAACAGGGATTAGGGAATGGATGGAAACAGTGCATAAGATTCAAGAAAGACAAGATGCAACACTGAAATAACTTGTAACAGAGATTTTGGCAATTAAAAATTTCATCCAGGAAATAAATAACAAGATAACGAGCATGAAAAGTAGAATAAATCTAGGTGAAGGAAGAATCTCAGAATTTGAAGACCAGAACATGGATTTAACCCAATTTCTTAAAAAAAATAGAAGGAAGACTCAGAAAGAAAGAACAAAGCCTAGAGATGTGTGATTATATCAAGAGGTCGAATCTATGCCTGATTGGAATCCCAGAAGAAGAAAGAGAAATGAAGAACAATTTGCAGCAAGTACACCGGGAGATAATCCAAGAAAACTTTCCCTATCTCACCAGAGATGTGACCAACCAAACACAAGAAATACAGAGAAACCCCACAAGACATCAAAAGAGAAGACCAACCCCTAGATACAGTAATTCACCTATACAAAGTAGACACAAAAGAAAAAATCCTAAAGGCAGCAAGAGAGAAAGGTCAGACTACCTACTGGGGAAAACCCATCAGAATAGCAGCAGACCTATCAGCAGAAACGCTACAAACAAGAAGGGACTGGAGTCCAATATTCAAAGTCCTCAAAAATAAACAATTTCAACCAAGAATTTCCTACCCAACCAAGCTCAGCTTCATCAGTGATGGAGAATTAAAATCCTTCTCAGACATCTAATCTCTAAGAGATTATACAGCATCCAGACCAGCTCTAAAGGAGACACTTAAAAAGGTATTAAGCACAGAAGAAAGAAGAAAAAAAGAATGACCACACACTTCCCAAAAGAACAGCGGAGCACAGAATCAACAAAGAATACATCACAACAATAAACTAGAAAACACACACATACATCAACCCCAAAGCCAAAAGAAAACAAGCAAACAAATAAAAAACTTTATAAGAACCTCATGACAGGGATAAACAATCACATTTCAATAATCAGCCTGAATGTGAATGGACTAAATGCACCACTGAAAAAACACAGAATGGCAAACTGGATAAGAAACTATGACCCAATTATTTGTGCATCCAGGAAACTAATTTCACCACAGTGGATACACACAGACTCATAGTTAAAGGAAGGAAAATGATTTTTCAGGCAAATGAATCACAAAAGAAGGCAAGAGTCACGATTGCAATATCAGACCAAACAATCTTTAAGCTATCAAAAATTTAAAAAGCTACAAAAGAACACTATATAATGATAAACGGTTCAATCCATTAACAAGAACTATCCATCCTAAACATATATGCACCCAATACAGGAGCAGTAGCATTTATAAAGCAACTACTAAGTAAACTCAAAAAAGATATTGGCTCTAACACTATTATAGCAGGGGATTTGAATACTACACTAACAGCTCTGGACAGATATTCGAGGCAAAATATCAACAAGAAGATCCAGAACCTAAACTTGACACACAACCAAATGGACTATACCTAAAGATTATTCCACCCAACAACCACAGAATATACAATCTACTCATCACCACATAGAATGTACTCCAAGATCAATTCCACCTCTGGTCATAAATCAAGCATAAACAAATTCCATAAGGTTGAAATATTGCCATGCACCTTCTCAGACCATAGTGGAATAAAAATAAATATCAACAACAACAAAATTTCCCCAAAGCCCACAAAGACATGGCCACTAAACAACATGATGCTGAACAACTATTGGGTCAACACTGAAATCAAAGCAGAAATTAAAAGATTCCTGGAAACAAATGGAAATGAAGAAACATCTTACCAAGACCTCTGGAATTCCATGAAATCAGTTCTAAGAGGAGAATTTGTATCTCTATGAGCACACATCAAGAAATTAAAAAGATCACAAGCTGATAACCTAACAAATCACCTAAGGGAGCTGGAAACAGAAGACCACCAAAACACCAACTTTAGCAGAAGAATCCAAATCACCAAAATAAGAGCCCAAATACAGGACATAGAAGACAAAAATATCATAGAAAACATCAACATAACAAAAAGCTGGTTGTTTGAAAGAATTAACAAAATTGATGGACCCCTAGCCAGAATGACCAAAAGAAGCCCAAATAAACACAATCAGCAATACAAAAGGTCAAATCACAACTGACCCTGACAATATAAAAGATTATCGGAGATTACTATGTACACCTATATGAAAACAAACTTGATAACCTAAATGAAATGGAGGACTTTCTGACATCATACAATCTCCCCAGATTGAAACAAGAAGTCGTTGAGACACTAAATAGACTGATAACAACCCAGAAAATTGACTCTGTCATAACAAAACTACCTACAAAAAAAAAAAACCCTGGACCGGATGGCTTTCCAGCAGAATTCTACACAACGTACAAGGAGGAGCTGATACCAATCCTTTTGAAAGTATTCCAGGCAATTGAGAAAGATGGAATTCTCCCCAAATCATTTTACAAAGTTATAACATCACACTGAAACCCAAACTGGGTAAATATCCAACAGAATAAAAGAACTACAGGCCAATATCTCTTATGAACATAGATGCAAAAATCTTCAACAAGATTCTAGCAAATTGGATCGAAAAGCACATCTCAAAAATCATCCACCATGACCAAGTAGACTTCATCCCTAGAATGCAAGACTGGTTCAACATTCGCAAGACCATAAATGTAATTAAATACATCAACAGATGTAAAAACAATAACAGGATAATTATATCATCAGAATCCAAAAAAAGTTTTTGATAAAAATCCAACATCCTAGCCCACTCGGTGGCTCAGCCTATAATCCCGTGCTTTGGGAGGCTGAGTGAGTGTATTGCCTGAGCCCGCGGGTTCGAAACCTGCCTGGGCAACTTGGCAAGACCTCATCTCTACAATAAATCAAAAAAAATTAGCCGGGTTCGGAAGAATCAACGTTGTAAAAATGTTCATCCTACCAAAGACAATCTACAGATTCAATGCAGTACCCATTAAATTACCAACATCATTCTTCTCAGACCTGGAAATGACAACACAGAAATTCATATGGAAACATAAACGACCATGATCTCAAATCATTCTACAAAAAAGATACGCATATGTTTGTTGCAGCTCTATTCACAGCAGTAAAAGTATGGAACCAACCATGCTGCCCATCGAAGCTGGACTGAATTTTTAAAATGTGGCACATATGCACAATGGAATATTATGCAGCCATAAAGAAGGACAAACATATGAACTTTGCAGCAACTTGGATGAACTTAGAGTTGATCGTGCTCAGTGATCTATCACAGAAACAAAGAACAGATTTCCATATGTTCTCCCTCATTAGCGGAGCTTGAACAATTGTAATACTATAAGAAAGGGATTGGTAGTATCGGGAAACTGCCAGGGGAGAGGGGGTGGGATTGGCAGTTGAGAGAAACTGCCAGGAGAGGGAGGGGCACACCTCATCAACAAGGGCACCAGCATAATCAACGTTTGTGTACCTAACCCTGAGTTGTACCCCACATCTTTAAAATAAAAATAAATAAATAAAATAAAAATTAAAAATCTACAAAGGACACCCATTTTTCTTCAGTTAATAATGTACATAATACTGTGTTGACACGAGTAAATTTCCAGGACCCTCAGCTTTTTAGTGGTAGACTAAATGGCAGGTACAAAAATAACTTAAACTTGATGGAATTTATATTGAGAAATAAAGTTTTTTTTTAATTTTATATATATGTATATATATATATATTTTTTTTTTTTTTTGAGTCAGAGTCTCACTCCATCACCTAGGCTGGAATGTAGTGCTATGCTCACAGACATCCCAGCGCCAACCTGCCGGGCTCAGACGATCCTTCTGCCTCAGCCTTCCAAGTAGCCAGAACTACAGGTGCACACTACCATGCCCAGCTAATTTTTTAATATATTGTAGAGACACGGTCTCACCAAGTTACCTAGGCTAGTCTCGAACCCCTGGGCTCAGGAAATCCTCTTGCCTCAGTCTCCCAAAGTGCTGGGATTACAGGCCTGAGCCACTGCGCTCAGACTTATTTTTATATTTTTAATTCAACTTTTCCAAGAACTTTTTGAAATTGTCTAGTATTGTATGTTTTTTTCTGTGTTTGCCTATAAAGTTTTATTTTATCTTGTTATTTTTTATTTTAGAGTTGGGGGTACATGTGAGAATTTGCTATATAAGTAAATTGCATGCAGGTGAGGTTTGGGCTTCTAGTGAGCCCTTTCTCCCCCTGGTAGTGGATCTGGTACCCAATGGGTGGTTGTGTGACCCTTATTCTTATTCCCCATCTCTCTCCCATGCTTCCACATTAGCAGCACCCAGCATCAGTTGTATTCACCTTTGTGCTCACATGCCCAATGTTTAGAGCCAATTTATTATTGCGGGAAAACAAAGAGACTGTGACACCGAGCCTATCTTAGGAAGTAGCAGTTTATTAGCACTGGCGTGACTCAGTGGGCTAATGCTCCAAGGCTGAGCAACCAGGAGAAAAATGAGAGGGGTTTTGTCTGTTAGTTTAGGTAAGGGAAGGGGTTGGGTTGTATGGCTATACATTTTTCTTTGGAATTTGCAAGGTTGTATTTAGCAAAACCAGATTTTCAAAGAACAAATTGTCTCCAGGGTATACATGACAAGCAGGGGTTGTAAACTTCACAAAGCTTAGGAGATGTGGGGGTAACGTTGTGAATGAATTACTATCTTGCATTTCCAGGAAAGTGACCTTTGGCTATTTGGTTTTCTCAAGTCCCATGTCTAGCAAATTTTGGAGCTTGCAGGTAGATTTTTAAAAGGAATAATTTTAACTGTTTTTAGCCCCTCTCTGCCACATTATAAGTAAGAAGATGGGGTATTCAGTCTTCTGTTTCTGTGATTGAACTCATGATTTTTAAAAATACGTATTTTTCTACTTGGTCCACTGAAAAGGCCTAGAAACAATGACACCCCCATAACAATGAACACACAGAGTACCCTGATTTTAGTTCTAAATGCCATTCTCCACCAAAAACCACAGCTTCTTGAAAAGTGGCTAATTCCAAGTAATAAGCAGGGAAAGTATCAAAAGATTCTGAAACATCTTAGGCCAGAAAAGAAAGGAAGGGCTCAAAATCAAATGGGTCATCTCTAAAGGACAGGGGAACTTGCTTGAAAAGGCTGCTAATGGCCAAAGGTACCACAAAGAATTATGGTAACAGACATTGTCCACATGTGATACTCAGAGACAGCATATCTATATGTCCATAGTGACACTCAGAGAGAGAAAAAGTAAACTGGAGCTTTTCTTTGCAGAAAATTGCCTGTTGATAAATGGTAAATAAATAATATAATTAGAAAATTACCCTTTTGCATACTCCTGTAATAAATTTGGTTCAGGCAAGGGTTATCAATGGATGCTAACTAGAACTATTAAGTGAAAGGCTGTTAGGAGAAGAGAATATTCACACAGTCTCAAAGTATCACATCACAGATTACTTTCTACCTACAAAAGGCAAAATAATTTTACATTATGAAGATCTGGCATTTACCACCTTAACCAAGTGATTAAACTTAACATCAGCAAACTGGCATCAGGCACCTGCAACTTGATGTAGCAAGAACTACACATCACCTCTTATTGTATTATTGCCAAAAATGAGGAAACAATCTGAGAAATCGAAATGTGGAGCATTCTACAAGACAGTTGGCCTGGACGCTTCAAAAACCACAGAAGAATATGTATGAGCAGGAGGGCAAGATGCCAAGGGGCCAGGCACAATGGACCTGACTGCTGACTCATCTCTTCTTGCACCCAGACTCAAGTCCAGCCTCACCCACTTAAACTAATCAGTGATGAAGAAGCCACTGATATGAGAAGCAAGAATAAAGGCAAGGGGACTGCTCTAGCTTAAAAGAAACTAAAGTGGCCAAGCATAGTGTCTCCCTCTTGAAATCCCAGCATGCTGGTAGGCTAAGCCTGGATTATTGCTTGAGCCCAGGAGTTTAAGACTAGCCTAGGCAACATAGAAAGACCTCATCTCTAAAATAAAAAAAAAATCACAAAGTTAGCCAGGCATGGTGGTGCACACCTGTAGTCCTAGCTACTTGGGAGCTGAGGTGGAAAGATCGCCTGAGCCCAGGAGGTGGAGGTTGTGGTGAGCTGTGATCATACCACTGCACTACAGCCTGGGTGACAGAGTGAGACGCACCAGACTCAAAAAAAAGAGACCAAAGTGACAAAAATGCAATGTGTATCAACTTGATTGGATTCTAATTTTTTTTTAAGATTATTAAAGAAATTTTGGGAAGCAGTAGAGAAAATTTAATATGACCTGTATTTTAGATATTGTTGAATTACTGTTTATTTTCTTGGGTGTTATAATGGTATTGTTACAAGGAGTCATGACCTTTTTCTTAGGAGAGGCAGTGAAGTTTTTTTGTTTTGTTTTGTTTTTTTGAGTTGAAGTTCTCACTATGTTGCCCAGATTGGAGTACAGTGGCATCCTCACAGCCTCCGCAGACTCAACCTGCTGGACTCAGGTGATCCCTTGGCCTCAGCCTTCCAAGTACCTGGAATTACAGGCATGTGCCACCATACCCAGCTAATTTTTTTTTTTTGTAGAGATGAGGTCTCACCAAGTTACCCAGGCTGGTCTTGAACCCATGGGCTCAGGCAATCCTCTCACCTCGGCCTCCCAAAGTACTGGGATTATAAGTGTGAGCCACTGCGCCTGGCCTGGCAGTGAAGTATTTAGGGGCAAAGTGAAGATGTCTGCAACTGACATTCACATAGTTCCACAAAAAACATATAGCAAATGTAGCAAAATGTTAACTATTGGTGAAGCCAAGTGAAGGAGATAGAGGTGTTCATTGTAATATTCTTGTAATTTTCCTTTGGTTTTAAAGTTTTCAAAATAATTCTTTTGTTGGGTTTTTTGTTTTGGGGTTTTTTTTTTTTTTTTTAAGAGTGCAGTGGTGCAAATATACTCCTCAAACTCCTGGCCTCAAGCAATCCTCTCATCTCAGCCTCTAGAGTAGTTGGGGTTACGGTGCATATCACCAAGTCTGGCTAAAAGGTGGATTTTTAAAAATTCATTGATTAATAAAATCTAAGAATCCAGAAGGTCTTAAGATATCATCTAATGAAACCCCACATTCCACAAACGGGGAAACTAAGGCCGAGGGAGAAACAGATACTTTTCCAAGGGCACTCAGCTGGTTACCAACAGGGAGTTAGAGTCCATATTAACTATTCTCCCTATGACTACCACCTGTTAGCAGGATAAGTAGGTAATGGGGGAGAGGGAAGGGGAGACGAGACAAACTTTGGGAGAAAGGACTCTCTGGAGTCATGGTTAGGGAGGGGGCTCCCCTCAGCAAAGGTACACTGTGGGTAACAGCCACAACCAAGTTGGGAGGAGATTCTGGCCTGAAACAGAGACAGGTCCAAGAAACCCAAAGCTCCACTCAGCTTAACTTTTTTTTCTTCTTTAAAGTCTCTTTATCTTCTTCCTCTAACCTATTCCCTCCACTACCTTTTTTTTTAATGTTCCTGTTTGACACTTGATCATTTTGCTTTCTCCACCAAGACCATGACATCTAGAAATAATACAAATTTGGAACTACATAAACCTGATTTTAAATCCTGCCCTGCCCTCCAGTTGTACACTTTGAAATGTCACTTAACCCCACTAAGTCTTGGTTTCCACATCCTTGAAAAGTGATTACTTACTATTTTGAAAGGATGTGTCATTCAATGAGCCAATGTGTTCATTCTTAAATGTTTACTGATCTTTTACCAAGTGCCAGGCACAGTTGTGGGAACTGGGACAATAAAAGCACTTATTTGAAGACTAGCTGTTTTAAATACTTTAAGTGTAACGTATGCTGAGAAGGAAGAGATGAGCAGCTGGTGGTTAAAAAGGTTTCTTTTCTTTTTTTTTTTTTTTTTTTTTTGAGTTGAAGTCTCACTCTGTCGTCCAGACTGGAGTGCAGTGGCCGCTGCCGGCCACTGCAGCCTCGACCTGCTGGGCTCTGGCGATCCTTCCGCCTCAGCCTTCCAAGTAGCCGGAATTATAGGCGCGCGCTACCACGCCTGGCTGATTTTTTGATTTATTGTAGAGATGAGGTCTTGCTACCCAGGTGGGTCTCGAACCCGTGGGCTCAGGCAATTCACTCACCTCAGCCTCCCAAAGGCACGGGATTACAGGCTGAGCCACCAAGCCCGGCTAAAAAAGAAGTGGGGAGTGGCTGGCTCTATAGAGAGAAACCAGTGGCCTTTGTTTTCTAGCAGGCCACTTATAAACCTCAGTCCAGGTTAACTGGGTACCAAGAAGCAGTTTAGGGAGTTTGAGCCATCAGTAGCCTGGCCTTGAAATGCAGATGTCAACACTTTGAGGCTGGTCCCACCGCCTTGAAGTGCAGATGTCCTCCCTAAACCAGTCACTATCAGGGATGTTGTTAATCACTTGTCTCTGAAATGCAGCTTTAGGAGAGCAAATACCGACAGACAGTCACATAGCTTTGGGATGCAGGTCTCCAGGAAAGCAGATATTGGCAGTAAATCAATAGTTAACAGGCATAGTATTAGCTTTTCGGGCCTTTGCAACTCTGTGCTCCCTTTGCAAGGTTTATATGATGAGTTGTTTTAACTACAACCTCCTCTCCCATCCCCCTACAAACCCTATCAATAAGTGATTCATGTTACTATCTTCCTTTCACAGATGGAGAAAAAAACTAAGTCTTGGAGAATTCAGTATCTTGCACCAAAGCTAGTGGTGATTAGCCCATGCCTCAAATCCAGGCCCTTACCCTCTATGCCATATACAGGGAAGAAAACAAAGTTTATGCCTTCATGAGAATTTCATCCCATAGAGAAGTGAAATCTGGGAGATTACTGTGACAGTTTGTGATAGGCAAATATTATTTGCTCTTTCTTTGCCCCAATTCCATGGCTAAAAAGCAGAATCATATAAAATAAAGAGGAAGAGAAGCAATCTAAGCACTATCTCATTTCAACTCCTTCACTCCCCTACACTTAAAAGAAAATTAGTAGCAGTGAGTACTAGTTTTGTGATATATGCAGTCACTCACCTTAATCCTTAAGTCTGTGATTTTCAAACTTGAACAGGCCTCAGAATCACCTGCAGGACTTATAAAAACAGTTTGCTGAGCCACTTGCAGAATTTCTGATTCAGTAGGTACAGGGTGAAATCCAAGAATTTGCATTTCTAACAAGTTCCCAGGTGATGCTGAAGCCACCACTACTACTGGTGCTACTCAGGGGACCACACATAAGAACCACTGTCACAGAACAACTCCACAAACCAGGTATTTTTGTTCCCATTGTACAGATGAGAAAAATGAGCTTCAAGAAGGCTAAGTTCCTCACCAGAAGCTACACCACTAGAGAGTGATAGAGACAGATGTGTCAGACTCCAAAAGCCCATGCTGTTTTCACTACTCTAGAACTTGTTCTCTGTGGCTCAGCCTGTAATCCCGCGCCTTTGGGAGGATGAGGTAAGTGGATTGCCTGAGCCCGTGGTTTCGAGACCCACCTGGGCAACTTGGCGAGACCTCATCTCTGCAATAAAATCAAAAAAAATTAGCCGTGCGTGGTAGCGCTCACCTGTAGTTCCAGCTACTTGGAAGGCTGAGGCAGATGGATCACCGGAGCCCAGCAGGTTGAGGCTGCAGTGGCTGGGAGCGTGCCACTGCCCTCCAGCCTGGGCGACAGAGTGACACTCCAACTCAAAAAAAAAAAAAAAGTCAAGCTTCTTTATGTGAGTACATATTTTAATTTCCATTGAGAAGAGAAATAATTTATAGTCTAATTAAAAATAGTCCTATTTATCTGCCCAGTAATTCCTCTTCTAGACATCTATGAGAATGATCCAAAATATAGCTCAAAACACAAAGATGTATGTTAGCAAAAAACTGGGAATCTAATATTGAGACTAAATAAATGATATATCCAAATGATAAATTATTATGAAGCCAGTGAAAATTATTTTAGAATTTTTAAAACATGTCAAAGTATTTACAATACAATAATAAGATAGGGCACAGAACTAAATTCAATAATTAGTGGTATTAAAAAATAATGGAAGGAAGCCAGGCTTGGTGGCTCAGCCTGTAATCCCGCTCTTTGGGAGGCTGAGGTGAGTGGATTGCCTGAGCCCATGGGTTCAAGACCCGCCTGGGCAACTTGGCAAGACCTCATCTCTATAATAAATCAAAAAATTAGCCAGGCGTGGTAGCGCGCACCTGTAGTTCCAGCTACTTGGAAGCCTGACGCGGAAGGATCGCCGAGCCCAGCAGTCTGGGCGACAGAGTGAGACTCCAACTCAAAAATAATAATAATAATGGAAGGAGAAAATAATGGAAGGAAATAAACTAGAGTATTGACAACAGTTCTCTTTGCTTCTAATAATTGTTTTTATTTTTTAAGGCATAGTTTTGTCAGTTTCTAATAATCTTTACACTTTCTACATTGAGCTTTCTTAGCTTAAAAAAAATGCAATCTTTTTGTTGATTAAATACAACAGATATTTGCAAGACTCTTCTACAGTTGGCCAATTCCTGTACAGCAAGAAAAGTCAAAACTGTACTTTTTTTTCTAATTTTGATTTTGATTTTATACTTTTAAAAGAGACAGAGGAAACAGAAAGAAAAAGTGTGACTAATTGCCCAATGCTGGGGCTCAACAGGAACAAAAGCAGACTTCTCTGACTTGGGGTGCCTCAAGATTCTGGACGTTTCAGTACCTGAGGGAAGACTGGTGAAGCCCTTTATACCCACCCTTACAGCAGGAATTCTGTAGCTCATCTATCACAGTGTTACAGCTAAAGTGTTATGTTTAAAGCTAGAGTTTCACTTAACATCTAAATTGTAAAATGTAGTAAAACTGTGAATTTTAAAGCTAATTTAATTCCAGATTCCATTTTCTCTGATCCTATGATACACATTTTTAAGTCAAAAAAGAAAAACTCAAATTACAATCATTATAAATACACAGAAGACTACTATAAATATGACAAGAGAGAATAGCCGGCTCGGTGGCTCAGCCTGTAATCCCGCGCCTTTGGAAGGCTGAGGTGAGTGGATTGCCTGAGCCCACGGGTTCGAGACCGCCTGGGCAGCAAGACCTCATCTCTACAATAAATCAAAAAAATCAGCCAGGCGTGGTAGCACATGCCTGCAATTCCGGCTACTCAGAAGGCTGAGGCGGAAGGATTGCCGGAGCCCAGCAGGTCGAGGCTGCGGTGACCGGGAGCAGCCACTGCACTCCAGTCTGGGCGACAGAGTGAGACTCCAACTCAAAAAACAAAAACAAACAAAAAACAAAGACAAGAGAGATTAATTCTGGTTGGTGAAAGTATATGACTTTTAAGTCCTTTTTTTAACTTTCTGTTAATTTGGAATCAATAAGTCTCTTTTTAACAACTTTTATTATATATTCTACAATGAATGTTATTTTTGTAATTTAAAAAGAGTGCTACCTGTCTTTTGAAGAGACAACCACCAAGCAAATTATAGCACATCTATACAATGTAATATCAACAGCCATTAAGAAACTGTAGCAGAATACTTAACATGGAAAAAAATCTGATATATTATTAGCTGACCATACTATAAAACAGTATGTTCAGAATTATCCCATTGTTTTGTTTAAAAATAAACAAACAAAACGTCTGTGTACACATAGAAAACATCCTGGCAGGAAATATACCAAAATATTAATAGTGTTTTATTCTGGATGGTAGGGTTAGAGATTATTTTAATTGTCTTATTTTTTTCTTCTATATTTTGGTCAATTTTCCTCTACTGAATGTTAATTACTTTTCCAATAAGCAAAAAAAAATGTATTTCTAAAAATATAGATTAGTCGGGCTCGGTGGCTCAACCTGTAATCCCACACCTTTTGGAGGCTGAAGTGAGTGGATTGCCTAAGCCCGCAGGTTCGAGACCCACTTGGGCAACTTGGCAAGACCTCATCTCTACAATAAATCAAAAATTAACTGGGCATGGTAGCATGCACCTGTAGTTCCAGCTACTTGGAAGGCTGAGGCGGAAGGACTGCCGGACCCCAGCAGGTGGAGGCTGCAGTGGCCAGAAGCGGCCACTGCGCTCCAGTCTGGGTGAAAGAGTGAGACTCCAACTCAAAAAAAAAAAATAAAAATAAAAAAATAATAAAAATATAGATTACAGCCGGGCTCGGTGGCACAGCCTGTAATCCCGCGCCTTTGGGAGGCTGAGGTGAGGGGATTGCCTGAGCCCACGGGTTCGAGACCCGCCTGGGCAGCGAGACCTCATCTATACAATAAAAATCAAAAAATCAGCCGGGCGTGGTAGCGCATGCCTGTAATTCCGGCTACTCGGAAGGCTGAGGCAGAAGGATCGCCGGAGCCCAGCAGGTCGAGGCTGCGGTGGCCGGGAGCGGCCACTGCACTCCAGTCTGGGTGACAGAGTGAGACTCCAACTCAAAAAAAAAAGATTATAATCTTGTTAAATAAAAGAAAAGACATGCAGGAGCATCTTAATGAAAAGTTCTGGGGCTGGGCACGGTGGCTCATGCCTATAATCCCAGCACTATGGGAGGCTAAGGTGAGAGGACTGCCTGAGCCCACAGATTTGAGACCAGCATGGGCAACTTGGCAAGACCTCAACTCTACAATAAATAAAAAAATTAGCCACGCATGGTGGCACATGCCTATAGTTCCAGCTTCTTGGAAGGCTGAGGTGGAAGGACCATCTGAGCCCAGCAGGTCGAGGCTGTGGTGGCGGTGAGTATGCCACTGCACTACAGTCTGGGCGACAGAGTAAGACTCGAACTCAAAAAAAAATAAAAAAAGAAAGAAAGAAAAGTCCTCCTTTATACAGTTTTCTAGCTCCAACTTAGCTCTATAACACTTGCCTTCCGGCATCATGAGAGCAGACTTGGTAATGCAAGACCAGAGCCCACCTCTCCTGACAGGGCAAACACACATCATCTGGATTTGTGAAGACCCTGGTGGAAAAAAAGGTCTAGAGGAAAAAAAAATTTAACTGCCTTCTAGGACTATGGATCTGATTACAGGTAAATATAATCATTTGATTATGGAAATGTACTACTACTGACGATGCAAATAACACACTAACTAGAGAATTACATTTTCAGACTTGACAGAGACCTCTACGATCATCTGAAAACAATTTTCAGGACACTGTCTTTAGGATGCTATGTAAATATTGCCTGGAAGAGATGTAATCCCAGAGAATCTTAAGTAAATAGTTCAAAAGCCTGGCTTCCTATTTATACAATTTTAAGTCACTTTATTGCTAGCTACAAGGTGAGTCATATTCTCATTTAATCTAAGAATTACTTGATTTTACATAAAATAAAAGGGACTACAAAGACAGCTAAAAAACCAGAAGACACAGGAAGGAACAAAAATAAACAATGGCATGTGTGTTTCAGATCAAACAATGAGAAACTTTTGCAACTAGACTATCAGTTCAATCTATTTCCAGATCACTGTCTTCACTGTGACAGGTGGCAGAGTTACAAACAGATGTCAGCACCAAGACTTCCTTTTCTGGGAGTAATCCAAATTCCTGGAGAAAAGCCTCAAGGTCCACGGCAAAGAAATCTTCCCCTAGCTGGTCAGTAACTCGAACAAAATTGCCAATCAATTCACCACCCTTGTAGATCAACAGGGCAGGAAGGGCATTCCTGGTGAACCGACTGCTGGCCCCAATAACTGAGCTCTTCACCCGGCAGAATTTGACAGCCGGGTACTCCATAGCTAGACAGATCATGCAACCATTCATGGCTTCAGTACCGGAATGCCATCCTCATAAATATGGACCACGATGAGAGTGCTCTTCTGTTCTTTATCAATCATGTCTAAAAACCCTTCTCCACTGGGGATCTCAAAAACCTGCTTGAATTGGGGCCCCTTGTGAAGCTGCTGCCGCATCTCTTCCATTCTCTGCTTCCGGTACTGCTGCAAAAACTCTTCATCATCTTGGTCCTCATTCATCATGGCAAACTCCTTCAGAGTCATCTGCAGGCAGACCAGAAAGTGAGCATAAATATGCAAAATGAACACTGATAATAGTTAATACGTACCGCATGTATATGAGGCACCGGCTTTAGATACATTCTACCTCATTGAATTATATGATAATTTCATTGGGAAGAGACTTTTATTATCCTCATTTTATAAATTAGGTTCCAAAACTTAACATTATTTGCACAAGTTCACCCAGGTAAGTGTAAGACCAGGATTCAAACTAGACTTTAAAAATCCAGGTTTTTAACTACAATATCATACTGTTCCTCAATTCAAATAGGCAGTATCAGATAGTATACCTTCATGAGTTTTTTTCTTTTTTTTTGATTCGGAGTCTCACTCTGTCAACCCAGATTGGAGGACAGTGGCACACTCACGGCCACTACAGCCTCAACCTGCTAGGCTCAGGCGATCCTTCCACCTCAGCCTTCCAAAGTAGCTGGAACCACAGGCATGTGCCACCATACCCGACTAATAATTTTTTTTTAATGTAGAGACAAGGTCTCACCAAGTTGCTCAGGCTTGTCTTGAACCCCTGGGCTCAGGCAATCCTCTCACCTCTGCCTCCCAAAATGCTGGGATTACAGGCATGAGCCACTGTGCTCAACTGAGCTTTCTTCTTTTTGTCAGTCTTCACAGGAATTATTTTATCCACTGTTTTGTTTTTGTTGGAAAGACAAGGCATTAAGGTAGCTTTTTTTGAGTCAGGGTCTCACTTTGTTGCCCAGGCTGGAGTGCAGTGGCACAATCACAGCTTACCACAGCTTGACTTCCTGGGCTCAGATGATCCTTTTGCCTCAGCATCCTAAACTTGGATTACAGGTTTGTGCCACCACACTCAGCTAATTTTTAAAAATTTTTTGTACAGATGAGGTCTCGCTGTTGCCTAAGCTGGTCTCAAACCCCTGGGCTCAAGTAATCCTCCCACCTTGGCCTCCCAAAGTGCTTGGATTACAGGCATGAGCCACTGCGCCCAGCTAACATTAAAGAATTTTAAAAAGAATTCTCATAATCACTGTCCTGCACAATCTCCCAACAAACATACCACATACATGGCTCACATGCACTCTCTGAAAATTTTTTTCATTTTATTGCCAGTCACATGCTGAAATAGTTTTGCTTTTATAACAGCAGTCATGGGTGTACCAATTAAGCTACAGCCTGCTGTTAAAATTTATCATTATTATAAGTATTTCCTCAAATTTCCAAATATTTTTATAGAATTATATAGTGTCATATTTTACTTAACCATTCCCCTTAATTTTGGCGTTCAGTTTCAATTCTGTTCTACTTCAGATACATCAGCAGAAGGACAGCCTCTGTCCAGACTGATCTATGTGATTATGTGATGCTGCTTCATTTTGGTCTCTCACATCAGTATAAAAAGCAGCTGTGAGCAGTGGGTACAATGCCCTGCAGCTGGCTTAAGTCTTAAAAGCATCTTTCTTCTCCTGCTCTGGTACAGCAAGACATTCCCACTCCGCTAAAAAAAAAACAAAACAACAACAAAAAAAACACTAGATCTTGTATAGATTAGGGATTAAGGGGTGGAAGACTACACTAGATCAGAAGTTGTTACTGTATCATAACCAGCACCATCTGGAGTTCATTCTTACTTGTTGCCAATTTTCTTCCCATCTCATAGCTCTCTACTCTATCTTGGCCTAGCAGAGTGAGCTATTATGGTCTTTACCGAGTCTAATGCCCTGAAATCATTCTTTGGGGCAAGGTGAATGACTCCTAGCTTAATCCTCTTATCTGCTCTCTGATCCTGTCTGGTCTTTTAGCTTTGAGTCATAGCTAAATAATCTCAGGCAATGAAAAGCCAGACGCAAAAGATAAGAATTTTCCCACAATTACTCATGGCAGAACTGAGATTCAAACCTGCGCATGTCTGAGTTATAACATGGCTCTATAATTTTTACAGCACTGCACAACTTCTTGGAGGCCAAATCAAACATCCTCCACCTCTTGAATCACTAACCCAGATCTAGCAGCCAGGGAGCTTCTAAGAAAAGCCTGGATGCTGCTATACCTTCCCACTGATCTTCTCCTGGAGGTCCCTCTGTTTCTGTTGCTCCTCCTCTTCATCCAGATGGGACCTGCAGGTCATTGACAGCTTCTTGATCAGCCTTTCCATCTCCCGGCACTGCTCCTCCCTTTGTTCTGTCTCCAACTGCTTGAAGCGGCGCCAGTCATTGATCACACCTTTTGGACCTGAGTGGGGTTAACATGGATGTGACCAAGGAGAATGAGCAAGGAATTATGGACCAGCTTACATCTGTAGGTAGAAGCTCACATCTATCTGAAGCTCGTTCCATCTACTGTACGATTAACGTGAGCATCTGTGTACGTTGCCACAAAGAAAAGTGGTCTACACACAATGATGTGCACTGCAGAACAGTTTGCAACAATTAAAGGGCCAAGCTAACGCCCAATATTAGGAAATGAGTTAAATGATTCACCTACTCAAAAGAAAATAAAGCAACTCTTGGAAAGAAAATGGCAGCTCTACGTTTACTGCCATGAAAATATATATTCTAAATATATTAAGTTAAAAAAAAAAACACAAAACGTAGAATAATATCATGATATGCTCCTCCAGTTTTTATAAAAAGGACAGTATGTTGAATATTTACGTATGTAGATATATACATTTGTGTATACATTTGTATGTTCATAGAAAAAAAAAACTGTTAATCGTGGTTGTCTTCAGGTAAAAGGATCTAAGGGGGCTGGTGAGAGAACTTTTACATTTTTTTCTATACGTCTATATTCTCTGAATTTTTTTATAACAAGTTGTGGCAGGCTGTATTACTGTTCTATTATTTAAGCTACCCTTAACATCCCCCAACCCCTAAGCTGTCAAAGGACTATATATCTATGCCGCTAGTCGTGTGACCTGTAGCACCTCCTATGGGATCGGTACATACATCCCCAGGCCACTGATGCTGGGCTTGGTCATGTGAATTGTGGTCAATGGACTTGTGAGCAAACACGAAGTATGCCAGGTCTCAGCAAAAGATGAATAAGCCATTGAATGTTTCTAATAGCTCCTCTCTTGCTCTCTCTGCTTGACCATGAAAATGATGTGTCCCAAATAGGGGTTACTCCTTCAGTCTAATCCCTGGAATGAGGGAACATATGAAACAGAAACAGAAGAAGAGTTGTCAATGACCCACAGACTGTATGTAATATGATTACAAAATAAATCTTTGTTGTCATAAGCCACTAAGGCTTTGGGGTTTTTTGCTACCATAGGAAAAAAATATAAAAATCTATATAAAACTTTCAAATGCTACCAAGAAACAAGAAAAACTTGAATGAATGGAAAAGCAGTACCATATTCCTAAATAGAAATACTCAACATCACAAAGGTGCCAATTATCCCTAAATTAATCTATATATTTAATGCATTCCCAATGAAGACACTTGAATACACATATGTGTGCATGCTCCTAAATATACTTTGGAAAAACAAGAAAGCAAAAGTTAAGAAAATAATGACACAGAAGAGTACTGAAGAGTACTGAGGGGGGTCTACCTTTACCAAATACTAAAATATAGTATAACACTACAATAATTAATGACAGTGTGACACAGACCAGTAAAAGACAAATTAGTAGAAGAGGCTATAAAGTACAGCTAAAGACTTAACACGAGCCGGGCTCGGTGGCTCAGCCTGTAATCCCGCACCTTTGGGAGGCTGAGGTGAGTGGATTGCCTGAGCCCGCGGGTTCAAGACCCACCTGGGCAGCGAGACCTCATCTATACAATAAATCAAAAAATCAGCCGGGCGTGGTAGCGCATGCCTGTAATTCTGGCTACTGGGAAGGCTGAGGCAGAAGGATCGCCGGAGCCCAGCAGGTCGAGGCTGCGGTGGCCGGGAGTGGCCACTGCACTCCAGTCTGGGTGACAGAGTGAGACTCCAACTCAAAAAAAAAAAAAAAAAAAGACTTAACATGAACAGAAATTCACCATATAATAAAATTGATATTTTTTTATAAAATTGACATTTTAAAACAATAAATATGGTTTATTCAATAAATGGTGTTGAAATAACTGATGAATAGGAATATTTTTTAAAAATTAGGTTGGGCTCGTGGCTCAGCCTGTAATCCCAGCACTTTGGGAGGCCAAGGCGAGAGGATTGCCTGAGCCCGTGGGTTTGAGACCCACCTGGGCAACTTGGTGAGACCTCATCTCTACAATAAATCAAAAATTAGCCGGGCGTGGTAACATGCACCTATAGTTCCGGCTACTTGAAAGGCTGAGGTGGAAGGATTGCAGGAGACCAGCAGGTCGAGGCTGCGGTGGCCGGGAATGTGCCACTGCCTTCCAGCCTGGGTGACAGAGTGAGACTCCAAAAAAAAAGAAAATTAAGTTAGTGACTTAATGCACAACTTGTACCAAATGAATTCCAAAATTAATCAATATTGAAGTGTGAAAAAATAAAATTACAGCCAGGCACGGTGGCTCACACCTATAATCCCAGCACTTTGGGAGGCCGAGTCAGGTGGATTGCTTGAGCCCAGGAGTTCAAGTAAGCCTGGGCAACATAGTGAAACCTCATCTCTACAAAAAAAGAAACTATAAAAATACTAACAAAAAGCATAGGAGAATCTTTTTATAAAGCTGAGGCCCTTTATTAAGTAGAGTGAAGACAGGCCTTTTAAGTAATTAACAAAACAAAACAAAAAACAAAATTAAGACGTTACAAAATAATCTTTTTAAGTACACAGAAATAAAAATTTTCAGCAGGAGAAGAACAAAGTCAAAAACCAACAAGCTGAAAAAAATATTTATAACTCATACTGCAAATTTCTTTCATATCTATACCTCCCGAAGACAAACCACCCAATTTTTAAAATGAGCAAAGAATATAAAAATATCTCTTAAAATTATAAAAAGCAGGCTAGGGTGTGGTGGCTCATGCCTGTAGTCCCAGCTCTCTGGAAGGCTGAGGCAGGAGGATTGCTTGGGTCCAGGAGTTCGAGACTAACCTAGGCAACATAGTGAGATGTTTTCTTGTCTCTACAATAAATCAAGAAAAATTAGCTGGGCATGGCGGCGCATGCCTGTACTTCTGGCTACCTGGAAGGCCAAGGCAGAAGGATCTCCAGAACCCAGTGGGTGGACGTTGAGGTGGCCGTAAGCGTGCATGCCACTGCACTCCAGCCTAGGTGAAGGAGTAAGACTCTAACTCAAAAAAAAAAAAGAGGCATTTTTTTTTTTTAGGCCTGTTCCCAGAGCTTAAGGTTTTCCAGTACCTGTGTTTACTGAGATGCCTTCGCCTGCCAGCTCAGCCTCTGCAGGCATGGAACTATTGGCTGGGGCACCTCTGTCTTGGTCCTTGTCCTCATGGTCACTGTCCTCATCCTCACTGCTGCTATAGTAATACTGTAGTTTCTCCCCCAGCAATTTATCATCCAAGGTTGTCATGGTGCCTGGAAGAAGAAAACAAATCAGGCTCTTTGCTGACCTGAGCCAGACAGACACGAATCTCAGGCATAGGGAGCTCATTTGTACTGAGATTCTACAATTTACAGGATCCGAAGAGTGATTTTTTTTATAAACAGAATCTTAATGTATCCCTACCATGACCTATGCCTTAGGGTTTACCATGCTTTTTTTATAGAAGGTAAAACTGAAGCTGAAATAAAGGAAGTTTCTTTGCCAAGCTTTACAGCAAATGGTAGAGCTGGGACCAGACTCCAGGGATGCCTGAATCCAAGAGCCTGAGGTCTGAATTACTCTCTTCTGAATAATATACACTTGTGCTAGTGCACTGGTTTAGAGGAACCTACTTTATTAACTAGTGGTTTTACTATGCTTATTTTTAGTTTTCCTACCAAGACTCCTGGGTAATTGAAAACTGTGTGAGAATCCTCAAGAAAAACTCCAAAATGAAATGAGTATGATGCTGAGTCACTATTTATCTAAGCAATCACTCCTGTCTCTAACCTTCAACCGCCCACTCAGCACACTGAGAATTTAGATGGACGGTCTCTGAAGTCCTACCAATTCTGACTGGTTAAGAGACCTTACCAAGATTTTAATAATTCCAAAGTGTTTAAAGGACCACGGTTAGGGCCAGGCTTCTATATCAGAAGCCAGGGACATTCTGGGGAAAGGTGCAGCTGAGCCCCTCAAAGGCTTGCTTGAGAATGCAGCCGGAATGGCAAAAACAAAACAAAACTCTAGAACTCCTTCCTCTAAGCATCCCAACATTTTGCTACCTTCGTTAAAAATTTATGCCAAGCCTGTTGTAATTCATTACAAAGTATTCTGTCCACGGGGCAGGGAGTTCTTGAAAGCAGGGCCCTCCAACAGCTAATCTCCATCCCCAATGCCCAACACAACGCCTCAGCACAATTTGCTACAGCCATATAAGCAGCCAGGATCAGAGAGAAAATGCGAAGACCCCAGCAGTCAGACTGGGGAAACGTGTGCAAAAGAGACAGGGCTAACTGAAAGGTGGAGGTACAAGGGAGAAGCAGAACCAAACTTAATGGACTCAGAGGTGCCAGGGATGGACCAAAGTGGACACACACTTCGCGAAGAGAAAAAGGAAAGAGGTGCGCTTGCGAGGGCGGGGTCGATGAGGGGAAGTGGCGAGGGCGGGGCCGTGGAGGCGCGGGCTGGGGCCCGGAAGGGCGGCGAAGGGGCGTATGGAGCCTTTGGCGTATTCTGGGAGGCCTGGAATAACCCGGGGGAGGTAGGACCAGTGGAGATGGGGCAGAAAAGTCGCGGAAACCGTGAAGATCGCGGGGACACGAAAACAAGGCAGTTTTGCCCGGCTCGCCAACCACCCTCCCACCCGTAGTCCGTGGCTGCCACTTCTTCCCGGCTGACACCAATATAGTTACCAATATAGTCCGATCCGGATCCCTTTGAGTTAGCAGTTCTGAGCACCGGAAGGAAAAGACCGCTCACTTAGAGGAAGAAAAGTGGGTCGGCGCCCTGAGCGCCAAAGAAAAAAGCCGCCGGAGTCCCGACTGCGCGGACCAATGAGACGGCCTCCCTGCGTCATGGCGGACACACGCTGTCCAATTAAGAAGCAGCTGCTCCCGGAGATGGAAGGAAAAGCTACGGGTCCAAGTTAGGGCCATAACACCTCGACAACATTAATACGCTTCTACTTTAACTTGGACGACGAAAAACTGAACTACATTGTTTATTGCTTCGTGCGGTAAGAAAAATTTACAAAGTTTCCACAAACCATTTTCAAATGTTTTTATTGGTGCATCGTCACATTACATTTACTAAGTCGCTAAACTGACTCTAAGACGTTAAGTAATTTGCCCAAGAACACATCCCTTAAGTATAGGGTTTGGATTTAACTTAAGGAAAAAAAAAAAAAAAAGCCGGAAGCGTGGCGCGCCTGTAGTCCTGTCTACTTGGGAAATAAGGAAATGAACAATGGACTCAGACTCGCTCCATCCCAGGAGTTAGAGAGTTAGAGGCCAGGAATCAGATCAGTTTCTGGACTCACTCCCTCCCTCCCTTTCCTTCCTTCCTTCCTTCCTAAGGGATCCTTCCACGTCAACCTTCCAAGTAGCCAGAACTACAGGCGCGCACTACCACATGGGGCTAATGTTTTCATTTAGTGTAGAGACGCAGTCTCGCCAAATTGCCCAGGCTGGTCTCGAACCCCTGAGCTCAGGCAGTCTTCTCCCCTCGGTCTCCCAAAGTGCTGGGATTACAGGCTTGAGCCACTGAGTCCAGCCTCTTTTTTTCTTTTCTATTTTTTGAGAGAGGGTATTGCTGTTGCCCAAACTGGACTTAAACTCCTGGCCTCCCAAAGTGCTGGAATTAAAAGCATGAGTTACAGCACTAGGGCCGATTTTTGCAACTATTTGATTAAAATACACATCCCAAGGAACCCCCAAAATATTAGGTCAGACCCTCCAGGGTAGGATTGTGCAATCTCGTGCCACATGAAAGATGCAAAGAATTGCATAGCAGTTAGACTGGAAAAATGTAATTTATTGAGAAAAATTTGAGAAAAGATAAGATTCACCTCCCCAAGGTAGGGAAGGGGGCCAAAGCTTAAGAAAACAGTATGGCCATAGCTCAAAAATCACATGGCCAGACTCACCTCCCCAAGGCAGGGGAGGGGCCAAAGTCAAGAAACATGGCAGCCATAACTCGAAGAGCCAAGTGAACACACCAGAGTTTAGCAAAGCAAGGGCAGTGGCTGCTTTCAGTGAATCCTTTTAAACTTTCCTTTTGGTGGGGGGGAAGGTCGTTAAGGTGATTGGGTGGTGGTCTGCTCCACATCATTACAAAGGGTAAGCACAGGTACTGACAGGTGATAGGCAGCAAGCAGATGGGTGGGTCAGTCACATGACTGCTGCCATGGTCATAAAGGACTGATTAGGTTGGCTTGGGTCTTATAGGTGGAGGCAGATACTAGAGTTAGAAAAGTGAAGTAGTATAAAACAAGCTGAGAAGGGGGTTGTAAAACAATTATCAATAGCTACTTCTGAGAAACTGGTTCTGTCCTTGGTTAATGGTAAATTAAGTAAACTGCTAGAAAAACATGAGATTTAGGCAATGTTAAAATGATTGTTCATTGGTTGTGTTGACTCCATGTTATGTCCTTTCAGCAACTTTTTTTAAACCGAAAATTATTTCAAATCTTGAGTCCTTGTTAAGGTGTCCAAAAATGCAACCATAAAGTTCTGACAGAAAACTTTGTGTACATTGAATCATATAAAATATTCCAGGATGATACACTGTTTAAAATAGGGCTCTTCCCGTGGGTTCGAGACCTGCCTGGGCAGCAAGACCTCATCTCTACAATAAATCAAAAAATCAGCCGGGCTCGGTGGCTCAGCCTGTAATCCCGCACCTTTGGGAGGATGAGGTGAGTGGATTGCCTGAGCCCGCGGGTTTGAGACCCGCCTGGGCAGGTGAGACCTCATCTCTACAATAAATCAAAAAAATTAGCCAGGTGTGGTAGCGCGTGCCTGTAGTTCCTGCTACTTGGAAGGCTGAGGCGGAAGGATCACCGGAGCCCAGCAGGTCGAGGCTGCGATGGCCGGGAGCGGCTACTGCACTCCAGTCTGGGCGACAGAGTGAGACTCCAACTCAAAAAATAAAATAGAGCTCTTAATTGGTGGGGAGGGCATCTTAATTTGTGGTTCTAGGACCACCTGAAATCATCTGCAAATTTGTTTTTGAGGCTGTCAAAGAAGTCAGAAAATACTCTCCCTCAAACCCCCATTTAAGAACAATTTATTGGCGGGCATGGTAGCTCACACCTAGAATCCCAGCACTTTGGAAGGCCTAGGTGGGATGATGGCCTGAGCCCATGGGTTCAAGACCAGCCTGGGCAATTTGGTGAGACCTCATCTCTACGGTAAATCAAAAAATTAGCTGGGCGGTGGCGTGTGCTTGTAGTTCAGCTACTTGGAAGGTGGAAGGATCTCCTGAGCCTAGCAGGTTGAGGCTGCAGTGGTCGAGAGCATGCTGCTGCACTCCAGTCTGGGCAACAGAGTGAAACTCCAACTCAAAAAAACAAAACAAAACAAACAATTTATTTAAAGAGATCCCGCTGGGTTCGGTGGCTCAGCCTGTTATCCCATGCTTTGGGAGGCTGAGGTGAGTGGATTGCCTGAGCCCGCGGGTTCGAGACCTGCCTGGGCAACTTGGCGAGACCCCATCTCTACAAAAAATAAAATCAGCCGGACATGGTAGCACATGCCTGTAATTCTGGCTACTTGGAAGGCTGAGGCGGGAGGATCGCCGGAGCCCAGCAGGTCGAGGATGCAGTGGCCGGGAGCGGCCACTGCACTCAGTCTGGGTGACAGAGTGAGACTCCGACCCAAAAAAAAAATAATAATAATAATAATAATTTTTAAAAAAGAGAGATCCTGTGGTGACTTTTTTGTATTTCTGTTTGCAAAGTAAACACCTTAACTTAATTAGCTTTATGTGAACAGACAACATGAATATGCTTGTGATCTGCTTTAGGTGGCACAGCCAGCACCCAGCCGGAGTATCTCTGCAAGAAGATCCCTATATATGTTTGTCAAGTGAATGCTTGATAAATGCTTTGTTTTAAATTTTGTTTTACACAAGTCTCCCTAAAGTAGGGGTCTTAGCCGGGCTCGGTGGCTCAGCCTGTAATCCCACGCCTTTGGGAGGCAGAGGTGAGTAGATTGCCTGAGCCCGCGGGTTCGAGACCTGCCTGGACAGCGAGACCTCATCTCTACAATAAATCAAAAATCAGCCGGGTGTGGTAGCGTGTGCCTGTAATTCTGGCTACTCGGAAGGCTGAGGCGGAAGGATCGCCGGAGCCCAGCAGGTTGAGGCTGCGGTGGCCGGGAGCGGCCACTGCACTCCAGTCTGAACGACAGAGTGAGACTCCAACTCAAAAAAAAAAAAAAAAAAATAGGGGTCTTTTACATACATGGTGGTTCCTTGTCCTTCAAACTTTTTTTTTTTTTGAGTTGGAGTCTCACTCTGTCGCTCAGACTGGAGTGCAGTGGCCGCTCCCGGCCACCGCAGCCTTGACCTGCTGGGCTGCAGCGATTCTTCCGCCTCATCCTTCCAAGTAGCCGGCAAACTTTTTTTTTTTTGAGTTGGAATTCTTGTTGCCCAGGCTGGAGTGCGGCGGCACGCTCACAGCCATCACAGCCTCGATCTGCTGGGCTTAGGTGATCCTTCTGCCTCAGCCTTCCAAGTAGCTGGAACTATAGGCACACCACCACGCCTGGCTAGTTTTTGTGATTTATTGTAGAGACAAGATCTCACCAAGTTGCCCAGGCTAGTCTTGAACTCCCTGGCTCAGGCATTCCTCTCGCCTTGGCCTCCCAAAGTGCTGGGATTACAGGCTGAGCCACCACGCCCAACCGTCCTTCAAACTTTAAAATTAGGATTGTAATCCTGAAGGAGGCCTTCAGTGCTGCAATCCTACATTTCCCTATTAAGGTTACTCTCCCACTCTCTGAGAATCAATTCATATCTCTTCTCTCAAATGTTCAACACTCTCTCCTCTCCCTGGCTCAGCTAACCTCGATTGTTATTTTACCCCCAAAATAGAAGCAATCAAAACAATTGATTCCGCCCCAGAATGTACCAACATACCCCTGCATCTGTACCTATAAATGAATCACTGATGCAGTAAATCCCATTCTTGGAGCCTGGTAAAAGAGTTTGCTCCTGAAATTACCTTTTCTCTCTCTCTCCTGCATTATCAGGCTTTCTTTCTACAGCGAACTAACA
This sequence comes from Cephalopachus bancanus, assembly GCA_027257055.1. Classification (NCBI taxonomy): domain Eukaryota; kingdom Metazoa; phylum Chordata; class Mammalia; order Primates; family Tarsiidae; genus Cephalopachus; species Cephalopachus bancanus. The sequence goes on from JAPVLO010000003.1 coordinate 28,312,790, forward strand.
TGCATTCATATTTCTCATTTTTTTAAAGTTCTAAGATAATATATTTTCCACCGTTCAGATTATTAAAAATCCAAAAGTTATGCAACATCTGAAACTGTAGGAAAAAATTTGCTGGTATAATTTGATTCAATGCTTATGGATTGCAACTGAGAAATATCTATCAATATTGTAAACCCAGTAATTTCACTTTTGGCAGTTTCTCCTATGGGTACAGTTTCACAGATTGTTTAGTTTGGTATTTTTTAAAAGCAAGGTGGAGAACACTATTATTTTATTGCCTTTTGCATAAAAAAATGGAGCAAATAATATTATTTATTATATGCACAGAGAAAGCATTGAAAAATATACAAGAATAAAATAGTTACCTATGGCCAGGCTCAGTAGCTCAGCCTGTAATCCCAGCACTTTGGGAGGCCAAGGCAAGTGGATTACCTGAGCCCACGGGTTTGAGACTAGCCTGGGAAACTTGGTGAGACTTTGTCTCTACAGTTAAAGAAAAAAATTAGCCAGGCATGGTAGCATGTGCCTGTAGTTCCGGCTACCTGGAAGGCTGAGGAGGAAGGATCGCCGGTACCCAGCAGATTGACATTGGGGTGGCCGTGAGTGTGCCACTGCACTCCAGCCTGGGCAGACAGAGTGAGACTGCAACTCCAAAAAAAAAACCACAAACAAATAAATAAAATAGTTACTTGTGCAGAATGGAACAGAATCAGGAGGAGGAGGAAGACTTTTTTTTGTCAGGTTCTCACTCTGTCACCCAGGCTGGAGTGCAGTGGCACAATCACTTCTCACTGCAGCCTCAGACTTTTGGGCTCAGGTGATCCTTCCAATTTAGCCTCCAGAGTAGCTGCAACTACAGGCATGCACCACCACGTCTGGCTTTTTATTTTATTTTATTTGTGGAGACAATGTCTCACTATGTTGCCCAGGCTGGTCATAATTACTGGGCTCAAGCAATTCTCTTGCCTCAGCTTCCCAAACTCCTGGGATTACAGATGTGAGTCACTGCACCTAGCCAAAGAAGAGTCTATATATTTATTTTAATCATCTGAAGTTGTTATCCTGTTCCAAAAATTAAAACTTTGTAAATGTAAACCCTAGCCGGGCTCGGTGGCTCACCCTGTAATCCCGTGCCTTTGGGAGGCTGAGGTGAGTGGATTGCCTGAGCCCGCGGGTTCGAGACCCGCCTGGGCAGTGTGACCTCATCTCTACAATAAATCAAAAAATCAGCCAGGCATGGTAGCGCATGCCTGTAATTCCGGCTATTTGGAAGCCTGAGGCGGAAGGATCGTCGGAGCCCAGCAGGTCGAGGCTGCGGTGGCCGGGAGCGGCCACTGCACTCCAGTCTGGGTGACAGAGTGAAACTCCAACTCAAAAAAAGAAAAAAAAGAAAAAAAAAAGAAATGTAAACCCTTATTTCCTCCCTCTGCATCTCTTCCAGCTACATCTCATTTCTCTGATTCCCTTTATAGCAACACCCAAAATAGTTCTGTATATCCTCTCCTCTGTTCTCTCCTCATCCCGCTTCAGATAGGCTCTTGCTCCCACTAGTCACTGAAACCACACTTGTGAGGATAACAATGACTTCTAAATTGCCAAATATGTAGTCAAGTCTCAATACTGCTCTTATTGAACCACTAGGCAGCATTTGACAGTTAATCACTGCTTCTTCTGTAAATCCTTTCTTGGTTTTCAGGACACTGATTCTCCTAGTTTCCTCCAACTTCACTGACATCCTCAGTGACCTTTGTGTTTCCTGACCTCTAAATAACAAAATGCCCCGGGTTCAGTCTTTTGGCACTTTTTCTTCTTTGTGTATACTCACTCTTTTTAAAGAATAATATGCAGGTAGTTCATTATATGTAAGCAAATTTGCTTTTATATGAAGGAAAATAGGTGAAAATAGGTCATCAAAGGTTAAAAAAAAAACACCTGGATTTTTTTTTTTTTTTTTTAAAGGTGGAGGTGGCCTGGGCCCGGTTTCCCTGTCCGGCTCCGCGACATGGGCATCTTCTGCCGCGGGCCCCGGGCTGGGGCCGGAGGCTGCTGGTGACCCGCCCCTGCGGGGCGTCCTCGCAGGCCGGCACCGCCAAGAAGGCCTGGGGCAGGCGGGACGCGCCCGGCGCGCCGCCCTCCTCTGGAAGAGCTGGAAGAAGCCCCTCAGCGGCGAGTTCGGGAAGCCGTACTTCATCCAGCTCATGGGATTTGTTGCAGAAGAAAGAAAACGTCACACTGTTTATCTACCCCCACACCAAGTCTTCACCTGGACCCAAATGTGTGACATAAGAGACGTGAAAGTTGTCATCCTGGGACAGAATCCATATCATGGACCCAGTCAAGCTCATGGGCTCTGTTTGAGTGTTCAAAGACCTGTTCCACCTCCACCCAGTTTGGAGAACATTTATAAAGAGCTGTCTACAAATATAGATGGTTTTGTTCATCCTGGCCATGGAGATTTGTCTGGGTGAGCCAAACAAGGTGTCCTTCCACTCAATGCTGTCCTTACTGTTCGGGCCCATCAAGCCAATTCTCATAAGGAGAGAGGCTGGAAGTAATTTACTGATGCAGTGGTATCCTGGCTGAGTAAGAACTCGAATGGCCTTGTCTTCTTGCTCTGGGGCTCTTATGCTCAGAAGAAGGGCAGTGCCATCGATAGGAAGCGGCAACATGTCCTGCAGACAGCTCATCCCTCCCCACTGCGTATAGGGGGTTCTTTGGGTGTAGACACTTCTCTAAGACCAATGAGCTGCTGCAGAAGTCCGGCAAGAAGCCCATCGACTGGAAGGAGCTGTGATCCTCACCTGAGGGGAGTGGTGTCCGGCGATGGATTTTGAGAAGCTGTTGTTCAAGCGTTTGTCAGTCACGAGGTTGAGCTGAAGATCTTCCTGTTAAATCTTGATTGTTCTGTGTAAAGGGGAAGGGCAACCAGGCTGCCCAGGAATGACAACTTTATTCGGCCAGACACAGCAGAGGCCACTTGTGGACCAAATGCTTTTTTCTGTGATGGGGCTTCTGCCTAAGATATGCAAATTTCTTAGAAAACCGGGAAGCCTGGCTCGGTGGCTCAGCCTGTAATCCCAGCACTTTGGGAGGCTGAGGTGAGTGGATTGCCTGAGCCCGCCGGTTCGAGACCAGCCTGGGCAGCTAGACTTCATCTCTACAATAAATCAAAAAATCAGCCTGGCGTGGTAGCGCGCGCCTGTAGTTCCAGCTACTTGGAAGGCTGAGGCGGAAGGATCGCTGGAGCCCAGCAGGTCGAGGCTGTGGTGGCTGCACTCTAGTCTGGGCGACAGAGTGAGACTCCAACTCAAAAAACAAAAAAACAAAAAAACAGGGGAGATCTCACACTTGACTCTCTCCACATCCCTTAGCGTTAAGGCTGAAATGCGGAAGTGCGTCCTTTGGAACAGCCACAGTTTGGTGTCTGCTGCTACCGTGGGTGATCCGAAAGGGTCCCCCTTTCCAGCTCAGCAGGCACTCCAGCCTTCGCCAGGTACACTGCCCTCTTGGTCTTTCAAGGATGTTTTGCTAGTTTCTAGAAATCTGGCCCAGAAATTAGGCGTAGATTTCCTGATTGTAGTAGAGAAAGATTCCTAAGGAATAATCTTGGTGTGAGTTTTAACAGATACACAGGGGCTGAGAGAAGTGAGCTGGATATTGTTTATCCTGTTATTCCTTAGGTGTTTCATGGATAACTGAAATAAACAGTGGGATTTGATCAAGGAAGAAAAGATTTTTAAGTAAGATGATTTTCTCCTAGGGTTATCCTGAGTTGGGGGTTTTTGAGGCAGTACAGACTGCCAAATGCTGTTTTTTTATGTCAGTCTCATCCAGAAACATCCTCACAAACACACTCTGAAAAATGTTTGATCAAATATCTGGGCAATCCATGTCCCAGTCAAGCTGACACATAAAATTAACCATCACACCCACTTTTTGGTCATGAGTACCTAAAGGAGGAGATTTGACCATGAATTCTTCACTTTCTTTGATGCAGGAAACTCATTTGGATTTAGATAATGGCAGTATGGAAACAAGCGGTTATCTGAATATCAGACAGCAGAAAAAGGCAGAGTAAGGACACAAATATATGGAGGAAAATCTAAAATTATTTTGCATATAATTTTTATATAACTTCTTAAATAAGAGAGTAAATTTTTTTTTTGAGTTGAAGTCTCTGTTGCACAGGCAGGAGTGCAGCAGCACACTCACGGTTACCGCAGACTCAACCTGCTGGGTTCAGGTGATTTGTCTGCTTCAGCCTTCCAAGTAGCTGGAACTACAGGTTTGTGCCACCATATCTGGCTAACTTTTTGATTTATTGTAGAGATGAGGTCTCCCCAGTAGTCCAGGCTGGTCTCAATCCTCTCACCTCGGCTTCCTAAAGTGCTGGGATTATAGATGTGAGCCACCGTGCCCGGCCAATAGAGTAACTTTTAAGGATCAATTTGACTATCGTGTTTTGTTTTTTTCTTAAATGGTTGGTTATATTTTTTGAAAAGTTTACCCATGTATATAAATGTATTAAAAACAAAAAAGAGATACTACTACACATTTATTAGAATGGACAAAATCCAATACACTAACAACACAAAATGCTGGCAAGGATATGGAGCAACAGGAACTCTCATCAATTGCTGTTGGGTATACAAAATGGTACAAGCAGCCGGGCTCGGTGGCTCAGCCTGTAATCCCACGCCTTTGGGAGGCTGAGGTGAGTGGATTGCCTGAGCCTGTGAGTTCGAGACCCGCCTGGGCAGGTGAGACCCATCTCTACAATAAATCAAAAAATTAGCCGGGCGTGGTAGCGTGCGCCTGTAATTCTGGCTACTTGGAAGACTGAGGCGGAAGGATCACCGGAGTCCAGCAAGTCGAGGCTGCGGTGGCCGGGAGCGGTCACTGCACTCCAGTCTGGACGACAGAGTGAGACTCCAACTCAAAAAAAAAAAAAATGATACAAGCACTTTGGAAGACACTGTGGCAGTTTCATGCAAAACTAAATATAACTCTTACCATATGATTTAGCAATTCCACTCCTTGGTATTTACCCAAATGAACGGAAAATTTTTGTCCACATAAAAAAACGCACATACACATCAGTAGTTCCAGCTACTTGGAAGGCTAAGGCGGAAGGATTGCCGGGGCCCAGGAGGTTGACGCTGGGGTGGCCATGAGTGTGCCACTGCACTCCAGCCTGGGTGACGGAGTGAGACTCCAACTAAAAAAAAAAAAAAAAATGCACATACAAATTTATAGCAGTTTTATTCAAACTCCTGGGCTTAAGCAATCCACTTGCCTCACCTCCCAAAGTGCTGGGGTTACAGATATGAGTCACTGTGCTTGGATAAGGACTAATTTTTTATCTAGTAGATACATTTCTCTCTCTTAAGTTTTTTTTTTCCCGCTTTTGAGTTTTAAAAGTGTTTTTTTTTTTTTTTAGGGGGTGGGGGGGAAGTGGTTTTTTTAAAGAGCTTTAATTTTAAGAGAAATTCTCTTTAAATGTTGGATATTGAATGTTATGCTGTAGTATAGGAAAAATGTTGGATTATCTCAAAGCAGCAATTACATTTCTTTTTAAAGTTTTGAATAAGACATTAGGGAGAATCAGAAAATCTCTTTGTTTTCATAGCTTTAGTAACAATATTTTAAGCAATCCCGGGCTCGGTGGCTCAGCCTGTAATTCCGCGCTTTGGGAGGCTGAGGTGAGTGGATTGCCTGAGCCCACGGGTTCAAGACCCGCCTGGGCAACTTGATGAGACCTCATTTCTACCATAAATCAAAAAATTAGCCGGGTGTGGTAGCACACACCTGTAGTTCCAGCTACTTGGAAGGCTGAGGCGGAAGGATCTCTGGAGCCCAGCAGGTTGAGGCTGCGGTGATCGGGAGCGGCCACTGCACTCCAGTCTGGGCGACAGAGTGAGACTCAAAAAAAAAATAATACTTGTAGCAACAATGCTTTCCTTTAAATAGCTCACACTTAAAATGTAAGGAGTAATATGTCATTTATTTTTTAGAAATATTTGAGCTTTTCTTATTTATATATGTTTTAATCTCTATAAGCCAATCAGAATAGAGCTCCATTAAATTTTAGAAGACCTTATAACAACAGAATATTACCTTTCTTTTGTTAATACGGTCAAGTATACAGATTGATTTTCAAATACTAAAACAGCCTTGCATTCCTGAAATGAACCCTATTTGGGCTTGATTTTATATATATAAATCTATGAATTGTTTTGTAATGTCATTGTCTGGTATTGGTTTAATAAAACTAGTTGGAAGTTCTCTCCTCCACTTTCTGAAATAATTTTGTAAAATTGGCCATTATTTCTCCTTAAATTCACCTGTAAAACCATCTCAGCCTGAAGTTTTCTTTGTGAGTAGGATTTTCATAATGAATTCAACTTTGGTAGATATAGGGCTATGGCAGGCAGCTTATAAATGGCACCTGTGCTGATGATCAATTTGTTACCTCTCAGCTCCCAATTCATCCTTCAATATATGCTAAGGGCATCAGGGAAAATCAGAAAACCTTTTTTTTTTTTTTGAGTTGGAGTTTAACTTTGTCACCCAGGCTGGAGTGCAATGGCACATTCATGGCCACCCTAGCGTCAACCTGCTGGGCGCCAGCAATCCTTCCGCCTCAGCCTTCCAAGTAGCTAGAACTATAGGCACGTGCTACCACACCCAGCTAATTTTTTATTTTTGTTTTTATTGTAGGGATGAGGGCTTGCCAAGTTACCCAGGCTGTTCTCCAACCCGTGGGCTCAGGCAATCCGCCCACCTCGGCCTCCCAAAGTGCTGGGATTACAGACTTGAGCCACTGCGCCCAGTCAAACCTCTTTATTTCCATAGTTTCAGTTACAATACTTTTAGCAACAATATTTTTCTTTAAATAACTCACACTTAAAATGTTAAGGAGTAAAATTTCCTTTTTTTTTAGATATTAATAGGCAGAATTCAGTGAAGCATCTCTCCTTTGGAGCACAATGATGAGCTTTCTCAGTAGGACACTGGAGGGGTATACAGGAGAAGGGGCTCTCCTGCTGTTTTCTCCAGCTGCTGATAGGTAGTGTTGGGAGCCAAGACCTTGGAGAAACAAACTATGGAGCACCTGATTACAAGAAGTATGCTGGTTGAGAGAAAAGCTCTGGCATACAGTGACCATGTTGGAGGCAAAAGGTCCCATGGATCCTGTTTAATAAACTTTTTGTTTCTTTACCTATGCATGCTCACAATTATAATACAATTTGCTGACTGATTACAAAATTTTCAATTAATACTACAAATTATATATACAATATGTTATGATTTCCATTGGAAAAACTTAAACAGTAAAGATTATTCATAGAAAACTTTTAAGTTTCGTTTAAGCTTTTAAGTTTCCTTTTCCCAGAAGTTAACTTTAACCTCCTGTTCCTGAAGGCTAATTTTTAAACTCTTTGTTTCTTAATTATATTGTTTTTGCCTTTAGTGAAGCTGGACTTGTAGAACATAGAAAAACAAGTTAGCCGGGCTCAGTGGCTCAGCCTGTAATCCCGTGCCTTTGGGAGGCTGAGGTGAGTGGATTGCCTGAGCCTGCGGGTTCGAGACCCGCCTGGGCAGCGAGACCTCATCTCTACAATAAATAAAAAAATCAGCCGGGCGTGGTAGCGCATGCCTGTAATTCCGGCTACTTGGAAGGCTGAGGCAGAAGGATCGCTGGAGCCCAGCAGGCAGAGGCTGCGGTGGCCTGGAGCGGCCACTGCACTCCAGTCTGGGCAACAGAGTGAGACTCCAACTCAAAACAAAACAAAACAAAACAAGTTACACCGAAACTCCCCTGTCACAGTTTCTGCCTCCAGTCAAGCTGGTCAACAAGTTACTATGGCAACGGGATTCTTTACATATTAGCCACACACAAGTATATTAGAAAATAGGTTTTAAGTATAATCATAATTGTACTTTTAGTATGTTTTAAGATAGAGTAGAAAATAAGTTTGAATAAGTTTATAGTTTTATAATAAAAAATTCATACTAGTGATGATTAAGATGAAAGGAAATTTAATAAAAATAAATTCATAAGATATAATCTAGGGTTAAGTTTAGCATAGTGTTAAGTTTAATCATTAAGTAAATCATTAAATAAGAATTATTAAGCTTATATATGATTAGAAAAATTTATATAATTCATTGTGTGGTTTTATGATTAAAATTAGTTTTAGAACAATTAATAGTAGGTTAAATTTTAAGAAATATAATAGATTGTTTTGTTAAATCATAGAAAGTTAATAGAAAATATTACATTAAGTAAAAATAAGGATAGTTTATGAAACATAGATTATTCATTAAATATTATAGGAAACAGTTTGTAAAACTATTGTTAAAATCATGCACTTGTTATTTTGATGTAAGCTTTGTGAAGCACGATATGCATCAGGCATTTTGATTGTTAACTGTTACCTTGAGCAAAAATCTTTTGTGAAGTACGTTATGCATCATGAGATCTGTAAGCCCCCAGCAGGTATTTGTCATGCTGCTGGAGGTTACAGAAAATGGTATATAAGCTGGAAAAAGTTTGAATAAAATCAGAACGGTCCTGGCCAGACCTGACCCGGAAGAACTGCCTCTGAGTTGTTTCTTCTTTGCCATGTCCTGATTCCCCCAATTCAGGCCCAACCCCCCTCGGTCGGAGCTGGTCTCCGACAAGGTAGGTCAGCGACATGGATTTAAGAGCTCTCATGGAGCTCTTGCTCAGCCACGTGTCTAGCACATGTGGCTTCTTGGTGACACTGCAACCTCTGTCAGGTCTAGCAATAATTTTTCTGTGGCCCCCTCAACATGAAAATCTGTATCCTGAAAACTTCTTGTCCCCTACCAGCCTCCAAAGTCCCCCTGTCTTCACTGGTGTCAGCTCTCTCTGCAGGATCCTGTGCACCTCTCCTGCTGCCCAGAGAGTAGCTTTCTGCTTTTCAACTTGCCAGAAACTAGTCCTAGGCTTGGCCAACTAGCAAACCTCTGCTATCCAGTAGGCTGAACTACACACCTCTCCAATGAGGTCTGAGTCATAGCCTTGGTACTCTCCCTAAGCTATAGAGCATCATATGGAATTTACTTTTATCTTATAGTCAGTTACTAGAGTTTAGTGATTCTCTTTTTTTCTCTTTCTCTCTCACTCCCTCCCTCCTTTTGTGTGTGTGTGTGTGTGTGTGTGTGTGTGTGTGTGTGTGTGTGTTTGGGTCTCACTCTGTTGCCTACGCTGGAATGCAGTTGCATAATCATGGTTCACTGCAACCTCAAACTCCTTAACTCCTTCCACCTCAATCTCCCAAGTAACTGGGACTATGCCACCATGTCCAGCTAATTTTTTTTTTTTTGAGTTGGAGTCTCACTCTGTCACCCAGGGTGGAGTGCTGTGGCATGCTCATGGCCACTGCAGCTTCGACCCGCTGGACTCAGGCGATCCTTCTGCCTCAGCCTTCCAAGTGGCTGGAACTACAGGCATGTGTCACCATGCCCAGCTAATTTTTTTATTTATTGTAGAGATGAGGTCTTGCCAAGTTGCCCAGGCTGGCCTTGAACCCATGGGCTCAGGCGGTCCTCTCACCTCGGCCTTCCAAAGTCCAGCTAATTTGTGTGTGTGTGTGTGTGTGTGTGTGTGTGTGTGTGTGTGTGTGTGTGTGTACACAGATGTGGTCTTGCTATGTTTAGGTTGGAATCAAACTCCTGGGCTCAAGTCATCCTCCTGCCTCAGTCTCTGAGATTACAAGCATGAGTCACTATAATGATTCTTTTTATTTTTTATTTTTGAGTTGGAGTCTCACTCTGTCACTCAGGCTGGAGTGCAATGGCACACTCATGGTCACCCCAGTGTTGACCTACTGGGCTCCAGTGATCCTTCCACCTCAATCTTCCAAATAGCTGGAACTATGGGTGTGCGCTACCATGCCCGGCTAACTTTTTTTTTAATTTTTTTTGTAGAGACAAGGTTCGCCAAGTTGCCCAGGCTGGTCTTGAACCCGCGGGCTCAGGCAATCCACTTGCCTTGGCCTCCCAAAGTGCTGGGATTACAGGCTGAGCCACCGAACCCAGCCCTAGGATTCTTTATACTAAACTTTTCCCCATATGACCCAATGTGTGGTTTCTATCTCCTGACTAGACAGACTGTTACTGCTCCCAAGGATCCCCACCTCCTGGTATTTGTGCCCTCTGTAATCCTTCCCTACCCTGCCTTTTTTAAGAGACAGGGGTCTCATTATGTGGCCCAGGCTGGAGTGCAGTGGCATGATCTTGGCTCACTGCAACCTTGAACTCCTGAAACTTAAGCGATCCTCCTACCTCAGCCTCCGGAGTAGCTAGGACTACAGGCATGCACCACAACTAATTTTAAAATTTTTATTTGTAGAGACAGCGTTCTCACTATGTTGCCCAGGCTAGTCTCAAACTACTGGCCTTAAGTGATCCTCCCACCTTGCCCTCCCAAAGTGCAGGGATTACAGGTTTGAGCCATTGCACCCTGCCAATACCCTTCCTGTGGACTTGACCTAGTGATTTGCTTCTAAAGATTAGAATACCACAAAAGTGATGGTATCTTGCTCCCCAGATTAGGTTATAAAAGATTGTGACTTCTTTTTAGCTCTCTGGCTGATCTGGCTTCCTGACTGGATAAGTCAATGTACCACATTGTGAGCTGCCCAACACAGAGGCTCAAGTGGCAAGAAACTAACAGTAGCCTCTTTGCAAAGAGCAAACAAAAACTGAGACCGGCATTCCAACAGTTCATAAGGTACTGAATAAATCCTGCCAACAATCATAGGCAAGAGTTTGGAAGCATATCCTTCCCCAGTTGAGCCATGAGACGACTGCAGTGCCAGCCAACACCTAGAATGCAGTCTGTAAGACCCTAAAACAGAGTATTCATTTAAGTCACATATAGATTTCTGATCTACAGAAATTGTGAAATAATAAACTTTTTGGTAAGACCCTAAGTTTTAGGTAACTTGTTATAACAATAGATAACTGATACAAGGGTTATTCCAATTTTCCTTTTCATCTTGTTTCTATTTTAGTAAAAGGCATTTTAAAGAAATTTGTTAATTTCTTTTTTTTTTTTTTTAGTAGGAGTCTCACTCTGTCACCCAGGCTGGAGGGCAGAGGCACACTGCGGGCCACCACAGCTTTGACCTGCTGGGCTTAGGCGATCCTTCCGCCTCAGCCTTCCAAGTAGCTGGAAGTACAGGCATGTGCCACCATACCCAGCTAATTTTTTGATTTATTGTAGAGATGAGGTCTCACCAAGTTGCCCAGGCAGGTCTCGACCCGTAGGCTCAGGCAATCCTCTCACCTCAGCCTCCCAAAGTGCTGGGATTACAGGCCTGAGCCACCACGCCTGGCCCGAATTTGTTAATTTCTATGGAAACACCTTATAGTCTAATGCATTAATTTCCTTCATAGGTAGGAATACCAATTTACTCAAAAATACTTGGGAAATAAAAAATTATGTCCACAAAAAAACACGTACACAAATGTTCTTAACAACTTTATTTGTAATAGCCAAAAATTAGGCCAGGCGCGGTGGCTCACACCTATAATCCCAGCACTTTGGGAGGCTGAGGTGAGAAGATTGCCTGAGCTCATGGGTTCAAGACCAGTCTGGGCAACTTGGCGAGAGCTCACCTCTATAATAAATCAAAAAATTAGCCGGGCATGGTGGTGCATGCCTGTAGCTCCAGCTACTTGGAAGGCTGACGCAGAAGGATTGCCTGAACTCAGCAGGTTGAGGCTGCCATGGCGGTGAGCATGCCACTGCCCTCCAGCCTGGGCAAGAGTGAGACTCCAACTTGAAAAAAAAAAAAATAAGCCCCAAATTTGAAATAACCCAAATGATCTTCAATGGGTTAACGGTTAAACAAACTATGGTACATCCATATCATGTACTAGTCAGTAATATAAAGGAAAAACTATTCGTACATGCAACCATTTGGATGGGTCTCAAAGGAATAATGCTGAATGGGAAAAAAAAAAAGCCAATCTCAAAAAGGCTACATACGGTATAATTTGAGTGATATAACTTCTCAAAATGACAAAATTACAAATATGGAGAACAGATTAATTGGTTGCTAGAGTTTAGGAATGGTAGAATTTTTAAAAAGGTAGAATGAGGGTAAGGGAGGAAAATGGATGTGAATATTAAGGGGTAACATGAGGAATCACTGAGAAGATGGAACAGTTTTGTCATCCTGATAGCAGTGGTTGTTCCACAAATCTACATGTGAGAAAACTGCATAGTCACACAGACACACATATATACACACAGGTTTGCAAATGAGTACATATTAAGCTGGTGAAATCTCAATAAGGTCTGTGGATTGTAGCAATGTTAATTACTTGGCTCTGATATTATACATAAGATGCCACCACTGGAGAAACTGTATGAAGGGAACATGTATTAGGTTTGCAACTTACTGTGAATCTACGATTATTTCAAATATAGTTTAAAAAATACTTTAGTTGATCTTATCTAGGACCTTGGGTTTAATCTATTTTACATGGCATGCTTCCCCACTCCCCACCCTCCCCCCATCCGCCTTAATTTCCATCTTATTTTCACCGGGATTGACTTTTTTTTTTTTTTTTTTTTAAAGTCAGAGTCTCACTGTCTCCCTGGCTGGAGTGCAGTGGCATGCTTACTGCTCACCAGAGCTGCCCGGGCTCAGGGGATCCTTCCACCTGTCTCCTGAGTAGCTGGCATTACAGGTGCATATCACCACACCTAGCTAGTTTTTTTTTTATTTTTTATTTTCTTGTGGAGATAAGGTATTGCTATGTTGCTTAGGCTGGTTTTGACTTGTAGGTTCAAGCAATCCTCTGGTCTTTGGCCTCCCTAAATGCTGGAATTAAAGGCCTGAGCCACCATGCCTGGCCTGGGGTAGACTTTTGAGTGAAGGCCTGAAGAAAGCGAAAGATCTAGTCATGAAGATATCCCATGGACATCTGGGATACTTTGTTAATGTGCATGAAAATTATTTCAATAGGTGTTATAAAGAAAATAACATCTCCCTGGAATTTCATTTTCATTAAGTTTCCTCTTCATTGCCTAGATAACCTATCCATGGTTCTTCCTCCTCTTCCTCCTTCCTGATCTCCATTGTCACTTACTTCAGATATGATTACATGTTTTACAAATATTGGTCTATTCTCAGCAATGGGGTCTGGGATTGTAAACCAAATTTAATCCCCTAAAATGTGTAGATGTCTAATAGACATGCTCTCAACACTTCTTAGATTGTTACCCTGGCCTCCCTTCATGTCTGTCTTGTTTCACCTTTCACACAACTGCCAATGTGAACTTCCTTAAATCCCAATCTGATCAGATTATCTAACTTCCAACACTCCCTAGTATTTTCTTTAGTATGGTAGTCAATGCCCGTCATAGAAGTTCCAACCGTACCTCCTCTAGCTGTGTGATCTTGGGCAAATTCTCTAAGGTCTCTGCCTCAGTTTTATGGTCCTACGTTATATGTATTGCACTTAGAATGGTGTCTGGAACATATTTAGTGTTCTAAGAGTTGGGTATTTATATTATTACTCAATGAGTCACTGTTCCTTAAACATTCCCTTAAGGTAGTTTCAACCACCTTAAACATTCCCTTCCACTGTGATACTTAAATACAGTGGCTTTATAAAATAGATCTCAACCACCACCACCTGCTTGGGATGAAGAAAGATGGCAGACCAGCATCAGAATTCTGACTCCACTATTTTGTAGTTGAGATTTTGGGCAAGTTTTGCAACATCTCAAATATTAAATATGGGTTACTTATCTGTAGTGAAGGATGGTTGTTAAGCCTGAGTGGGTTGTTGTGCAGGTAGAATAGGAACTCACGGTGCTTCCTCCTCCTAATCTCTGCTTGGTGAAATGTTATGCAGCCTACAAAGTCTAGCCAGAGGTCATTTCAGATTTCTTCCTCTGGCTCATCACTACCACTAGCCCATAAGTAGTTTCCATGCACTGTATATTAGAACATAGCTCACTAAATTATTTAAATTTGCCTTTCCCATTCTCCACACTTTGAGTTTCCAGAGAAGAGGTTCACTCTTCATTGACCTTTAACCCTACTGACCAGCACAGATAGGAACTTAAAATATATCAGCTGAGTGAATGAATAAAACCATTCAAGGCTCAATGAAAATGGTGTCTAGATCCATTCAGGTCATTCTCTATTCATATTTTGAGGTCCACAAAATTGTCTTCATACTTCTATGATGCAATTGCTTTATATTAGTAATTTATATATCTGTCCTATTTTCTCCACTGGAATGTAAAACTCTGTATTATTTCTGTCCTCATCTCCCATAAAGTGTTCTGTATTGAATGAATGAAGTTACTTGATAGAATTAAGGAGTATCTCAACTTTCTTGGGTCTATTCATTTCTTCCAGATCCTTCCCAGTGATACATGGATGAGGCAGGTAATCATTTAAATCTCAACTTAAGGAGTGTCCTGGTAGCTTTGTTAAACCAAAGAATATACAAAAAATAAAAATAACTAAAATATATCATAAGCTTAATATTGACACTAAACAAACAACTTTTAAGGTGGACAAAGAATTTTATTTTGTGCATGCAAATACATGTCAAGTACTGCAAACTTTTTCCATCAATTTTTCTCTCAAACACTGAAAATCATGATGCTCTATTTTGTGAACAGCCAAAGCTATTATCTCTTCACTTCAGTGCTACAGCAAAAACACACAGAATTCACTTTGCTATTCACTATCATCACAACCCTCATTGTTCCATCTCTGCCCTCCCCCCATATATAGGCCTTATAAGTCCTAGCCTTCCCCCATTTAATCCTATTCCTATAGCACAAAGGGAAACATTACAATTTGGTAATTCAAATTGAAATAAATGGAATAGAATTTATTCCCATATATATTCCCCATTTCATTGTACAGAATTATTTTAAATTATAGTTTTAAATAGAAGCTGAGTATATGCCTTAAAAATGAGCATTAAATCCATCTTAGAGATGGTGCCTGCTTTTTACATGATGGGTGTACACCATCTTTAATTTCATTTACATTTCAATCGAACAATAGATTTGCAAAGAAAATGTCTAATACAGACGTAAAAATATTCACACTAGAGCTTCACAATCGGTTGTACAATTGACAAACAGGCCTCTTTTCCCAAACTTTCCAGCTAAGCAAATTTATAAAATGTAATCAATGCAACAAGTAAAACATTTCTCTTTCACTCCAGGGAAAAGAATATGCAATAAACAGTATAAATGCAGACAGCAGTTGCTGCAAGCTAACCACGATACTCCCAAGTGGCTGTACAGTGGATATGTGCAGTACAAATAAAAGCCACATGTGTTGTATCACAACTACAGTATAATTGTTTGCCCAGCTAAGAGAATGCATGCACTTCCATGCCTTGGGTTATAAAGTGAGGCCTAATTCTTGACAGATTGATGGAATATGTGCAAATGACCTTGGCTTTTGGCAGTACTAAGTGCAGCCAGTGTCTATGTTCCACTGGTTTGTGATATTTCAAAAATTTTATCTAAAAAAAGAAAAACTGCCAATTTCAGACCTGGGGGTAATAACTGCTCTTGGAGTAAAAATAAAACTCCACTCAACTGTGGCGTGTTCTGAAATGTGGCCTTGAGTCCTTGTATTCCCTTGCCAGCAAAGAAATACAAAGATACAGCTAGTATAAAGGAGTTACTAGCAAACTTACTCAATTTATTCAGAAAATGGCATACTCCTTGAGCATGTTCATTTGTATTCTGCTTGCAGAAGGGGTCCTTATGAAGGAGTTACAGTAAGTGATCCCATCAACACTCTCCGTTCACTAAAACACAAGAAAAGTTCTTCCAGGAAATCAATATATAATTTTGCAACTTTTCCCTTTAATGCTTAGTTATCAATACTGATCAGAAAATGGCTCTCAAAGTTAGGGAAGAGATACTCAAATTCAAAGTGGAAACACATGCTGAATATGATTGTTACAAATTCCACTTCTGTTAACAAGACAACATGGGCTTTAACATCTAAAAATATAAAAGCAAACTAGATGGTTCTTAAAACAATTTTTAAAATAATCCCATTTTAATCCCTACAAATTGCTGTGTATGCTGTAATTTTCTCAAGACAGCGTATAAAATTGGGATGTGTTTTATATATGTATTAGTCTTAACTTGAAATCCAAGTGAAAGTGACTAGATCCATACAAATGAAAAATTTCAGTTCTGGTATGGGAGCTTTCTTTTATTATTCTCTTACTAGAGTAAATCGCTACTGGGGAAAATAAATTGGTGTTACTGATCTAATGAACTATCCTCTTTTGAAAATTACAATGCACAACTTTCACACATAGAACTGGTTTACCACATGGCATTCAAAGTCATGGTAGCAAAGGCAAGAGAATCTTCTTTATTCAGGTACTAACTACAAAAAATATTTATGTTAACTTTCTCAGAATTCATAAATGAAATGAGACCACAAAAAAGAACTACCAGTGCTACAAAACTGAATGGGGTACATGGACTTCGGCTTCAAACTTAGAAACTGAAAAACAGAAACACAAAAAATGAAAGAAAAACCATCACTTTCCTGCTTTCCAGACCTCAAACTACTTTTTTCTGATTAGACAATTGGCAACATATGTAGTTTAGTTATCAACATTACAGATTTCTCTCTTGTTGCTTTGTATCTTTTGACTCCAAACTCATGTATATCACAACCTGTTGGTAAAAGGGTCAAATGACAGGAAATGACCCAATTTTAAAAAGTCACATTCTAGGTCTGATCTCTAACATTTTCCTCTAAGACATCAGTAGGTATCATTCAGAAGGATCAGATGAACTGCCCTTGCCTCTAAAGTGACAGAGAATCAATGGCTTTACTTCACATTAAACCCACTGTGATAGAGAGAAGGTAGCCACTATATAAAGAATGGACGTAATACAGAATAACCTCAATACAGAAAGAATTCCTATGTTGTTAGTGAAAAGAGAATAAGTTTTTAAGAACAGGAAATTATTGTTTTATGGGATCACCTGCTGCAAGACAAGCATTATTTTAATATAAATGTTCTGAGACATACCAATAAGATTGGCAGGTATATACATATACTGATGCAAATGTAATTTCACTGGACAAGTAGGCAAACATCTAAGCAGTTTATCCCAACCCCTTCCAGCAGAGCACAACCAAGTTTCAAAATTTGAATTTTAAAATTAAAAAGATAAGGTTAAATACACAAGATCAATTTATGTAGTATATATTCACCCTCAGAACGTGCTGAAGATGTTTTGTGTAGTTCTGTTGCACAGAGGGTTCTTTCCCTGAGGGCACATAAGGAGCTCTCAAACTGTTAATAGGTCTCTATTTTGTAACAAAATAGCAATTTTAAAATCTTAAAAAAAAATACATTACCTTCAACATGGAAGATCTCACTATTAAATATCCGTGAAATAGACAGACTGGTTTGCATATCCTTTTTGGAATTACAAACAGCAAATAAAGTACATTGGAAGCATTTCAAATGTAATAAGCACATATTTATAGAAAGGTTCTGATATAAATTATATAACAATCATGTTCCTGTAATATCCTAGGCTAATTTATAATGTCAGAAATAAGTTAATGTAACATGGTTTAAAACTCTTATTCCTATTCATTTCAGGTTACCGAGTGAAATAAATAAAATGTCTTTGTAGGGATAGGGAGCACTGGCCATGGCAAAAAGGTACAGTACTAACCAAAGGAAACTAAGTCAAGGCTACTGTGCTGTTATGCTACAAACGAACATCTTCATACACTTGAGTATTAAATAAATGTGTAAGATCTTCCATACTGACACCAGAATATCAAAACTACCCCTTTGTTTCTCAGGTATATTTACAACTTATCAGTCACCTTATGAGCATGTTCATTAAGACAGGTATCAAACACCAGTATTTACTCATTCTGATCAAGAAATTTCAGGGAAATGTCAACCCTCCCACCCCTGGAAATGTGCACAAAACTTTTTATCAAAATCTTATCTGATACAATGCTGTGGTTTTGTAAAACAACTAAATAGCTCAGACGACCAATAACATGATCCTGTTTAAGCATCTTGCTAGCAGGAAAAGCCCTTACATACAGTACACCTGGTGAAAGATCAGCTTGGCTTAAAATATTCCAGTACAATTTTCAGAGTAAACAACTTCACAGAAGTTAATTAAAAAAATAATAATAGTCAAACTAATCTTAAAGAAATAGAGGAAAAACAAAAAGATAAACAATAGGTAAGATCACCATGAAGAAATGCTCAGCTTTTGTTTTCAAATGTTGACTGAAACTTCAATTTCAAGAAAATACTCTCCATAAATCTGAGGCATGGCTGGTTGAACATACTGCATACTTTCAGATGTCAAGTCAAAACCATTTCAGTCACATTTTAGCAGAGCAGAACGTATTCATGTTTTTAAGTATGAATAAATGTTAGCCAATGTTCTATTATTACATGGTTCATAGTCTTACTAACCTAACTGTCAAAAAATAACAAAAATTAAATCCCAACATGAAGTAACAGTAAACAATATTTAACCAAGATAATGCAATGAACATCCAAATTAATTAGTTTAAATTAAAAACCCAGCAACACCATCTTGTTAGTCAGTGCAAACGCTACATACAGGGTTTTCTCAAGAAAGCTGAAAGCACCTGATTCTTTTGCCAAGTCATCAGATTCAATAATGTACAGGCTTAAATCTGCATTTTAAAAAACTGCCATTACATTAGTGCATAATTTATCAAAATTGTAAAAACGATTCTGCATAACTTAGGAGAATTTAATATCTAGTACATCAGCTGAAAGACTTAGGCACTTGGTTATATTTTTAATTAATTACTTCAACAAGTAGCCTGTGTAGAAATATTAACAAAGCAGAAACTATTCTTGAAAAATGGAAAATTTTTTAAAAAATTAAATGCTACAGATAAAAGCACTGCACCACACTCCTACATATAATGCAGTAAATAAAGCTAGTATATAACCCTGTAAAATTCTATGTACGAATGTCTAATTCCACTCATCAAAATTAAAAAAAGAAAACAGAAAAAAAAATCCATGCAAAGTCTCATAAAAGGATAAATAAAGCAGCTGGAATGAGATGGAAACTTCTCTCAGTGAAACATAAAAAAGAAATAAATAAGTTAATTAAGTCTACTTTCACTAGATGTATCACTGTAGGATCCTGCTAGTTTAATAACTGAGTTGTTAATTTTCTATAGAAGCCATTTAAAATAGGAAATGGCTCAGTTACTGCACCGGATTGCTACAAACTCATAAAAAGCTGCTTGAAGCTTAAGTTAAATGTTGTCCAAATTCCAATCACTTCTGGAAAGTGAACATGTTACCCTAGTAAATTTTCTTTTTTTTTTTTCATAATGCTAATGCAAGAGGGCTTGAAGTATCAAAGAGTCCACAGGAAATGGATGCCCCCAGTAATATCTTTTTTTAAAAAAAATATACATTATATAATATATATTATATATATAAAAAGCTAGTGTAAATGCTTCCATGGTGTGGTCACAAATTTGAAAGATGAATCTCCTTTCAGCTGTTAACCATCTTCCCATTTGCAACAGGTTTTAAAAAGTCATTTTTATCTTCAGACATAACGTGAGTTTTCAGAATGAGGTTGCCAACACTGACAGATGTGGTGATGGGGAGGCAACTCGCACTGCTAACAGACACTGGGAGTGGCTGGCTAAAGCAAGAAGTTACTGGCAGAATTGCTTTTTGCTCCTCCCTGAGAGAAAATAAATGACATAGAAAACAAAATTAGCTTTAAGTGAAAGCTTTTAGGAGTAACCATACATGCTAAATGAAAGCTATATCAAACTTTAAGAGCCCCCTAGCAAAGGTATGTCATTATCATCAAAGTATCATAAGTCATGTAAACAGTCCCATTTTCTAAAAATTATAATAAAAAATTAAAATACTGGTTATTTAAGGTCATACAAACTATCAAGTTGAAGACTAAGCCCATATTTTTGGCAGTAATTATGCAAAATGGCAGTATTATAGCTAGGAAAATCTTAACATGATTTTTTATTTAATTTAATTAATTTATTTATTTGAGTTGGAGTCTCACTCGGTCGCAGCCACCGCAGCCTCGACCTGCTGGGCTCCGGCGATCCTTCCTCCTCAGCCTTCCGAGTAGCTGGAATTACAGGCATGCGCTACCATGCCCGGCTGATTTTTTGATTTATTGTAGAGATGAGGTCTTGCTGCCCAGGTGGGTCTCGAACCCGCGGGCTCAGGCAATCCACTCACCTCAGCCTCCCAAAGGCACGGGATTACAGGCTAAGCCACCGAGCCCGGCTTGATTTTTTATTTTTAAGAGTCAGGGTCTTGCTCTGTCGCTCAGGCTGGAGTGCTGTGGCTCACTGCAGGCTGAACTCCTGCGTTCAAGTGATCTTCTCAAGCAGCAGGGACTATAGGTGCACACCAACATACATGGCTAATTTTTTTTTTAAGGAATGAGGTCTTGCTATGTTGCCCAAGCAGTTAACATAATTTTTTAATTGAGTTGGAGTCTCACTCTGACTCAGACTGGAGGGCAGTATAGTAGCATGCTCACAGACACCACAGCCTCTACCTGCTGGGCTCAGGTGATCCTTCTGCCTCAGTCTTTCTTTTTTCTTTTTTTGAGTTGGAGTCTCACTCTGTTGCCTAGACTGGCGTGCAGTGGCCGCTCCCGGCCACCGCAGCCTCGACCTGCTGGGGCTCCAGTGATCCTTCCACCTAGCCTTCCAAGTAGCTGGAATTACAGGCGCACGCTACCACACCTGGCTAATTTTTTTGATTTATTGTAGAGATGAGGTCTCACCAAGTTGCCCGGGCAGGTCTTGAACCCACGGGCTCAGGCAATCCACTCACCTCAGCCTCCCAAGGCGCAGGATTACAGGCTGAGCCACCAAGCCCGGCTTGCCTCAGTCTTTCAAGCAGTTGGAACTACAGGCATGCGCTAACATGCCTGGCTAATTTTTTTTTTTTTTTGAGTAAGAGTCTCATTTTGTCACTCAGGCTAGAGGGCAGTGGCATGCTCATGGACACTGCAGCCTTGACCTGCTGGGCTCAGGCAATCCTTCTGCCTCAGCCTTCCAAGTAGCTGGAACTATAGGCGCATGTCACCACGCCTGGCTAATTTTTGATTATTTTAGAGATGAGGTCTTACCAAGTTGCCCAGGCTAGTCTTGAACCCCAGGACTCAGGCAATACTCTCGTCTCAGCCTCTCAAAGTGCTGGGATTACTGGCTTGAGCCACCGTGCCCAGGCTAATTTTTTTTTTTTTTTTGAGTTGGAGTCTCACTCTGTCGACCTGCTGGGCTCCGGCGATCCTTCCACCTCAGCCTTCCAAGTAGCCGGAATTACAGGCGCGTGCTACCACACCCAGCTAATTTTTTGATTTATTGTAGAGATGAGGTCTCGCCAAGTTGCCCAGGCTGGTCTCGAACCCGCAGGCTCAGGCAATCCACTCACCTCAGCCTCCCAAAGCGCGGGATTACAGGCTGAGCCACCAAGCCCGGTCAATTTATTTATTTATTGTAGAGACGAGGTCTCACCATGTTGCCCAGGTTGGTCTTGAACCCACAGGTTTAGGCAATCCTCTCGCCTCTGCTTCCCAAAGTGCTGGGATTATAGGCCTGAGTCATCACGCCCGGCTTAACATGATTCTTAAAAAGAGAAACCCTTAATCTAAGTTTTAATCCTCCATTTTGTTGTCTAGAAATTAGGCTATCATGTTAAAGAAATATAACCTGATACTGGAGTACACACTAACTTTATTCTAACGAAAAGCAAGTTGCCGACTACTAAAATTGATTACTTTGTTAGTTCAATTTTACCTCTTCTCCCCTAAAAATTCAGACTGACCAAATCATTGCCCTATTATATTAGGCCTTCCCCCCTCCCAGTAAAAGCCAAAAATGAATTTAACACAACATGTATTTTTCTTTATTCATGCCCTAGGCCCAATGATTATGAATTTTCCAACTAACACTCACAGAATCACATGGTCTTCACCTAAACTCTGTTTCTTCGGCTTTAGTGTCTCCTTTTGGTGCTGTTGAACTGGATGCCCATTTTCCATTGCTGTTCCGTTTAGCAACTGATCATTTTGAGAACTGATACCAAGTTGTATGTCAAGGATCTCCTAAGAAAATAAGATGTTAATCCTTCAGTATGAAAATATTTTATATTTTTAAAATTTTCAATGAACAAAGCCTCCAAATTATTTAATTGTGGCACTTACTTCAATTTGTTCACTCTGTCCATCAGGTTCATCAGTATCAAGTGCTGAAAGTTCTAATTCAATATCCCTATCAGGCTTAGTATCTGTTGCATCTTCTGTATAATCACTCTGTAAGTAAGAAATATACTGATTTATACCTGTGGAACCTGGGGCTTCCCTTTTATATTAAAATGGAAACCCCAATGATTCAATTAAATAACTATTGAAGAAATCTGGGATAATTTTATTTCTACTATAAGTTTTAAAAACAACCAACCATCCATCAGAAAAAGGCACACTAAAATGAACTGAGGAATGGTATAAACCAAGGTGCAGCTGCAGAAAACACACTAAGCATGAATCCTGAAAGGTTCCCTTTCTTTACCTCTCCATTTCTCAGTTCAATTTCTTTGCTTAGCAGATTTAAAGTAAGGTGACGGCCTTCGTCCAGGGAATTCCACTTCTGCTGCATAGCCAGAGCATTAGCCTCCCTCTGAAGAAGTAAAGAGTTACTCTTGGCCTAATGAAGAAAAAGAGATTAAAAGTTAGCTTCTGACCATAGCTTTCAATTAAAAAAAAATTCAAACCTGAGTTATACAGAGCCTACCTGCTGAAGTTCAAGACTTAAAAGGTCCCCAGTACTGGAATGCTTTCTATGACCAGATAAATCAGTAACAATGAATCTTTCCCTTTAAAAAGAAATATATTATTGTAATAGATGTGAAATAAATGAAGCAACAAAAGCAGTAATTGACAACACATTTTTACGTAACAAATCAACCCCGAAAGCTTTAGTCATCATTCCAAATGTCAAAGTAAAGGAATGTTTTTCAGAAATGTGTTACACAGTTTAGTCTAACAAGGCACATTCCATGAACTATTGAGGGTAGGATGTATACTCTGAATATAACCACAAGTCTGAGGATGGCAAATCTTAAAGAATTAAGAAAAAATTACCGATCAATATAGTGTGCTGATGATGTGGCCTCATTGCCATATGAACTCCACCTTGAATCAACAGCATTGACATAAGGAACATAATCTATAGAAAAGGAGAAACAAACAACAATCAGAAAAGTAAAAAATCACCAGGCGCAGTGGCTCAAGCCTGTAATCCCAGCACTTTGGGAGGCGGAGGTGAGAGAGCTGCCTGAGCTCAGGGATTTGAGAACAACCTGAACAACATGCCTTGTCTCTATAAATAAAAAAAATTAGCTGGGAGTGGTTCCAGCTACTTGGAAGGCTGAGGTGGAAGGATCACCTGAGCCAAATAGGCTGCGGTGGCTGTGAGAGTGCCACTGCACTCTAGCCTGGGTGACAGAGTGAGACACTGACTCAAAAAAAAAAAAGAAAAGTGAAAAATCAGTATATTGATGTGAATGTATACTTTTCAAAAGAGATCTGTATTTTATCCCATTAGCCATATAATGTTGGTTAAACCATTTAATTCTGAGTTTACTATGGTTCTTGATAAATGGAAGGAAATGTTCTCTATCTCACAGGTTGGAGAGTAAAAAGTACAGCGCCTAGAATTTATCAGGCTAGGGTATTATTTAAATAGATTACCTGATACGCTGATGGGCTTAGTTGCACTTCCTTGGGAAGCAGTGGCCTGGACAGGATCTGTGGTATGGTAACCTGTACGGGATGATCTGGAAATTGCACCCCACTTTGAGATGATGGGTCCATCACTAAAGGGAATTATTGGATCTTCTTCTTTTGTCCTTCTCTGAGTTTCAAATAAATGTACTCTTCTCTTAACATCTCCACTGTCCAGATCCTGCATAAACCAAACAAAATCAATAAAAGGACTGCTGGCAAGTTACTTTAGCTAGTAGGTATATATTTTCAAAAGACATGTAATTAGGTTTTCTGGTAAATTTAATACTAGCTCTAGACCTCAACGATAATCTAACAACTATTATTGAACCACCAAACAATTCTCACATACATTAAACATTAAATGCAATTTATTTCAGACTGATCTAAATATAGCCCTGATGCTACAGATGAGTTATATGACAACAAGAACAATATAAATGAATGAATAGAAAACATTCATTCTGAAACTTGATTCCACATGCATTATCTCTAATTCTCACCCTAACCCCCCCACTCCCTGCCCTCACCCACCCTGGCAAAATCATACCATTAACACAGCATTTGAATTAGCAATTACATCTTTGGGCTCTGAATCGATGGCATTTATACAGGAGCCGATGGTGCCACAAGACCAGGGAGAATAATGGGAAAGATGATCTTCTTCAAATTTTGTACCACTCACATTCTCAGAGAACTGGTTAAAAAAAACAAAACAATTAGTAAGAAACTTAAATTTACAAGCTTATAGCTAACATAAAGTAACTATTCTAGAATTCAGAGTGCGATTCAACAATTGCACTCTTTCAATAACTAATATAAGATGGGTGCAATGGCTCACACTTGTAATTCCAGCACTTTGGGAGGTGGAGGCAAGAGGACTGCCTGAACCCAGGGGCTCAAGACCAGCCTGGGTAACTCAGCAAGACCTCATCTCCACAATAAATCAAAAAACTAGTCAGGTGTGGTGGCGCATGCCTATAGTTACAGTTGGAAGGATCGCCTGAGCCCAGCAGGTCGATGCTGGGGTGGCCATAAGTATGCCACTGCACTTCAGCCTGGGCAAAGAGTGAGACTCCAACTAAACGAACAAACAAACAGAGAAAAAAACCCTAATATCAAAAACTGTTTTAAGCAACAAATAGTATTTTTACAATAGAAAATGGCATGTCCTCTCTTTTCACTTTGTTGTTTAAGTGATCATAAGGACTCTTAACAATTACTATTAAAACCAATGAACAAATACTTGTAGCATTCCACTCACATAATATGTGGTGCTATAAAGCGAGAAAAAAAAAGCGAAAGAAAACAAATATACAGATACAGACACAGGGATACAGTCCACATTCTAAAGAAGTATATAATTTTCTTCAGAAAATAACTTGTAAATATGGGAACATAACTAATAAACCATGCAGTATTAAAGAACTAAAGAAGATCCTGGAGCTAGAAGAGGAAGTGAATACATTTTAAAGAGTCTGTGAATAAAGAATACTATAGAAGTAGAATACTAAAGTTGTAAGAATCATTAAATCTAACTTGCTAATTACTCAGATAAGGAAATTCAAGGATTGTAGAGCTGAATCTCTAGGAAATACTTATTTCCTAGGGATGGTATATACATTTGACCTCCCAAAGTGCTGGGATTATAGGTGTATCACTGTACCCAGCCTCTCTCCACATTTGTATATGTTTGAAATTTTTTATAATAAAAAGATTAGGCTTGGTGCAATGGCTCATGCCTATAATCCAAGTGCTTTGGGAGGCTGAGGCAGGAGGATTGCCTGAGGCCAGAAGTTGAAGACCAGCTGGGCAACATAGTAGGATGCCATTGCTACAAAAAAAAAAAAAAAATTAGCCAGGCATGGTAGTGTGCACTTATAGTTCTAGCTACTTAGGGAACTGAGAATTGCTTGCACCCTGGAATTCTAGGCTATAGTAAGCTATGATTGTGTCACTGCATTCTAGTCTGGGCAACAGACTGAGACCCTTTAAAAATAAAAAAAGATTAAAAATATTTTTTATATCAGAACCACTGGGGATGGGAAATAAACCAGAAGAAACTTAAAAAGTAATAGTTTTCTCTAAATATAATACAAACACCAGATGAAATTAAAATCATCCTGGTACAAAAACTTGTTTTGTATTGCCAAGAATAATAATTAACAGTGACGTAAACAGCATGAATGATACAGTAGGCATTTCTGTACCCCTAGTCAAATAGGAAAGAAATGCCTTAGACAGCCCAGGATTCAAATACCAGCTACTTACAGGCTGAAAGATTTTGGGCAATCTACTTAACTTTCCTAAGTAGGATTTCTAGCCTGTAAAATATGGATAATACCTGCCCCCCGTAAGGTTTTTGTGAGAATTAAACAAAATAGCTTTATGTAAATGCTTAGTACAGTGCCTGGCATGAATAGGTACTCAATAAATGATAGATATAAATCTTCTTATTAATAAAAACCATAAAAATATATTGCTAGGAAGATTTTTAATTCTTAGTAAAAAACTGTGCCTTAATAGTTCTGAGAATCTCACAATATTTAGCTATAATGGGTATATATTGAATGTTTATTGAACTAAACTCAACTACACACCAAATCACTACAAAATGTCCAAAATAGCTAATGCTGATTTGGATGAATAATTTGAAATCAGTTGTTTGAGCTACTCCTGCAACATCAAGTGATTAAAACCTTTCTTACATCCGTGCGAAAATCTACACTGAATAGAGGAGAAGGTGGTGTTGGTGACTGTGTTGCCACAGGAAGAGTTGAAGAGACAAGAGGTGCTTTCTGAGTGTGGTACTGTGCCCACTGATCTGGCTTTCTTCTTATCTGCTCCTCGCAACTGGTCTTCAAATGACCACAAGGTTCCTAATGGGGGATAAAAGAAACAATCTTAATCATCTGGGGAGTGGTGAATAAATTTAACTATGTTCTGTGAAATAATGTAAACAGTTTATGCTATTGTTGGGACAAAAAAAAAAAAGCAGCAGGAAGTCACCCTAGTTTATTCTCCACACACTAACAAAAAGGTTAATATTTATTCAACTGATGTTAAAAGTAAAATCTGAGCACTCACTTTTCTGGTTTAGGAAAATCATTTGTATGTATGTGGAAATACTGACAAAAGGCCCTGTCCTTGTATTTTTGAGATTTTTTCCTATCTAAACATAATATTTATTGAACATTAATATGTATCAGACCCACTTCTTAGAACTTGGATTTCTGATTTAATTCTCACAACAGCCTTATGAGGCAGGTACTACTATTATTTCCATCAAACAGATGAAAAAAACTGAGGCATCTAGAGCTCAAATAACTTCTGTAAGTCACACAATTAATAAGTAGAAGAGCCAGGATATATACCTGGGTGGTTTGACTCCAGGCACTGGACTCTTAACCGCTACATTATACCAGCATTCCTGTTTCCATTATTACTCACCCTTGGTAAAGGCACAGTTGTCCTTGGCTCACTTGGTGGCTGACAAGTCACTGAATAATATCCATCTAATGAGTTATATCTTTCCCGCAAAGACGTCTGATAGACAGACGAATGCATCACATCCATTGGAGGTAAAGAATTGCTTCTAATAATGTCATCTCGTTGGTACATAGGTGGGCGCCAGATGCGCCTGCTGTCGTACACAGGAGCATACATTCCAGAAGGTACTGGAGGAACCGGTCCATACGGTTGCGGAGGAGGAGGTTGGTAAGGAGAAGAATTCATTCGATCTCGAAATGTACTGTAATGATCGGCATATGGCATGGAAGCAGGTGGGAGGGAGGACTCTGGAACATTATTAGACCTCACAAAGCGAGGAACACAGGGAGCCACACCAGCTGGTACCGTTGGAGGTGGTGGGTAGTATCCTTGAAAATTGGAAAGAGGAATATTTAATGTAATCTTAGTAAAATCCAACATTTTATAAGGGCTTAAATGTAAGGCAGCCTATAATGTAACAAAATATAATAAGCTTTGAACTTCACCTTATTTACCCTCCTTTACAAAAAGCTACATATTTCAAGATACTACTATATAAAGATTATTAACTCAATAATTGGTTAAACTGTTCCTTAAAAAAACAGGACGGAACTATTAACAGATGGCTATTAAAAAATGTAAATTTCCTTCTAGGGATATACCTTAACAGGCTTTGGATTAAGTAACCATTTACCATCACTGATTTTTATTAACCTTTTCAGGAGCACAGACTAAAGACATCTTTCAAAATCTATGTAAGTTGTTCACTGTATTTCCAAAAGTACACAAAAGCATACATAAATGAAATGTTTTGCATACCATTTCAGGGAGTCTATAGAATTCCCTGAAGTTCACTCATGGACTGTATATTTGATTGATAGAAATTACAACTTTCAAATTATTAGTATCTAGAATCACAGATACTTAGGGGAGGAAGAAAACTTATGGGTTATACAATAGAAAGGATTAATTTTTTAATGCAGACATTCTAGATAGATACAAATTATTCACTCCATTTATCTTAGGTAAACAAATGCTAGATTAGTTTCCTTTTTTTTAGAATTGTCTAAGATTACTTACCTGTCTGTGGGTATTGTGGGACTTCAAAGGGTATCTGAGTCCTTGGATCTTGAAAATACTGAATGTTTTCAGAATGCTGAGGGTATACTGGTACTCTAGTTAGAAATGGGCTGGATTTTTGAGGCACAGAATTCAGCTCTGTTCCAACATTAGAGGGCCCAGCTGAGGTAGCCGCTACATTACTTACAGTAGGAGTTTTGGGTGGAGAACCAATTTTACTGGAGAGAAAATTTAACAAAGGGCAAAAAATAAATTACTGTCAATGACTATTTAAAGTCTTCTTCAGTAGAAATTTTTCATAAAATTATATTATGAAACCACTAATAGATTATTTCCATATTGACAAATAAGACAATGATTTCATTGCTGCCTTAAGCTGCTAATTCACATGATCACGGTAACATCTCATTTTCTAGCGAGGTAACAGGGAATAAAGACAATTCCCAGGCATTAGCAAGATCAATCAGTCCCTTTTTACCTATTCTTTAAATATTTTTTCCTACTTGAAATTCAATTCTGCTCAGTAAGTACCCAACAGACACAATATAGTCCATCAGTGGAATTATTTGAGACAAAGAAGACAGATATAGTAAGAAAGTTGCTTTTTATGAAGAGTTAGATTAGCTGAAATGCAGAGTCCTTGAGGAAAGGTCACTTTTGTCTGTTTTGTTAACTCCTACATCCCCAGCACCTAGAACAGCTCCTAACATACAGTAGGGATTCGGTAAGAATCTGTTGGGTGAATAAAATACCACTGAAGCCGGGCTCGGTGGCTCAGCCTGTAATCCCGCGCCTCTGGGAGGCTGAGGTGAGTGGATTGCCTGAGTCCGCGGGTTCGAGACCCGCCTGGGCAGCGAGACCTCATCTCTACAATAAATCAAAAAATCAGCCGGGCGTGGTAGCGCATGCCTGTAATTCCGGCTATTTGGAAGGCTGAGGCAGAAGGATCGCTGGAGCCCAGCAGGTCGAGGCTATGGTGGCCGGGAGTGGCCACTGCACTCCAGAATGGGCGACGGAGTGAGACTCCAACTCAAAAAAAAAACAAAAACAAAAAACAGTGAAATGGTAACATGTCAGATTGAGGCAAAACACAAATCTTTTATTATTATTAACACAAAATAATTGTCTTGTCACCAAATAATTAGCTATAGAGGATCTTAGTATAGCTTTCTTATCCTCTTTTAAGGAAATTAAATTTTGAGGGCAGCTGAGGCAAGAGGATTGCCTGAGTCCAGGAATTAGAAACCAGTCTGTGCAACGTAATGAGACCTTGTATCTACAATAAATAAAAAAATTAGCCAGTCATGGTGGTGTGTGCCTTACACCCAGCTACTTGGAAGGCTGAGGCAGAAGAATCACCTGAGCCCATAGGTTGAGACTATGGTAGCTGTGATTGTGCCACTGCACTCCAACCTGGGCAACGGAAGGAGATTCCCCCTCAAAATTTTTTAAAAAGTCAAATTTTAACATAGGTTTAGATATGTGGTGACTCAAGAAAAAGATCTTGTTAAAACTATGCACAAATCCAATACATTACATCTTAACCAGATTATAGAAGGTTTTTCTCAAACTACAACAGTCCTTTTAAAACTAGAGTATAAACAACAAGATATATGGGCTGATTTCAAGTCTAGCACAAATAAGTCTAGCAGATGTTTATCTCTGTGTAACTGTGCATTAAAATGAAGAAAATAGGGCTGGGTGTGATGGCTCAAGCCTGTAATCCCAGCACTTTGGGAGGCCGAGGCGAGAGGATTGCCTGAGTTCAGGGGTTCCAGACCAGCCTGGGCAACTTGGTGAGATCTCATCTCTACAGTAAATCAAAAAATTAGCTGGGCATGATGGCGCGTGCCTGTAGCTCCAGCTACTTGGAAGGCTGAGGTGGAAGGACTGTTTGAGCCCAATACGTCAAGGTTGCTGTGGCTGTGAGTGTGCCACTGCACTCTAGTCTGGGAGTCAGAGTGAGACTCTAACTCAAAAAAAAATGTAGAAATAAGAAACTATGGGCAATAATAGCAGATACGAATGTCATGGTTTAGAGTTTAAAGATAGCTTAGGGCTGTGCTTAGTCTATATAAGTTAAACAGAGGCAATAAGGAAAATGATTAGGATTTCCTTAAAACAACAGTAACTAACATTTATTGACCAAGTTATTGAGTACATTTCAGGTACTCAAGCTTTACATAGTTATTTCCTTACATGTCAAAATGTATTTATATACTATAAACACTGGATTAGGACTTTGAAATGGCAAATTCTTAGCATTATCAACAAAAAGGCATCACAATTCATGACAAGGTAAATACTCATAGCCTCATAAAATCATGCAACCTTATCCCAAAAATCTGGACTTGTGGAAAAAGTTAATCTCCAGTCACATCCTAGTCAGAGAGCTGGATTACTACATGTATGCTAGATGACCTTCAGGATTCTAGGCTTTCCTTCGCAGTAGCCCCTCTCATATCTCCACGCTTTTGTTTCCATGCTGCTTCCTTTATTCACGAGGGCCTTCCTTCCTTCCTTCTTCATATCAATACTTCTGGAACTAGCTCAGGTGTCATCCTTCACTTTCAAGAAGCCTTCCACAATGCCTCCTATAGAATTATCCTCTCCCCTATGTTCCAATAATACTCTCAGAACACAACTACACTACAGAATCTTTTAAAGAATATCATATCTATTGGTATGCCTATTTCCTAAACTACACTGGAAGACTCTTAGAGGCAGGGATTATATCTAGTTCACTTTCATTAGCTACATCAGTTAGCGTGACGGCACATACTAGATAATCTATAATGTTTGAATGATGAAATAAATTATTTATTCAGATTTTTTTTTAAAGTTTTTGACTCTCCAGCCTAGGCAATGTAGCGAGACCTCATCTCTTAAAAAAAAAAAAATCAAAAGATTAACCAGGTATGGTGGAATGCCCCTGAAGTCCCAGCTACTCGGGAGGTTGAGGTAGAAAGGAGGCCAAGGATACAGTAAGCCAGAACTGTCACTGCACTCCAGCCTGGGCAACAGAGTGATACCCTGATTTTATTTTTTTGAGTTAGAGTCTCTCATTCTGTCACCCAGGCTGGAGTGCAGTGGCACACTCAGGGCCACCGCAGCTTCAACCTGCTGGGTTCAGGAGATCCTTCTGCCTCAGCCTTCCAAGTAGCTAGAACCACAGGCGTGTGATACCATGGCTGGCTAATTTTTTTGATTTATTGTAGAGACGAGGTCTTGCTGTTGCCCAGGCTGGTCTCGAGTCGCTGAGCTCAGGCAATCCTCTCGCCTCCGCCTCCCAAAATGCTGGGATTACAGGCGTGAGCCACTGCGCCCGGCTGAGACCCTGATTAAAAAAAAAAGAAAAAGAAAAATAAGGCTGGGTATGGTGGCTCATGCCTATATTCCCAACACTTTGGGAGGCTGAGGCGAATGGACTGCCTGAGCCCAGGAGTTTCAGATCAGCCTGGGCAACATGGCAAGACCTTGTATCTACAATAAATAAAAAAATTTGCCTGGAATGATGGCACACTCCTAATAAGACTTCGACCAAAAAAAAAAAAAAAAATTTTTTTTTAGTCTTTCTGTTTAAAAAAACTGAGACGTAATTCACCCTTTCAAGGTATATAATTCAGTGGTTTTTGGAATATTTACAAGTTTGTTCTATTATCACCACTAATTCTAAAACATTTTCATCAGTACCTGCTAGTATTCACTCCCCATTCTTGCTTCCACCCTCAGTCCTAGAAAACATCAATCTACTTTCTGCCCCAGTAAGAATGGCCATCATTAATAAAACAAACAACAGATGCTGGCGAGGATGCGAAGAAAAAGGAACGCTTCCACACTGCTGGTGAGAATGCAAACTAGTGCACCCTCTTTGGAAGACAGTGTGGTGATTTCTGAAAGAACTAGAATTTGACCTTTCATATGACCCAGCAATCCCCCTATTGGGAATATACCCAGAGGAACTCAAATAATTCTACAAAAGATATCTGCACACACATGTTTGTTGCAGCTCTATTCAGAATAGCAAAAACGTGGAACCAACCATGCTGCCCATCAAAGCTGGACTGGATAAAAAAATCTGATACATATACACAATGGAATATTATGCAGTCATAAAGAAGGACAAATATATGAACTTTGCAGCAACTTGGATGGACTTAGAGTCTATCATACTCAGTGATCTATCACAGAAACAAAGAACAGAGTACCCTATGTTCTCATTCATAAGCAGACCTTGAACAATTATAATACTATAAGAAAGGAATTGGCAGTAGTAGGAAACTGCCAGGAGAAGGAGGGGCACACCTCATCAACAAGGGTACCAGCATAATGAACATTTGTATACCTAACCCTGAATTGTACCCCACATCTTAAAAAAAAGTCAACTTTCTGTCTCTATGAATTTGCCTATTTTGGACTTCATATAAATGGAATCATATAATATCTTTTTATATCTGGCTTCTTTCATTTAGCATAGTGTGTTCACATTTCGCATAATGTTTCCATTTTCTTTCATTAGCATAATGTTTCCATATTGTAGCAGACAACAGTACTTCATTTCTTTTTTATGGTTGAACAATATTCTACCTTGTATATATATGAAATAGCTGCAGAAGTAGCAAATACTATTGCTTATCGACCTGCCATTTCTTATGTGCAATAACTAGCAGTTTACTGTGTCTAGTGTAGTGCTTTCTTTCCTTGCAGGTATGTAATAAATATAGATTATTTATTGGCAATAAAATCTGAATATGCTTTAACTCAGATTTTAAAACTCACACACACACAGCATGAGATTTTAGAGTTGCAAAAAACTTTTCAGATTATCTGAAAATTTTAAAACTTTTTTTTTTTTTTTTTTGCGTCAGAGTCTCATTCGGTCTCCCAGACTGGAGTGCAGTAACACAGCCACCACAGCCTCAACCTGCTAGGCTCAGGCAATTCTGCCTCAGACTTCCAAGTAGCCGGAACTACAGGTGTGCACTACCACACTTGGCTAATTTTTATGATCTGTTGTAGACACGAGGTGTCACCAAGTTGACTAAGGTGGTCTGGAACCCCTGGGCTCAGGCAATCCTCTCACCTCGGTCTCCCAAAGTGCTGGGATTATAGGCATGAGCCACCACGCTGGGCTTAAAACCTTTTTCTTAAGATACCAAAACCCTCTGCCAAATAAAATCTTATATTGACACCAAATAACAACAATGGTAATAATAATAATAAAGCAAATCTTTTTAAGTGCTTACTATCTGGCAAGCATCGTTCAAAGCACACTGACATTTTAATTCATTTAATTCTCACAACCAACAAATAAAGTAGATTCTATTATAATCCTAATTTTATGAGTAAAGAAGACAGATTAAGTAGCTGGCCTAAGATTAAACACCTAAAAATCATGAGTCAGAACTTCAGCCCTGAGACTCTGGCTCCAATGATTCCCCTTTAACTATTATACATCATCATTACAGAGTATAAATAAAATAGAAGAGCTCTGACCTAAACAGGGCTAGAGGCTCAGTATCTTACCTGCTTAGGTGTTTACTTAGTTCTTTTATGATAGCCCTATGGATCAATACGAAAAAGTTCAAGGAAACAGGTTGAAAAGATTCAATTCTGACCTAACCTCTTCAGTGTATAGTAAAGGAAAACAAAACCCAGAGCTGAAGCGAGTTTCTAAGTTCACAGAGATATTCAGGTGCAGAGTCAGACTAGAACTCAAATTTTGGGGTAAATTTAGTACTTTTTCTACTACATGAAATATTCAGCATAAAACTTCTGATTACTGTTTTATCAGGATAAATGAAAAACACTCCAGTATTTCTAAAAAGGACAAATAATTCATATTTATCATTTTTACCTAATACCTACTTTTCAGTTATAGAATCTGCAGGCGGCCCAGCAGCATTCTGGCCAT
Organism: Cephalopachus bancanus; assembly: GCA_027257055.1. NCBI lineage: Eukaryota > Metazoa > Chordata > Mammalia > Primates > Tarsiidae > Cephalopachus > Cephalopachus bancanus. The sequence goes on from JAPVLO010000003.1 coordinate 28,347,154, forward strand.
TAGTGCCAACCTTTCCCACTTTCTTCACAGTCTCCAGAGCTCTTAAGGTATTGTCAGTACTACGTGAGATTAGCTGGGATACACTGTTTTCTGCATTTGGAATTCCGTTTGTACTTGGAACAATTTTCCCCGTTGTTTCAGTACTTCCTATGACAGAAATGACATTTCCGGCTGTGGTTGTGACAGTGTTGTTTACACCAACTTTATTTAGAAGAGGAAACGTTCTTACAGTGGCACTGATCTTTTTGTTCCTTAATCGATACCTGTTTCAAAAGCAATCAATATATTGGTGAATATATATTTCACTAAATCTTACTCTGAAGAAAGAAAATAGGAAAAGATTTTTAATAGGAGTAAACAACTTTGAAAAAAGTTTCTTCAGCTAGTCAAATACAGTTCACATCAAATCTAACACATGAAACTATATATACGATTCACATATGCATTTAACATACATGCATACACAGGCATATAATTAACAGCAAGCAAAGTACACAAGTATTCTTTTTTTCCTCATGCCCTCTTGTATAAGAATGAATTCAACTGGCCAGGCTCGGTGGCTCAGCCTGTAATCCTGGCACTTTAGGAGGCCAAGGCAAGTGGATTGCCTGAGCCTGTGGGTTCGAGACCAGCCTGGGCAACTTGGTGAGATCTTGTCTCTACAATAAATCAAATATTAGGCAGGCGTGGTAGTGTGCACCTGTAATTCTGGCTACTCGGAAGGCAGAGGCAGAAGGATTGCCGGAGCCCAGCAGGTCAACACTGGGGTGGCCGTGAGTGTGCCACTACACTCCAGCCTGGGTGGAAAAGAGATTGTTTGAAGATTTGTATAACTGTAATATAAAGTGCACTATGTAAAAATGACAGGAACTGGCACTAAGTTGGGAACACAGAGTAAAGAGAAAAGGTACATAAGAGTTGAAGACATTCTTTGTGATTACCAGACTGCTAAAGTATTACATACTTTAAAAAACATATTAAAAAACTCATTCTTAAACAAATATTACACCAAAATACAGAAATTTTGTATTATATTTTCAAGATTAATTTATTCCCAAAGTAAAAGATATTTGGATTAAAGATTTTTCTAACACTAAGTTTTGAGTTTTATTTATGGTAGTCGTTGGATATGATATATAAAGCAATTTGACCTTGGACTTCATTTAAGAAAATTTGTTTCTACCCATACATCAAAATTTCACTATGGTGTAGATCAACTTTTAAAGTGGTGGCTGGCCAGGTACAGTGGCTCAGCCTGTAATCCCAGCACTTTGGGAGGCTGAGGCGAGAGGATTACCTGAGTCCAGGGGTTTGAACCAGCCTGAGCAACTTGGTGAGACCTCTCTACAATAAATCACAAAAACTAGCTGGGCGTGGTGGTGTGCGTCTGTAGTTCCAGCTACTTGGAAGGTTGAGGCGAAAGGATTGACTAAGCCCAGCAGGCTGAGGCTGTGGTAGCCAAAAGCAAGCTCACTGCACTCCGGCCTGAGCAACAAGAGTGAGACTCCAATTCAAAAAATAAATAAATAAAATAAATACAATAAAATAAAGTGGTGGCTGGGGCCAGGAGTGGTGGCTCATTCTGTAATCCCAGAGCTTTGGGAGGCCAAGGCGAAAGGAATGCCTGAGCCCGGGGCTTGAGATCAGGCTTTGTAACTTGGTGAGACCTCGTCTCTACCATAAATCACAAAATCTAGCCTGACATGATAGCACACACCTGTAATTCCAGCTACTTGGAAAGCTGAGATAGAAGGATTGCCTAAGCCCAGCAGGTTGAGGATGTGGTAGCCGTGAGCGTGCCACAACATTCCAGCCTGGGTGACAGACTCCAACTCAAAATAATAATAATAATAATAATAAAGTGGTGACTGGGTACAGTGACTCACACCTATAATCCTAGCACTTTGAGAGGGCAAGGCAGGAGAAATGCTTGAGCCTAGGAGTTTGAGACGAGCCTAGACAACATTAGTGAGACCTTGTCTCTACAAAAAATTACAAAATTAGCCAGACATGGTGGCACATGCCTGCAGTCTCAGCTACTTGGAGGATAGGTGGAAGAACTGCTTGAGCTCCAAAGGTCAAGGCTGCAGTGAGCTGTGACTGTGTCACTGTATTCCTGCCTGGATGACAAAGTGAGAGAGACCCTAACTCAAAAAATAAAAAATTAAGGAGAAAAATTAAATTACATGAACAGAAAGAAGACTATAAACATTTGGGGTCTTAATTATATATGCCTAAATTAATCTGATTAAAGAGTCAATTACTTACTATTATACATGAACATGTGGCAATTAAATATCAATAGTGTTAGTGATAAGAAATGATTTCACAGTAGTTTCTCTTTTAGTCCTTCAGTATCTATAAACAGCTTCATTATTCAATCTTTCTCTTCTTTCTCAAACACAGACAGAGGAAGGTGAAGTTCAATAAAAGACAAATGCTCCCAGATCAGACTGGCTGAAGTGGAGTAATAGAACATAAAGTTTGAAAACAACAACAAAAAACCCAGGTGATGGCCAGTTTATATGTCATCTAATAGATACTGGGAGCACCAATGATTACTTCTTTAAGAAGGAAGGTCAGCCGGGCTTGGTGGCAGCGCCTTTGGGAGGCTGAGGTGAGTGGATTGCCTGAGCCTGCGGGTTCGAGACCTGCCTGGGCAACTTGGCGAGACCTCATCTCTACAATAAATAAAAAATTAGCCGGGCATGGTAGTGCGCGCCTGTAGTTCCAGCTACTTGGAAGACTGAGGCGGAAGGATTGCCGGAGCCCAGCAGGTCGAGGCTGTGGTGGCCGGGAGCGGCCACTGCACTCCAGGCTGGACGACAGAGTGAGACTCCAACTCAAAAAAAAAAAAAAAAAAACAGAAGGAAGGTCATGAGCAGATTTATATTTTAGGAGGGCAATTTGGTGGCATGGAGGGGCCCAAAGATTCCTCTGTTTTCCTCAACATGCTCTCTGAAACCTACTCTTCATTCTTTTCCTCAAAGTTCTTAAACAAAATGCCTATCTGTTCCTTGTTTTCCATCCTAGAAGAACACGTCTCAAATATCCATAATGTTGCTCTAGCAAGTAAAAAATAAAGTTTTGACTGTGAGCCTCTAAAAACAGAGGAGTCAGGAGAAGTAAATCTTTAAACAAATGAGGTAAAATAAGTGTCAAGCATGAATATATATACTGGACTCCTAGTATCTGGGCAGCTAAATGCTTGAAATGAGAACCTGGACCTCACTCTTAAAAGAGTCAATTACTTCCTATTCTTTCGATTTTTATTTTTAGAGGTTGTGGGTTCGCTATGTTGTCCAGGCTGGTCTCTAACCCCTGGACTCAAACATCCTCCTTCCTTAGTCTCCCAAGTGGCTGGGACTACAGGTGTGAACCACCACGCCCAACTCTCCCTATTTTAAAAAATCATCCATAAGCTCCCCCAAGTGCTTACTTTCTTACTCATCTTAGAATTCAGAATTCACCGTCTATCATTAATTCATATCTCATAAATACTTTAACTCCCTTGCCTACTATCTCTGTAGAACTCATCTAGTAAAACTTCGACTCAATTTTTCACTTATTCTATGTCTGCTCCCAAGCAACTCCATTTTTTCTGGAGAAAAATCTTGCAACCATGCTGTCTAGTCTCCCTTCAAAATGACAAACTATTTAAAATGACCAGGCAAGCTGGGCACAGTGGCTCACACCTATAATCCCAGTACTTTGGGGAGACTGAGGTGAGAGGTTTGCCTGAGCCCAGGATTCAAGACCAGCCTGGGCAAGTTGGCAAAACCTTTTGTGTACAATAAATCAAAAAATTAGCCAGGCGTGATGGTAAGTATCTGCAGTTTCAGCTACTTGGAAGGCTGAGGTGGACAGATCCTCTGAATGCATAAGGTTGAGGCTACGGTGGCTGTAATGTGCCACTGCAAAAGCCTAGACAACAGAGATTCTGACTCAAAAATAATAAAATAAAATAAAATACAAGAAAATGACCAAGCAATTAATTATTACACTTCTTCATTAAGTTCATTTTCCCATCTCTAACAGTCTTTATCCCTCCACTCTCTGGAGCTCCTCCCACAACTGATACTATTGCCTCCCACTTAATAGAGAAAATAGTGAAACCAGAGAAAGTTTACTTATCTTTCTACCACCAATTCCACTACTCTTCCAGCATCTCAAATCACCCATTTTCCTAAGGTAAGGGACAAGGAGTTCCTGTTCCTAACTAAGGCCAGTCTCTTCATCTGTATCCCAGGTCTTAAGCCCATAGGCCTTCCTTTAAGACTTCACTCATGTAATTATCTTTTTTCTACTTTCTTTTTTTTTTTACTACATATTTTTTATTTTAAAATTGTGGGGTACGTCTTTTTTCTTTTTATTCATCGCCACTTCATTTGGGTGTCTGCTTAAATGTCATATACTCTGAGAGTCTTTCCTGGACTATCCTATTTAACAGTAACAGGTCTCCTTTCTCCCAGTCATTCTCTTTCTCCCTACTTAGTTTTATGTTTTTTTCATAGCACTAGAAATTATGCTTTCTATTAATTTGTTTTATGTCGGCTACAACGTAAGTTCCACAAAGACAATTATTTTGCCTTTCTTATGTGCCTTTCTATCTTTAGCACGTTAATACAGCATCTCGTGCATGGGTGCCCAATTAAAATTTGCTGCATAAATATGGTGCAAACTTCAAATTTCATATGACCAAGAGAACGACTGATTTTCTGCCCCAAAGCATTTCTCATCTCAGAAAAAGACACCACTCAGTTATGCAGGCTCCAAATGTTGGAGTCATATTTGATTCTGCTCCTCTTTGTAGTGTCAGCTCTACTACTAAAGTATATCTGAAATATGACTAATCGTCACCATTTCCATTGCTATAGTCCTAGGAATCACAGTTTAACAGGTTTCCATGTAAGCAGATACCACAGCGACATGTATAAGGCAAAATTAAAATCTCATAATTCCATTTGAATAAAACCCCAGAATGGTTTCTTGTTACAACCAGAAAAAGTCTACATTCCTTGCCGTGACCCACCAAACCACTGAAATTACTTATTTATATGCTTGCTGTTCCTCTTTTTCCATCAGAAACATCTCAAATAGCACCTAGTATATAATAATCTTTCTTTTCTTTCATTTTTTGAGTTAGAGTCTCACTCTGTTGCCCAGGCTGGAGTGCAATGGCACACTCACAGCCAATGCAGCCTTGACCTGCTGGGTTCAGATGATCCTTCCACCTCAATCTTCCAAGTAGCTGGAACTACAGGCATGTGCCATCATGCCTGGCTAATTTTTTGATTTACTGCAGAGAGGAGATCTTGCCAAGTTGCCCAGGTTGGTTCGAACCCATGGGCTCCAGCGATCCTCTCACCTTGGCCTCCCAAAGTGCTGGATTATAGGCGTGAGCCACCCCGCCCAGCCTATAATAATATTTTATAATTATTTGCTGAAGCTGGGCTCAGTCTGTAATCCCAGCATTTTGGGAGGCTGAAGTGAGTAGATTGCCTGAGCCCATGGGTTCGAGACCAGCCCAGGCAACTTGGTGAGACCTTGTCTCTATAATAAATAACAAATTAGCCAGGCATGGTAGCGCACGCCTGTAGTTCCAGCTACTTGGAAGGCTGAGGTGGAAGGATTGCTGGAGCCCAGCAGGTCAACACTGGGGCGGCCATAAGTGTGCCACTGCACTGTAGCCTGGGTGACAGAGTGAGACTCCTCCAACTCAAAAATAATAATTATTTGTTAAGCTGATTGATCCTAGGCTTTTTACATTCCTCAGAATATAGCAATTCTTAGGAACATGATCCCAATCATCTTAGTTCTAAAATAAATCCACAAAAAATATTTATATAATATTTATTATTCATATCTGTCATATAAAGAAAGATTACTGGTCACCTACATTTTATCTGGTTAGAGAGGTGTATAGTAGAGATAGTAAACATGGGTAAAATTAATTTATTTAACTGAACAAATATTTGATGAGTTTCTGGTATGTTATGTGAACTATGACAAAGAGCCTATTCTCAAAAAGCTCAGAGTGAGATAGCAACATGTATTTTTTAAACCAAGAAAACAATGATATCTACTTTTCTAATCCCTTGTAGTAACCCTGTTTGTTTAAACAGCTACAGACAATGTGAAGCTGGCTGGAAATAAGAAACAAGACAGTAGATTATTTGCTCTTTCAATATAAATATATTGATTTTTTATACCAGATATTGTGTAACTGTAGGAAATATAAAGACAAATAACCGCCCAGCTCGGTGGCTCAGCCTGTAATCCTGTGCTTTGGGAGGCTGAGGTGAGTGGATTGCCTGGTTCCACGGGTTCGAGACCTGCCTGGGCAATTTGGCGAGACCTCATTTCTACAATAAATCAAAAAAATTAGCTGGGCGTGGTAGCGCGCGCCTGTAGTTCCAGCTACTTAGAAGGCTGAGGCGGAAGGATTGCCGGAGCCCAGCAGGTCGAGGCTGCAGTGGCTGGGAGCGGCCACTGCCCTCCAGTCTGGGCAAGAGAGTGAGACTCCAACTCAAAAAAAAAAAAAAAAGACAAATAACTGATGGAATAAATGAAGCCCAGTGAAAATATACACGAGTGCCATGGCAGCACAATGAAGGAAGCAACTAATATTGCCTTGGGAAGTCAGGAAGGTCAGCAAAGGAAAGGTGATATTGAGTATGATTAGAAATAGCTTTCCAGATAGAGAGAGAGAGAAAAGCATATAATATGGAGTGAGCAACATGTGCAAGGGAAAATAGTGAAAAAAATTAATACAGTAGTCAACAGTGATGAATTGAAGGTACCTGAAAAAAAAAAAGGTATACAAAAGATGGAGTAGGACTAGAAGGTAAGATAAGGATGAAATGCTGTGATGTGCTAAGGAACTAATTAACGTTTAAATAAGCTAGACATGCTTAGACACGTATTTTAGAAAAAAAAAATTAGTGAAAATGGAAAAGACAGTTTGAGACATAGGGAGGTGCTGGGTTTAAAAAAAAACCACTGAAGCAGTAAAACAAACTGGGTTAAGATATGAAACATTAAAATGATACATGGCACAAAACATGACCAACTAATGTGGCTATTATTATTATTATGTTTTACAATTATTGTAAGTATGGTAAGAGACCATAAAGTTCTGAACTAGGTACTGCAGATGAAGAGTATGAAGTCAGCTTGAAAATAAGAGCAGGAAATGAATTTTCAGCAGGGACGCCAGCTGAAAAGGCAATGAAGCCAGCTTGTCTGATTTTTTTCCCCCTTAGGACTCCTCTAGCCTTTCTAGGCTCTTCAACTGGGGAAAGAAGCTGAGAAGAGACTCATGTTTCTGCTCTTTACACTGAACATAGATATCTTCTCCCTATCACAATGCTGTTGCTGCTGTTGACCTCATTACATGCAAGGCTCAGTGCTAGCCACCAAGGAAAGCAGACAACAATAAATAAGAATATAGTCCATGGAGCTTACACTTAAGTAAGGTAGACAAATACTGAATAAGTAAATCAGGTGTTGGCTAACTATGGCCCACCGTTTTTTGTTTTGTTATTTTTTTTGAGTTGTAGTCTCATTCTGTTGCCCAGGCTGGAGTGCAGTGGCAAGCTTACAGCCACCGCAACCTCAACCTGCAGGGCTCAGGAGATTCTTCTATCTCAGCCTTCCAAGTAGCTGGGACGGCAGGTGCACACTACCATACCTTGCTAATTTTTTTATTTATTGTAGAGACGAGGTCTCACTGAATTGCCCAGGCTGGTCTTGAGCCCCTGGGCTCAAGCAATCCTCTCACTGCTATTTCCCAAAGTGCTAGGATTACAGGTGTGAGCCACTGCGCCCAGCCCATAGTTTTTATGAATTGTTTTTGTAAATAAAGTTTATAACCAAGGTCATTTTAGGCATTGTCTATGGCTTTCTTGCTACAATGGCAGAGTTGAGTAATAACAGAGATTGTGTGTCCTACAAAGCCAAAAATATTTACTATCCATACATTAGTTTGTCAAGCCTCTAAAACTGACCACTAATTAACCTTAATTGTGATAAGTATGACAAAGAGGAAGCTAATTACTATGAAGTAACGGGGAAATCCCCCTTAAAAAGTGAAAGATGAGTGCCACTGCTACCCCCATCCCCTGCAAAAAAGCGAAAGAAAAGATCCATCCCATAGGAAGACTAAAAGAAACAGTGTTACATAAAAGAGCTATGGTGGGAAGGAGCATAATACATTTCAGGAACCAAAAAGGTGAGTGTGGCTTTAGTACAGAGCATTGTGAGATAAAATAAAAAAGGCAGGCACAGGTTAGATGATGCAGAGTCTCACAGGCCACAACATAGATTTTATTTCTTTATTCAAAGGGCAATAAACAACTATTGAAGGCTTAGTATAGAGGAGTGACATGAGTAGATCTGTGCTTTTCTGTTTTGAGTCAGGGTCTCACCTTGTCGCCCAGGCTATAGCGCAGTGGCATGATCACAGATCACCACAGTCTCAAACCCCTGGGCGTAAGTGATCCTACTGCCTCAGCCTCCTGAGTAGCTGGGACTACAAGCATATACTACGATGCCTAGCTAAATTTTTTATTTTTGTAGAGGTAAGATTTCACTATGCTGCCTAGGCTGTCTCGAATTCCTGAGGTCAAACAACCTCCCACCTTGGCCTCCTAGCGTCAACTCCAAAAAGAAAAAAAGAAAAAGTTCCTATAACATGGCATATAAAACTGGCTGGATGGCTAAACAGTACACGGGGAGAGCAGAAAGAAAAAGAAGGTAAGGGAAGAGAAAATTAGCTCAGTTTAAGTTTCAAGTGTCTAAAAATAAAATGGAGATGTCCACTAAGAGGTGGTATACAGGACAGTTATTCAGTAAAAAGGCTGGGATGAATTTTTTTGTGATGTCTCAATAGTGAAAGTTTTGCTTAAATAATAATAAAAATTGGAAAACAGTATTATAGATTATATCCATTTACTTTTATGTCTGGGTTAAACAGATATAGAAAAATGGACATTACCTATAGGAAAAGAGAAAGAAAAAAGAAGACACAAAAAATGCAAAAAGATTAAAAGACATAATATATATAATTGTAGATATATCTATATCTGCTTTACTGTTTTCCTGAGACATCGATGCTATGTTTAACTGAACCTGAGCAAACAAGACTGCATGCAGAAGCATTTTCATTGTGTACAGGTGCTCAACAAAAACATGGATTCCAGCTAAAAAATAGTCTCAAAAAATGACGCCTGAATAAGGTTCTAAATCACTCATCATGTTAATCAGGCACCCCAATTAATCTCCTTATTTATTTATTTTGAGTCAACAGTCTCACTCTGTCGCCTAGGCTGGAGTGCAGTGGTACAATCCTGGCTCACTGAAACCTCAACTCCCAGGTTCAGGCAATCCTTCTGTCTCAGCCTTCTAAGTAGCTGGAACTACAAGTGCGTAGAGACATCTTGCTATGTTGCCTAGGTTGGTCTCGAACTCTTGCGCTCAAGCAATCCTCTTGTCTTGGCCTCCCAGAATGCTGGGATTATAGGCACGAGTCAATGTGCCTGACCTCCTTATTTTTTTTAATTTTTAATTTTTGAGTTGGAATCTCACTCTGACATCCAGGCTGGAGTACAGTGGCAGGCTCATGGCCACTCTATCATAGACCTACTGGGCTCAGGTGATCCTTTCGCCTCAGCTTTCCAAGTAGCTGGAACTACAGGCACGTGCTACCACGCCTGGCTAATTTTTTATTTATTGTAGAGACGTGGTCTCACCAAGTTGCCTGGGCTGGTCTCAAACCCGTGGGCTTAGGCAATCCACTCACCTCGGCCTCCCAAAGTGCTGGGATTATAGGCTGAGTCCTTATGTTTCGAAAACATAAGATTATTTTGTAATCTGACGAATTCTACAATGTAAACTCAATTTGCATCTTAGAAACTCATCACAAACTTTAGAGCCACACAGGACACTCCATAATGGCTAAAAATTAAACTCACATGAAAGAGAATTCTCAACACTTACTTTTCAAGCTCTTCCTGAGAATGAGCAAAAGTACAATTTGTTCCTCGTGGACACCCCCCTTGCTGTCGCAGATCTCGGCACATGCTAGTCTTGTATTTACTGTTTGGCTGAGGCTACAAAAAAGAAAAACTTTCAATGTGTGGAAAAGTGAAGAGTCTAGTTGTTATTAATTTTTGGTACTTCAAAACTTTATGATTACGCCTTTAATTATTTTTCTTTTTTTTTTTTGAGTTGGAGTCTCACTCTGTCACCCAGACTGGAGTGCAGTGGCCACTCCCGGCCACCGCAGCCTCGGCCTGCTGGGCTCCGGCGAACCTTCCACCTCAGCCTTCCACGTAGCCGGAATTACAGGCATGTGCTACCACGCCCGGCTGATTTTTTTTTGATTTATTGTAGAGATAAGGTCTTGCTGCCCAGGCGGGTCTCGAACTCGTGGGCTCAGGCAATCCACTCACCTCAGCCTCCCAAAGGCGTGGGATTACAGGCTGAGCCACCAAGCCCGGCTCTATTTTTCTTATTAAACAAATAATACTTGTGCTGAAACAACTACCATTGTATTGTTTCATGTTGTGAGTTGTGACATAACCCTTAATTGGCGTTTTAGATAATTCTTCTGAAGATCATATGAAACTAGTTCAACTGTTACATCAACTTATTTGTCAGTCAACAGAGTGCCCACAAACAGAAAATATTTTTTGGTTTATCTTGAGTTGGGGTCTCACTCTGTTGCCCAGGTTAGAGTGCAGAAGCATGATAACAGCTCACCGCAGATGTCCAACTTCCAAGCTCAGGTGATCCTTCCACCTTGGTCTCCAGAGTAGGAGGGACTATAGGTGCATGCACCATGCCTGGCTTATTTTTTTTATTTTTGTAGAGGTGAGGTCTCCCTATGTTGCCCAGACTGGTCTCAAACTCCTGGGCTCAAGCAATCCTCCTACCTCAGTCTCTTAAAGTGCTGGGATGAGAGGCGTGAGACACTGCACATGGGCAGAAAATATTTTTTATCAATTTATTGCTGTCTTAAAATTCTGATACCAATGAAACAATTTTTTTTCTTTTGAGTTGGTGTCTCACTCTGTCGCCCAGACTGGAGTGCAGTGGCCGCTCCCGGCCACCGCAGCCTCGACCTGCTGGGCTCCGGCGAACCTTCCGCCTCAGCCTTCCGAGTAGCCGGAACTACAGGCGTGCGCTACCACGCCCAGCTGGTTTTTTTGATTTATAGTAGAGATGAGGTCCCGAACCCGCCGGCTCAGGCAATCCACTCACCTCAGCCTCCCAAAGTGCTGGGATAACAGGCTGAGCCACCGAGCCCAGCTTAAATAATTTTTAAAGTATATTTTTAAAAGCCATAAGCTCTATCCATTTAAACTTGCCTAGGAAAGGTAGTATACAGTTCCCCCAAAATGGAAAAACTACCAATTCATCTGTCAACTTAAGGGTACAATTCTCTTCTTAGGCTTAAGCTGTTTAAGTTCACACAAACCGTGAGGCAAGATAGTAAAAAAACTCGCCTACCGCTATAATTTGCATCAAAATCTATGTCATTCTTATTTTTATGACTAATAAGATGAAAATATTTACCTTTCAACTACTGTTTGAAATTATAGTGTCTTTTAATAGGGCAGAAGAGTGGAAAGATCACAGACATGAGAATAGGTTTGCTCCCAGCTTTGTCACGTACTGACACCAACGCTTTAGATGTTATTTAACCTCTTAGTTTTGCTTTTTCTAATTTTTGTTTGCTATGCTTTTTGTATCTCTATTTAACATCTTTCAATTTCAACTTGGAAACAGCAATTACATTGTAGGTGCTGTGAGGATTAGAAATAATATATGTAGCTAGGCACGGGGCTCATGCCTATAATTCCAGCACTTTGGGAGGCCGAGGTGAGAGAATTGCCTGAGCTCACAGGTTCGAGACCAGCCTGGGTAACTTGGCGAGACCGCCTCTCTACAATAAATCAAAAAATTAGCTGGGCATGGTGGTGCTTGCCTGTAGTTTCAGCTACTTGGAAGGCTGAGGCAGAAGGATCACCTGAGCCCAGCAAGTTGAGACTGCAGTAGCTGGGAGCGTGCCACTGCACTCCAGCCTGGGCAACAGAGTGAGACTCCTACTCAAAAAAAAAAAAAAAAAAAGAAAGAATATACATAAAATATTGAATAGGGGGATTGGCCCACAGTAACTTAATAAATGGAAGTTATTAGAATAAAAAATTATATCTAAGCTTCTAAAGTACATTGAACATACCTTGAAAATTCAAATTTCATACATTTATAAACAGAAATTCATTTGGTTAAGAGTATGGGGAAAAAAGTGACAATTTCTCACATTACAAAAGAATTAGACTGCTTGAGCATGGTGGCTCATGCCTGTAATCCCAGCACTTTGGGGAGACTTAAGGTGGGAAGATCATTTGAGGTCAGGAGTTAGAGACCAGCCTGGGCAACACAGCAAGACTCTGTCTCTGTCTCTATAATTAAGGCCAGGCACAGTGACTCAAATCTGTAATCCCAGCACTATGCGAAGCCAAGGCAGGAGGAATGCTTGAGTCCAGGAGTTTGCAATCAGCCTAGGCAACAGTGAGCCTGAGTCTCTACAAATAAATTAAAAAATTAGCTGGGCATAGTAGTGTGTGCCTCTAGTCCCAGCTACACAGGAGGCTGAGATGGAAGGATTGCCCGAGTCCAGGAAGTAGAGGCAGCAGTGAGCTGTGATCATGCCACTGCACTCCAGCCTGGGCAACAGAGACATTGACTAAAAAAAAAAGCAAATAAAAAATAAATATACTTTTAAAAAAGAAAAGAATCAGAGGAAACTTTTTGGAAGGAATCAATGATCTATACTTGGTCAAAATATTTTGTAAAGAAGTGAACTCACATCCAAGATACTCTCTAAACCCTACCTATAAAGTGTTTATCAGGTACACTAAAAACTGGGTTTCCCCCCAAAAAACAGAGACAATAAAAACTTATAAGAGACCAGAGTCACATAGGGAGTCAGTTAACCAAACAGCTTGCTAAGATATTCACGATGAAACTATCAGAGATTAACAGCAATGGGAAGTGTAATAAATGTACTTACCTGAGGTGCCTCATGACCTTTTCTACTATAATTTTGTATGAAGTCCACAAGGCCATGAACTACAGTCTTAACAGCTACCATTGCATTTTCTAACTGCTCCCAAGTTGGTGAAACAGCATCTGAAATGAACCACCAATGGAATAGGATGGGGAGAAGGGGAGAATGTTAGCAGTAATTCTCGTTTTATTTACCTCAAAGGTAGAAAAAGTATAAGTAACTGAGCATATTTTCACACACCTGGATTAGGATCTATGTTTGCAAGAAGCTCTAAATGAGGTCTCAGTCTATTTAAGTTAGCTGGGTCACCTGTTCGTTGCAAAACAATTGTCAATTCTTGGACACTCTTTGCAAATGATTCTGGAGACTGTAGCTAATAAACAGAAAAGATAATCGTTTTTACTTTGGTTCTATGACACATCTACACTCAAATATTTCCAATTAGTCAACATACTTAATATGCTTTCAAGTGTCTTCAGATTCCATAGAAGGAGTATCAATGATGAATTAAATTTTCACCTCAGAATCTGCCCTATGAAATTCATCATTAGACACTTAGAAAACATATAAGCTGTATTAGTTCTCTGGCATCAGAATGTGGATAAGCTTGAGACTTTGCAAGTTTAGCTGCTATTATGCTAATATCATGTATTTGCTTCCCTGTTGTATGCCTTATTTTATTTTGCAAGTTGAAAAACAATAAAAAGAAAACAAAGGTACTTTATAAGAGTCTGATATTTAAAAACATAGGAATCTCCAACTATTTGTCTCTAGACTCTTTAGAATATTCTAATATCCTTCAACATAACAGCAATGGTATAAAACCAGGATCTCTAATTTCACAAACCTTATCAATGATAGACTGCATGTGTGATTTATGAGCCAAGTCACCATATAAAAGTGAGGACCACTGCTCAGGTGAAATACGAAGTCCTGCTTCCATAGCAATATGAACAATTTGGGCATCATGTTCTCTGCGTAATGCTTCATAACTGCGAAATTCTTCCTTTAGCTGCATTAGGGAAGAGTCTTCATCCCTTTTGGTAACCTAAAAAATAGAAAAAAGAAAAAAAGTAGAATCGGTCTGTTCCCCTTCCCTTTAACCAATTCATTTATTCTTTTTCTGAGGTGGGGCATATACTACACTTAAGACACCACACAATAAGGTACAAAAATAATATGTCCTCGCCACAAATCCTTTTAGAACAAAACAATTTACATAACTAAAGACATAATCCTTTTCTTCAATGAGGTCAGCAGCTAGTTGTAAGCAGAAAATTATAGTAAAAGGGCCATTATAAAGTTCTACGGCAACATACAGGAAACACAATCAAATATGACTGGCAAGGAGAGGAAAGGGATTTCATTTAGGCTTCTCACAGCTGAAAGTTACATGAACTGAAACTTGAGAATAGATAGGAGTTTCCCTGGCAAAGATGGATGAGGAATAGAATTCTAAAAAGAGGAGCAGTGGCAAATAGAAACATGAAAAAGTATAACACACTGGGTTAAGGGCTAAGATACAGGCCAGAAAATAATAGTAGAGGCTCTTTTATACTATAACAAGAAATTGGATGTTATCCTGAAGGGAATGTGAAGCCACTAAGGACTTTTTTTTTTTTTTTTGAGTTGGAGTCTCACTCTGTCACCCAGACTGGAGTGCAGTGGCCGCTCCTGGTCACTGCAGCCTCGACCTGCTGGGCTCCGGCAATCCCTCCGCCTCAGCCTTCCAAGTAGCTGGAACTACAGGCGTGCGCTACCACACCCGGCTGATTTTTGATTTATTGTAGAGATGAGGTCTCGCCAAGTTGCCCAGGCGGGTCTCGAACCCGCGGGCTCAGGCAATCCACTCACCTCAGCCTCCTAAAGCGTGGGATTACAGGCTGAACCACAGAGCCCGGCCACTAAGGACTTTTAAGCAAAGGCGTAACATGATCAGATTTATGTTTTAAAAAACATAACTTTGTTAGCAGCAGGGGATAGATAGATAGACAAGCAAGAAATCCAGTCAATGGGTAGGCATGTATTAGCACTACTATATGAATATTAAGACATTTTCTCAGGAGGCTGTGGCAGAAGGATCACTTGAATGCAGAAGTTCAAGACTGTAGTGATCTATGATCATGCACTGCACTCCAGCCTGAGTAACACAGCCAAGACCCTGTTTCTTAAAAAGAAAAAAAGAAAAAGAAAATTTCTGCCACCACATAAATTATTTTTAAGGTATTTACATACCTTTAATCACTACTTTAAGTGATAAAAAAATAAATTGAAGTCACGGAGTCTTACATGTACTAGTGAAGTTGTTTAATAATCCAAACATGCAAGTATATGGGCTACATAATTTTCACAATAAGTAATACACATTTATTCCAGAAGCCTAAAACTTGTTAATGGCCACAATGATAACTGAAACTTGGTTAGGATTCAGAATACATAAAACCAGCCCAGGCTCTGAAATTTAAACTGGACAAATCATGTAAACTATTAAACACTCAGTTTCCTCATCAGTAAAAGAACATTTCCCCAGGGCCACCTTACTGGTTATTTTTATTGCTATTGTGGCACATAAAACAACAGTAAGATGTCCCCAAGAACATGAAGATGGGGAAATCAATCAAAAAATTACCATCTGAAAGTTAGCAGGTCACAATTAATTATCTTTGGGAATCTACAAATACATCATAGAAGTGTTTGGCACGTTCAAAATTTTAATCAATATAACCTTAGGTATAATTTAAGAAAGAGTAGAGTAACTGGGTACCATGGTGTGCCTGCAGTTCCAGCTACTCAGGAAGCTAAGAGAGGGAAAGAGAGAGAGGGAGGGAGGGAGGGAGGGGGAAGGGTGAGAGAGAGAGGGAGGGATGAAGGGAGGGAGAGAGAGAGGGAGGGAGGAAAGAGTATAATTTAGAAGCCCCCCAAAAATCTATATTCCACTAAGACCTACTTAAACACTGAGGAAACAAAAGGAGGAATTGTCACCTTAAATAACAAAAAAACAAATTATAAAACCAGAGGATGGTAGCATTCATCCAAGCATCATGTAGGACATGTAGGGTGTTATGGGTAATAGTATAAACATCCATCTATCTGAGTAGTGAAGAAGAACATAGATAGTTAAGAAGCCTGGTCTTATAATGGTGCTAATACATGCATCAATATTATCTGTGAGGCTTTGAAAAACACAATCTCAGGTCTATTGAGTCAGAATCCCTGGACGTGAAGATTCTATAATTAAAAAGTATATACTCAATCAAAATATCTGGTGATAGACCCTAGGACTGCATACTTTTAAAAGCTCCATAGGTGATTCTGATGTGTACCTTTAGAGAAGAGCTACTGCACTAAACATTAGAATCATTAACTCCCCTTGTTCTGATCCTATGCTCAATAAGCAAAGGTTTAATACTTTTTTACAGGAAAATACTAACACAAGAATTCAGGGCATTTAAGAATTATAGTTCTCATTACAAATTAATATAACTGATGATTGTTGCATGTGACTTTGGTTAGGGTAATTCTGATCCTGAAAAAGAATCTACTCTATACATCCACAGAATTCAGGTCTCCAAGCCTATAAAGATGAGGAAAAGAACTTGGACAAAGATGATTTTATTAAAAGTAAATACCACCTGAATGAGGCTTTTTGGCAGTTATGTTGGCGTATATCCTTTTATACATACAAACACTGTGGTGCTGTAACATTTTAAACTACAAGGCAGTGAGGATTAAGAGCATAAAATTGAAATACTTTTCTAAACTATAATTATTCAAATGTCAGATATTAGTAGCAGCTATAGACATAAACTACAAATAAATATGATACGTATAAGGAAAATATCCCATTACATCAGTGATATACAGTGTGAGAACCTAGTCAGTCACTTTATGGAGACAAATGACCTCTGAATTTGTCTTCTTAGCCAAAATTATTATGTTTGAGGAACCAGAGATTCATTTCAGTGTAGCCCTAGGATTATGAAATCAACCTCTGTGACTATGAGATAGATACTGTCAAGCTTCATTAGTAGAGTTAAATGAATTCATTTGAATACATTTCTATCATCAACTTAAACTAAGCAGTCTGCCAAGGACACTTTTTTCTGTCTGTACTTTTTCACAGTTAGGAATATAAAAAACCAGCCAAATAACCTAAATAAGTTTTGGTTTTTTTCTTTCTTTTTTTTTTTTTGAGTTGGAGTCTCACTCTGTCGCCCAGACTGGAGTGCAGTGGCCGCTCCCAGCCACCGCAGCCTCGAACTGCTGGGCTCCAGCGATCCTTCTGTCTCAGCCTTCCAAGTAGTTGGAACGACAGGTGCGCGCTACCACATCCGGCTAATTTTTTGATTTATTGTAGAGATGAGGTCTCACCAAGTTGCCCAGGCGGGTCTTGAACCCGCGGGCTCAGGCAATCCACTCACCTCAGTCTCCCAAGGCGCAGGATTACAGGCTGAGCCACTGAGCCCGGCTAGCTTTGGTTTCTAATATAGATGTTTACTCTCACAGAAGCCAATGGGCCTTTCTATTTCCACGTTCTTGGTCCTTTCTCAAAACCAAAGCAACTCACACTCTTGAAACATATGGAAACTTTTCAAGGATTCAGCTTGCTATCAGTATTTGTCACCACCCACTAGATTATTAAACAATGAATCTACATTAAAAAATATCTCGGGGTTCTTCCCTGCCCTTTCCACCAAAGAAAAAACAATACCTAAATGCAGAGTAGGGCAATTTCCTCAACCTTCCAATTTCTTGTATCTAAGACAACATGTAGGCCATTTTAAGATTAAAGGCTTTAATCACAAAGAATAACAAAATTACTAATGGGCTACAAAGTGTGCCTCCTCTTACAAAGTTTTCAGTACAGTTCCTAACTCCCTTTTAAGATAATGAATATAAATAAATTAGGTTTCTATAGTCCACTTTTACTTGATAAGAATCAAGTTTACCAAATAATTTATGATCTAGTCTGTGTTACTGACATCTTCACATATATGCTGTTATTTTGTCAATATGTAGTAATAGGCAGGAATTATCTATGCAGAAGGAGAAAAAGTTTCCTCTCAACTCTTTCAAGCATTCTGCATTTCTGGAGCCTATAGGTTGGGTAACATGAATTTGAGAAAGCCTCTGTCTCACATACAGGCACGTACCCCCCCTTAAGATAGTTGCTTACCACTTACCTTAAAACAAGAAGCTCGATACAGTAATTGCACAACATGACCAATACTTGTTTTTGATGCCTGAGGAAACCTTGGTTCTAGTCTTTGCACAACAAAAAGTACCAGAACTTTCCGTGAGAGGGCAGAACCATCTTCTAATGCCAGCAACACCAGTTTCAAGGCCTCTTCTTGCATAGCTAGAAATATTAAAGGAACATAAATTCATAATAAACGAGGAACCCAGCAAATTGTGCCAGTTTATGGTAGTCCATTAGTCACAATTTGTATTTATTTATTAATTTATTTTGAGTTGGAGTTTTACTCTGCCACCCAGTCTGTAGTGCAGTGGCACGCTCACGGCTGTAATCCCAGCACATAGGGAGGCCGAGACAAGGGGATTACCTGAGCTCACGGGTTTGAGATCAGCCTGGGCAACACGGTGAGACCTCGTCTCTACAATAAATCAAATATAATTAGCCGGCATGGTAGCACGTGCCTGTAGTTCCAACTACTTGGAAGGCTGAGGTGGAAGGATTACTGGAGTCCAGCAAGTCAACGCTGGGGTGACCAAGAGCATTCCACTGCACTCCAGCCTGGGCGGCAGAGTGAGACTCCAACTCAAAAAAAAAAACAAAAACAAAAAACAGTAATTTTGCTCAAGACTGTTACTTTACCTATCCGAGCTATTTTGTACATAATTTAAAAATAATATTAGTCTCTGAAAGCAATGCCCAACGATGATATTACCTTCATTTACAATGTTTTACAGCCAGGGATATATCATATAATTGAAATGTAGTCATGAGGGAACATCAGATAAACTAAGAAATACTCTATAAAATGAAAAGCCTTGGCCGGGCGTGGTGGTTCACACCTATAATCTTAGCACTTTGGGAGGCCAAGGTGAGAGGACTGCCTGATTCCACGGGTTTGAGACCAGCCCAGGCAACTTGGCGAGACCTCATCTCTAGAACAACAACAACAACAAAAACAACTAGCCAGGCATAGTGGCGCATACCTGTAGTTTCAGCTACTTGTAAGGCTGAGGTGGAAGGATCACCTGACCCAGCAGGGGGAGACTGCAGTGGCTGTGAGCGTGTCACTGCACTCCAGCCTGGGAGACAGAGTGAGACTCAAACTCAAATTCAAAAAAAAAAAAAAAAAGAAAAAGCCTTTTATTCTTCAAGAACATCAATGTCATACAAAGCAGAATAGTTACATATTAAAGACTAAAAAGAGACATGACAAATAAATATAGTAAGTGACCTTGGACTAGATCCTATACTAGAAGAAAATGCCGTAAGATATTTTTGGAACAACAGACAAAACTGAAATTCAAACTACAGACTGTAGTACGGAATTATATAATTGTTGTTTTTAAAATTTGATGAATGTATTCTTGTTACATAGGAGTACATAAATTTTATTTTACTCCAGTTGTTTTTTTTTTTTTGAGTTAGTCTCACTCTGTCGCCCAGACTGGAGTGCAGTGGCATGCTGCTCACAGCCACCACAGCCTTGATCTGCTGGGCTCAGGTGATCCTTCCACCTCATCTTCCTAGTAGCTGGAACTATGGGCATGCACCACACACCCAGCTAATTTTTTGATTTACTGTAGAGATGAAGTCTCACCAAGTTGCTTAGGCAGTCCTCTCACCTCGGCCTCCCAAAGTGCTGGGATAATAGGCGTGAGCCACCGTACCTGACCTCCAAATTTTTTTTTTTAGATTCATAGGGTACATGGACATATGAGTGGGGACCCAAAGAAACCAAACTTTATAAAAAATGGTGTATTAATTCTTACATTTTTAAACCTCAGTCACCTTCTAAGTACTCTCTGTTTAATGCAATTCACCTATCAAGATGCTTTTCCTATGGCTCAAAAGAGTTTTTGAATTTGTCAATTTTGATGCCCTTTAGTGCTTCTGTCATTTTTTGTTTCACTTCTGCCACATTGGCAAAACGTTTCCCTCTGAGGATTTTTTCATCCAGAAAAGTTGCTTGAGGGGAGATTAGGTAAATAGGAAGGTTGGGGTACGGGGATCATACCATTTTTGGTCAAAAACTGCTGAGTACTCAGCATAATGTGGGCAGATACAATGTCATGGTGGTATAACCCATCAACTGATTGCCAGACTCGGGATGTTTGTTCTGCAAATCGTGATGCACAACAATGCTAACTGGTACACTGATGACAATGGGTTCCTAGAACACTTTTCTAGCAGGGAAGCCTGTATTACAAGGGGCCTGTCCCCCAAAATGATTGTTCATGGTTTTTTGGGTTCCCCCTTGTATTGTACAATGATGGGGATTGGGTCTCAGGTGCTCCATTCTCCATACAGTGAACACTGTACCCCATAGGTAATTTCTGAACCTTAACTCCCTCATCCTATCATTTTTACCTCTGTGACTATTTAGAACCTGCATATGAGAACATGCAGTGTTTGGTTTTCTGTTTCTGAGTTCTGAATCATCTGAGGATGATGATCTCTAGCTCTATCCATGTTGCTTCAAAATATATGATTTCATCCTTTTTATGGCTGCATAATATCCCATGGTTTCTTTATCTAGTCAATTGTTGCTGGACACTTTGGTTGGTTCCTTGATTTTGCTATTGTGAATAGTGTTGTAATGAACATACAAGTACAGGTACTGTTTTTACATACAGATTTTTTTTCTTTGAGATCACTGGTAGCAGGAGTATGTTTTTCTGTTTGTTTGAGTTGGAGTCTCACTCCATCACCCAGGCTGGAGTGCAGTGGCATGCTCACAGTTACCCCAGTGTCGACCTGCTGGGCTCAGGAGATTCTTCCACCTCAGCCTTCCAAGCAGTCGGAACTACAGGTGTGCACTACCATGCCCGGTTAATTTTTTGTTTTTATTTTTATTGTAGAAATGAAGTCTCTGTAAGTTGCCCAGGGTGTTCAAACCGCAGACTCAGTCAATCCGCTCACCTCAGTCTCCCAAAGTGCTGGGATTACAGGCTTGAACCACTGTGCCCAGCCGAGGAGTATATTTTTATTAGGAAACAAACTGAAGTAACAAGGATAAGGGGCATAAAATATGCAACCTACTCTCAAATGGTTAAGAGAAAGAAAGATTAACAAACATGGCAGAACATTAGACTGCTGAATATGGGTAAAGAGTACACAGAGAATTATCTGCACTATGCTTAAAACTTTTATTTTTATTTTTTGAGCCAGGGTCTCACTGTGCCTCCTAGGCTGAAGTGCTGTGGCACAATTATGGCTCACTACAGCCTTGACTTCCTGGCCTCAGGTGATCCTTCTGCCTCAGCCTCTTGAGTAGCTGGAATTACAGGTACGCACCCCCATGCCCAGCTAATTAAAATTTTTTTTTGTAGAGACGTCTTGCTATACTGCCTAGGCTGGTCTTGAACACTTGGGCTCAATAAATCCTCTTGCCTTGGCCTTCCAAAGGGCTAGGATTACAGGTGTGAGCCACCACATCTGGCCTTATTCTTGCAACTTTTCATTAAATTTGATATTATTTCAATAAATTTGAAATTATTTCAAAATTAAAAGTTAAAAATACATGATTATCCTGTCAAAACAATGGAACTTCAGAGCTAGAATGTAGATTCAAAATGCAATCCCTCTATCTAAGTGAGGCTATTGAGGCCCACAGAAGTTAAGTGACTAACCCAAGGGAAGATAGCTAGCAGCAAAATTGAGCTAGAACTGAGCCCTTTTTTAAAAGTTGAGAAAAAAATTCATACAAGTTAACCAATTCAGTGGCATTTAGCATAATTACAGTGTGGTACAACCATCAACTCTGTCTAATGGTTTTTTTTTTTTTTTTTGAGCTGGAGTCTCACTCTGTCGCCCAGACTGGAGTGCAGTGGCCGTTCCCGGCCACCGCAGCCTCGACCTGCTGAGCTCTGGAGATCCTTCCGCCTCAGCCTTCCAAGTAGCTGGAACTACAGGTGCGTGCTACCATGCCTAGCTAATTTTTTGATTTATTGTAGAGATGAGGTCTCGCCAAGTTGCCCAGGCGGGTTTCGAACACGCGGGCTCAGGCAATCCACTCACCTCGGCCTCCCAAAGCACTGGGATTACAGGCTGAGCCACCAAGCCTGGCCTAACTCTGTCTAGTTTTAAGACATATTTATCACCTGAAAGTAAACCCCATAGTTGTTAAGCAGTCAGTCACTCTTTATACACTCTATACACAGCACCTGACAGCCACTAGTTGGCTGTCTGGTTTCTTTCATTTAACACAGTACTTTCAAAGTTGATCCACATGCAGCATGTATCAGTATAGTTCATTCCTTTTATGGCTCAATAATAGTCTATCTATGGATATACCATATTTTGTTTATCCGTTTATCAGTTGACGGACATTTGACTGTTTCTACCTTTTGATTATTATGAATAATGCTGTCATAAACATTCATGTATAAGTATTAATTTAAATATCTGTTTTGTATTCTTTTGGGCATATAACCAGGAGTGAAACAGCTAGGTCATATGGTAACTGTTTAGCTTCTTAAGGAACTGATTAACTGTTTTCCACAGCAATGTACCACTTTTGGTGCTCATGTTCTCCACACTCTCACCAAACTTGTTATTTTCCATTTTTCAAAATTACGGTCAACAGAGTAGGTGTGAACTGGTATCTCACTGTGGTTTTGATTTGCACTTCTCTAATAGCTCAAAGATACACAGCATCTTTTCATGTGCTTTTTGGCCATCCATGTCTCGTCTCTTCTTTGAATAAAAGTCTATTCTTTTTTTTTGACTTGGAGTCTCACTCTGTTGCCCAGACTGGAGTGCAGTGGCATGCTCACGGCCACTCCAGTGTCAACCTGCTAGCCCCAGAATCCTTCCATCTCAGTTTTCCAAGTAGAAAGAACTACAGGCGTGCACTACCATATTCGGCTAATTTTTGATTTATTGTAGAGGTGACGTCTCGCCAAGTTGTCCGGGCTGGTCTCGAACCCGCAGGCTCAGGAAATCTACTTGCCTCGGCCTCCAAAAGTACAGGATTATAGGCTGAGCCACCGATTCCGGTCAAATGTCTATTCTCTGCACACAATTAAACTGAGTTGCTTGTCTTTTGGTTGTTGGGTTGTAGAGCAAAGGAGATTTGATACAGAGTCTAGAACTACTTAGGGTCAGGTAAATATGGGAAATATCCAAAGCTAACCTTCTTAACTTATATGTAATGTGGATTTTTACATTTTAAATTTATATTATTGAAGATTTTAAGCACACACAAAAGCAGAGATAACATGTACCTGTAACACAGCTATTGCCAGTCAGGTTCATCTACTTCTTGGTAATTTTTCTAGTTTGTTTCGCTGGAGTATTTTAAAGTCCCAGATAATACATTACCCCACCCTTACGTATGTATTTCTAACAGATATTAAGACTCTAAAAAAATTTAACATAACTCCAATATCATATCTAATAAAAATCATTTAATATAATCTAATAGCCAGTCCATGCTTTCTTTCATTGTCTCAAAAATGTCTTCTGATGGTTGATTTAAGAATCCAAATAAAATTCACACACTGTGTTTGGTTGATATGACTTTAAACTTAAAAAAAAAATCTATACCAGTTTCCCACCACTCTCCACTTCCCATTTATAAGAAAATCCAGGCAAGACGTGGTGGCTCACACGTGTAATCCCAGCATTTGGGGACGCTGAGGCAGGAGGACTGCTTGAGCCCAGAAGTTCAAGACCAGCCTGAGCAACATAGTGAGACCTTGCCTCGACAAAAATAAAAAAATTAGCCAAATGTGGCAGTGCCTAGCTGTAGTTCCAGCTACTCAGGAGGCTGAGGCAAAAGGACAGCCTGAGTCCAGGAGGCCAAGACTGCTATGATCCATGGTTGTGTCACTACACACCAGTCTGGGCAACAGAATAAGAACCCTGACTCAAAAAAAGAAAAAGAAATAGAAAATTTATTTGTTGCAGACACAATAATTTTTCTAAAGAATTTCCAAAATTCTAGATTTGGCTAATTTCGTATTTGAGTATTTTTAAGTATATTCTTCTAGGTCCCTTAATGCATATAAATTAAAGGTTTGATTAGATTCAGAAAGAGGTTTGTTTCCAAGCATACTTTTTACTATCTTATCAGGAGATACATAGCATAACGCCTAGTTGTTTCACTTTTAGTAATGTCAAAATTCATCAGTGGGTTCAGGCCTTGTTTATCTATTATAAATTTCCCCATCAGTTTTTCATCTAATGGTTTTAACAGTCAATAATTCTTGATTAAGACCATTAATTCATTTGGGGCTGCAAAGTTGTGATTTTTTCTAATTTTATCATTTTCTTTCTAAATGTATTAGCTTGAATTCTGCTAAAAGAATTCAAAGAAGAAACTTTCCAGCTGGGCGCAGTAGCTCACGCCTGTAATACCAGCACTTTGGGAGACCGAGGTGAGAGGATTGCCTGAACCCATGGGTTCGAGACCAGCCTGGGCAACTCGGTGAGACCTCATCTCTACAAAAAAACCAAAAATTAGCTGGGCATGGTGGTGTATGCCTATAGTTCCAGCTACTTGGAAGGCTGAGGTGGAAGGATCACCTGAGCCCAGCAGGTTGAGGCTGCAGTGGCCATGAGCGTGCCACTGCACTCCAGCCTGGGTGACAGAGTGAGATTCCAACTCAAAAATAAATAAAAAAGAGTAAATTTTCCTCAATACAGAACTATCTCTGAGATAGTTTGTACAAGGCAGAAAAAAAATGTGTTTTTTTTTCTATCCTTTTAAAAAAAGTTTTCAGAATACTGTGCTGGTGCCCTAGCAACTACTGCAGATGACCAATTAATATGTTCTGCACTATCATTACAAATGCATAGATTTTTACATAGATGTTGTATTTCAATCCACTATAGTCATTATTCATTTCAATATTTAAATTGTTCTACTTAACATCCAGTGGGAACTCCTTCAAGTTTAATCCTATGTCTTTTTGATGTAATTCTAGTATTCTTTGACAGGTTTTTCCCCTTCTAGGCTCCTCATCTACTTTCCTATCCTAAATCTGGAATAGGCATTTACCCAAAGAGTCCTGCCTCATTTTAGTGGGAAATAGTATTTATTAAAGCCCACAATCTAGGTGTTATTGTTATTCATTGCTTCTAAGCTTTTTCAGTCGATCTAGGAAATTGGAATTTTTTAGAAAGAGAAAAACAAAAATCTGTACTGAGAGAGCCAACTCAAATTTTAAAACTGCAGGTTTTTACTTAAGCTCTTTGATTTTTATACTTGTATCTTTTAAAAAATGCTGAAAATCTTGGCTCCTAGTGGCATTTACATAGTTAATTACTTACTCTATCACTACTGTGTGTCTGTTTAATAGTTTCAAAATAACAATACCTGGGCCGTGCGTGGTGGCTCACGCCTATAATCCCAACATTTTGGGAGGCCAAGGTAGAGAGGACTGCTTGAGCTCAGAAGTTTGAGACCAGCCTGGGCAACATAGTGAGACTTGTCTCTACAAAGAAAGCAAAAACATTAACCAGGGCCTGGTGGTGTATGCTACTCAGTTACTCTGCAGAAAAACTGCCTGAATTCAGGAGAGCAAGGCTGCAGTGAGCCATGATGGTGTCACTGAACTCTGGCCTGAGTAAGAGTGAGATACCGATGCAAACAAAACAAAACAAAAACTCACAAAAATAACAATACCAGTAAAATTATAAACAATATGACTACTGATATAATTTAAGATTACATAACCAAAATTCAAAATACTATGTTCTAAAGTCACCTGAAATTCATTCCTGTATACATCCCTCTTTACCAACTTGATATATCTTAGTTTAGTTTTTATGTATTGTCTTAATCATTCTAAAATTTTTAAATGTTATTTAAAGGTGTTTTATAATTACATGGTTCCAAAGTATAAAACCATACAGATAGAAAGATTTAGCTTTGGTCTTCATCTGCTTTCCCTTGATTCCTCCCCTCCTCTAATTTTATTAGTCTTTTTTCCTGCTATTGTTTCTTCTCTTTTCTTTTTTTGAGTCAGGGTATCACTCTGTTGCCCAGTCTGGAGTGCACAATCACAGCTCATTGCAGCCTTGAATTCCTGGGCTCAAGCAATCTTTCCACCTCAGCCTTCTGAGTAGCTGAGACTGTAAGTGCATGCCTCCACGCCCCACTAACTTTTTGGTTTTTTTGTAGAGATGAGGTCTCACTGTTATTTTCCATGCTGGTCTCAAACTCTTGGGCTCAAGCAATCCTCCCGCCTCAGCCTCTCTGGGACTATAGGCTTCAGCCACAGCGTTCGCCCATTGTTTCTTTTGAAAAATTTAAAGGAATGAGTAGATAATGAGTGTGTCTTCCTCTTTTTTTTTTACATAAAAAGTACTATACTAAGCACACTATTCTGTACCTTGATAATGTTTTTTAATCCTTCGGTGTCTCTGGAGGTCACATGCTAGCAGAATATATATATCTTCCTCATTTCTTTCAACAATAGCATAGTACCTACACGAGAAGGACTTATAGTTTGTTATACCAGTCCCTTCTTCACAGACATTCAGGTTGTTTCCAGATGTGTTGTTACAAACAGTGCTTTTATAACTTTATTCATTCTGTACTTTTTGCGTATCTTTGGGGTAGACTCTTAGAAGTGGGATTGCTGGGCTAAAGAGTAAACATAGGTGACTTTGCCAGATGTAGACAAAGTCCTCTCTTTAAAAGTCTATATCAGCTGAGCTCGGTGGCTCAGCCTGTAATCCCGCGCCTTTGGGAGGCTGAGGTGAGTGGATTGCCTGAGCCCGCGGGTTCGAGACCTGCCTGGGCAGTGAGACCTCATCTCTACAATAAATCAAAAAAAAAAAAAATCACCTGGGTGTGGTAGAGCATGCCTGTAATTCCGGCTACTCGGAAGGCTGAGGCAGAAGGATTGCAAGAGCCCAGCAGGCGAGGCTGTGGTGGCCGGGAGCAGCCACTGCACTCCAGTCTGGGTGATCGAGTGAGACTCCAACTCAAAAAAAAAAAAGTCTATACCACTTCATATTTCTGTCATTGGATGAAAAGTACCTGTGTCCCCACAGTCCTGCCAATAGAATACACTGTCAAACTTTAGGATTCTACCAATCTGATAGGTGTGAAAGGTATTTTGGTACAATTTTACTGTATATTTAATAGAAAGACTAAGTATCTTTTTATACATTTGAAATCATTTGTTACTTTCTTCCTGTGAACTATCTACATCTTTAGCCAATATTTCAACTGGGTTGTTGGTTTTTTCCTTCTGAATTTTTAGAAGCCCCTTGTATATTAGCTGTATTAACCCTCTGTATGTTTGTTATATAATTTGGAAATATTTCTCCCCGCTTGTCTTCTTTAAACTTTGCTTATTTTTGTGATGCAAATTAAACAGAAATTTATTATATATTATAATATATAATATAGTCAAATATCAATTTTTTTCCCTTATAGTTTCTGACTTTTGAGTCTAAGTTAGAAAAGTGTTCCCACTCCCAGGTTACAAAGGAATACACTCTTTTCTTTCAATGATTAATTTTTTTTTAGATAGGATCTGACACTGTTGTCTAGGCTGTAGAGCAGTGAAATGACCACAGCTCACTACAGCCTCTAAATCCTGGATTCAAGAAATCCTCCCACCTCAGCCTCCCAAGTAGCTGGAGATTAGAGGAGTGGACTACCATGCCAAGCTAATTTTAAAATTTTTTGTAGAGATGAGGTCTTGTCATGTTGCCAAGGCTAACCTTGAACTCCTGGCCTTAAGTGATCCTCTAGCCTCAGCCTCCCAAAGTGCTGGGATACAGATATGAGTTACTGCACCCAGCCCTTTATTTGTTTTTATAACTTGAATAATTTCTTTTTTTTTCGAGTTGGAGTCTAATTCTGTCGCCCAGGCTGGAGTGCAGTGGCATGCTCCCAGCCACCGCAACCTTGGCTTGCTGGGTTCAGGCAATCCTTCCACCTCAGCCTTCCAAGTAGCCAGAACTACAGGCACATACTACCATGCCCAGCTAATTTTTTGGTTTATTGTAGATGAGGTCTCATCATGTTGCCCTGGGTGGTCTCGAACCCACAGGCTCAGGCAATTCTCTCACCTCGGCCTCCCAAAGTGCTGGGATTATAGGCTTAAGCTACCGTGCCTGGCCTATTTCTTAATTATAAGTATTCTGATCTGTTTGTAATTTATAGAGTTTATAAGGTATAAGAAATGCATCCAGTTTGGTCTTTTTCCACATCTATACAGCTATTCCAATGTCACTTATTTTAACAGTTTGCTTTCCAAAAATAAATTCTACCTGAACTGAGTTCTAAATCAGAATGTTAAGATAATAAATCTAGAACAAAACACAGGTGACTATTTTATAACTCTGGTTTAGATAAAGATTTTTAAAAGCAGAACACAGACAGCACTAACCATAAATAATTATCCCTTGGTGGTTTTAATTTTTTTGTTAAGTTTTAAAAACAATGAAGAGTATTTTATTTGTTTTTTAGACACACACACAAAAAGGATTCCCATTCTTTTATTTAGTACCTATGCAATCTTAGGCCTCTAATTCAGTTTTCTAAATTGCAAAATTATAGCAATGTTGCCTCTGTTGACAGAACTTGAAACTTACAAAAGAAAAAAAGTTTATTTATTTTTTGAGACAGGGTCTCACTCTGTCACCCAGGCTGGAGTACACTGGCACAACTTGGGTTGCTGCAACTTCTAATTCCTGGGCTCAAGCAATCCTTCTGCCTCCGCCTCCCAAGTTGCTGGGACTACAGGTATGTGCTACCATACACGTCTAATTTTTTATTTTTTGTAGAGACGAGTTCTCACCATGTTGTCCAGGTTGGTCTTCAACTCCTGGGCTCAAGTGATTCTTCTACCTTGGCCTCCCAAAGTGCTAGGATTACAGGTATTAGTCACCACGCCCAGTCTTTTGCTTCTGGAGTGTAGTGGCATAATTACCACTCACCACAGCCTTGACCTCCTGGGCTTAGGTGATTCTCCTACCTCGGCCTCCTAAGTAGCTGGGACTACAGGTGCGTGCTTGGCTAATTTTTAAAAAATTTTTTGTAGAGGTGAGGTCTTGCTATGTTGCCTAGGCTGATTTCAAAATCCTGGCTCAAGCTAGAAACTTCTGGGCTCAAGCAATCCTCTCACCTTGGTTTCCCAGATTGCTGGGATTAGAAACATTAGCTACTGAACCCAGACAAAACAATTTGTTCTAAAACACTGAAGCACTGTCTCTAACAAAAAATCAGTGGTCCCCAACTTTTTGGCATGAGGGAGCGATTTTGTGGAAGACAATTTTTTCATAGGCAGGGGCGGGATGGGGTAGGGGGGAATCATCAGGCATTACATTTTCCTAAGGAACATGCAACCTAGATCCTCTGCATGTGCAGTTCACAATAAGGTTTGTGCTCCTATAAGAATCTAATGCCCCCGCTGATCTGATGGAAGGCAGAGCTGCCTACTCCCACCTGCCTCTTCCACAGCTCATCTCGTTTTGCTGCATACTTCCTAATTTAACTTGGCCTAGGAGTTAGGGACCCCTGACTTAGATTATGAGTAACAAAAACTGATTCACCTTTATGTCAAGATTTGTAAATACCATACGTCCCCTATACATAAACCTTCAAGCTGAGAACTTTCAAAGATGCAAACATACATTTCCATGTCCAATTATATACATTAGTTCACGTGTCTGGTGTATATGTTCATGTGCGTGCATCCTGTACAAGTGGCTGTGCTTTTATGTAGTTTACTGTACAGTACTGTACTTTTTTTTTAAGTTGGAGTCTCACTCTGTCACCCAGGCCACAGCCTCAACCTGCTGGGCTCTGGCGATCTTTCCACCTCAGCCTTCCAAGTAGCCAGAACTACAGGCACAAGCTACCACGCCTGGCTAATTTCTTATTTACTGTAGAGACGAGATCTCGCCAAGTTGCCCAGGCTGTTCTCCAACCTGTGGGCTCAAGGCAATCCATTTGCTTCCCAAAGTGCTGGGATTGCAGGCTGAGGCACCGAGCCCAGTCTTTTCATGTATTAGTTTTATGAAATGTACTATAAACCTATACAGTACAGTACTACATAGCCAATTGTGTTAGTTTGGTACCTAGGCTAACTTTGTTAGAGTTATGAACAAACTGGACTTACTAATGTGCTCTCGGAATG
Source organism: Cephalopachus bancanus (assembly GCA_027257055.1). NCBI lineage: Eukaryota > Metazoa > Chordata > Mammalia > Primates > Tarsiidae > Cephalopachus > Cephalopachus bancanus. The sequence goes on from JAPVLO010000003.1 coordinate 28,377,536, forward strand.
GAACTCGTTCATATGAAAGAGACTTACTGTATAAATAAAGATGAGTTGAGTCTAAGAATTTTTACCTAGCTCTAGAAACTCAAGCCCAAATAGTTAATAAAAAAGGTAAGATAGTGATCTATTTTACCTGGCCCTAGAAACTGGCATCCTCGAGCCCTGACTGCGGCCCATAGATTGGCAGACAATTGCTGAGGGTTCTGGTGCTGTAATATCAATTCTGTTACAGTTCTTTCTCCAAGTGAGCGGGCTGCTCGCATGGCTCTTACACGACCTTCTTCCTCCACCAGTTGACAGTTTACAAGTGTCACAAGTTTCCTTTGCATTGGACGGCTCAGTGCACTCTGGTTCAAACTAGCCACACCTTTAGGAAAGCAGAAACAAAAAAAAAACTAAAAATTTTTCAATAAAAAAGACAAGTCAATTTTCATTAATTTGTATTTAAATATTAAACCACAATTCCTAATGAGTCCCTTGTAGCATTCTTTCATTTTTCTAACAATGAGTCTTCTGTTTCTCTTTATATCATTATACTGCAGTAATAAGGAGATTTTTTTTTTTGGTGAGCTACAGTCTCATTCTGTTGCCCAAGCTGAAGTGCAGTGGCATGAACATGGCTCACCACATTCTCAATCTCTTGGTCTCAGGCAATCCTTCTACCTCAGTCTTCCAAGTAGCTCACATAGCATGCGTGCCACCATGCCTCGCTAACTTTTTAAACTTTTTGTAGAGACAAGGTCTCACTATGTTGCCCAGGCTGTTATAGAACTCCTGAGCTCAAGCAATCCTCCTGCCACGATCTCCCAAAGTGCTGGGATTACAGGCATGAGCCACCGCACTCGGCCATAGCCTAATTTTTAGTCACTTCAGATTTTACTTAGGTATCCTGGTCTCTAGATTGTTATGTGTTCAAAGACAGTACCATGTATTTATTTAGTCTGCTCTCCACCTTTACTAAAACAATTGAATATAAATTTAAAGATGATTGAACAAAAAGTTTAACTTAAAAGTAATGAGTAGGCCAGACACGGTGGCTCAAGTCTGTAACCTCAGCACTTTGGGAGGCGGAGGCAAGAGGATTGTCTAAGACCAGAGGTTCGAGAGCAGCCTGGGCAACTTGGTGAGACCTTGTCTCTACAATATAGCAAGAAAAAAAATTAGCCAGGCGTGGTGGCATGTGCCTGTAGTTCCAGCTACTTTGGAAGGCTGAGGCAGAAGGATCACCTAAACTCAGCAGGTTGACACTGGGGTGGCCATGAGTATACCACTGCACTCCAGCCTGGGTGACAGACTGAGACTCTGACTCAAAAAACAAACAAAAAAAGGTAATGATTAATAACAACTCTAACTTTTGTTGTTGTTGTTGTTGGGGGTTTCACTGTCGCCCAGGATAGAGTGCAGTGGCACAATCGCAGCTCACCAAAGTCTCGACCTTCCACCTCAGTCTCTCCAGTAGCTGTAACTATAGAAACATACCACCATGTCCAGCTAATTTTTTAAGTTTGTAGAGATAAAGTCTTGCTATGTTGCCTAGGTTAGTCTCAAGCTACAAAGCTCTAGCAGTCCTCTTGCCTCAGGCCTCCAAAGTGCTGAGATGACAGGCATGAGCCACAGTACCTGGCCTTAATTTTTTTAATTATACAAGAGACATTTTGAACAACACTTAATGGTAAGTTTTTAGAGTCTATTCCTTTGTACCTATGCAAGGACATTGCTCCAGCAATTCTTCCCATTCCCACATCAATCTTTTCCTCTCTACTTGATCATTTCTATTAGCATTGAATAAGAACAAGTATGCTGTTATTTTGTCCATATTAAAAATAAATATTTTCATTGATCCTTTTCCCCCTACCAGCTCTGCCCCATTTCTTTCATCACCTTTGTAGCAAATTCTCTGGAGTTATCTATACTATTTCCTAATTCATCACTGTAACCACTTGGCTATGTCTACAATCGTTATGTTTACTGTTTCCAATTCCTTGCTTCACAATCTCTAAAATGTGCCTCAAACAAGTTTTCCCACTATCACTTGACCAAAATAGTCCTTGTGAAGACAACTGTAACCTCTATTTTTCTAAGTCAATACTTAATCCTCAGTTTCTTATTTTATTTTACTTTTCAAAAGCATTCAAGACACGTGACCACTCCTTACTACATTAAACATCTTATTTGGCTTCCAGTGCAACCCATTCTTATAGTTTTCTTTCTTCTTTTTATCTAATCTTCTTTGCTCATTTTTTTCCCTTGACCTCTTAATGGTTTTTGTTTTGTTTTGTCAGTCTTACTCTGTTGCCCAGGCTGGAGTGCAGTGACACGCTCACCACCACCACAGCCTCAACCTGCTGGGCTCAGGTGATCCTTCTGCCTCAGTCTTCCAAGTAGGTGGAACTACAAGTGTACACCACAACGCCCAGCTAATTTTTTATGATTTATTGTAGATATGAGGTTGTGCCATGTTGCCCAGGCTGGTCTCAAACGTCTAAGCTCAGGCAATCCTATTGCCTCCACCTCCCAAAGTGCTGAGATTATAGGCGTAAGCCACCATGCCTGGCTATGATCTCTTAATGTTAAAGAATCTTTTTCTCTTGTCTAACTACACTCCCTATTTAGACAATTTCATCCAGTCTCCTTGCCTTAAAATCAATCTATATGCCAATGATTCCCAAGGTAATACTTTCTAGACCTTATTCCTTAACACAAAACCTATATTCACTGGTTACTCAATAGCATCCAAGTGACTTTTAGATGTCTCAAACTTACCATGACCAAAATTGAACTAGATCTTTTTGCATAAACTGATCTACTTGCAGTACTCCCTAAGTTGATGGCAACCCCCCTTTCCAGGTGCTTGGGCCAAAAAACCCAGGAGTTATACCTGACTCTGCTGTTTCTCTCATACCCCACAACCAATAATTGAAGAAATACTCTTGGATCTACCTTCAAAATATATCCAGAATGACTTCTTACCACTTTCACTGCTACTAACATTGTCCTAATAGCTTCATAACCAACCAATCACCCTGCTTATACCCTTGCCCTTCTATAGCAAATTCTCAACAGAGGAGTCAGAATAATCCACTTAACATTAGTCAGATCATGTCACTCCTCCCTTCAAAACCTTGCAATGACTTCCCAATTTTACTAAGAGTAAAACTCAAGTCTTAGCCTGGCTTGGTGGCTCAGCCTGTAATCCCGCACCTTTGGGAGGCTGAGGTGAGTGGATTGCCTGAGCCTGCAGGTTCAAGACCCGCCTGGGCAGCGAGACCTCATCTCTACAATAAATAAAAAAAAAAAAAAATCAGCAGGGCATGGTAGCGCACGCCTGTAATTCCGGCTACTCGGAAGGCTGAGGCAGAAGGATCGCCGGAGCCCAGCAGGTCGAGGCTGCAGTGGCCGGGAGGGGCCACTGCACTCCAGTCTGGGCGACAGAGTGAGACTCCAACTCAAAAACAAAAAAAACCAAAAAAAAAAAAAAACAAAAAAAACCTCAAGTCTTTAAAAGGCCTGTATGTCTGTACATCACATGGCCTTACCATTTCATCTCATCTTATTTCATAACGCTCTCTCGCTCACACTGCTCTAGGTACACTCTCCTCTTACTTTTCTTTGAATTCACTAGGCATGCCTTGGGCAAGATGCACTGGCTATTCCCTTTGCCTGGAACACTGTTTTCCCGGAACCTACTATCTTACTTCTTTCACCGTATTTCAGGTTCAGAATCAATCTTCTTAAGGAGTACTACACTAGTCACCCTTTAAAAAATGGCACCTGCCCTTCTCCCCTCATATTTCTGATCCCTGCAACTGTATTCTATTTTCTTTTCATAACAATTATTGCTTATACTATATAATTTGCTTTACTGTACTTATTGTTAATTATAGTTTCTCTCTTTTCTAAACATAAGTGCTACGAGGGAAGGTATATCTGTCTGTTTGGTTTACTAATGTATCCCAATATCATAGTGCCTGATACTTAGTCCATGCTCTTTAGATATCTGTTCAACAATTTTTTTTTTTGAGTTAGAGTCTCACTCTGTAACCCAGGCTGGAGAGCAGTGGCACACTCACAGCCACCCCAGTGTCGACTTGCTGGGCTTAGGCAATCCTTCCACCTCAGCCTTCCAAGCAGCCAGAACTACAGGTGCACACTACCACGCCCGGCTAATTTTTTTATATACTATAGAGAGAGCTCTCAGCAGGTTGCCCAGGCTGATCCTGAACCCCTGGACTCAGGCAATCCTCTTGCCTCGGCCTTCCAAAGTGCTGGGATTATAGGCTTTAGCCACCACACCCAGCCTATTCACTAAATTAATGAATGCAAGTATGTGGTGGACAAGATAGGTAATTATGTCCAAAATACCCAAAAGTGCAGCAAAGCACAGAGTAGGTATAAAATAAATAACTCAATTGATTAATTCATTCAACAATTATTTGTTATACCCATAATATGTTAGGCAATAGGAATGCAGTGATAAACAAAATAAAATTCCACTTTTGTCACAGCATTTAAATAATTTACACTTGTAGATCTCCTTCAATAGATTATGGGCTCCACAAAGGCAGTAACCTTAACCACTGTTATGTGCTCAATAAAATTTAATGAATGACTAAATGAAGACACGAAGACATGAAATGGTCTTAATAGGACTTATCAACACTAATACTCTTCTATGGCACTGTTTTTTTTTTAACAGCACATTACTGTACTGATGCCATAGCACTATTAATAATAAATTCAAATATTGTATAAATAATGAATTCAAATATTGTATAAATATGCAGTAGATCTGATGAATTCTTAAATTAGTAACAATACTGGTTATTTCCAGAAAATAGTACTATATAATGTTGTTAATTTATATGTTTTTCAAGATATCTCTCAAGGAAGTTCATTTTCCAAAACTTAAAATATTTAATAGGCTAGCCACATCAAGTCAATCAAACTAAATGTATTAACAAGTCCTACTCACCAGTAAAAATGCATTTTATGAACTTACCTTTACCTCCACTTAGTGGTTTTAAGTAGAGTGCTAAATCCTCAACACATTTCTTTGCAATCTCATAGTGTTTATTCTCACCTAGATTACTTAACTTTATTGACTGATGATCTGGTACCTAGAAAACAAAAATTGCAGAAATACATTCATCCAGCTCATACAACTATCATTTATATACTTGATAATAATCTTGGTAAGTATAAAATTGTAATACAGAGATAATACCTCAAAATTATTAAGTAAAAGCCAAAAACCTAGCCAAACTGTTTCCCAGAAATTAAGGCTGTCACAATTAATAGAATGGGTTAAGTAGGTTAAAAAAGGAAAAAAGAAGCAGGTAAGGTAATAGTTTTTCTTGTTTTTTTTTTTGAGTTGGAGTCTCACTCTGTCGCCCAGACTGGAGTGCAGTGGCCGCTCCCGGCCACCGCAGCCTCGACCTGCTGGGCTCCGGTGATCCTTCCGCCTCAGCCTTCCAAGTAGCTGGAACTGCAGGCGCGCGCTACCACGCCCGGCTAATTTTTTTATTTATTGTAGAGATGAGGTCTCACCAAGTTGCCCAGGTCTCGAACCTGCAGGCTCAGGCAATTCACCCACCTCAGCCTCCCAAGGCGCAGGATTACAGGCTGAGCCACCGAGCCCGGCTAGGTAATAGTATTTTATCAGTGCTAATTTCTTGGTGTTGATTCGTGTGCTATAACACAGAAAAAGGAGGCTGGGCATGGGGGCTCACATCTATAATCCTAGCACTTTGGGAAGTTGAGGTGAGAGGATTACCTGAGCCCACAGGTTCCAGACCAGCCTGGGCAACTTGGTGAGATCTCAACTCTATAATAAACCAAAAAATTAGCCAGGCTAGGTGGCATGTGCCTATAGTTCCAGCTACTTGCTACTTGGAAGGCTGAGGTGGAAGGATCGCCTGAACCCAGCAGGTCGAGGTTGCGGTGGCTGTGAGCATGCCACTGCATTCCAGCCTGGGTGACAGAGTAAGACTCCTACTCAAAAAAAAAAAAAAAAAAAAAAAAATTAACAATAGAGGAAGCTGTCGAAAGTTATGCAGGTCGTCTGTATGGTATTTTTTGCAACTTGTTTGCAAGTCTAAAAGAATAGAAAAATAAAAAAATATGGGGAAAAAGACAACAATTTTTTTCCTTAACACTTAGCATCTTTTTAATGTATTCTTTACTTCATATAAGCACCATAAGATGGCCAGGCACAGTGGCCTGTGAGCATGCCACTGCACTCCAGCCTGGGTAACAGAGTGAGACTCCAACTCAAAAAAAAAAAAAAGAAAAAAAACCCCCTGTATTTCATAGTGAATTAAAAAAGCAAAATATAATTCAAAAAATATTTATATCTACAGAGTGCTCACCATGTGCCAGGCATAGTTTTAGGTACTAGGAATCTATCAGTGAGCAAAACAGAAAAAATTTCTTGCCCTTGTGGAGCTCACATTCTAGTGGAGAGAAGATACAGCCAATAATTAAGAAACATAATAGTGTGTTAGGAGGTGAACAATAAAAATTATACAGCAAAGATGGGGGGACTGGAAATGCTGGAGGGGAGTTGAAATTTTAACTGAGGTGGTCAGGATAGGTTTCCTTGAGAACGATGACATTTGAATAATGACTGGAAAGAGGAGAGAGAATGAATATTCTATACCATGATAATAGTAACTACAAAAGTCCTCGGAAGGTCAGGCTCAGTGGCTCAGCCTGTAATTCCAGCACTTGGGAGGCCGAGATGAGTGGACTGCCTGAGCCTGTGGTTTGAGACCAGCCCGGGCAACTTGGTGAGACCTTGTCTCTACAACAAAATTTTAAAAATAGCTGGGCGTGGTAGCGTGCATCTGTGGCTCTGGCTACTTGGAAGGCTGAGGCGGAAGGATCGCTGGAGCCCAGCAGGTTGACACTGGGGTGGCCATGAGCATGCATGCCACTGCACTACAGCCTGGGCGAAGGAGTGAGACTCCAACTCAAAAAAAAAAAAAAAGTCTTCGGTAGTAATATATTTGAGAACTGGCCAAAAGGTCAGTGTAAGGACAGTAATAGAAGAAGAGACTGAAGAGGTAACAGAAGTCACACTTTAAGAACCAATTGAGGTAACATTTACAAATGATATTAACACAGTAACTGACCTATGGCAGACACTAACTAAATGGTAGCTAGTATCATTACAAAAAAGTCTATGGTATGCTATTGACTCCAAAATGCCATAGTCTACAAGAGACAATATTATTTTATACTATACTGACAAAAATATGCTGCCAATTAAATTATGACAAATATTGATTATAGATGTACCTTGAATTCAGAGTGTCTAACTTGATTATAAACAATAAAAATAGATTTTGTGGTTTAAAATATAAGCTTCAAATACCATATCAAAATAAGGGAATTTTCTAATAAATCAGAAAAGTCCTTACGTTCTTACTTTAATATGTAGTGCATGATGTACAGAATTTCATCTTCTTCCTCACCTGTAAAATGGGGATAATAACTACCTGAAGAGCTATAGTAAGGATTAGTAGTAAGAGATGCTGAATACTTACTGTTATACCTAACACAGAGTAGACTCTAATGAAATGAAAGTTATTTCAAATCTAGAGTATTGCTCTGACTCAATAAAATAAACATGAAATAATCTATATCACATGTACATAAGAAACCACGCAGAATTGATTACTGACACTCTGGTAATTTGTTTTCCATATATACATCCCTAAACAGTCCTTAAGTTTTTATTTACGTTATTTACTTTAACAAGCAAAGTTAAGAGAAACAAAAAAACCTTCCATTTCTGGACGAAGTTTTGATTTTTTAAATTTTCCTATCAACTAATGAATAAATGTTTATGTATGCTTATATAAAAATGTTTCTTATCTACCAAAATCACCTGTATACCCAAATTACTATAATGTAATTTATAGTTTTGTATAAGGATTTATGATACCTAAAGAAAACCTTTTGTGGAATATAATCATGAAATTCAGGCACACTGATAATATTTATTTTTTTATATGTCAATGATCACAAAACATACTTTGTATCTATTAATGAATAAAGTTCTGTAGTTATTACCTATACTAATTAGCAAAATCTTGAAAGCATACCTGGGCTCCAACTAACTGGAGAAGTGCAAAGTTGACAGGGAGCACATCAATGTCTGTGTTGATGGCAGTCTGGTCAAAAGGACAAGCTTTTCGATGAAGTTTATTCAAGCAGGTCTTGCAAACAGTGTGTGAACAACCTAAACTGATGGGTTTGTGCACATTCTCATCAAATTCATTATAGCAGATTGGACAGGACAGAAATTCTGTCCATTGAGCTGCCTGCACAGGCATTGTGGAAGCTGGATGCTCGGGTTAGCAGTCTAGCAGATCATTATTTTGCTGTGTAGTGTTTTGCAAGCTGGAAATGGACAAAAGTAAGAATTAACCACATATTCATCATTCATCTTTCAAGAATTAACTGTTAAAGTCAACCATCATAGATTCAAAACCTAAAACACCTCTGAATAATTTTTATATGCTTTATCTTTAAAAAAAATCTATTTGCTGAATTAACTAAAAATCTAAAATTTTGGCCAGAAACAATAACCTAATAGTGTTCCTTTCAACTAAGCTGTATTTATATTGGTATCTCACATAGCAGTCATTAAAGCTTTTATGTATTTTTCTTAATGACCACAACAAACAAGATTAACTTTGTACATTCCATTTCTACGAATACAAATTACTTTGGATTGTTGGGGGATTTTGTTTTTATAAAAAGTATTTCCTTTAGATAAGCACTATCCCAAAACATATTAAGATATCGTCAAGCCGGGCTCGGTGGCTCAGCTTGTAATCCCGCGCCTTTGGGAGGCTGAGGTGAGTGGATTGCCTGAGCCCGCGGGTTCAAGACCCGCCTGGGCAGCAAGACCTCATCTCTACAATAAATCAAAAAATCAGCCGGGCATGGTAGCGCATGCCTGTAATTCTGGCTACTTGGAAGGCTGAGGCGGAAGGATCGCCGGAGCCCAACAGGTCGAGGCTGCGGTGGCCGGGAGCGGCCACTGCACTCCAGTCTGGGCGACAGAGTGAGACTCCAACTCAAAAAAAAAAAAAATATATATATATATATATATATATATATATATCGTCAAGAGTTAGTAAACTTTGGAAAACTACTGTTCCAAAAAATATTGTAGAGAGTCAAGTGTGAAAAAAGTCTTGCTACCCAAAAGAGGAAATCTCTGACAGCACCTCACTGGAAGTTAAATGAAGTACTGAAAATCAACATATAAGAGATTTTGATGGTAGAGCTGTTTGTCCATAAATGAAAGAATGATGTTGACTACAAAATATGGTGCCAAAGTAAAACAAAAAAAAATTATATTACATATCTTGGCTTAGCTTGGTGGCTCAGCCTGTAATCCCAGCACTTTGGGAGGCCAAGGCAAGTGGACTGCCTGAGTCCGCGGGTTTGAGACCCACCCGGGCAACTTGGTGAGACCTTGTCTCTACAATAAAACAAAAATTAGCCAGGCATGATAGCACGCGCCTGTAGTCGAGGCCACATGGCCGGGAGCTCATTACAATACTTTTAACAAAACTGTATCATTTAGTAATTGATACACATAATAAAACAGTCAAGTCCAATAAGGAAGATACAGAAGAATTAAACATTATTCTAAAAAATTATATGCATATGATTGAAAACTAAAAAAGTACATAGAAAATTCACTGAGAGAAATTTTATTTCTAAGATTAAAGTGTCTGTTCCATAAATTTTAGTAACATAAAAATTTGTATCAAAATTATACAGTCTAACTAGAATACTATAAATTTCACAAATCTTTCCTTTTTTTGAGTTGGAGTTTCACTCTGTCACCCACTCTGGAGTACAGTGGCACACTCAAAGCTACTGCAGCCACGACCTGCTGGACTCATATGATCCTTCCTCCTCAGCCTTCTAAGTAGCTGGAACTGCAGGTGTGCACCACCACACCCGGCTAATTTTTCTATTTACTGTAGAGATGAGGTCTCGCCAAGTTGACCAGGCTGGTCTTGAACTCCTGGGCTCAGGTAATCCTCTCACCTCTGCCTCCCAAAGTGCTGGGATTACAGGCGTGAGTCACTGTGCCCAGCTCACAAATTTTATCTTCCAATTCAAAATTTATACAAGTATAAGTCTCAGAAAAGCTTTCTGGCAAACAAGAAATCTAGGTATTTAGGGTTATTAACAAGCAATAGTTTATTTCATAGGAATATTTACCAACCCAAACATATTAATCCATAGAAACTAGATGTTTAAGAACGTATTCACATTCAAGAGAGAAAGGTATGTAACGGAAAGCATTCCCTATTATTCCAACATATGAAGAATTCCATTAGTCTTTATTGTGCTTTTATATATACAAAAAAACCACAGAATTTTAAAATATATCTTCGTAAAAGTGAATTACAGAGGTTGGTATATAAAAAGTACCCTATAAAAACTTTTTCTCAAATACCTCTAATGCAAAGTAACCAATAGCTTTAATTTTAAACTAGAAAAATCTTGCAAATTACAATTTATTTCACATCTTTCACCGTCACATTACATCTATAAATGCCATCAATCTAAAAATCAATTAGTTTACTTACAACTTTAGATATGAGCACCAAAACTATTCAACATTTTTAAATGTTCAGTTTTCTAGGATGCAGAATTACACAAGAAAAGGCCTCTGAAAAAGAATGAATTTTATCTTAAATCTATTACTGAGAACTCTAATTTAGTTAATAATTTGAGCTGATTAAATATTTATCAAAATAGGATACTACATGTATTTTTTCTTAATGGTCACCTATTTGGAAATGTTAATTCTGTGGGTTTGGGTATCACTGCTTGGTAACAAGGAATAAGAGCAATTATTTTTTCCTCAGTTTTCCAAGATCATCCTGAAATGCTTTATATTAATGTTCATGGGGGTGGGGTGGGGAGACAAAGTTTCAACTAAATAGAAAAAAATGCTAATCTTTAATATTTTCACCTACTACATAGCTTTCAAGTGTTTCAAACTATTTTAGAATATACTTAATAATTTTAGGTTATAGCCAGGCTCGGTGGCTCAGCCTGTAATCCTGCGCCTTTGGGAGGCTGAGGTGAGTGAATTGCCTGAGCCTGCGGGTTCGAGACCTGCCTGGGCAGCGAGACCTCATCTCTACAATAAATCAAAAAATCAGCCGGACATGGTAGTGCATGCCTGTAATTCCGGCTTCTTGTAAGGCTGAGGCAGAAGGATCGCCGGAGCCCAGCAGGTCGAGGCTGCAGTGGCCGGGAGCGGCCACTGCACTCCAGTCTGGGCAACAGAGTGAGACTCCAACTCAAAAATGAAAAATAAAAAAAATAATAATAATCTTAGGTTATAATAGTCCATAATGTCTTCAGGTATAAGAATACCAGAGGTTTTAATACAATTAATGCTGAGAAGTTTAGTTTACCAGAAGCTCATTTAAAAAAAAAAAAACTCTGCCAAAATTTTGACAATAACTCTACTAAAGTTTCCTCTTTTTATGTGTCAGATTCTATCTATTTTACAGCAAAATTATGAACTAAACTTTGCTTATACAGTGAGAAGTGTTTTGTTTCTTAAAAATGTTTTTTTTAGCCGGGCTCGGTGGCTCAGCCTGTAATCCCGCGCCTTTGGGAGGCTGAGGTGAGTGGTTTGCCTGAGCCCGCGGGTTCGAGACCCGCCTGGGCAGCGAGACCTCATCTCTACAATAAATCAAAAAATCAGCTGGGCATGGTAGCGTATGCCTATAATTCCGGCTACTTGGAAGGCTGAGGCAGAAGGATCGCCGGAGCCCAGCAGGTCGAGGCTGCGGTGGCCGGAAGCGGCCACTGCATTCCAGTCTGGGCGAACGAGTGAAACTCCAACTCAAAAAAAAAAAAAAAAAAACAAAACAACAGTTTTTTTTAGAACTATTATCAATAAATTACAGATTCTTCAAGATAAGGACAAATTAAAATAAAATCTTATCTGAAACATAGAAGAAATTTATATGGCCCACTAAAATGTTTAATTTGTAATGACAAAATTGAACTTTCATTCCTTTAAAAAAGGTACTTTCGGTCAGGTTCGGTGGCTCAGCCTATAATCCCAGCACTTTGGGAGGCCGAAGCAAGCAGATTATCTGAGCTTGCGGGTTCGAGACCAGCCAGGGCAACTTGGCGAGATCTCGTCTCTACAATAAATAAATAAATAAATAAATTAGCCGAGTGTGGTAGGGCGTGCCTGTAGTTCCGGCTACTTGCAAGGCTGTGGCAGAAGGATCGCTGAGCCAAGCAGATCGATGCTGGGGTGGCCATGAGTGTGCTACTGCACTACAGCCTGAGCGATGGAGTGAGACGCCAACTCAAAAAAAAAAGCACTTTGTAAACTTTTAGTTAGAAAGTATTTTTGCAACTACCAAAAATAATAGATATCCTATTGTTTTTATAATTTATTTTTAAAAAAGCATATAAATTAACCATGGAGTGCTAAGACTATATATTAATTTGTAAAACTTCTAGACTTATACATTTTATAGTAACTTACTTGGGTCTATGTAACTCTAAATTGCAATTAACATTGTTAATACTGAAGTAAATGTTCATCCTAAATAAACCAACAACACATTTCAAATTGAGATAAAATGGATTTAAAACCCTACAACTCTAGTTACCTAAAGCACTTACTTAAGAAAAACATTCTAGTATTTGTATTAACTATTTTAGTTACCAGTTATAAGACCGAAGAATAATAAGATAAAGCATAGGAGTGAGAATAAGATAAAGCACAGGAGTGAGAAATGCTGAATTAAACGTGGAATCCCAAGCAGATTTTCACTCAAGTAATTTTCCAGACTACAAGTTCCTTGGTGTGAGTGCTAACACATAAAACAGGAAGAGTAATAGGCATCTCTTATATGATGCAAATTTTAAACAGCTTTATTAAGATCAAACTGTAAGCCAGTTAAATACTTTCATGTTCTCTTATTAGTCTACCATTACTATGCAGCCAGTTAAGGACTATGGCATCTGATTTTAAATAAAGTTTATTTCTCTCTCACAGTCATTAAAAAAAAAAAAAAATATATATATATATATATACATATATATATATAATTTTCCAATTTTCTTTATAAAAATGTGAACATTAGAGCTCACGTCTGTTAACCTATGTGAGGAATATAAGCTACTGAAACGGACTGTGACAGTACTCCTCAATCAGATTAAAAATAACTAGTTTTGAATGTATTGATTGATTGAGTTGGAGTCTCACTCTGTAGCCCAGGCTGGAGTGCCATGGCACATTCACGGCCACCCCAGCCTCACCCTGCTGGGCTCAGGCGATCCTTTTGCCTCAGCCTTCCAAGTAGCCACAAGTACAGGCGCTTGATACCATGCCCAGCTAATTTTTAAAAAAATTTATTGTAGAGATGAGGTCTCGCCAAGTTGCCCAGGCTGGTCTCGAACCTGCAGGCTTCGGCAATTCACTTGCCTGGGCCTCCCAAAGTTCTGGGATTACAGGCTAAGCCACCAAGCATGACCTTAAAATTTATATTTAAAACGTAAGTACAGCTTAGATCTTCACCTAAAAAACAAGCAAATAACAAAACATCAATGAAAATAATGTGTAAATTATAAATTCAGAATCCAAGCCTATCAAAGGGATTAGAGAAAAAGAAATGTATTACAATTTCAAAGATGCTATTATGTATGATTTTGCTGTAAGTTATGAAATACAAATAACTCAAGTTTTACTTTTTAAATTCGCTGTGGGGTTGAACTCAGTTTTCTAATAAGTATAGCTTCCAATGCATTCTAATAGGGCAATAACATGATAATTTTCTATTTTAACTAATATAACTAATAATAATGTTTTGCTTCTTTAGTGATGGCTAGACTTGAAAAAATACTTTTTGGCAACAGAACTGATTTACTTATTTCTGTCTATCAAATAATAGCCAATGGGTAACTCTATTCTTAGTCCTTTATCTACTGTAAGAGGATACTCTGTATAGAAGTTTTTGGTTATATGCCTATTTTTCTTCAAATAATATATTTCTTGGAAAAGTGGTGCTGTTCTAGAGAAATACAGCATGAGCCTTATAATGCAAGTAATTTAAAATTTTCTGGTAGTCATATTGAGAAAGTTTCAGAGTCCAGGCAAGGTGGCTCATGCCTGTAATTCCAGCACTTTGGGAGGTGAGAGGATAGCTTGAGTTCAAGAGTTCGAGACCAGCCTAGGCAACATAGTGAGACCTTTCTCCACAAAAAAATTTTAAAAAATTAGCCAGGCATGGTGGCACGTGCCTGTAGTCCTAGCCACTCGGGAGGCTGAGGCAGAAGAATTGCCTGAGTCCGGAGATCAAGATGCAGTAAGCCATGATAATGTCACTGCACTCTAGCCTGAACAACAGATTGAGATTCCAACTAAAAAAAAAAAAAAAAAAAAGGTCAAAAGAAAATAGGTAAAACTAATTTTAGTAATTTATTTTATTTAACTCAATTTATCCAAAATATCATTTCAACATGTAATCAATATAAAAATTACTGATATTAAAACAACTTTGTACTAACTCTTCAAAATCTGGTATGAATTTTTACACTTATAGTCATCTCAATTCACACTAACCTAACATGTCAAGCCCTCAATTGTCACATGTGGTTACTGGCTAGTATTGGACATTGTAACTCTAGGGTAGTTAACGGGTTCTAGAATAGGCTGGGCAACCTGGTGAGACCTTGTTTCTACATTAAATCACACACATACAAAAAAAACTAGCCAGACATGGTGGTATGAGTTGGTAGTTCCAGCTACTTGGAAGGTTGAGGCAGAAAGATTGCTTAAGCCCAGCAGGTCAAGGCTGCAGTGGCGGTGAGCATGCCACTGCACACTCCTCCTGCCTCGGGGACAAGAGTGAGACTCCAACTCAAAAAAACAAAAACAAAAACAATAAACTAACTTTTATCAAGAATTTGAGGCGAAACTCACACTTAAGAAGGCTTTCATAAAATAAGAAAACCCTGACCATAACATTTATGAGAGACTAGGTGTAAAACATCAGTTTGTTTTTAATTTTCAACTGGCTTTATTTTACCACATACATCCTTTTCCATCACTAACAAGTGAAACTTCAACACAGACAACCAAAACAATAAGCAAGTCTTATTACAACCTTACTTAGCATTCCTAGCTATTGTACACCATGTAGAAGTTCGATTTTTTTAATTTAAAAAATCCTGTGTTAAGAAAAATGCTTTGCCAAAATAAAATTTTTTGATTTTTTTCAAACTGGAAATCACAGCAAATTACAAAAGCAGAATATGACTTAATACCAATATACGAACAAAGGACCTAAGTCTTCTTAAATGTCAGGCTACCACAACAGTAATAACAAACCAGGAATAGCTCAAAAGGATCCACTAATGAACACGAATGCAATTAAATCCTCAAAGAATAAGCGCCTGTTTCAAATATTATTACATCTGCTTTTCCGAAACATTTCGTCCTTCTAGCAATTTCCAAACTCCAAAATTTAGAAAATTTCTAAAACAAAACAAAACAGGATGTAAAAGCCTGTTTCTTCAAGAACTGAATGTGGAAGTAAACAACAGAAGAAAGGGATGTGAGGTTAGAACAGTGGTGCAGCTGTTTAGACAGATAAATGAAGGTTAAAAAAAGGAAAATCCATGAATATTGTTAATGTCTCAAGCAGCCTTAACTAATTTTTTATGTTTAACCATAAAAAGGCTGCACCGACTAACTAAAACATTTGTTTATTTGCTTTTGATAAAATTATATCACCTTGGTGTAGCAACACTGGCTTTCTCAGGTTAAGCAAAAGTTCCTATTGGAACTTACAAGTTTCGCTAATACAGAAATGGAAAAAAAGATCACTTAAAGCATTTTATTTGGAATACAAAGTTATTCTACTCACACTGGGTGGGGGGAAAATAGAAATTTAAAAAGAAGTGACCTAGGTAAAGGAAGAGGAGGAATTTAAAAGGGAACCCAGGTAGTTATGAAAATAGAAATCACTGGGTTAGATCTACTTTATGCCAGTGATTACTTGAGACTATTTTGGTGTGAAGGTTGTAAAGTATCTGCCGTATCTTAAACTCTTCTGTGTGATTCGAAGGATGGAAATGACAGCTACCCTCTTCTCCCATGCCGCAAGCTAAGGACAGAAAAAAGTACAGCTGCTTCTCTGAGAAACAAAGATGCTCTCTACTATTCTCCTAAGATGGTGGAAGAATCTCCTCAAGAGGCTACAGCAAGAGGGAAAAATGAAAGAGGAAAAGAAAGCCATAGCCGATTTCCCTGGCTGTGTTTCGTGCCACTGCTCCCAGTCACAGCCCCTGTGCAACCACTCAGCTCAGGCCATCTCCATCCAGGGAGGTTAAGTCCTCCCAGGGCATTGTTTGGCCAAGTCCCTATTTACCACTCAGATCGCCACCACCATCCCTACGCCAGAGTCTAGGGAAGCCCTGGGACAGAAAGCTGAAAAGCGAGGAGGGGACTTGCTTTCGAGGACCTCGTCTAAACCCCTTCTCACTAACTGTTGTAGGGAAGGGAGAGGAAACCTGGCCTTTGCTTGGGTGGGTTCCTCAGGAGACAGAGGCGTCCCCTCGGCCAGTGTCGAAGGAAGGTGGCCATTTGAGCCGGTCGCTCCGCATCGAAAAAGCCCTACCGGAGAAAGGGGCCTCCTCAGGCCCGGGGTTCCGGCCGAGTGTCAGGTGCGGCCCTCAGTTCCCAACTCTCGGGGCACCGGCGGCGACAGCGCACAGACCCCCGGGCTGAGACCGGACTAGCCCGGGATCAGGCACCGGGGCTGGGGCCCGAGCCGCATCGTGCCCGCCCCCGCCCTACCTGAGGGGGCCCGGGTGGGGTCGCTAAGGGCCGCTCCCGGGGGCCCCGCGACGGCGCGGCTCGGCGACGGAGGCGCCTAGTCTCGCCGGGGCAGAGCTCGGCGGCGGTTTGACGACCTCAAACTCCATCGGGAGCTACAGGGACAGCCCCGTTGGCGGCGGCGAAGGCCGCGACGGGGCCTCCTCCTCCTCCTCCCTCCGCCTCCTCCTCCTCCTCCTCACCACCACAGAGGCGGACCTGGAGGGATCCCGACCGAGCTCTCGCGAGAAGATGCTCCACACTTCACGCGAGATTACGCAAGCCCGGGAGTCCGGGAGGTGGAAGGGGATCGTAGCAGTCCCAACCACCAAAACTACGCATGAACTTCCCTCAAGCCTAGCGGATGCACCTCCATCGCGTGACGAAGAAGCCCCGGAGCACTATGGGAAGTGCTGTGTGGAGAACTGGGCAAGTCGAAGGGATTGATGGGAAACTCCCTGCACATTCGTGTGCGTCTGGGGCCAGCTTTCTAGACACTGGTTTGAACCGGTGTCTGACTCCTACAGTAAAAAACATGGTAGTCATTGTGCAGAATCTAATACGTGTGTTACATTCTACATAACTTTCCTGTAGTGACATGCTGACCGGATCCCTCAGTAGCTCCATATGAATGCCAAGTAATCTCTCAATTACTATATATATGAAAACATTTATTTGGCAGGCACCTCTACATATCCTCTTTGCTAAAGAGAAAACTCTGTCCTTAGAGTCCAAAGGGCGGGGGGTGGGTAAGATAAAACTCAGCTCCTAAAAAGCTGGCAAAGGCCGGGCTCGGTGGCTCAGCCTGTAACCCCGTGCCTTTGGGAGGCTGAGGTGAGTGGATTGCCTGAGCCCGCGGGTTCGAGACCCACCTGGGCAGCGAGACCTCATCTCTACAATAAATAAAAAAATCAGCCGGGCATGGTAGTGCATGCCTGTAGTTCCGGCTACTTGGAAGGCTGAGGTGGAAGGATCGCCGGAGCCCAGCAGGTCGAGGCTGCGGTGGCCGGGAGCGGCCACTGCACTCCAGTCTGGGCGACAGAGTGAGACTCCAACTCAAAAAAAAAAAAAAAAAAAAAGCTGGCAAAGATTAAAAAAAAATTAAGCAAAAACTCTGGTATATATCATATAATATCATAACTCAATATTTGTTGAAAGATTTTTTTTCACTTCAAGTTGTAAGGTAGGAATTATTCTTACTGTTTTACAAATGCAGAAGTAGACTGGGAATAGGGACAAGGGAATTAACATTTGTGAACTACTTAGTATGTGCCAGGTCTTGTCTAATATTTAATTTATAATACTGTATTTATTTTAGTTTTATTTATATTTCATTTACTTATCAAAGTAGTCCTAAGGCCCGGCGTGGTGGCTCAAGCCTGTAATCCCAGCACTTTGGGAGGCCAAGGCGAGAGGATTGCCTAAACTCAGGGGTTAGAGACCAGCCTGGGCAATTTGGTGAGACCTCATCTCTACAATAAATAAAAAAATAAGCCAGGCGTGGTAGCGCACGCCTATAGTTCCAGCTACTTGGAAGGCTGAAGTGGAAGGATCACCTGAACCCAGCAGGTCAAGGCTGTGGTCACAATGAGCATGCCACTGCACTGCAGCCTGGGCAACAAGAGTAAGACTTCAACTCAAAACAACAACGTAGTCCTAAAAGGCAGATACTATGTACCCTTTGTTAATGATGAAAAACTGAAGGACACAGGTTATGAAAATGACCATGACGACTTATAATTAAAATCAAGGCACTTTCCAGTGTGAAATCAGATGTCCAACAACAACAAAATCTATGGAAGTAAACCCACCATGAATTAGAATATGGAATAGTTGCTCATAAACCATAATGAGTTTTTAAAAATATGTGCTTACTAATGTCTGGATGTAAGGAAAAGAAAAATGTTTTTCAAAAAAGTTTAACAGGCCCCATCAAAGACTTTTCTTTCATCCACTATTCTCTTTCATCCATTTTATCCTCTTCTCTTTGTGAAACATACCAATCCAAGAGAAATGTTGCCAACTATCAATGGCTCATTTGTGTCAATAATTTAAAGTGGGCAGTGATGAGTGATTTTATATATACATATTTGTTTTCCATCTTACTATTTTTTAAAAATTTTTTACTTTGAAGATGCTTGCCTTTGATGTGTACATTTTTTTCTATTCTGCTGGATTTTTTTTTTTTTCCATTTCTTTGGGCAGTGAAAGATATATATATATATATCTGATAATCTAGGATTTTTCAAAGGTGGTCTGACCACCATATTACAATCCCATCCCCCTTCCCTTGCAGTCCCTAACTATATTTTATTTTAGTCTCCAAATCTGGCATAAATTGATTTCACCTACTTGTTTACTGATTGTCTCCCTTCACTAGAATATAAGTTTCACAAGAGCAGAAATTTGTGTCTGTATGCCTAACTTCTAGTACAGGTATATAATGTAAGGACACAGGAAGTATTTGTTGGATGAATGGTTAAGTGAATAGCCAGAAGTAATGGTATCCTTTAAAATTCACAGATGTAGGCAAAACAAAGCTCTCCAATCCCACCTCCAGTTTATTTCTTACATAAGACATAAACATATAAGACAGTTGCATCCCAGTAAAAAGAACAACAATTTTTTCTTACAACAAAGTAACAATGATCTTTTAAAGATCTTTATACATAAGTGGAATAAATGAAGAGTCTAAACTCAAACACATTGCAATTTTCTGTCATATCAGAAACACAAACTTAAAGGTTTGAGTATTTTAAATGAATAAATTCTACACTGTCATACCTTTTTAAAAGATTCCATTTTGCTGAAATTTTTTAGACACATCATGCAAACAGATACTCTTCTAGGAATGTTTGGAGATCACTCGGTGCTATTGAGCAGGAATAAATAATATAAATAATAACAATCACTTTCACAAAACACCCCTCTCCCCATCAAAAATCTCAAAGTGCTCACAAAAAAATTTTTACAACAATCTTACAAGGCACACATAAAATTTATAGTTTCAACCAAAATTTTTTTTCAAACATCCAAAATAGCAGACAGCAATTCCTAAAAAATCAGTTTATTACTATTTTTTTACCCTTTCCTCCCATCTCCCATCCCTACCCCCACATCTACCATTTCATCCTAGGAAGCAAAAATAAGAAAAGTACTTCAGTCACAAGTAAATAATTTCTTCAAAGAAAGTACATTCACACTCTAGAATGGTCAATCCTAGGTCAAATGTTGGAAAGAAAATTAAGCACTGAACTATAATATTCTCCAGTGGAAAAAGCCCCATTATTTACTTTAGAAGAAATCTGTCTCCAATGGAATACTCAAGTTTCATAAAGACATAAAACCCTCCTCTCTTGCTTCCCCTTCTCTGTTCTCAGGAAGAATTAAATATAAAATCATAGAATTTTAGACCTGGAAATGATCTTACAAATTTCAAGATCAAAGTTAATCTGCATAAAAACTTAAAAGTTCAAGAAGAGGAGATCCGCCCAGTGTCACTAACTAGTGACCTGGGTCACAAAATCAGTTTTCTCATCAAATGAGCCCTGTATTCTTTAAAGTCTCTACTAGAGTTAAAGTTCAATGGAGAATATCGTTCCCACAGAAGTATCACAAAAAGGATATTTAACATCTATAACAACGAATATGTGATTCTTCAGAAAATTCTTATAAATGGTACAGAGTATATTACATTTTAAAACAGGGGTGTTGACAGAAATCAAATTTCATACATAAAGCTAAGGAAGTAAGGAAGGAGTAGAAGAGCTTGAAAATAAGATGCATCTAGTCAGACTTCTTTACTAAAAGCAGTTCCTGTTTTAGAGGATATGATTTGCCCTGAAATATAATCTTTGTTTTATAACAATAAAACAGTTTTGTATTATATGTAGGCAAGGATATTAGAGAACTATGGCTCAGAACACAATCTGAAATATTACTAAAATTATCGTACAATCATGGTTTTGCTTTTGGCATTTTTCTGGAAATATAGAATAAAACTCTAGGAATGGTTAAGATTTTTGACCACAAATAGTAAATGAAAACTGCATTAACATAAGAGAAAAAATATAATTAATAACACTAATAGCTACTCATGTTTAAGCTGTTCATCCAGTGACAGCTAGAACTTATATATTTGCCAAAATTAAAAAGGGAATGAACTATTGATTCACATAACATAGATGAACCTCACAGGCATTATGTTGGGTGAAAAAGCATCTCAAAAGGGAACATACTACAAGATTCCATTTGTATGACATTCCAGAAAAGGCAAAATTATACTGATGGAGAACTGTTGCCATATTTAGAGCTAGGAGGGGCTGACTACAAAGAGCACGCAGTATTAGGGATGAGGGAACTATTCTGTATCCTGATTACAATGGTGTATAAATCTATACATACGTTAAAATTCATTATACATCAAAGAGAAATTTCAGTTTTATTACATGTTAACTAAAAAATGAACGTTTAAAGGAAACAGAATCTTTGGTAAAGATAGAATTTCTAATTTTTTACGGCTTCATGCCAATGGCATAATTTTATTGGCCACAAGATTATTAAATCCAATTGTATTAAATAAAATCAAGAAACTTGGGTCCAATGAATCATTTAAAAAATATGTATACTAGTAACTCATGGAAATAAAAATATTTTAGGAATATCAACCCATTATAAGAAAACTCTCCTATTCCTAAGTGAATCTGAATTGTGTCCTTTACAGTTTAAAACAAAAGGTACCTGAATGTTTAGTTAAGAATCCAGAGTTGTTTACAAGTTAAAAGAAAATTGCCCTATCTGTTCCTAAAGTGACTAGAAAGTAGTAATGGATAATAGTGTTATTTTACATTTATTTTCTCTTCTTGTTATCCCAATTTATTTGAGTTTTTATATGATAGGATTTTACATATAAATAATTTTTTTTTTCTGAATTGGAGTCTCACTCTGTCACCCAGGTTGGAGTGCAGTGGTACGCTCACAGCCACTGCAACCTCAACCTGCTGGGCTCAAGCGATCCTTCCACCCAGTCTTCCAAGTAGCTGGAACCATAGGCATGTGCCAACACAACTGGCTAATTTTTGATTTATTGTACACATGAGGTCTCACCAAGTTGCCCAGGCTGGTCTTGAACCCCTGGGCTCAGGCAATCCTCTCATCTCGGCCTCCCAAAGTGCTAGGATTATAGGCATGAGTCACCATGCATGGCCTACATATAATCTTGAGTCTCTAAATCAGAATCTGCAAATAGTGGTGGATCCTCTGTCACTAGAATCAAAAATATGTAAGAGAGGAACACTTTATCTAGGTATAACACTAGAACTTATTATATGATGTATGAGACAGAATCCTATCCGCTTAATTGTACCTCTCATTACTATGGATCTGTTAGAAATTCAGAAAGAATGAAATGTGCAGGCAGACCAAATATGAGACCTAAAGATGGGGTGGAGAGGATATATTATTACAAATACTGCATTTCTACAGAAAGACTTGCCTAACAATTATTAAAGTTTATATAGCAAGTCTATGATTATAATCATAGTAGAGTTTGCCTTTTGATATCAGGTCTAGATAGTTTTTCACCACTGCTTCTGCCATGGACAGAGGTTAAGTGTTTTTTCAGAGCAGACTTGTGCTTGAAATCCATATCACAACAGTGGCATTTGTACGGCCGATCCCCACTATGTATGTTTAAGTGGTCCTGAAGTGTGCTTTTAGCAGTAAATGTCTTCAAGCATACGGTACACTGAAAGGGCCGAATGCCCATGTGTCCTCGAATGTGCCGGTTGAGATTTTTCTTCTGTGTAAATGTTTTCCCACATTGTAAGCACAAGAATAGTTTATGCATTTTAAGGTGGCGCAGATAGTTTTCAACATGAAGAAAGCCTCGAGGACACCTAGGGCACTGGTGCCTCAGTGAATAACCTTCCTCAAGACTTTGCATCTCATTCACTGTCCCATAACTTCCTTCAGTATTCTCACAAAATAAGCCCTGATCTTGATTGCCAGGAACTTCTGCCACTCTGCTTTCAACTGTAGAATTGATCAGTGAATGCTGTGTTTCAGAAAAATACATGCTTGCTTTTGAAGAGGTACAAGGCTGTGAAAACTGCCCATGTTCTACACCAGCTGTACTCATAGATTCTACATGGAGGATACAAATCTCATTGTCTTTAAAATCTATATCTACTGTAGACAGATCTGGTGACTTCATTTCTTTTCTCTCTGATGCCAAGCTCTCTACTGTAGACTGTAAAGCATTGCTTTCCTCTTCTTTAACATGGAAGTCTATGTTTACAGGACTATCTTCTGAAATTTCAATTATCTCACAATCTTTATCAGAATTTTCTTCTTCATTCTTAACATCTGGATCAGATGATTGACACAGGTCAGTATGTTGGTTGTTGTTTTTCATAGAAAGATCAATTTCCAGATACTTTGATAAAGCTTCTGTGCACTTTTCCACAATGTGAACCATCTGAAGGTAACTGGCAGCAGTCAAATATTTCAGAAGTTCTTTCCTTTTAACTTCAAGTGCTCCAGTATAGCAAGAGAGCAATAATTTTCTGCCAACTTCTGCACTCTGCAAGATGGTGATCCTGACATGTTTTGACTGTGTGAGTAAAAACTGATCTCTCATAAAAGTAGAGCAAGCAGCCAAAATCACCTTGTGCCCCTGGAACTCGGTGTCATTAATATAAATTGACACGTCACAAAATAAATTCTGCTGTCTCAAGAGATTCATTTTCTGCAAGACCACATCTCCTTGCTGTTCAAACTGGAAGTACAGAACATCAGACTCAGCAGCCATGGTCACAATCTAAGCAAAATAAATCACAAACATTGATATAAGGGATAGGGAATGCTTTCCCATGCTGTAATATTGAAAGCAAGCAAACCAAAAACCCAAATCTGAATGGGGAAAAAGACCCAAAATTTTTTTTTGAGTCGGCGTCTCACTGTCACCCACGCTGGAGTGCAGTGGCATGCTCACAGCCACTGCATCCTCCACCAGCTTGGTTCAGGTGACCTTTCTGCTTCAACCTTCCAAGTAGTTGGAACTATAGGTGTGTGCCACCACACCCCGTTAATTTTTTGACTTATTGTAGAGACACGGTCTTGCCATGATGTCAGGGATGGCCTCGAACCCGTGGGCGAAGGCCGTCCTCTTGCCTCCACCTCCCAAACTGCTGGGATTACAGGCGTGAGCCACCATGCCCGGCCTAAATTCTAATCTAGGTAACTAAGAGTGAACCACTACACTACCATCTCAAAATACAGAAAATTGTAGTGCATGTCTCTACGGTCTCATAGTACATTTTTTCATATTTTTGTTACAGCATTTATTACAGTGAATTACAGTTAACAGTTTCTATGCTTGTCTCTTTGGCTGTATTTTGTGTGCCTTGTGGTCAAGTACGGTCTGTTAATTTTGAATATCCAGTAATAGGCACAGTGATTGCTGCAAAGTAGATTTAACATAATATCCCCAATTAGAAACCTTAATGTAACCTGCAAACTTCCTACTCCCCACCAATACGACAGGTCCTCATTCCAGTTTACCTGAACCACTGACTGCAGTGTCTTCCAACAGATCTCTTTGAGACCGTACTCTCCTATATTCCAAATTACCTCCCTGAATGCCACCAGAATTAACATCTTTTAAAAGTTTCTTTTAAAAAAAGTTTCCCTTTTTGCTTAAGTCCTCCACTGTTCTCCTCTACCACAAACCTAACGTTCTAAGGAAAGAATACAAGATCTGTTACGATTTGGTCCTAACCCACCTTTATTGCTTTATCGCTTTCTATATTCTTTTCCATAACCCGAAGTTCCTTCAATATTAAATTTTGCCATTACTGTACAAAGAGACAAAAATACACCTTTGCACATCTCTTATATTCGCGTTTCCAGTTCCTTTTTCCAGCTAGTGATTTGGCTCCTTTAAGCCCAAACCAACTAAGACTAATATGACTCCTTCTCCCGTCTCCCGCACTGAGAGTCAGCAGCTTCCCGAGCACAGCGAGATGGTGCCTGATTCATCTGTGTTTCTGCACCGAGCAGAGGGGCCCACACAGCAAAGGAAGCTCGGGGAACATCTGTCGAATTGAAACCGGATCCCAGGTGGCCTGGAAGATCCCTCCAGCTCGGCACACTGGTTTTCCTGAGACAAGCCTGCCGAAGGCCAAGGCCCAGTCGGCCAAGTGGTTGTAGCACCAGATCAGCCGCTCCAGGGTCGCGCCCTGCTGTCCTCCTCGTCCTTCTACTCCTCAGGCCTCCCCACCTGATGAGTCTCATTCACACTCACTTACCAACTCAGAAAACTAGAGTCGAGCGTTCCGCGGCAGCGGAGGCCCAAGCCGGAAGATGGACTCAGCCCGGGAAAGAACACATCCGGTGTTAACCGGCCTTATTCTTTACCGGAAGCCTCAGGGCGCCCCGGAAGGACATTCTGAGGCTGTTTCCCTCCCCCTTTCCTGGAATGACAGAAAGGCGCCGGAATACCAGCAAGCCCCATTTCTCATGTCCTAATTTCGACACTCGAGCCTTTCCCCTTTCTGAGTCCTCCTGAACATCTGAATTGGAGACGGAGTGTGAGACTGAGTTACGGCAGGTCTGCCAGAGAAATCACGCCCTTACGGATTTTTATGGAAGTGGTCCTCTCCTTTTTGGGACCTACAGCTTGAAAGGTGATAAAAGAGACGTCCATAGGGATCAGTATCCAAGATTGCCTAAGTAGTGTCCATCAGGATCTGGCCCCAACCTCTGACCCTAACGTCACCGCTCACTCGGTCCCTCCTTCCTCAAACCTTTGGCCCAGCTGTTTCCTCTGATACGCCCAAGCTTTCTTCCCACTTTTCAAAAGTTCCTTTCTAAATTTCATAATCCCTGAAGCCATCCTGAATTATCCCTAAATTGATTGGTTCCCAGCCATCTCTGCCTGCCTTCATTTTTGCACCTGTCACACCTGTATCAAAATTATTTGTGTCCCGTCGGCAGAAGTATTTAGGACAATGGCTTACTGATGTTTGCATTCCTGAGGTCTAGTCCTTAATAGGCATCAAGTATTTGTGCCAAACGAAGGGATGCCTGAACAAATTATTAAAAGCAGCTGCTCTGCTCCCTCAGTCAACAGGTTCTCATGGAACTGTAGTAAAACTGTAGTAAAAATAAATGTTTGATTAATCTGTTTTTCTTCTGAAGGCAAGTTCACTATGCTGGTTAATATGTATTTTAAGTAATAAAATTAAAGAGGGAATTCCTGGATTCAAATTCAAGTAACTGAAAAAGGATAGCTGTCTGGGCACGGTGGCTCATACCTGTAATCCCAGCACTTTGGGAGGCTGAGATGGGAAGACTGCTTGTGGTCAAGAAGTTCAAGACCAGCTAGGCAAAATAGTGGGACCATGTCTTTACAAAATACAATAAAATCAGCTGGGGTGGTGGCATGCGCCTATAGTCTCAGCTACTGAGGACTGAGAGGAAGGGTCGCCTGAGCCCAGGAGGTCGAGGACACAGTGAGCCGTGATTGTGCCATTGCACTCCGGTCTGGGTGACAGAGTGAGACTCCCCAACAACAACAAAAAAAATTGGCTGAGAGAAAAAAAAAAACGAGAGAGAGAGAGAAAGAAAAAAGAATAGCAGAAGGGGAAAGGAGTGAGAAAACAAGTCACTGACACCAAAGCTTTAATTGTCACACTTTTATTAAGGAAACTTCCCCATAATAAGTGAAGAGGTAGTTCATAGTATGTCTAACATACAACAGATTTAAAACAGCTATTCATGAGCTGAAATAAAATGTTCTGGGTTGTTTAGGACAATAGAAGTGGTGATTAGTCACCTTCCATTTATAGACCTTCTAATAAAGAAACTAAAACAAATTAAAACTGTTATCTGATTTACCTTAGAGTCACTTCAATTTGGAGTTTGTCTTTAAAATTAAATAATAAATAAATAACTGTGACACAGTAACTTTTTTAAGAAACCAAACTATGGTAGAGAGTCGTCTCCTTTTTATTTCTCCTGGGGATCCATAAAATACAAATGCTGAATGACTAAGATTTTTTAAATCTTCTTCCTCTTCGGAAATTTGACTAGTTTTGAAACTCATCTTCCTCTGTAAAATGTATCAGTAACTTGACTTCTTTGCAATATAATCTAACAAACATGTATAAGCAAAGAAGGAGGAAAGTCAAGTCCCACCAAAACTAGAAAATGTCTCACAGAAACAGAACACTTCTCCAGCCAAGTAATGGAGGAGACTGTAAATCACTTCAGTGGTTTGCATTGGCAAAAGGTGAGAATGAAAAATTTCTCTGATCCAAAACCATAAAGATGATGATTTTTAAATGATCGAAGAAAACAAGGCAGTTTTCTTTCTTATTCCTAATATAAAACCAAATTGAGACCACATGAGATTATAAGCTCTGTGAGGGCAGGGACTGTATCAATCTTACCTTCATATCCTCAGTATCTATTAATAGCATAGTGTCTGGCAACAGTAGGTACTTAATAAATATTTCTTGAATGATTGAATGAACCCAGAAATAGTCTCCAACCAAAGAAACCAATCTTATTTGAACCTGTGCCTTTTAGTCTTCGAACCAGTAACAAAAAGAGGACATGAATGTGAGCAAAGGAAGCACTCTAACTCGAAATTTCCCTGTGAAGAAATTATATTCAGAAAACCAAAAATGTTGTTTTAAAAGGATGCAGGGTAGAATCTCACTGTTGCATAGAATTGGTACTCTTTGGTTGGATTATCTAAAAATCACAATGCTAGGAAGCATAATCAGACCATATTGTAAGTGATGTTAAGTATAAGGTACCTATAGGTCTTATCACTTAATTGCTTTATCATTTTAAATATTTTAATAAAAGACAAAAATTATATCTCAAACCTGACTCACATAATTCACATGTGATGATACATGTATATGTATCAAATTATAACAATTTATGTTCCTCTCTGACTATACAAATTAAGCCTAATTTTTGAAATCCACGCATGCACTCTCATAGCTGAGAAATAAAAACAGAAAATCCTGATGGAAACTAATAAACACTGTTTTCCACACAAAATGAATTGCACATTTGGATCCTTCTCACATTATTCTTACTTGCCCTTTCCCTCCCTAAATGACACTTGGCAAATTAGTCACTTGCTTGGGAAGAATGTAGCACTAATCTAACTAAAAACTAATTAACTAATATAAATCCCTCTGTGATATTCTGTTGGCAAAATCCACAGTCTCAGAAGCCAACAGGAAGACACAAAGTTGAAAAAAAACTGAGAGCTTTTTGCTTTATTCTTCATCATGTACAAAATCTTTTAAAGCCAAGTGATAGTGGGGAAAAGTAAGAAGACATTAGCTCATATTTAGTCACGTATCTACTTTGGCCAATCTTGGCCAGGACACCTCTGGGGCTACGGATACCCCAACTTAAAATGAAAGAGGTGGAGTAAATGATCCCTTAAGATTCTCTAAGAACTCTATTAACACTACTAACTTAATCTATTTTATGGGTCAGAAACAAATAAAACTCAAAGTTTTATCTCTGAAATATAACATGTGCTTTAGGAAAAACAGCTGTTTTGTTTTTCCATATTGGAAGGTCAACTTTGTCTTCACAATCTATCAAAGTTGGCAAGGTGAGACAATGTACATTTTTTTTTTGCATTGTGCTGTAATTTATTTTTTTTATAATGTATATTTTTATTTTAAAGTTCTGGGGTACAGCTAAGGGTTAGATATACAAATATTCATTGTGCAGGTACCCTTGTTGATGAGGTGTGCCCCCTTTTCCCCCAGACAGATATTGGCTAATCCCACCTACTTTTAAGAGGAATATCTGAATGCAAAACTTTGATTGCCCCTTCTGTGTCTGACTTACATTTTTCCATTCATTTTAGAAATTAAGGTACACAAGGAAATGAAAATAGTGCACTGAACAAAACTTTGATGGCCAAACTCACCTTTCTGATGACTAAACTCTGACACAAAAAATAGCCTTTTTTAGAGAGACCATTATACTTCAGCACATTTTAAGTGTGCCTGGAGCAATCCTGGTCTCAAAAGCATCAACAAGTTAGACATTAATTATAAGCATCTGGCCTGTTGGTGGGAGGTGCTACCAGGGAAATCTCATGTAAGTGCTTAATTGTACTTCTGTCCCTTGTTGATTATACTCCTCATGGTGATCCCTATTTGCCTGCAGGTATTCCTTAAAAGACTGTGCAATGAGATGAAGTTGGTTATGACACTGTTATAAAGAGTACATAAACAAACCAGTGTACTTCTTTATAACCAGCTCCAAGACAAGTACACACGGTAGGAAGTAAATTCATTCATTTATCACAGATGGAGGAATTATCACGAGACAACCAGAAGTTCTATCAACAGCAACATCACCTTACATTTTAGCTATTTTCTATCAAAGAAAAATATTATTCACTTCTCTTAGCATAGCATCTATTAGTGGAGAGAAGGTAATGTTATCAACTTGTTGGTCCCTTCAGAATGTGCCTAGTGAAAAGGCTAAAATAGTGTCAGTTTAAGACATAGGTAAATGTTAGGTAGACAAATGGAATTATTCCTTGAGAAAGGAAAACAGAAATCACAGGAAAATAATTCAAAACAGAAAATGGGAGAGGGCAAAAGGAAGGCAAATTCACTCCAAGTGGCAAATTGCCTGGTCTATTAGTGCTTTGACTCACCTCCTATCACCTGCATAGTGACTTTGGAGACATCAAACTAGGAAAATCACTCCTAAAAAAGACTGAGAATATTGTCATATTCTCAGTCAGTTCAAGCTGTGAGCTTGAAGCCCTACTCAATTCACACAAGCACTATCATTCCTTAAGTTCAGGACAGCTTGGGCCAGTGTACCTGCATCCAGGACCTGTGTTGCATCAGGTTGTGGCTGACACCCTTTAGAGTCTGTGACTGTTGTACATGCAAAAGAATCAAAATCCACTGTGAGGTCTTGTACATTTCTCTCATTGGCATTATCAAAGCTGTTTTTGCCATGCAGCTGTTTAAGGTGTTTCCTTAAGACTGGTTTATGTGCAAAAACCATATCACAATAGTTACACTTATGGGGTTTATCTCCACTGTGAAGGTTAAGATGATCCTGTAAGGAACACTTCTGAGAAAAGGTTTTCCCACAGATTTTACACTGGAAAGGTTTAATTCCGGCATGCACACGCATGTGTCGATGAAGGTTGCCTTTCTGAGTAAAAGTCTTGCCGCAGAGTAGACACATAAAGAGTTTGTGCATTTTTAAATGGTTGGCGTAGTTCTCCAGGTGACGAAACACCCTGGTACACTTTGGGCATTGGTGATGCCACTGTAGGCCTTTGTCTACACCTCGAATATTAGGCCCAAAGACATCTTTTGAGGCCATGATGATGTTATCACTGCCTGTATAAGAGAGGGCATAATTGTGGAGATGGTTTTGTTCTATTTCACTTACTCTGTTTTCCACAGTTGAATTTATCAGGGAGTGCTGGGGCTCTGATGAATGTAAAGCAGTGGGTTCAGAAGAAATAAACTGGTTCTGATCTTTTTTACTTCTAACCTCTGATACATCCCCAATAGATTCTACCTTAACAATCTGAATATCACTGTCCTCCATATCCATACTGTCTTCAGATGGATGAATACAAGGTGAGTCCTGCTTTGGGGAGCCTCTGGCATCTCCCTGCTGTTCTTTTGACTGGGGAGAAGCACTCTGTGGTTCACATCCCTCTTTACTATCCATTGGTTGTTTTGGCTTTATAAACTTCCACAGGGCCTGCGTGCACCGTTCTACAATGTGGCTCATCTGAAGAAAACTCGCAGCAGTCAAGTAATTTACCAGTTCCATCTCAGGGAATTCCAGCACACCACTATAACAGGATAAGAGCAATTGTCTCCCCACTTCGGAACTCTGTAATATGGAGATTTTCACCTCTCTGGAATCATTCAGTAAAAACTGGTCTCTTAAGAAGGGGGAACCTGCAGCAAACACAATTTTATGCCCCTGTACCTCAATATCATCTATGAGAACTGTAACATCACAAAATTTATTCTCTTCTCTTAATTTGTTCATTTTTTGTAACATTGAATCTCCATAATTTTCAAACTTGAAGTGAAGGAGATCTGATCTTTCAGACATTTTGGCAGACCTAAAGAACAGAAATGTAAAAAGGTTGAATTTAAAGAAATTTAAACAATTAAGAAAGCTGGATTT
Organism: Cephalopachus bancanus; assembly: GCA_027257055.1. Lineage (NCBI taxonomy): Eukaryota > Metazoa > Chordata > Mammalia > Primates > Tarsiidae > Cephalopachus > Cephalopachus bancanus. Next base: position 28,408,662 of record JAPVLO010000003.1, read on the forward strand.
ACCTTCCAAAAACAAATTTGTGTTGTCACACCTGTTTTGTATGTATCTGAATGAAATTTTCCTTGAAAGAGAAAGCTACTATAATAGGTTTCAAAGGCTCTTAAAAATTACTCCTTACCAACATCAAGTGTCAATTGCATCTAAATAGTGGACTTGTATCAGTGTAAACAGCTTGGCATTCACTCAACTTTTTAAGATACTTAATGCAAGAACAGTGCCTGAGTAGTCCGAGAGTATTTTTTCACTTCTCAAATGAGAATTTTATCAGCTTTCTAAAACAAACTAAAACATCCCAACACAAGACGCTTTCTTTTGCATGAAACTAACCTACTTCTTCTAACACAAGAACAATTGTCACCCCACTTCAGAACTCTAATATGGAGATTTTCACCTCTCTGGAGTTATTCAGTAAAAACTGGTCTCTTAAGAAGGGGAACCGCGGGGCTCGGTGGCTCAGCCTGTAATCCCGCGCCTTTGGGAGGCTGAGGTGAGTGGACTGCCTGAGCCTGCGGGTTCGAGACCCGCTGGGCAGCGAGACCTCATCTCTACAATAAATCAAAAATCAGCCGGGCGTGGTAGCGCGCGCCTGTAATTCCGGCTACTCGGAAGGCTGAGGCGGAAGGATCGCTGGAGCCCAGCAGGTCGAGGCTGCGGTGGCCGACAGCGGCCACTGCACTCCTGTCTGGGCAACAGAGTGAGACTCCGACTCAAAAAAAAAAAAAAAAGAAAGGGAACCTGCAGCATATACAGGTTCCTTTGCTTTTTTCCTTTATTCTATATTTTAAACAACTGCAGCAATACTGCTTCCCAATTCCTGGCCAAACTACTTTCTGTTTAAACTGATGTGAATTTATTCATATTTCTTTTATAAAATGTAAGGCACAGACCTAATGGAACAATGTTTGGATAGTGTCAAAGGTTCAGTTCTTTATCCTCGTCATATCTAAACTCTCTTTTAAGTAACATTACTTGATATAGAAAAATCAGATGAGCTACTTGGTGGGAATCTAACTAGGAATAAGGTGGATATAATCAATCCCTATTAGAATTCTGTTCTTTCAACTTTATCCCTACTTATCCATTATTACTCATCATGTGGACTATTAGAACTGATTCATAAATGTTTCCTTGGCTTCCAGCTTCCATTCCCTCTAATCTAATTTGTAAACCACCAAAGGTCATCTTTCAAAAACACAGATTTGGTTGGACACAGTGGCTCACGCCTGTAATCCCAATGTTTTGGGAGGCCAAGGTGAGAGGACTGCCTAAGCCCAAGGGTTCAAGACCAGCCTGGGCAACATGGTGAGACCTCATCTCTACAATAAATCAAAAAATTAGCCAGGCATGGTGGCACATGCCTGTAGTCACAGCAATTTGGAAGGCCCAGGAGTTTGAAGCTGCAGTGAGCCATGATCGCACCACTGTACTCCAGCCTGGGCGACAGAGCAAGATCCCCACCCCATTTCTTAAAAAACAAAACAAAACAAAAACAATCTGACTATACCCCACTACTGCCTAAAATCCTTCAGTTACTTTCTATCATCTCCGGGATGAAGACTAATCTCTTGAGTATAAACTGACTAAACCTAATAATAATTAAGGAAAACACTGGCAAACCCCATTCAACAATGGAGAAGGTATCTTTCCAAAACTCTCTCTATATTAATTCCTTTATATAGCAATTTCTCTGGAGAGAGTTCCTATATCTGATTCCATACGCTCCAAATGATTTTCTCATAATCTGGATTCCCATGTGTATTTCTAAAGGATGAATCAGCCATGCCAGCATGATAATTCCAGTCTACTAGTTATTGTAAACATAATAAATTGGCATTCTGTTTATATACCAGTCTATTATGGCAGGAGGTATGTCAGGTCTATCTTTGAGATATAGCTCTATAATCTCAGTGCATTAAGAAGTTCACCTTGAATTTTGTGCATTCATCAATCCCTTAGTTCAGAGTCAGATGAGACAATTAGCTTCTCCTGACCACATCTGGACCATGAGGCCAAACGTTATCATCTTAATTTCCTTAGCACTGACTTACAAAGGCTCATGGAATCTCAGCTCCTGATAGCAGAGTCCAGGTTTTACTCTTATTCCTCAGTGCCTGGTACATAACAGTACTCTACTGACTCCAGACCTTATCACGTTATTTCCTAAGTCTAGAATGCTACCTTCTAGTCAATTCTGACTCCTTTATTTTCTCTGAGAAACCTTTCCCTTGATTGCTTTAGTAGAATATTTATCTCTACTGGGCTCATAGCATAGTAATTCTCTCATAAGACTCAAAACACTTTGTTAAATACTTATTTCTTTCCCTCCAAACTGAGAGTTTCATGGCATTAGAAGGAAACATCTCCAACCTATTGCATGGGGCTAATGCTGGGAACTTGCATCTACTAAGGCAAAATGTTCTTTCCTTTTGCTTTGAATTCTACTTATTGCAGCAATACTGCTTGTCCCATTACTGGCCAAACCCGCTTCTGTTCATACTGGGTGTATACCTATCACCTAATATTGCATTAAACACACAGAAGTTGCTCAGTTTGCATTAGTTGAACCTATAGGATTAGTTTGACAGTTGTAAGAAGGAAGAACTGTTCTTAGAAAGATGAGCTTAGTGTCTGCAGGAGCATTAAAGTTCTGAGCCTGTAAGGGTCTAAAAATGAATAAAAATGGTAATAAGGAGCAAGGAAAAATAACAAAAGATATTTCAAAGAACTTGGCAACTAACTGGATATAAAGACTCTATAGGCCGGGTGCAGTGGCTCATACCTATAATCCCAGCACTTTGGGAGGCTGAGGTGAGAGGACTGCCTGAGCCCATGGGTTCAAGATCAGCCTGGGCAACTTGGTGAGACCTCATCTCTACAATCAATCAAAAAATTAGCCAGATGTGGTGGTGCATGCCTGTAGTCCCAGATATTTGGAGGCTAAGGTGGAAGGATCGCCCGAGTCCAGCAGGTCAAAGCTGTGGTGGCCACGAAATGCCACTGCACTCCAGCCTGGGTGACAGAGTGAGACTCCAACACACACAAAAAACCCCCAAGAATGAATAAAAGGAGTACATAAAGATGGTATAATGTATAAAATAGTACCAGCTACTTGGAAGGCTAAGGCAGAGGGATCACCTGAATACAGCAGGTCGAGGCCATGGTAGCTGTGAGCATGCCACCATACTTTAGCCTGGGCAACAGAGTAAGTCTAACTAAAAAAAAAAAAGGATTCTAAACTTAGGAGTTTAACTGAATGATAATGTCATGAAAGAGGTGAAACTTAGAAGTGGGAATTGGTGAGGCACAGGTTTATTAACAAAGTATAAACAATCTGAATGCGCAGATAATGAATGATCACAATAAAAACTGCATTGGGAAAAGTAGAGAAGGAATTGTGACATTAAAAAAAAAGTGCCTATCAAATATAAAAGAAAAATTTAGAAGATACAGTAACTATATCACTAATTTAAAGCCACAAAACTATATTATCATTGGTCAGTTTTAGTAATTGCAGTAGGTTAAAATATTCAATCTGGAATCAGAATGGTGAATGTTCCAATTTATAGCCAGAGTTATAAAAACTCCTGTCATTTCTAGTGGCCAAACAAAAGTGGCATTCCTTTTTGAAGTTTAGCTGGTGTTGAATGCATTAAAACTGATCATGAAACCACTGGTATTTTCTTACAACCAAAAATGAGCATTAATTGCTTTCACTTACATTTTGACTATGCTGACAATACTTAGACAACTTTTCTAAGAGACTATTGTTCTTGGATTCTCTAAAAATATGGAGTAGTATGGTTTCACTTATAGTCATGTGCTGCATAATGATGTCATCAACAAACTGCATATAAGATGGTGGTCCCATAAGATTATAATACTGTATTTTTACAGTATCTTTTCTGTATTTAGGTATGTTTAGATACACAAATACCATTCTGTTACAATTGCCTAGAGTATTTAGTTCAGTAACATGCTGTACAGTTTTGTAGCCTAGGAGCAGTAAGCTATACCATATAGCCTAGATGTGTAGTAGGCTATACCATCTATGCTTATGTAAGTATGCTCTATGATGTTCACACAATGATCAAATCACCTAGCCATACATTTCTCAGAATGCATCCCAGTTATTAAGCAATGCATGACTATATTTCTTATCCATCGGTTCTCAAAAAATGTATTAACAAGAGCACCCAATAAATATCTCAGATAAGTGTTCGCCTTGATCTGCCCACTATAGTCTAAGAATATGAGGACGTTTTATTGTTTTTAGCCAGATGCGGTGGCTCATGCCTATAATCCCAGCACTTTGGAAGGCCAAAGTGAGAGGATTGCTGGAGCCCGAGAATTCAAGACCAGCCTAGGTAACGTAGTGAGGCCACGTCTCTACAAAAATAAAAAATAAAAAAATAAGATGGGCATGATGGTACATGCCCATAGTTCCAGCTGCTTGAAAGGCTGGGGCAGAAGGACTGCCTGTGCCTCGGAGGTCAAGACTGCAGTGAGCTGTGATCATTCTACTGTACTCCAGCCTGGGCATCAGAATGAGACCCTGACTCAAAAAAAAAAAAATGTTTTTTCTTGTTTTTATTAGGAAGTTTTCCCTAGTATGTATCAGCCTACTCTACTGTCATTCTATGATAAACTCTTATTTCCAGGCCACACAGTTTATCCCTTAATAATGTCACTAGTTTCTCTTCCTAATAGACTGTTATTTGAGGGCAAGAACCAACAGTCTGTTACACTTTACACAGCTCATTCAACAAAAACCAGAAAAATAATGAATTCTTAATGTTCCCCTTGAAATTATTACTAGGCTATGGTAGAGCTGATCTTCGTTATTACAATATCCTCTTTTGAGTGCCTGGGGGAAGATTTCTTTCTAGGGTTTTCAAAATAGTTTGTCAATATAAAATAAAATTTTAAACAAACACTTTAAGACATTTTTTTTCCAAATAGGTAAAATAAAAAGGAATACGTAATTATGTTTTTATCAACTGACTTAATTTTGTTTGAAAATAAAATAAAATAATACCTAATCTTTTTATGAGTTCTTGCTATATTCTAGGTATAGTGCTAAATGCTTTACCTAAATTGACCAATTTAATCCTGAAATCTCAGTAGGTAGACATTATCATTATTCCTTATTTTGTACATGAGGAAACTCAAGCTTAGGGAAACTCAACTTTAGGGAACATAAACAATTTGCCAAGCCTAACAGAGGTAGAAAGTGTTAAGTGTTAAGAGCTGGAACTTGTGCCTAAGCTGGAAGATGCCAAAATCCATGTATGAAACAACTAGGCTAGGTGCAGTTTTATTTTAAGGATAATATTAGCTGTGTAACTGTTTATATTTCCTTCTATCAGTTCTCAAGAAACTTATCAACAGGAGCAGCCAAACAGATACCTTAGGAAACTGCTCATTTGATCTGTCTGCTGGAGTCTAAGAATGTGAGAAAAATTATTATTTTTTTAAGTTTTCCAGTAACCCTGTTTCCTAGAATATTGAAATTAATTCTGAATACTGCTGAGTTTCTATTAGTAAGGTTTGAAAGACTATTTTTCAAATACCAATGCAATGGGAATATTCTCACTTAAGGTCATTTTCTCTTTGTTTCTACTTTATACAGTTGTTCCATAATTATAATAATGAATTTAAAATTTTCCCTTTGTTCAAACAGGAGTAATCAAAAAGGACTGACTAGTGAATATTCTAGGTTGGACAATGTTCATTGCTATGCTATGGACAGGGAAAAATATCTCTAATACTTCTAATAACTAATGATAAGGAAAACTTTTCTATCTGTATAATAAACTCCTAAGCTGCATATCAATCTGCTTCCTCACCTACCTCATTTAAATAATTTTTCAACTTATCACTCACAACTAGTTGGAGATCTTTGTTCCTCATTAACATTATATGCCCTTTCTTCAAAAAGGTTGTATTATACTACAGCCTTTCTCTCGGTAAACCTCAGTTTTTTTGGTTTTTTTTGGATAACTTTCATGACTCTACATTCTCCAAGTTCTCACTTTTTTGTTTTGGCTTTTAATTATAAGTATTATACACAGAAGTATAGCCTTTCTGGAAAAATTTTAAGCACTGTAGCTAAAATTCCCTTTTCTAACTGACTACCGCTCAGTATTCCCTTTAAGTTTGATCCTTCCTGACTCTCCCTTCCCCATTTTATTTATTTATGTACTTATTTTTTGAGTTGCAGTCTCACTCTGTCGCCCAGACTGGAGTGCAGTGGCCGCTCCCGGCCACTGTAGCCTGGACCTGCTGGGCTCCGGCGATCCTTCCGCCTCAGCCTTCCAAGTAGCCGGAATTACAGGCACGCGCTACCACGCCCAGCTGATTTTTTTATTTTTTTATTGTAGAGATGAAGTCTCACTGCCCAGGCGGGTCTCGAACTCGTGGGCTCAGGCAATCCACTCACCTCAGCCTCCCAAAGGCGCGGGATTACAGGCTGAGCCACCGAGCCTGGCTCCCTTCCCCATTTAAAAATAATACTTTTACATGCCTAGCTACAGAAGATAGAAACTTAGGTTTCTCATACGTAAACTATACAGATTGGTTTACAACTTACTTTCACTTATTGTTTTGAGAGCTATTTATGTTGATAAATACAGATCTAGTTCATTCTTTTTAAACTATTGTACAGAAGTGGGCAAGTAACCACTGATCTCAATTTTCCACCACTGTTTTGCTGGTTTGTTCCTCAAGTCTTCATTAAATTGTACAAGGGCATGTATATCCTTCAAAGCTCATTGTCTGATTTTGTGCTATCTTTTTCAAGGCTTACTTCTTAAAAAGACTGTCTGCTTTCTCAATGCTTTATTAACTCTCTATGTTAAGAATTCCTAAATCCCAATCCCCATGGCCAACTGTAATCAAACTGAATCTCAATTCAAGCAACTCAAAAATACCTGCTGTAGACTATCTCTTGAAATGCATGATACCTAAACTTTTGTACTGACTATACCTCAATAGGCCAAAAAAAAAAAAATTATGGATAATGGTGTGGAGAACAGTGAATGTGGAAGTAAGAAAATCCTTTAGTATGCTATTAATATAACAGATCAAGAAAGAAATAATGTGGCACTGAATAGAGACAACAAGAAATAGAACTGATGGACTTGGTCATCAAGGTGGGGAACATGAGAAGAAGGGTCAATATGACTTTGCCATTCTCTCACCTCAGCCTCCCAAAGTGCTGGGTTTACAGGCTTGAGCCACCATGCCTGGTCTGACTTGAAGATATCTTGTTTGTGTAACTGGATATCTTTGAGTGAGTATCATTCAATTAGGGCTGGGAATATTGAAGGGGATGATCAAAAGTCTGGTCTTAAAAATGTTAAGCCAAGCCGCGCTTGGTGGCTCAGCCTGTAATCCCGCGCCTTTGGGAGGCTGAGGTGAGGGGATTGCCTGAGCCCGCGGGTTCGAGACCCGCCTGGGCAGCGAGACCTCATCTCCACAATAAATAAAAAATCAGCTGGGCATTGTAGCGCATGCCTGTAATTCCGGCTACTCGGAAGGCTGAGGCAGAAGGATCGCTGGAGCCCAGCAGGCGAGGCTGCGGTGGAGGGAGCGGCCACTGCACTCCAGTCTGGGCAACTGAGTGAGACTCCAACTCAAAAAAAAAAAAAAAAAAAATGTTAAGCCAGAGAAGCCTCCATGACATCAAGGTGAAGATTCATTAGCTGGGTGGATATGGGTCTGAAGTTGAAAAGGAGACCTAATTATAAGTGATAAGTGATAAATGAATGCATGAGAGTGGAGGAAACTGACTTAAACGGGCACAGAGTAGAAAAGAACTTAGGAAGAAAAAGAAAAAACAAATACTACACTTGATCTTAGCCAAAAGGCCGAGAAGCATAACACAAAAATAAATCCATTACTTACCTTCTTCTCAACATGGGTCTCCTTCCAAGCCTCTCCATTTTTATTAATGAGCCTATCTTGGCTTACATTTTTCCTACTCCTTAGGCTTCTATATTTAGTCACTGCATAGCGGAATGGTTAAAACCATGAAATCTGAAGCAGTATGTCTTTGGAATCATCAAAACTCTACTCAATTACTTATTAGCTATGTGATCTTGAACCACTTTGCTTCAACTTTCCCATCCATCAATTTCCATCTATCAAATTACTTCACAGGGTTGTTATGGAAAAATAAACTGAGTTAAATTTTTTTTTTGAGTTGGAGTTTCACTCAGTCGCCCAGACTGGAGTGCAGTGGCCGCTCCCAGTCACCACAGCCTCAACCTGCTGGGCTCTGGCGATCATTCCGCCTCAGCCTTCCGAGTAGCTGGAACTACAGGCATGCGCTACCACGCCCAGCTAATTTTTTGATTTATTGTAGAGATGAGGTCTCACCAAGTTGCCCAGGCGGGTCTCGAACCCGCCGGCTCAGGTAATCCACTCACCTCAGCCTCCCAAAGGCGCGGGATTATAGGCTGAGCCACCGAGCCCGGCAAATTTTTTTTTTTTTTTGAGTTGGAGTCTCACTCTGTCATCCAGGCTGGAGTGCAGTGGCACACTCACCACCACCCCAGCGTCGACCTACTGGGCTCTGGTGATCCTTCTGCCTCAGCCTTCCAAGTAGCCAGAACTACAGGACCATGCTACCATACACAGCTGACTTAAATTTTTAAAGAGCTTAGAACAGCGCCTGGTATGTGCTCTATAAGCGTGTGGTTTACTCTATAAGTAAACAAATAAAGCCCATAAATTTTCTTTGTGAAATCCTTTATGTGTCATTTTCTCATTCCTATTTAATACCAAAACAGTTGACATGCCCACTATTTCATGTAGCATCACCTCATCACGCTACTAAAATTGCTTTTTATGAGGTCACTAATGATCTCTCTTTTTTTTTTTGTCGTAGTCTAGTGGGGCACTGTCAAGGCCACCACAACCTCAACCTCCTGGGCTCAGGCAATCCTTTGGCCTCAGCCTTCCAAGTAGCTAGAACTACAGGCGTGTGCCACCACTCCCGGCTAATTTTGTTTGATTTACTGTAGAGACAAGGTCTCGCCAAGTTGCCCAGGCTGGTCTCAAACCTCTGGGCTTAGGCAATTCTCTTACCTCCACCTCCCAAAGTACTGGGATTACAGCTGTGAGCCACTGCACCTGGCCCACTAATGACCGCTTAAGAGATAAATGCAATCTTTTTTTTTCTCATTCCCCAGATATTCTGCATGAATTGGTCCTGTGAACTCTCCTCAAAATTCTCTTCATTTCTTGATCTTTTTGGCTGCTGGAATACTTTATACTTTATCTTACACTTTATCTTCTACCTCTGTTTCTGCTATTGTACTAACTACTATTAGTTCCAGTTTCTCTTTCTGCTTCATAAATGCAACAAACACCCCTCTCATTTTCTTCTTTCTCAGTACTCCCTTCCTGATTTCAGCATTCCCATGGCTTCAACTTTTGTGCTGATAACACAAACCTTTACCTATGGCCTCAATGTTTAGGCTGAGCTACAGATTTGCATTTCCAACTCTATGCTGGACAGCTCTAGGTGGCTATCCCAAATTCAACATGTCCAAAAAATGAATTTTTAATCTACACTAAGCTTATGATTTCATTACATCAACAATCTTCAAATGCCAGAGGCCTACACTTAAGAATTAAATTTGGTCTCTCTCACTTTTTCAACATCCAGTTAACTATGGAGTCTTGATATAATCATCTCCAGCACACCTGTCTCCTTTCCAATAACATCATTATAATGGTATTTCAGGACTTCAATATTTCTCACCAGGCTGATCCCATTACTCCTTCAAAAGAATCTCCAATAAGAGTTCCATGCCTTTAGCTAAAGTGCCCAGATTTAGTTAATAGAAATTCCTTCTTTATAGGCTTTCTATAGAAGAATATAACGTTCGCAGGGCAAATCTAACCAAATCGGTCTCCTGCTCAAAACTCTTCAAAAAATTATCCATCTCCTTTAGGATTAAACCTTTCACTATATGGACCCTAGTCTACTTTCTCAGCCTCATATCCCATCCTGTGCACAAGAGAACCCCCATTTCTTCCTCTTCCCACACAATTATGCTCATAGAATTCCAACTGTTCCTACGGTCTGGAAAGTTCTTAAACAATTTATCCTTGCCAAGAAGTATAATTCAGACGTCAATTTATTTCTAAAACCCTCTCAGGAACTGCCCCTTGAACAGTTCATACAAATAAGACAGAAATATATATACACAAATATGTATGTACGTATATACATACACATATACAGAATATATATAAAACAAGGGGTACTTATTTGTTTATATCTGGCTTTGGAATTTGACCCTGAAAATTGAAAGTATATCTCACGAATCCCCAGTACCCGGTATAGCGCCAGTGCTGCGGCCAGTGGTTGAATTGGGGGAAACCTCAGAAAAAGGGTAACCAAGCACTCATACTGATTCTTGCCGACTAGCACTGAAGGCCTTGCCTTGGGCTGGTTCCCGAAGCGCGTTTTCTCAGGATCTCAGCTCTGGCACTTCCTACAAGATGCCAGAATCCGGCCTCCAAGCCAATTGCCGGGCCCTCGCTGGGGTCCCAAGAGGCGGTTCCTGGGCATCCTCAGGCTCCCGGTGCCAGCCACGGAGAAGAGGAAGGGGCGGGGCGCAGCGTGGGGCGGGCCAAGGGCTCCTCAAGTCCCCAGGGGCCTAGGCCAGCCTCTAGGCCCCCGTCCCAGTGCGGGTCCCGGACGATCCAGCGCCCCAAGGGGGTTCTATTTTGAGACCCCGCACCCCAGCCCGGCGTTCCGGCCGCCTCAGCACTTACAGACCCGGGGGAAGGCCGCCGTCACGATCCGGCACCACCAGGAGCTCCGGCCCCTCGGGGCTCCGGGAAGGGGGAGGGGCAGGGAACCCGAGCCAAAGGGGGACCCAACGGAACCGGAAGGGCAGCCCTGGCCGGACAAAGACAACTTCCAGGTCCCATGGTTCTCTCCGCCAATCGGAAGACTCGGAGGACAACGGGGCCCCGAGAGGGACTTTCCGCGTTGTGGACGGCGTGCGGATTGAGTGACCTTTTGGCGCTAGCGTCTCTGCCCACTGGTAAGAGGTGCGGTGGGTTGTTAGTGGTGTCTGCTCCGGCGCTGTGCGCTTCGCAAGGATTAGCTGTCCCGGACTGCCTTCTCAGCGATTCGTCTGGAGCTGGGAAAAGGGCTCCTTTGGTAGATCCCTCCCGCCTAGGGTTGTGGACTCACGGGGCGTGAGCCGGAAAAACCGAAAGCGCTGCACTCGCCTTTGGATGTTTTTCGGAGATCGTGCCCTGGGCGTCTTCTTCTTTCGTACCCATTCCTCGGGCAATCTCTTGTATTCCCGTGGCTTCTGTTAACCGACAGCATGTTGACCATTTGCAGCCCAGACAATGGTCCAGAGCTAACTACCTAGAAGAGAGCTTCAATTGGTTGTCTTAATTTTGTTTTGTTTTTTGTTTTTGAGTTGGAGTCTCAACTCTGTCGCCAAGGCTGGAGTGCAGTGATACGCTCATGGCCACCCCAGTGTCGATTTGCTGGGCTCCGGCGATTTTTCTGCCTCAGCTTTCCAAGTATGCGGAACTACAGGCGCGCTAACACGCCCGGCTAATTTTTTTGATTTATTGTAGAGATGAGGTGTCGCCAAGTTGCCCAGGCTGTTGTCGAATTCGTGGGCTCAGGCAATCCCCTCACCTGGGCCCTCCAAAGTGCTGGGATTACATTCAGGCTTGAGCCACCGCGCCCAGCCTGTTGCCTTAATGTTAATGTAACTTTTAATTATCTCAGATTCATCTCCACAACTGCTTCTGCTGATTTGTCGTCTTTGTGTTGGCGAACGGCATCATCCATAGAGTTCTTTTTCTTGCCAGCTCAATTGTTACTGAGTTCTCCTTTTTCTTCGGGTGGGGGCGCTTTTATTGTAATAAAACTTGTAATATTTATCACTTTAATCATTTATAAGTGTAAAGTTTGATGGCTTTAAGTACATTCACAACATACACCATCACCACTAACTATCCCCAAATTTATTCTTTTGCATGTGGATATTGTTTTTCAGCGTTATTTGTTGAAGAGACTGTCCTTTCCCCATTGAGGGTTCTTGGAATCCTTGTTGAAAAACAATTGACCCATTACATGAGGGCTTATTTCATGACTTTCTATCCAAGTACATTGATCTATATACCTGTCCTTGTGCTAATATCATACTTTTTTTTTTTTTGAGTTGGAGTCTCACTCCATCGCCCAGGCTGGAGGGCAGCGACATACTCACAGTCACCCTAGCATCCACCGGCTGGGCTCCAGCAATCCCTTTGCCTTAGCCTTTCAAGTAGCTGGAACTTAAGGCGCATGCTACCATGCCTGGCTAATTTTATTTTATTTTTATTGTAGAGACTAGGGCTTGCCAAGTTCCCCGGGCTGGTCTCGAACTCTGGGCTCAGGCAATCCTCTCGCCTCAGCCTCCCAAAGTGCTGGGATTACAGGCTGAGTCACAGAGCCTGACATACTGTTTTAATTACTGTAGCTTTGTAATAAGTTTTGAAGTCTCGAAATATGAGTCCTCCAACTTTAATCTTTTTCAGGATTGTTTTGACCTTTTGGAGCCTTTTGCAATTCCATGTGACTTTGAGGACTGCCTTTTCTATGTCTTCGAAAAAGGCTTTTGGAGTAGGGATTGCGCTGAATCTGTAGATCCCTTTGGATAGTACTGTATTGGCATATTAACAATTTAAGTATTTCTGTCCATGAATACTGAATGCCTTTCCATTTATTTGGTCTTCATTTTATTTTTTTCAGCAATATTTTCTAGTTATCAGACTATTTAATTCACTTAAATGATATTTCATATGGAATTGCTTTCTTAACTTTACTTTTTTTTTTTTTGAGTTGGCATCTCACTCTTGCTCAGGCTGGAGTGCAGTGGCCTGATTATGGCCACCACAGCCTTGACCTGCTGGGCTCAGACCTCAGCCTGATCCTTCCACTTCAGGCTTCCAGGTAGCTGGAACTACAGGTGTGCGTTACCATGCCTGGCTATTTTTTCTTGATTTATTGTGAGATGAGATCTCACTATGTTACCCAGGCTGGTCTGGAACCCCTGAGCTCAGACAATCCTCTTGCCTCGGTCTCCCAAAGTACTGGGATTACAGGCATGAGCCTCTGTGCCTGGCCTAACTTTTCATATTTTTAATTGCAAGTGCATAGAAACTTTTGATTTTTTTTTTTTTTTTTGTATATCGATCTTATATCCTGTAACTTTGCTGAATATACTAGCACTAGTAGCTTTGGGATTTTCTTTTAAACATAAGATAGTGTCTGTGAATAGAGATTATTGTTTTCCTTTTTTTTTTTGAGTCAGATTCTCACTCTGTCTCCCAGGCTGGAGTGCAGTGCCTCGCTCATGGCCACCGCAGCCTTGACCTGTAGAGCTCAGGAGATCCTTCCGCTTCAGCCGCTTCAGCCTTCCATGTAGCTGGAACTTCAGGTGCACACCACCACACCCAGCTAATATTTTGATTTATTATAGAGATGAGGTCTTGCCATATTGCCCAGGCTGGTCTCAAACCCTTGGATTTAGGTAATCCTTTCGCCTCTGCCTCCTAGTGTTGCTGGGATTACACGTGTGAGCCACTGCACCCGTTTTTGTTTTTTTTTTAAAATAGATACAAGGTCTTGCTTTGTTGACCAGACTGGTCTAGAACCGCTGACCTCAAGCTGTCTTCTTGCCTTAGCCTCCCAAAGTGCTAGGATTACGGGAGTCAACCAACATGCCTGGCCCAATTTGGATACTTTTCATTTCTTTCTCTTGGCAGGGCTCAGTGGCTTAGCCTGTAATTCCAGCACTTTAGGAGGTGGAGGTGAGTAGATTGCCTGAGCCTGTGGATTCGAGACCAGCCCAGGTCTCCACTACACTCCAGCCTGGGCAACAAGAGTGGACTCCAACTCAAAATAATAATAATAATAATTTCTTTCTGTTGTCTAATAGCTCTGGCTGAAACTTACTGTACACTTGTGTTAAATAGCAGCAGTGAAAGTGGGCATCCTTGTCTTATTCCTGATGTTAGTGGGAAAACTTTGTATCTTAAACCATTGAGTATGATGTTAGCTGTGGGTTTTTCACAAATACTTTTAGTATTTTGAGGAATTTTTACTTTTTCCCTAGTTTTCTGAAAGATTTTATTATGAAAAAGTGTCAGATTCTGTCAGATTCCTTTTCTGCATCAATGAGAAGGTCAGGTGATTTCTCCCTCCCCCATTTGCTCCCCCCCCATAGGTTTGCTGTATTACATTGATTTATTTTATGGTGAACCACCCTTGCATTCTTGGGATGAGTCCCACTTGTTCATGGTGAATACTTATTTTAATATGCTGTTGGATTCAGTATGTTTATATTTTGTTGAGGATTTTTGCATCTATATTCATAAGGGATAGTGGTCTGTAATATTTTTCACGTGTGATGTATTTATCTGTTGTTGTTATCAGGGTAATGCTGGCCTCAGAGTGTGTCAGGAAACTTTACCTCTTTAATTTTGCAAAAATTTCTCCTTGGAAGGCTGAGGTGGAAGGATTGCCGGAGCCCAGCAGGTCAAGGCTGCGGTGGCTGGGAACGGCTACTGCACTCCAGTCTGGTCGACAAAGTGAGACTCCAACTCAAAAAAAAAAAAATTTTTTTTGCAAAAATTTGAGAAGGATTTTTTTTCCTTGAGTAAATGATTTTTTTTAAACAAATGAGTATATTAGTAATTTGTATTTTAAAGGTTTGTTGTACAAGTTAATTTTTTTGTGTGTATGAGTTGAGGTCTCACTCTGTCACCCAGACTTGAGGACAGTGGCACACTTACAGTTTACTGCAGCCTCAGCTTCCTGTGCTCAGGTGGTCCTTCTCTCTCAGCCTCCTGAGTAGCTGGTACTACAGGCATGCACCACAACGCCCAGCTGATTTTAAAATTTTTTTGTAGAGAAAAGGTCTCACTATGTTGCCCAAGCTGGTCTCAAACTCCTGAGCTCAAGCAATCCTCCTGCCTTGGCCTCTCAAAGTGCTGGGATTACTGGGTTGAGCCACTGTGCCCAGCCCCCTTTAGCATTTCTTGAAGGACAGAAATGTTAACAAACTTCCTCAACTTTTGTTTATCAGGGAATATCTTAATTTCTCCCTCATTTTTGAAGTACAATTTTGCCAGATATAGTATTTTCTAGTAACAGGGTTTTTTTTTCTTTCAGTACTTTGAATATATCAACTTATTGCCTTCAGGCTTCCAAGGTTTCAGATGATAATCTTATTGGCTGATAATCTTATTGAGACCCCTGGTATGTAACAAAATTGTCTCTTGCTGTTTTCAAGATTCTCTTTGTTTGACTTTCAACAGTTTAATTATAATATGTTTGATGTAGGTCTCTGCGTAGTTCTACTACTCAGTGTGATGAACTTACTGGATTTGTATGTCATCTCGTTCATAAAATTTGGAGAGTTTTGACCATTATTTCCTGAAACATTCTTTCTGCCCTTTCTTCTCCTTTGTAACTCACACAGTTTGTTGTTTGTCCTCTTGATGGTATCACATAGGTCCCTTAGGCTCTGTTACTGTTCACTTTTCTTCACTCTTTTTCTTTCTATTCTTCAGATGGAGTAGAAATCACAGGGAATCTGTCTCTCCACCAAGACAACAATTGTACTCGCAGAAACTCTCTGAAGTAACTGTTTTGGAACCCTGGAGTCTATTCGAATGCTTGCATCTTCCAGGGGAGAGTCTAGCTGGTAAATTTGGGTTGATGCCAGTCATTATCAGCATTTAGTGTAATAACAGCTAGTCATGCATGGTCTTTCAACCCTATGACAAGCAGTTTTGCCCACATTCCTGGTGTGGTTTGTTGGAGCCAGGGTAGGCAAGAAGAACTTTGTCTTCCAACTACCCTCTTTGTATGTTCTGGTCACTGATTGCTGCTTTTGATCACTGAGGTTCAGGCACAGAGGCTGGCTGCCATTACTTCAATCCCTTTCAGATGAACTGACCTCCAGGGGTTTTAAAGGAATAGTTTTGTTTGTGTGTTTCCCCATCACCCCATTTGGAAAGCAGACATTTAAGGATTAGGATATTCAAAAGCAACCACTTAGGCAGGGGAAAGTAGATAGTTACTGCATATAACCAGAGAAAGAAAAGACCTGAGAGACCTTAAACTTTCACCTTAGGCAGATCCTAACCATCAGCACAGAGACCATCAAGAAAACAGCAAACCTAGGGTCATAAGGAAAGTCTGGATTTTCAGTGTCATCACATCATAAGATTAAAATGTTCAGTTTGCAGCAAATCACTAGACATGCAAAGAAACAGGAAAGCATGGTCCACTCAAAAGAACAAACAAACTGTCCTTGAGGAAGCACAGATGTCTTAGTAGACAAAAACTTTATTTATTTATTTATTTTATTGATGAATTTATTTATTTTGAGTCAGAGTCTTACTCTGTCACCCAGGCTGGAATGCAGTGGCACGCTCACAGCCACCACAGACTCGACCTGCTGGGCTCAGGCGACCCTCCGCCCAGCCTTCCAAGTAGCTGGAACCACAGGTGCATGTCACCATGCCCGGCTAATTTTTAAACTTATTTTAGATATGAGTTCTTGCCAAATTGCCCAGCTGGTCTTTAACGCATGGGCTCCAGCAGTCCTGTCACCTCTGCCTCCCAGGGTTCTGGGATTACAGGCGTGAGGTGCCACACCCAGCAACAAAAACTTTAAAACACCTGTTTTGAAGTTGCTCAGCTAACTAAATGAAGACATGTGTGAAATGAGGAAAATGATGTATGAACAAAATTAGAATATCATTAAAGAGAGAACTTCCAAAAAGAGGAACCAAATGAAATTCTGAAGTTGATAACAAATGAAAAGTTTACTAGAGGAGTTCAGAAGCAGATTTAGCAAGCAGAAGAAATAATCAGCAAACTTGAAGATGTTTCTTTTAAAATACCTCTGGAACCCTGCCCTCCTTTTTTTCCTACTTCTTTAGTGAAAGCCTTTCTGATCCTAGGCAGCTTCCAAACTATGCTATCTGCCTCCTGTTTTCCCTGGTTTATTCCTACTAGAGTTATTTATTTATTTATTATATTTATTTCAGTAGCCTTAGGGGGTACAGATAATTTTTGGTCTGGATTTTAAATGTACTTATCACCTCCACCTGTGCACGTTGTACCAGGTAGGTGAATTTTTGTCTTTCTATCTCTTCCCCTTCTGAGTTTCCAGTGTCCATTATACCATTCTCTCTGTCTTTGTGGATCCTTAGTTTAGCTCCCACTTATTAGTGAGAACATGCAGTGTTTACTTTTCTGTTCCTGAATTAGTTCACTTAGAATATTCTCCAGTTCCATCCAAGTTGTTTTAAAGACATCATTTTATTCTTTTTGATAGCTGAATAGTATGCCACATTTTCATTAACTGGTGTGATTTAAAAAAGAAAAGTTTGCCGGGCTCAGTGGCTCAGCCTGTAATCCCGCGCCTTTGGGAGGCTGAGGTGAGCGGATTGCCTGAGCCCACGGGTTCGAGACCCGCCTGGGCAGCAAGACCTCATCTCTACAATAAATCAAAAAATCAGCCGGGTGTGGTAGCGCATGCCTGTAATTCCGGCTACTTGGAAGGCTGAGGCAAGAGGATCGCCAGAGCCCAGCAGGCGAGGCTGCGGTGGCCGGGAGCGGCCACTGCACTCCAGTCTGGGTGACAGAGTGAGACTCCAACACAAAAAAAAAAAGAAAAGTTTAATTCATTATTGTCACTGTCCTTAAAAATATCCAAGGGTACTCTTGTGTCTATAGAGTGAACTTCAGTTTTCTTATTTTAGCATTCAAAGACCTTCCATTCTGGCTTTAACCCATCACATTGCTTTATCTCCCAGCAGCCCCATATTCCACTCATATGATCTAGCCACACATTTTAAGTTATGAAGCCACTTGCTGAAAAAAGTTGAGCATATTTAAAAAACCAAAATTAATTTTCTGTGAATCAGATATTAGAATACATGGTATTGGTAGGCATTGAAACAATATAAAAAGTCTATTTTAAAAATGGACTTCCTTGGAGAGACCTCATCTCTACAATAAATCAAAAAATTAGCCAGGCATGGTGGCATGTGCCTGTGGTTCCAGCTACTTGGAAGGCTGAGGCAGAAGGATTGCCTCAGCCCAACCCAGCAGGTCGATGCTGGGGTGACTGTGAGCATGCCACTGCACTCCAGTCTGGGTGATGGAGTGAGACTCCAATTTTAAAAAAGAATACTCAGTGATAAAAATAGCATATATATCATCAGTACAGTGGTCATCATTGGCAACACTATATTAGATACAATACATAATATTTAACTAATATAATGAAACAGGAAGTATAGCACAACATTACATATGAGGTTACTAATCCAAAATGTTTGAATTGAATCCATTGAGCCTTCAGATGTAACTTCCAGTTTTCAGGAAATACAAGGTTTACAGGAACAAATTGACTTCTTGAAACAATCACTCAAATGCAGAAATTTTGCTCTTCAATTGTCCTGCTTTCTGGAGTGAGCCAGAAGCTTCTCATTTCTTCAGGTGCCATATTTAGAAAGACTTAAAAGATATTACCAGATGCAATGTATGGTCCTGGATTAGATACTGATTTGGGAATATTTGTTGCAGAAAAATATAATTTGGTCAACAGAATATTGTATTATAGTTAGGTATTAGATGAGGGAATATTTCCTGAAATGATATTACTGATTTATGAAAGCCAGCTGTAAAAATATTTTTAGGTTGACAGAAGTTGGTGATGTAGGTATTAGATGAGGGAAATTTATTGAAATAAGGTAAATATTGTTAATTTTAAAAAGCAGATTACTATGTGATCTTGTTTTGAAAAAATATGTACATATACAAAATTTATACACTAAAGTATTAACATTGGTGGTGAGAATGTGGTGTATTTATTTTTTATTTTAGCTTGTCTGTTTTTTTTTTCTCCATGGCATATTGTACTATTGTGTAATAAAGTTTTATATAAAAATATATGTTAAGATTTACATACTTATTTGGGTGTACATATGAATCAAGAAATACATGAAAGTATGGTCACCAAAATGTTAAATGTGGTTTTGTCAGGAGTTCAGGGGATTTTACTTTCTTCCTAATACTTTATTATTTGAATACCTTTAAATGGGTCTATGTTATGTAACTATATAAGAAGAGGTAAAACGATTTTCCTGCAGATGTGCAGTCACATCTGTTGTAAAAGACAAGTCACAAAAAAGAGACTGTAACAAAACACAGTTTTGTTTATACTGCCTTTTCTCTGGTTGATTTGGATGCTTATCCATCAGAACACTGCAGATGACTCATTTACCAAGAAAAGAGCACATGCCTTTTGAATCTAGAAAGAGGAAAAGTAGGGGAAAGGCTGCAGAATAGTTTTATAATTATCAAGTCTTATGAGCCAGGTGCAGTAGGGCATGCAGGTAATCCCAACTATTCAGAAGGCTGAGGCATGAGGATAGCTTGAGCCTGGGAGTTCAAGATTACAGTGAGCTATGATTGTGCCACTGCACTCCAACCTAAGCAACACAGGGAGACCGCCTCTCTTAAAAAAAAAATAAGACTGAAATAGCACCTTTAATAATCATTGTTTTGATTCCTAATTATATTGTAAATTCATTGAAGACAGGGACTTTGAATTTCAACTTCATTATATTGCTGTAGATTTCACCTTTGTTGTTTGGTTTTTGTTGTTGTTGTTTAGACAGGGTCTCTGTTGCCCGGGCTAAAGCGTGGTGGCACAATCACAGCTTACCACAATCTCGCTCTTCTGGACTCCGGTGATTTTTCTGAATAGCTGGGACTACAAGCACATGCCACCACGCTCAGCTAATTTTATTTTTTTATAGAGACGAAGTCTCTATGTTGGCTCTATGTTGCTATGTTGGCTGGTTTTGAACTCCTATGCTCAAGCAATCCTTCTGCCTCAGTCTCCCAAAGTGCTGGGATTACAGGTGTGAGCCACAAGCAATCGGCCTGAATTAGTTTTAAATAAAATCTCATTTTTAAGAAATGGACTTTGTTCATTTATCCTTTTCTGTGCCTTAAATACCCCAAGTCAGCTGTTTTGTCCCAGCTGATTTTGGACCTGAAAGTTAGAAGTTTTGCCTTCTAGACTGGATTCTGTAACTTAGACTGCACTACTCTATAAACCAGAAGAATCATACTGTTACTGAGACGCCAGTCAGGGGTCCTGTTGCTCCCCGCACAGAAAGTCAACCACTGAGATCAAATGAGTATTTCCAGGCTTTTTTTTATTGGGTGATATAAGCCTAGGGGAAAGAATCATTCTTAATTTGTCTCCCTTATCCTACTGAAGTTCAGAGTTTATACAGTGGGGCAGGAATGTAGAAAATAGGAATTGAGAGGGGGTAAGGAAGAGGACTGGGTAAACTGGAATTGGAGAGGGGTAAGCAAGAGGAGTTGGTAAACAAAGGATCTGGCATCTCTGGATGCGTGATCTGTGAGTTTCCGTTTCTTTATACTACAGGCATGAGGGTTGATTTCCTGAGAAAAGAACTGAAGACAATGACTTTCAAGCTTTAAGCTCAGAAAGCTCAGTTTCTGTGCTTATTCAGAAAACTTGTGACCATTAGTTCTGAGGGGACGTTGGCCTGGTTTCAATGCCATTCTCATAGGTTTGTGGTAAAGCTGAAATGAGATATATCCATCAAAAGACCTATCACAATCACTGGCACACTGCACCCTCAATAAAAGCCAGGTTAATTAAGTCACACTGTTAACGGCTGATTTTCAAACAGGACTGATTTCCATAGGTGAGCGGGGGGGATTCCTTGTTCTAGCACCAGTATTCTTTGCAGTCCCCCCCGCCCCCGCTTAGGCGCAACAGGTGCTCTTTAGTCCGCTCCCACCGCCGCCAGTCCCTCTCTCTCCCAGTCCAGCTGCAGTCACATAGTTGCCTGTTCAAGTCCAGACAGTCCTAGGTCCTGCTCCCATCCTTTGCATTTCGCGCAGGCGTTCAGTAGTCCTGAGGCGGACTGAAATCTCAGATGGGGGCTCCGAGAAAAGGGAGCTCCGCCTCGCTTCCCGGTGTTGGGCCAATGGGGCCACTCGTCATGACCGTCAGCCTATGAGACAGGGCAGAAGGCGGGACAGAGGACGGAAGAAGCCGCTCTCACGTGAGTAGGGGGCGGGGAGGGCGGGGGCAGGGCAGCTGGGGAGGCCCAGGCGGCGGAGCCTCCGGGACGCCGAACGGCGGGCGGCGGAGGAGGAGACGGCGGGTCGGGTAGGGCCGCATTTCCCCTCCTTCTACCCTCCTATCCACCAACCCCGGGAGGACTTTCCGACGGCAGCTGCGGGAGCCAAGCTTTCTTCTTGTCCCGCGGGGCTCGGCCAGTAGGGATGCGTTCAGTTCCCTGGACTGGCCGAGTTCTGAGGGGAGCCGTGATTGGGGGAGTAGGGGGAGGGGGGTAACTGCGACGGAGGGGAGAGGGCGCATGCGCAGCCTGGAACGCTCCCGGAGCCCCTGCCCAAACCGGTTCCCCCTGTCTTTTGGGTGTCTGTCTCTGCAGTCCTGCGTATTTGGCAGTCCCTCTGCCTCCCCCCCCCCAGCAAAGCCTGTTTGTGTCTTGATTTTCACGCTTTAGGCTTGATCCTGTTTGGGAATTCGTATGTTTCCTCCGCCTCAGTTTCTCTCCATTGCCCACTAGGCCAGTGTCTGTGACTTAGGCTGGCTTGGGCCTCAGCCTGGCTTCCTGGGCTACGCCTAATTTGAAAGACTTGCTTTCTTTCAGTGTCGCTCTGCCATCTCAGGTTGGTCTTTATAAAAAGTATCCCAGGCATCCCACTCTTCCATCTACTCGAAGCATCTGCCCCAGTACCTCATTGCTGTGTCTTTTGATTCTCAGTAGCCTTTAGAGTTTCAGAGTGTTGAGCCAAGGTTAACTCCAGACTTTCAGGAGTTCGCTGTCCATTGCTTGGTAGTACTTTGGTCCCCGCTTTTCTAACATCTAATACTATTTATCATCTGCTCCTGTTTTACATGCATCTCCATATCTAGGGTTATTCGAGGATTCTTTTCTTGGGAGCAAATGTCCTAGGAGACCGTGTTGAGTGATCTTGCTGCTAGTGTTCCCGCTACTAATGCTCCGTTAGTTAAAATCATATTCCAACTTGAGTTTGAGATCCTTTGACTTTTGTCATTTTTTATGGGAGGGAATGTTAGGGACAAGGTTTCACAATTCATTTGCTGTTTCCATTCAAATTGGCTTCTGTATTCACATGCATGTGTCTGGAGTAGTAAGTTGTGTGTCTGTGTGTGTTTCCAGGTGCTTTAAAAAAAAAGGAAGGTGACTAGACCTGTCACATTAAATTGATGTAGTGGGGAAAAAGCTTAAGTACCAAGTGAACATCCACCTTTTTTTTTTCTTAAGAGAAGGACTTGTTGCCTTAATTCAAGTTTGTATAGGGTGCTATTTAATATATGTTGAAGACTTTTAAGTAGAGCTTACTAGTAAGAACTGAAAATGAATAGAGGAGAAAGATCTGTGTACTCTTCCTTTGAAGACGTCAGTTTGCATTATTAAAATTTGAATCCATGATTGATTTGTATATATTGATAACATTTAAAATTCACATGTAGCCGGGTGCGGTGGGCTCCCACCTGTAATCCCAGCACTTTGGGAGGCAGAGGCGAGAGGATTGCCAGAGTCCAAGGGTTCGCGACCAGTCTGGGCAACTTGATGAGACCTCTTCTCTACAGTAAATAAAAAAATTAGCCCGGTGTGGTGGCATGTACCTGTAGTTTCAGCTACTTGAAAGGCTGAGGAAAGGGCAACCCCCTTGGGTCCCCTCCCACTGTGGAAACTTTTCTGTCCTCTCAATAAATCCTGCTTAAAAAAAAAAAAAAGACTGAGGAGGAAGGATTGCTTGAGCCCAGAAGGTCAAGGCTGCGGTGGCCATGAGTGTGTCACTGTACTCCAGCCTAGGGGACAGAGTAAGATTCTGATTAAAAAAATAAATTTCGCCGGGCTCGGTGGCTCAGCCTGTAATCCCGCGCCTTTGGGAGGCCGAGGTGAGTGGATCGCCTGAGCCCGCGGGTTCGAGAACCGCCTGGGCAGCGAGACCTCATCTCTACAATAAGTCAAATCAGCCGGGCGTGGTAGCGCATGCCTGTAATTCCGGCTACTCGGAAGGCTGAGGCGGAAGGATCGCCGGAGCCCAGCAGGTCGAGGCTGCGGTGGCCGGGAGCGGCCACTGCACTCCGGTCTGGGCGGCAGAGTGAGACTCCAACTCAAAAATAAATAAATAAATAAATTTCACATTAATACAAAATAATACTAATAATTCAAACTCATTGTTGAAATATTGCTATTTTGTAGTACACTTCCTTTTCATTGTTTCAGTTTCTAGTTCAATTTACAGTTAACTCTGGCATTAATAGGGTATATATTTGTTTGGAAAGTTAACCTATCAGCCATATTTATTTTGGCATTTTTGGTATAGTATTTTGTTAGCGGTTTACAAGTGATTAAATAGTAATGTAGCTGAGCTGTGCAAAAGTGAACACTTGTTTTTTACTTTTTTGAGTGTTTTATGCACATTATCTATATGAAGGGATGTGATTTTCCACACACTATAACTTAACAACCCAGCAGATTCTTTTAAAGAAGTGATTATCTTCTCTTCAGTGTATTTCCAGCTACAGGAAAGCCTATTTTGAAGGTCTCATTCTTTTCCAGTAATTGTTTTAACAAGTAACCTGTGAATGCAGGTTTGAGAAAATTATTAGTTTAAATCAGTGCTAAAAACACTGCATAAAAACACTGATGTGCTAAGGTTCAGATATGGGCTGCCTATAATGTTATCTTTGTAATTTTCAATATAATCATATATTATTAGACTTCTCAAGTATGCAAAATAAATGAATACATCACTTTTCTTGAAGATAGAACTCAAATATTATTTTAAAAGTACTAATGTGGCCGGTTGCAGTGACTCAAGCCTGTAATCCCGGCACTTTGGGAGGCCGAGGTGAGAGGATTGACCAAGGCCACAGGTTCAAGACCAGCCTGGGCAACTTGGTGAGCCCTCATCTCTACAATAAAGCAAAAAATTAGCCGAGCGTAGTGGCGTATGCCTGTAGTTCCAGCTACTTGGAGACTGAGGCGGAAGAATCACTTGAGCCCAGCAGGTTGACGTGGGAGTGACCGTGAGCATGCCACTGCACTCCAGCCTGGGCGGCAGAGTGAGACTCCAACTCAAAAAGAAAAGAAAATATTGCTAATGTACATAAAGCACATAATGTACATTTATGTACATAATATTTAATGTACATAAAGCAGAGTTTGGCGTGATGTTTTGGCACCTTGTATGTAATTACCTTGTTTTGCTGATTTTCCATAGTTAGATCCCGAGGAAAGAACATCCAAGGTTAAGGACTTCATGCCCATTGACATACCTGAAAAAACACCATATCAATGTCAAAGCTAATTTTTTTTTTCTTAGCATAAACTGGTTATCTAGTCATTCCTACCACCCTTATCCCTCTCAGTTTTGTGTTGCTCCTGAGATGATTATTTTTTAGAAAACTTGTGTTCCCTTACTTATACTTTTAGGTACTGGATAAACGTTAAAGCTTATATTGTAACCACTCATGTTGACCCAACCAGCCTTGTTTCTCTTAATATGCAAAGACTGACCAAATATGGAAGTGTGCAAGTCCTGAACACATTAGTTTATACAACTTGGCCTGGAAGTTTCCCTTCTCTTCCAAGTCAACCATAATCTTTTGAGGTAGTCATCAGTGAGAATTTTTTGAAGATTGTTCTATTCATCAGAGTGTAGAGCTTTGTAGGACCTAACGTTTCTGCCCCCAAAATCCCTTTTTTTGATGACTAAAAAAGAACAAAATAAAACCCTAAATCTATTTTTAAGTTCATACCTGCATTAAATAGCGTGTGTTACCTTGGTTAACAAACATGAGAAATATATCTTTTGATTTGTATGACTGTGCTGCCAAATTTGAGGCTGTACAGCTCTCCATGAGTTAGTGTAAAGTTACATATTTCCAGTTAAGGTTGCATTAGCATTTGTGTTAAACTACTACTCCTTGGAATCTGTGAATCTTTGTGGCAATAAGTTTTTCTCCATGTGGCATTTCTTAATGTATATAAACAAATGAATTTCTGTACTAACTTTAACACAATGTTATTAACTCAAAGCTTAACAACAATTTGACTATTTTAAAACTTTTTCTTTCTTGTTTTCTTTTATTTATACATTTAGGTAACTATAACCAACAGCCTGTGGTTACAATCTTGTTTTCCTTTTCTGAGAATGACCTTTGTGTTGGTTAGAGGAATTGATGTGAAGAATCTTTGGGAACATATTTTAAATATCATCAAGGGTAATAAGAGAAAGCATTCAAGGTTAAGTTGAGCATTTGTGTAATACTGATGGAAAGAGCTGTGATTATTTTAATTTTTTTTATCATAGAGCTAATAAACTCTCTTGCTCCCTTGAAGGTATGCTGATATATTGATTCTGACAACATGAGAGTAGGAATATTGCACGTAAATTGTTTTTGCTGTGACATGATTTTTCTATGACTACACCTCTGATATACCTGCAGAAGAGAAGTGTTTATGTCCTTATTATACTTATTGTTGAATTCTCTCTGAATTCAGGAAAAAAATTTGATTTCTGTGTAACCTCAAAAGCTATTACTTTTATGTTAAAAATTTTCTCCTAGCAGAAATAGCTTTTTTGTTGTTTTGTTTTTTACTTTTTTGTTTTAGGTTGTAAGGAAAGATCTTTTCAGATAGGTTAAAGACAGGTGGAATTTAATTAAATATTTGTGAGTTTTATGTCTTCTTATATAGTGTCTATTACAGTGATGTGAATGAAGGGCTCAGTAAATGCTTATTGACTGCTAACCCCTATTTAACATATTTGTCAAATGTCCTTCCATCCCAGTTTAACTATGGGCTAGGGCCTTCTCATTTCAGAAAGCACAGAAAAGAAGTTTGTCTCTGCCAAAGATTCATAGTTTGCCTGCACATATTTCCTTGAACATCAGACAGAAGTCACGGAAAAAGAGAAATTGAATTTATTGCATTTATTGTAGGCTTTGGTCTTTTATTGACCAATTTGTGTGCTTGACATTATTCTCATAAATTAAGTGAATAATACAAACATTTCAGATATAAGTGCAGACAGGTGGATATTCTAGATGTAATTTGTTTGTTTTTTGAGTTGGAGTCTCACTCTGTCACCCAGACTGGAGTGCAGTGGCCGCTTCCGGCCACCGCAGCCTCTACCTGCTGGGCTCCAGCGATCCTTCAGCCTCAGCCTTCCAAGTAACTGGAACTACAGGCACGTGCTACCACGCCCGGCTGATTTTTAATTTATTGTAGAGATGAGGTCTCGCCAAGTTGCCCAGGCGGGTCTAGAACCCATGGGCTTAGGCCAGGGGTCCTCAAACTTTTAAAACAGGGGGCCAGTTCACTGTCTCTCAGACCGTTGGAGGGGCGGACTACAGTTTAAAAAAAGGAATTTATTCATAGTTTTTTTTTTAAACTATAGTCCACCCCTCCAACGGTCTGAGGGACAGTGAACTGGCCCCCTGTTTTAAAAGTTTGAGGACCTCTGGTAGGCAATCCACTCACCTCAGCCTCCCAAAGCACGGGATTACAGACTGAGCCACCGAGCCTGGCTTCTAGATGTAATTTGTATGAGAAGGAACAATATTGACTAATTTTCTAAAAGGAGGAAAAGTCTCTGGACAACCTTGCATTGCTTAAAAAATTCACTTTTGAGCATGCATAAAACACTAATCTATGCCAGGTGCAGTGGCTCATGCCTGTAATTGCAGCACTTTGGGAGGCGGAGGTGAGAGGATTCCCTGGGCCCAGGGGTTAGAGGCCAGACTGGGCAACTTGGTGAAATCTTATCTCTATAGTAAATAAATTAGCCAGGTGTGGTGGCACATGCTTGTGGTTCTGGTTAGTTGGAAGGGTGAGGCAGAAGGATGTCCTGAGCCCAGCAGGTCTAGGTTGTGTTATCAGTGATCATGCCACTGAACTCCAACTCAGAAACAAAAACAAAATGCTAATGTATTGCTTCTTGGCCTTTTGGCTAAGATAAGAACAAAATGCTAATGTAAATTATAATTTAGAAATTTGTTCCTAAAGAGTAAAGACAAAGATACTTTTTTATTCATACTAACAGGATCAGAAATGTAATGTGAATGTTACCTCAACATTAAGCTAACTTTCCCTGTGTTCCTAGAGATAGTTTCTATTGTGGAAATGGCATCCAAATTGTAATTTAAATATTTAGTTTCAGAGATACTGTGAAGTGGCATAGAGCCAGCATACCTAGAGTTCTGGAAAAAAATTAAAGTGTTTTTTTTTAAATATCCACAAGAACGTGGGAAAACTATTTAAAAGATTTTATTTTTTCAGGTGTTAATTTTATTGCACCCAGATAATCAGTTAAATGAATTGTTTTATGTGCATTTCATCCTCTCTTCTTACCTCTCTTCTTACAAGGTATAGTGGGGAGATTATGAATTTGGGGATCAGAAAGACATGAATATCCCAAGTATTACACTTACTTAGTATATGATTGAAGGTAGGTTACTTTACCACTCTGAGACACAGCGTTTTCATTTGTAAAGATGGAGCTACTTATGCCTGCTTCACAGAATTGTATTGGAAAGCACCTGATATCTTTCCGACTTTCCTGGATACTCACGTGCCCAAAGGAGTAGAAAGGGTTCATTCCCCTCATTTTGCACAACTGAAGCCACAACATTATCCAAGTCAAATCACAAAAGTAACCAAGAATTCAGCTCCCAGTCTTCTTTTTCTATTATATGAGATTATTTTTGTTTTATTTTAGAATTGTGGGGTACAAGTGAGGATTTAATACATAAGTAGACTGCATGCAGGTGAAGTTTGGGTTTCTAGCTCACCCTCAGGTACCAGGTAGTAGACGGAGTAACCCATTGTGTTGCTGTGTGTCCCCTCCCTCTCAGTGAAATTTGATTACTCATAAATTAAGAAATCTGAAAACATTGACTCTCTTCTTTAAATTCTTGCTGTATTGATTTTGTGAATTTTATCCAAAACTCCTATAAAGTTACAATCAGGCTTTGGAAACTTTTATTGAAGGATGAACAGATACAGAAAATGTGGTATACATATAGTGGAATATTATTCCACCTTAAAAAGAAAGGAAATTCTGACACATGAATAAACCTTGAAAACATTAGTTAAATGAAATAAACCAGTTACAAAGGACAAATAATGAGTAATCCCACCACTTGTAATAGATACCTAGAGTAGTCAAATTCATAGAGACAGGAAGTGGAATGGTGGTTGCTGGGGAAGGAGAGAATGGGCAATTAGTGTTAATGGGCACACAGTTTCAGAAAAAACTGACTGGTGGTGATGGTTGCATAACATTGTGAATGTACAGTGCCACAGAACAGTACACTTAATAGCTAAAGTGGTGATGTTTGTTATTTATATTTAACCACAATGCAAAAGGATTACAATTTGTAAATTTACAATTTGTAAATTTTTTTTTTTTTTTTTGAGTTGGAGTCTCAGTCTGTCGCCCAGACTGGAGTGCAGTGGCCACTCCCAGCCACCGCAGCCTCAACCTGCTGGGCTCCGGCGATCCTTCCACCTCAGCCTTTCAAGTAGCTGGAATTACAGGCATGCGCTACCACGCCCGGCTGATTTTTTTTTAATTTATTGTAGAGATGAGGTCTTGCTGCCCAGGCGGGTCTCGAACCCGCAGGCTCAGGCAATCCACTCACCTCAGCCTCCCAAAGGCGCGGGATTACAGGCTGAGCCACCGAGCCTGGCTACAATTTGTAAAATTTTTAAGACCCCTACTTTTGTCTAGCAAATTTTTATATTCCTTTAAGTATCTTTTGTAGCTCACTTTTAATTGAACTAAAAGTCATTTAATAATTTAAAGAAGTAAATTGTCACAGGCATTGATAGGTTAAAATTTCCCTAAGAGTGGGTTTTCTTTTTCTTTTTTGAGTCGGGTTCTCACTCTGTCTCCCAGGCTGGAGTCCACTAGCATGATCACAGCTCACTGCAACCTCGACTTCATGGGCTTAGACGGTCCTTCAGGCTCAGGCGACTCTTCTGCCTCAGCCTTCTGAGTAGCTGGGAATCCAGGCACATGCCACCAAACCTGGCTAATTTTAAAAATTTTTTAGAGGCAAGGACTTGATATGTTGCCCAGGCTACTCTTGAACTCCTGGGTTCAAGCAGTCCTCACGTCTCAGCCTCCCAAAGTGCTGGGATTCCAGGAATGAGCCACTGCACCCAACCAAGAGTGGGATTTATTTTTACTATTTATTTTTTAAGTTGGAGTCTCACTCTGTCACTCAGGCTGGAGTGCAGTGGCATGCTCACGGTCACAACAGCCTCAACCTGCTGGGCTCAGGCAATCCTTCCACCTCAGCCTTTCAAGTAGTTTGGAACTACAGGTGTGTGTCACCATGCCTGGCTAATTTTTTTTTTTTTTTTTTTAATTGTAGAGATGAGATCTTGCCAAGTTTTCCAAGCTGGTCTTGAACCCCTGGGCTCAGGCAGTCCTTTCACCTCTGCCTCTCAAAGTGCTAAAATTACAGACATGAGCCACTGCACCTGGCCAAGAGTGGGTTTTAGATAAACGGGGTTTTTTTGCTTTTTAGTGCACCAGACCCAAGATAATTTTTTTTTTTTTTTTAAGGTA
Organism: Cephalopachus bancanus; assembly: GCA_027257055.1. Classification (NCBI taxonomy): domain Eukaryota; kingdom Metazoa; phylum Chordata; class Mammalia; order Primates; family Tarsiidae; genus Cephalopachus; species Cephalopachus bancanus. The sequence continues at coordinate 28,438,420 of JAPVLO010000003.1, forward strand.
ACCTAAAATTAATCAGAAGACTGAAATTATGGTTCTTTTAGTTCACTAAAATAATTAAAGAAACAGCCCAGGAATTCAGAGTCAAACTTGAAACAAAGACATCTATTGTTCAGCAGTTAGTAGTGGTGGAAAGGAATTTACTTTTATAAAGAAGGGATGGTGTTCTATTGAGTTTTGTTAGATTTATCCCATCCTTTCCAGGCATAGGCTCTGAGAAATTCATGTGGAAACCAGTGCAGGGAAACAAAATTCAGAACCAAGAAAAATGTGAGGAAAAAAAAAAAAACAGCTGAGACTAATATAGTGTATCTTTTTTTATATAACTTATTTCCTGCTTGTGTAATTTTAACGATTTGCAAACCCATAGAAATTGGCCTACTACAGTATTTATTTATTTATTTTTTGAGTTGGAGTCTCTTCTCTGTCTGGAGAGCAGTGGCACGCTCCCGGTCACCGCAGCCTCCACCTGCTGGGCTCCGGCGATTCTTCCGCCTCAGCCTTCCAAGTAGCTGGAACTACAGGTGCACGCTACCATGTCCGGCTAATTTTTGATTTGTTGTAGAGATGAGGTCTCGCCAAGTTGCCCGGGTGGGTCTCGAACCCGTGGGCTCAGGCAATTCACTCACCTCGGCCTTCCAAAGCACTGGGATTACAGGCTAAGCCACCGAGCCTGGCTTCTACTACAGTATTTTTCAGACTTGATTTTTTGCTACTTCCTGTCTTGTTCTTTTTCTGAACAGGGAGTAATATTACCAGATCTGTGTTTTGGAAGGATACAACTGGAAGCAGCATAGAGGATGGATTGGAATGGGGAGAGAATGGAGATAGGGACATCAAGAAGGAGAGAGATGCAATTCACAAAATGACAGAGGCACCTAGATACCTGGGTTTGGATCAAATTCCACAATTTTCTCTGTAAACTGAAGCAAGTTACTCAACTGTCTAAGCCTCAGTTTGACTGTCTCATATGAAGTTAATACCCGTCTGGCAAGGTTAGTGTGAAGATGAGTGCATGTAAAACTTTTTAGTACCATGTTGGGTATATATAATTGGCATTCAAGAGCTAATAAGTATTCTTAGATTTAACAAGGTGATTTAAGCATCCCCCCTTAAGCTTCCCTCAAGCTGTATCCACTTTCTCACTGGTTGCACATATTCTCCCTGGTTGAGCAACCAAAATTATGGGGATTGGGAGGGAAGTGATGACAAGTGTTTGGTCCAAAGGAATCCAAGTTATGTTTTGTGACCCAGTGACAGTTGGGGACTTGATGAAGAGTCAGTCAAGCACATTCAATGATAGTTCTTTTTTTAATCTATTTATTCTAGCCATCTTCCATATCCACATCCCCAATACATGCATATAGTGTAGCATATTTGTCATTTGTCTCACATTACTAGCTAAACACTGATGAAGTATATCCAACCAACCAAATTTATTAAACACTGCCAGTAATCAAGAATATGAAATTAATATGAATAAAACATAAGATCCCTGTCCATGAGTAGTTTAAGGGACTGTGTTTGTTCACATTGTATTCGCAGCATTTGACATGGTGGTTTATACTTAGTAATTGCTTCTGGAATGAATGGATCAATCAATATAGTGGAGTAGAAAAAGGTATTAATATTTGGCTGTGTGGTAAATGTGGTAATCTGTGATAAACAAACAAAAAACTTTAGGAACCCTTGGAGAAAGTAAAGGGCAGAGGGAAAGGGGGAGGTTGTATCACTAGATGGTTGCTGGGGAAGAAGAGTGAACTAGGGAAACAGAGACACATTCCTAGCTTAGTAAACAGCATGTGAAAAGGCTTGAAAGCATAAAAATGTATGACATAGTTGATATGTTGTCGGGTATGGTTTGATAGAAGAAAAGACTACAATGTAGATTGGCTCCAGATTTTGAAGAAGTGAATGATGTAAGGAGTTTGGATTTTATTCTGTTTTAAGTCAGGAGCAATCAAAGCTTTTGAGAGAGGGGGAGAGGTGGAATATATGATCAGATCTAAGTTTTAGAAATTAACTATGGTAGCTAGATAATGATGAGAGAGAGTGGATAGGAAGATTTTTTTGCTGTAGACAAGTTTAAGGAGAATAAATACAAGTCACAGACATAAAGGATGGTGAAGAAGGAATAGACCGGGGTGTTTTACAACTAAAACCCATTGGCGTTCCAAGGGAGAATAAGGAAAAGAGGGATCAAGTTTTAATTTTTTTAAAAATGTTTGTTTTGGATCTGTTGACCAAGAAGAAGAATATGCTGACACATGGGCTTACATGGTTTGGTTGTGGATACATGGAATGGGTTTTGAGGTGACCAGGGGATGCGTATAGTAGAACCCTTCTATGTATGCTCATAACACCCTACATACCTCTATTATAGTAAGTACTATACTGTATTATAATAACATGCTTATTAGTCTGTTTTCTCTACCACTGTAAACCTATCAAAGGTTAAGGAGTACCTTTTATTTTTCACTATAACACTGTACCTAGTGCCTGGCATATATCAGACACTGGATACTGCATAGAAAAAAAAAGAAAACATAAAAACCCTTTGGAATTTAGAAGAAAAAAATAGGACTAGAGTATTATCAGCATACAATAGAAAACTATAACCATGTTAGTTAATGAGACAGAGAAATGAGAAACAAGGATGTAATTTTTAAAACAAGCAGAAGAAAAGGAACCTAAATGGGAACTTAGAAGAGGTAGAACATGGAAGCAAAAAGAGTTTCAGAATAACGAAATGGTCAGCATTTTCGTTTAACAGGTAGATGTAACTGAAGAATGAACTGAAGATGAGAACTGAAAGAATTCTTTGAGTTCTGAAATTTTGTGTTATTAATGGCTTTTATATATTTATTTTTATTTTGTTTGAGTTGAAGGCTCACTCTGTTGCCCAGACTGGAGTGCGGTGGCATGCTCACGGCCACTGCAGCCTCAACCTGCTGGACTCGGGCGATCCTTCCGCCTCAGCCTTCCAAGAAGCTGGCACTACAGGTGTGCGCCACCACACTCAGCTAATTTTTTGATTTGTTGTAGAGATGCAGTCTTGCCTTGTTTCTCAGGCGATCTTGAATCCCTGGGCTCAGGCAGTCCTCTCGCCCCAGCCTCTCAAAGTGCTTCTATTACAGGCGTGGCCACCATGCCCAGCTGTTATTGATGATTTTTAAAAGAAATGGTTGCGTGAAGGTGATAAGGGAGTCAAATTTTTGAGGGGGGAGTCCCACTGACGAAGTGGAGGCAGTTAATACTGCTCCTTTTAAAAAAAGTCTTAAAAAAAACCAAGGAACCGGGCATGGTGGCTAAAGCCTGTAATCCCAGCACTTTGGGAAGCAGAGGCAATAGGATTGCCTGAGCTCAGGAGTTCAAGACCAGCCTGAGCAACATGGTGAGATCTTTTCTCTACAATCAATAAAAAATTAGCCGGGTGTAATGGCACATGCCTGTGGTTCCAGCTACTTAGAAGGCTGAGGGGGAAGGATTACCTGAGCTCAGTAAGTCGAGGTTGCAGTAGCCGTGAGCATGCCACTGCACTCCAGCCTGGGCGACAGAGGGAGACAACTCAAAAGAAAAAGAAAAGAAAACCAAGGAAATAAAGGTGAACTAAACTCTGGTTTCATAGCTAGGCATTAGTATATTTTCTCTCAAACATGCCAAATTCAGTTATGAGTATCACCATACCTCTTTTATTAAGCTAGGTAGGTCACTCACTGAGAGGTGGTTTTTGCCTCTACTAATTGCATGTTAGCCAATCCATGCCACTGCAAGTTCATTGTTTATGTTATGGCTCAGAGTTATATTAGTGACTAGAAACAGTACTACCTCCCCCAACAAAAAGTTGAAGTTTTTTTTTTTTTTGAGTTGGAGTCTCACTCTGTCGCCCAGACTGGAGTGCAGTGGCCGCTCCCGGCCACCGCAGCCTTGACCTGCTGGGCTCCGGAGATCCTTCTGCCTCAGCCTTCCAAGTAGCTGGAACTAGAGGCGCGCGCTACCATGCCCAGCTAGTTTTCAGTTTATTGTAGAGATGAGGTCTCGCCAAGTTGCCCAGGCGGGTCTCGAACCCGCGGGCTCAGGCAATCCACTCACCTCAGCCTCCCAAGGCGCGGGATTACAGGCTGAGCCACCAAGCCCGGAAAAAGTTCAAGTTTTTAAAAAGTAAACACTGATTATGTAGGAGCTGACTGCCTTTCAAGGACCATCAAAACCTTTCTTATGACCAGTTCTTTCTATTTCATTCTCTATTAGCTGGATTTAGAGTGTTTAAGAGGAAATTGAGAATAAATGTGAATCTTTTTTGGGTGGGGGGGCGGTGACAAGGTCTCACTTTGTCAACCAGTCTGGAGTGCAGTGGCCTGATCATAGATCACTACAGCCTCTAACTCCTGGGATCAAGCAGTCTTCCTGCCTCAGCCCCCCAAGTAACTGGGTGCTACCACACCTGGCTATTTTCTTTATTTTTAGAGATGGAGTCTCGCTTTGGAGACTGATCACAAACTTCTGGCTTCAAGTGATCCTCCCACCTCAGCCTCTCCTTGTTGCTGGGATTACAGGGACCCAACTGAATGTGAGTCTTTATTCAGCAATATTGAGGTGTATTTTATGCTATAGTCTTTGTAGAAATGCATAGTTGAGCATTAAAATTGTCACTTATGGCACAGAGGAGTGAATTTGGGCAAAAAGTTTATAAAGGGTTTTGGTATCATGAGACTAATTTTTTTTTCTTTTTTAAACAATATCCTTTAACCAAGAGACTAATTTTTGATAAAAATTTGTAGTGATCTTTTATGTCTCTGTAAGTAATGAAAGGATAAATGTAATGAAAATAAAGCATAATTGAACTTTTGTATGTGATACAGGAGGCTGTATAAATAACAAAATTGTCATATCAAGTGACTTAAAAGAGTTGTAGAAAAGGAAGCATCCTTCAACTTGCACTCACCTACTTGCTCTATTGGTAATTGGACATGTTACAAGGATCTAACCTCATCACTTTTGTAAAAGAAGGAGAGAAATTGTTAGTGTCTAGTAAATACCAGGGTGTTCACATGTATTTTTTTTTTTTTTTGAGTTGGAGTCTCACTCTGTCACCCAGACTGGAGTGCAGTGGCCGCTTCCGGCCACTGCAGCCTCTACCTGCTGGGCTCCGGCGATCCTTCCGCCTCAGCCTTCCGAGTAGCCGGAATTACAGGCATGTGTTACCACACCTGGCTGATTTTTTGATTTATTGTAGAGATGAGGTCTCGTCAAGTTGCCCAGGTGGGTCTCGAACCCGTGGGCTCAGGCAATCCACTCACCTGAGCCTTGCAAGTAACTGGAACTACAGGTGCATACCACCACACTCAGCTAATTTTTTAATTAATTGTAGAGAGGAGATCTCGCCGAGCTGCCCAAGTTGGTCTCGAACCCCTGGGCTATATTATCTTATTTCATCTTTTTTTTTTTTTTTTTTTTGAGTTGGAGTCTCACTCTGTCGCTCAGACTGGAGTGCAGTGGCCACTCCCGGCCACCGCAGCCTCGATCTGCTGGGCTCCAGCGATCCTTCCGCCTCAGCCTTCCGAGGAGCCGGAATTACAGGAGCGCTCTACCACGCCCGGCTGATTTTTGATTTATTGTAGAGATGAGGTCTCGCTGCCCAGGCGGGTCTTGAACCTGCGGGCTCAGGCAATCTACTCACCTCGGCCTCCCATAGTGCTGGGATTACAGGCTGAGCCACCGAGCCTGGCTATTTCATCTTATTTTAAATGAAATAATAATTCTTATTCTGTCTACCTTATAGAATTGTAGGATAATAAAATTAGATTAGAATGTACACATTTTGTTACTTTGTATTATAGATAAGGCATTTTATTCAAAGTATTTATTTAGATATAAACAAATTAGAACATGAAATTAAGAAATGTATGTATTTTTGCCTCATAATGTGTTTCTTAACTTGGATTACTTAAATCAATTAATATCTGTTAAATTTTTAAAAATTGGAAGTTGGCTTTTGAAAAGCTGTAACTTGAGTTACATATAATGTTCTGTGTGTATTTTTAAATGCTTTATGTATAGTTTTAGTAATTTTTACAATAACTCTAAAAGACAGTACGACATTTTCTCTAATGGAAACTGAGGCTCTCTGTGACTAGCTCATAGTATCAGAAAGTGGTAAAACCAGTATTCTAATTCACATTTTTCTTAACTCCTAATTGTGTGCTTCACCAATATGATTGCTATTCTTATTGTCAATTTATTAAAGTTGGTTTTTGCTTTTCATTGGGTGACTCTTCCTCTGTTCATTTTTTTTTTTTTTTGAGTTGGAGTCTCACTCTGTTGCCCAGACTGGAGTGCAGTGGCCGCTCCCGGCCACCGCAGCCTCGACATGCTGGGCTCTGGCAATCCTTCCGCCTCAGCCTTCCAAGTAGCTGGAACTATAGGCGTGCGCTGCCACGCCCAGCTAATTTTTTGATTTATTGTAGAGATGAGGTCTCGCCAAGTTGCCCAGGCGAGTCTCGAACCTGTGGGCTCAGGCAATCCACTCACCTCAGCCTCCCAAAGGTGCGGGATTACAGGCTGAGCCACCAAGCCCAGCTGCTCTGTTCATCTTTACTTGCTGTTTATTCTACTATTTTAATAAATAGGTGAACACCTACTATGTGACAGGCATTGTTCCAGGTGCTAGGGATTTGGCAGTTAATCAAACACAAAAATCCCTGCCCTCGTGAAGCTTAGGGTCTAGCTTACATGATACTTAAAAACAGATTACTAAAATTAAAGTATGTCAAGTGGTTATAGATGCTACAGGGAAATGTAGAAAGGGGGGTGGCTGTGCAGGGTGTTTGGGGGAGAAATTTTTACCTTGTTCATTGGAATTAGATTTACAATCTGAAGGATGAAGAATTAGAGTGGGGGACTTCTTGTGGTAACTGACCTAAGTAGGAATTAAAAATAAGACAAAAGTAGTCCTTTTGGTCTTGAGACAGAGGCTGTGATTCTCTAGAATACTGCCAAAAATGTACCAAGTTCTAGGGCACCTCTTCATTGTGGAGGCTAGGGAATGGGTAGTCCTTTCCAGAGGTTGTAGAGCTCATGGACGTCCTCTTCCATGGAGGGCAGAGAAAAAGGAGTCTTATTGTATGATTTTTCCTGTACTACTTAGTGGTTTTTTGTTTTGTTTGACATATTTGAGTCAGTGTCTCACTCTGTTACCCATGCATGAGTGGTACCACATCATGGCTACCACAGCCTCAACTTGCTGGAGTCAGGTGATCCTTCTGCCTCAGCCTTCCAAGTAGCTGGAACTACAGGCATGTGCCATCACGCCCACCTCATATTTTGATTATATTTTATTATAGAGACAAGGTCTTGCCAAATTGCCAGACTGGTCTCAAATCCCTGGTTTCAGACAGTTCTCTCATCTGGACCTCCCAATGTGCTGGGATTATAGGCGTGAGCCACCCGGTCTGACTTCTTTGCGTTTTGGTAAACCTCATTCCCTCTGAGCAATTCCATTACTTTCATTTGCTAAAACAAGCAATAAAATATCTTATAATATTTATTTTCCTATCACCATCTCAAAGAAAGTAGGTGGACCTTTGAGCCTGCCAAATCTTCTTTTCTATAGTGTAATTATCAAAGTATATTATTTTTGAGTGCAGAGTAATGTTATACAAAGTCATTAGTGTCTTTGAGATAAGAGCTCTAGGCCACTTTCCCAGGCCCTCTGCTCTCCTACTGTTAATCACATTTTAAAACATGAATAAAAGACTTAATTGATTGATTATGAAACCTCTCTTAAAGTATAAGTTCTAAAAAAGATAAAGACTCCTTTACCCAATACTGAGTATTTTGGGACAAGGCTTAAATTTTTGGCATTAGAAAGGCATTATAATCTGATGGAAAGAGTACAACCTTTGGAGTCATAGATAGCTGGGTTCAATTTTTGACTTTATTACCTTGAACTAGTTGCGTCATCATTCTAAGCCTTAATTTCTTCATCTGTGAAATAGGCATGTGACAAATTTAGGAGGCACTCACCATCAAATGATAAGACAACATAATCAGTACTGTAAAAAAAAATCAAATGTAGGCTGGGTGCAGTGACTGAAGCCTATAATCCCAGCACTTTGGGAGGCCTAGGCAAGAGGATTGCCTGAGCCCGCGGGTTCAAGACCAGCCTGGGCAACATGGTGAGATCTCACTTCTACAATAAATAAATAAAAAAATTGCTGGTTGTGGTAGCGTGCTCCTGTAGTTCTGGCTACTTGAAAGACTGAGGTGGAATGATTGCCAGAACCCAGCAGGTCGACACTGGGGTGGCCGTGCCTGTGCCACTGCACTCCAGCCTGGGCAATGGAGTGAGACTCCGACTCAAAAAAAACAAATGTAAAATGGTATGGGAAACAGTTCATTTGATTCTGGGGTGAGACTAGGCAAGTGAACTAAGAAGATTACTAAGAGGAGGAGGTTTAGATCATAAATGATGAGTTGGAGTTGATCAAGTACTAAAGCAAGGAAACCACTTTAGGAAGGGAATCCTATGAAGACAAAGGCCTAGAAGGTATTAAAATATGATATATAACTGTAACAAAGGTCTAAGTTAGTCCCTCTCCCAACATGTTCCCATCATTTTCTTTCTTTTTTTTTTTTTAGGTGGAGTATCGCTCTGTTGCCCAGGCTCATGGCCACTGCAGCCTCGACCTGCCGGGCTCGGGCAGTCCTTCCACTTCAGCCTTCCAAGTAGCTGGAACTACAGGCATGTGCCACCACGCCCAATATTTTTAAAAAATTTGTTGTAGAGACGAGGTCTTGCCAAGTTGCCCAGGCTGGTCTCGAACCTGGGGGTCAGGCAATCCTCTTGCCTCACCCTCCCAAAGTGCTGAGATTGTAGGCATGAACCACTGCGGCCGGCCTCATAGTTTTCTAAATAAGTACCTATTAGCCGGTATGATTTGCCTCTGTTTTTTTACTAAACTGCAGACTTCTTTTGGGCAAGGATCTAATTTGTTTTGTTTACCATAGCTTGTCCTTTAGGCATTAGCTACTCCATGAGTATTCATTGGATGGATGAATTAAAACAACATTCTTAATGTTTCAAAGACAATTGGAAGTGTTTTTGACTACCACACTATATATTTAGAGTTGATTCTATAAAATGTAGACTTGTAATATATTGTTAGCATGGGGATTTGTTTAAATAAAAAACACCAGAGAAGCTGGGCTCGGTGGCTCAGCCTGTAATCCCGCGCCTTTGGGAGGCTGAGGTGAGTGGATTGCCTGAGCCCGCGGGTTCGAGACCCACCTGGGCAGCGAGACCTCATCTCTACAATAAATCAAAAAATCAGCCGGGCGTGGTAGCGCGTGCCTGTAATTCCGGCTACTCGGAAGGCTGAGGCGGAAGGATCGCTGGAGCCCAGTAGGCGAGGCTGTGGTGGACGGAAGCGGCCACTGCACTCCAGTCTGGGTGACTGAGTGAGACTTCAACTCAAAAAAAAAAAACAAAAAAAACCCAAAAAAACACCAGAGAGTTCAGAGTTCTAACCTTAGCTGTGCCATTAACTGGTTAAATGACCTTACTTCTCTTGGGTTGCAATTTCCGTAACTGTTTAACAGTAGTGATGATTTCTAAGTTTTCTTCCAACTGTAATACTCAGGGATTTCACAGAAACACCTGCTGCCAGATGTTTCTGTGTAGACCTTTGAAGGGAAAATAGTACTTGACACATGGTGTATATTGAACAAATATATAATCAATTAGAAATCTAAAGTGTAAGTCAGGAATTCTCAATTGGAGAAATTAAACAGACTTTCAGAACCTTACATTTCTAAGGTATGAGATGAACACAGAACTGTAGTTACTTTTTTTAATTGTTTCAAACTCTGAGTATAATGTTGTATTGTTCTGTTGATGTTTTGACAGCCAAATGAAACACTGCGACTAAGTATACAGAACCAGGCTTTAAAATGGTAAATGAGCTTGAGTTTTATTCCAGGAGTTAGTAAACAATTGAATGGGTTTTCAAAAGTGACATATCTTTTAACCTTTTTGCTGGGAATTTTTGGCTTGAAACTCTTTTATTGGGTAATGTTCATATTGAGTTGAGTTCTAGGAAACTGTGATGTGGGAAGATTTATTTTTTAATGAACTTCTGATTTCTTGGTATATAAGATATTTCCCAGTTTTCAAGTTTATGCTTATATTTATCTGGCTTGAATTTCTCTCTGTTGGGTGTTAATGTGAAATTTTAAGTATCAATATTGCTAGGAAAGTCTTATTGTGCTATCTCAATAACCAAATGCTTTCAATTTCATTTACATGCACACCTTTAAAAATTAGAAGGTAGAAAGCAGAAGTTTAGTACTTCATTATTTTTGGAGACTAAGACTAGAGTTGCAACATATGTCAAAGAAGTCACTGTAGGTAGAGGTAGAGAGGGTTATTCTGAAGAGAATATGTTTTATTTATTTTTGAAGTCTGAAATATCTTGGCCCTGAATAGCATAAAATTCTCTTATTTTCTGGAACAACAACAATAACAAAAGAGCCTTAACTATAAGTAGTGAAAGTTTTGGAAAAATATTTTGGAAGTATGTTTTAAATTTTTTTCATATATGCTTTGTGAGAATTAGAGCATAATTGAATATCTGGCAGACATTCTATATGAGTATCTTTATGGTTTTTGTTTTTCAGGCATTTAAAAAATATTTAATCATTCATGAGTGAGCCTCATTCTTGAGTTATGGATGACAAGGCTTCTGTTGGAAAAATCAGTGTCTCCTCAGACTCAGTATCTACTCTTAATAGTGAAGATTTTGTCTTGGTTTCCAGGCAAGGAGATGAGACACCATCTACAAATAATGGAAGTGATGATGAGAAAACAGGACTCAAGGTAAAACTCCATAAACTAAATTTGTTTTGCTTAGCTTGTGTAAGCTCATTACAAAACCTGACCTTAACAGGGAAGGCATATGGGGAAAACTAAGAACATGGAATTAATATACTTTTTTCTTTAATATTTATAATTTTTAAATAATTAGTGACAAATGTATATTTGGCAAAGGATTTTCACTTTGGTTAGTTTTCCTAAATCTTGAAATACTCATAAGAGTCAAAACTTGGCCAGGTGCAAGTGGCTCACGCCTGTAATCCCAGCACTTTGGGAGGCCGAGGCGAGAGGATTACCTGAACCCAGGAGTTTAAGACCAGTCTGGGCAACATGGCAAGACCTCGTCTCTACAATAAAATAAAAACTTAGCCAAGTGTGGTGGCGCACAGCTGTAGTTCCAGCTACTTGGGAGGATGAGGCCAAAGGATCACCTGAGCCCAGCAGTTCAGGGCTGCAATAGCTGTGATCGTGCCACTGCACTCCAGCCTGGGCAACAGAATGAGATTCCAACTAAAAAAAAAAAAAAAAAAATAGAGTCAAAACTAGTGGGTGCAGTATAAACATTTGCCATTTTAATTTTGTTTTCACTTTTGTTTTAAGTCAGAGGTGCTTGTCTAGTTTGGTCCTGGTATATGTTATGTAAGGGTACTGGCAGGTCATCAATGCTATTTATAAAAATAAGGTTTAGGATTATTGAAACAACTTTAAATACCTAGCCATAACCAGGCTCGGTGGCTCAGCCTGTAATCCCGTGCCTTGGGAGGCTGAGGTGAGTGGATTGCCTGAGCCCGTGGGTTCGAGACCCGCCTGGGAAACTTGGTGAGACCTCATCTCTACAATAAATCAAAAAAAATTAGCTGGGCGTGGTAGCACGCGCCTGTAGTTCCAGCTACTTGGAAGGCTGAGGCGGAAGGATCGCTGGAGCCCAGCAGGTCGAGGCTGCAGTGACTGGGAGCAGCCACTGCACTCCAGTCTGGGTGACAAAGTGAGACTCCAACTCAAAAAATAAAATAAATAAATACCTAGCCATTGACCACTTCTGTTTATCTTTTCTCAGTCAAACAACTATTACTTCTTTTACCATGCTTTGTTACTGTTCTACTCTTTATGGCTATAAATAACAACATTATTTATTAAAATTGTAATTTAAAATATAAGTAATTGAAAAGTATTTCTAGTCTTGCTTGCATCTATTCATTCAACAAGTGTTTATTACGTGACAACTATGTGCCAAGTTCTGTTCCAGGTACTGAGGATACAGTGGACAAAAACACAGGCAAAGCCTCTTGTCCTCCTAGAGCTTTTATTCTAATGTGGGAAACAGACTCTAAATATGTCAAGTAAATTTCGGTGCTGTGAAGAAAAAGTAGGGTATGTGGACAAAGAGTGAATGATGTGATTGTTCTTTGACCTTTGAAATTTTTGTTAGAATTTTGAAAACTCTTACTGTCATTCAGTAAGAGGAATAAATATATAGAGGAATAAATAAAAAACAGTAAAACCAAAAAAAAAAAGTAAAGAAAGAGTGAATGACAGGTAGTATTTCAGAGAAGGTCTTAAGATGACATTTTAGGTGACCCGAATGATAGGAAGAGGAAAACCATGGAGAAATCTGGGAAAAGAGTTTTACAGAGGGAACAGCAAATAGACCCTGTGGAGACCCACCCTTCTTAGGAGTTCAAGGCTGCAGTGAGCTATGATCATGCCACTATACTCCAACCTAGGCTATCAAGCAAGACCTTGTCTGAAAAAGAAAAGATTTCATGTCCCTGCAGCTCCCAGTCTGAGCTGACTTCCAGGGGAGGAGCAGGACATCACCATCTCTCATTCTGCCTCCAGACTCCTATTGCTAGTCAAGTGTGACTAAGAGGTGGGGGCTCCTTTTTTCTACCTAGCCCCTGCTCCTGGAACAGAGTTTTTACTTCAGGCATAGCAAGTAAAGGTGGGTGTTGCTCAATGAGAAGTATGCCATTGTACCCACTCTTAGCTCCAGAGCCATGACTCAGAGATTTTGCCTGTAGAAAATAGCTGGCTATAAAATAGCTTTTAATCTTTTCCTGAAGGAGTAGACTTCATTTAAAGAAGTTTAAGCCTGGCCGGGTGTGGTAGCTAATGGCCTGTAATCCCAGCACTTTGGGAGACCAAGACTAGAAGATTGCCATATTCTAGGGATTCAAAACCAGCCTGGGCAACGTCTCTAAGATAAATTTTAAAAAAATTAGCTGAATGTGGTGGTGTACAACTGTAGTTTCAGCTATTTGGAAAGCTAAGGTGGAAAGATCACCTGAGCCCAGTAGGTCAAGGCTGTGGCAGCTGTGATCCTGTGACTGCACTCTAGTCTGAGCGACAGAGACTCTGATTCAAAATTTAAAACAAAAATAGAATTTTAAGCCTAAGGTTACTCTAAAAAACAGTAGAAGTTGTTATGAAATATAATTGGGAAAATATTGATAAATTGATCGAATATTTAGGCTTAACTGTAGACCTGCTAATTTACCTGAGAAAAGCAGGGAAAGACACACCTGGGAGGAGACCACCAGGCATCAAAACAAATTCTCAACCATTGACCTCTGGAACTTTCCCTTCTGAGATACCTAAATTTGATTGATTTAGTCTGTGGGGCAGTTTATACTCCAGTACATTGAAATCATTAGAGCAATCACCCAGCAATTACTGGAGCTTAACAGCTAGGTGTGGTCAGACAGAGAACTGTCAAAAGCACTCTCATCCTAAGGTGACTCTGAGCAATCCCAAGTCTCAGCCCCCTGAGGAACAACCTCAGTGTCTTAACATTATAGGGGCTGGAGAATAGAACCTACTAAAATTAAACAAGCCAGTTAATTAACAAGCATAAACAATAACAAGTTTTAAAATGGGGAGATTAATAGCCAGATTTGGTACAACAAATCCAAAATGTCTAGTTTCTAGCCAAAATTTGTGATGAATGCAGAGAAACAAAATAAGACCCATAAACCCCTCAAAAAAGCAGGCAATGAATATTGCCTGTGAAAGTTGGATTTAACACACAGAGTCTTTGAAGTAGCCATTATGATTATGTTCAACAAACTAAAGGAAATCATGCATAAGGAAATAAAGGAAGATGTGATGACATTGTCACATCAAATAAATAATATTAATAAAGAAATAAACATTTTTTAAAAAAAGAACCAAGCCAAGTGTGGTGGCTCACGCCTGTAATCCCAGTACTTTGGGAGGCGGAGGTGAGAGGATTGCCTGAGCCCAGGGGTTTGAGACCAGCTTGGGAAACTTGGCAAGACCTCATCTCTACAGTAAATCAAAAATTAGCCCAGTGTAGTGGCACATGACTGTGGTTCCAGCTACTTGGAAGACTTAGGTGGAAGAATTTCTTGAGCCCAGCAGGTTGAGACTCATTGGCCATGAGCATGCCACTGTATTCCAGCCTGAGCGTCAGAGTGAGACCCCTACTCAACAAACAAACAAAAGAGCCACAAGGAAATTCTGGAATTGAAAAGCAAACAACTGAAATGAAAAATTCAATAGCAGGGCAAAACAGTACATTTCAGCTGGCGAAAGAAAAAATTAATGGACCTGATAGTAGATTAGTAGAAATTAGATTCAATGGGCATGGTGGTGCACACCTATAGTCCCAGCTACTCACGAGGCCGAGGCAGAAGAATCAATCACCTGATCCCAGGAAGTTGGGGCTTCATTGAGCCGTGATTATGCCACCATGTCCTAGCCTGGGCAATAGAGTGAGACTCCAACTCAAAAGAAGAAAAAAAAAAAGATTAATAAGAATTACCCAAAAAGCATAAAAAATAAAATAATAAAAATAAACAGAGCCTCAGAGAAATATGGGACTATTTCTCTGCCAACATGCTCATATGGGAGTATCAAAAGGAGAAGAGAGAAGTTACCAGGAAAATATTTCAATTTATTGAAAAAGAAAAATCTGCACATCCAGGAAATTCAGTGAACTCCCAAGTGCAATAAATGCAAAGAGATCCACAAAGAGGCATATTATGGTAAAAATGCTAAAAGCCAAAGTTCCGCCTGGGCAGGCGAGACCTCATCTTTACGATAAATCAAAAAAATTAGCTGGGCGTGGTAGCGCGCACCTGTAGTTCTAGCTACTTGGAAGGCTGAGGCGGAAGGATCGCCAGAGCCCAGCAGGTGGAGGCTGCGGTGGCCAGGAGCGGCCACTTCACTCCAGTCTGGGTGACAGTGAGACTCCAACTCAAAAGACTCCAACTCAAAAAAAAAAAAAAAAGCCAAAGTCAAGGAAAAAATCTTGAGAGCAGGAAGAGATAAATGACTCATCACTTACAAGGGAATCCTTATAAGATTTATGACTAACTTCTCAGCAGAAACAATGGAAGCAAGAAGCCAATGAGATAACATATTCAAAGTACACAAACAAACAAACAAACAAAAATTTGGCAGGCCAAGACGGGAGGATTGTTTGAGTCCAGGAGTACAAGACCAACTTGGACAACAAAGCAAGACTCTGCCTCTACAAAAATAGAAAAACTAGCTAGGTATGGTGGCACACACCTGTAGTCCCAGCTTTGCAAGAGGATTGCTTGAGCCCAGGAGTTTGAGACTGTGGCGAGCCGAGATCATGCCACTGCACTGTAGCCGGGGCAACAGAGTGAAATCCTGTCTCAAAAATAAACAAAAAACCCACAGAACTGTCAACCAACAATTCTGTTTCCAGCAAAACTGTTATTTAAAACTGAAAGTTTTTGAAATAAGAACATTCTGAATTAAATAAAAACAGAGATAATTTGTTGCTAGTAGACTTGGCCCTACAAGAAACACTAAAGGAAATTATTCAGGCTGAAAGCAAGAGACTCCAAATGATAATTTTAATCCACATGAAAAATCAAGGAACATTGATAAAGGTAATTATAGAATAATAAAAACCACTACAAATGCGTATTTTCTCCTTTTGTATTATGTGTTATATATAGAGTATATTGTTTAGCCTGTGACATGCAGAAGTGTAATATGTTTTCCAATAACAGGAAAAGGGAGATAGATTGGAGCAGAGTTGTATTTAGGCTAAGGAAATGAGTCCATATGGTTATTTAAATTTACAAGAATGAATGAAGAGAACCAGAAATGATAAATAAGAAAGTTAATATAACAAAATCTATAAATATATATTTGCTGTTCTTTCAACTTTTTTTTTTTTTTGAGTAAGAGTCTCACTCTGTCACCCAGGCTGGAGTGCAGTGGCATGCTCATGGCCGCCGCAGCCTTGACCTGCTGGGCTCAAGTGATCCTTCTACCTCAGCCTTCCAAGTAGCTGGAACTACAGGTGCACACCGCCACACCCAGCTAATTTTTTAAAAATTACTGTAGAGATGAGGTCTCTCTAAGTTGCCCAGGCTGGGATTACTGGTGTGAGCCACCGCACCCAGTTCAACTTCTTTTAAAGTGCTTATAGAATTGCATAAAGTAATAGTCATGACAATGTACTGTTAGACTGGTAACATTTGTAGGTGTAATTATGTATAACAATGTCACAAAAGGGGGAGAAGGGAAGAGAGCTATGTATTAATGTTTCTCTATCTCAGTGGAATTAAGTTAGGTCAGTGTGCCAGTGCCATGGGAAAGATGCAAAGAAATTAGATTGGGAAAGATTATTTAGAAAGTAGATTGAGGCCGGGCTTGGTTGCTCAGCCTGTAATGCCAGCACTTTTGGAGGGCGAGATGAGAGAATTGCCTGAGCCCACAGGTTCAAGACCAGCCCGGGCAACTTGGTGAGACCTCATTTCTACAATAAATCAAAAACTAACTGGGTGTGATAGCATGCGCCTGTAGTTCCGGCTACTTGGAAGGTTGAGGCAGAAAGATCGCCAGAGCCCAGCAGGTGGGCACTGGGGTTGCTCTGAGTGTACTATTCACTCCAGCCTGGGCAACAGAGTGAGAATCCCAACTTAAAAAAAAAAAGAAAGAAAGAAAGTAGATTGAAAAGATTGGATTCACTTCTTAAGGGAGAAAAGGGGCCAGACACTTGAGGAAACATGGCAGCAGATGCTTGAGGTTGAAGGCTTTTAAAGCTTTCCTTTTGAGGGGGTCAAGCAAGTATTCACAGGAGCTGACGTCATGTTGATGGGGTCTGTTTCTCGTCTCTGAGGACGGGATGAATGGGTC
This sequence comes from Cephalopachus bancanus, assembly GCA_027257055.1. Classification (NCBI taxonomy): domain Eukaryota; kingdom Metazoa; phylum Chordata; class Mammalia; order Primates; family Tarsiidae; genus Cephalopachus; species Cephalopachus bancanus. The sequence goes on from JAPVLO010000003.1 coordinate 28,455,434, forward strand.
AATCTGTCACAAGTACATAAACAAAAGTGGGCTGGTAGCTAGATGGGTGGGTCAGCCACATGGATGAGAAGGGTAGGGTCAGTAGCTGAAAGACAAATTCTTAGGATAAAGATGTTTCTTTTAATGTATTGTGACTTGTCTAGGGTTCCGGGAAAGGATTATTGTCTTGTATAAACTCAAGGAGACCAGAGAAACTCCATTTTGGGCTCTGTCCTTTCAATTAGTATAAATCAGAAGCTTGTTTGGACAAATTAAGATGCAAATTGTAAATTTCTAGCACAGCTACTAAGGATATTACTAAATGCATATATGGAAAAAATTATTAAAGAAATATGAATACTATATTAGAAAATATTTACTAAGTGTGTATTCACAGTAGCGAAGTCATGGAATTATCCTAGGTATCCATCAGCAGTGGACTAGATAAAGAAAATGTAATATATATACATATGTACACATGACATACATTTAAACCATGAAATACTTTGCAGCCATAAAGAAGAATCGATGCAGTAGCTCATGCCTAAAATCTCAGCACTTTGGGAGGCTGAGGTGAGAGGATTGCCTGAGCCCATGGGTCCAGGACCAGCCCGGGCAACTTGGCGAGACCTCATGTCTACAATAAGTCAAAAAGTTAGCCGAGTGTGGTGGCACATGCTTGTAGTTTCAGCTACTTGGAAGGCTGATGTGGAAGGATCACCTGAGCCCAGCAGGTCAGGTCTGTCTGTGGTGGTCATGAGTGTGCCACTGCACTCTAGCCTGGGCGACAGTGAGAGAGACTCCAACTAAAAAAAAAAAAGAATGAAATCATGTCCTTTGCAGCAATGTGGATGCAACTGTAGGCCAGTATTCTAAGTGAACTAACCCAGAAACTGAATGTCGCATGGTCTCACTTAGAACTAAACATGGAGTGGTAGCTAAACACTTGAGTACACATGGGCATAAGGATCGGAACAGCAGATACTAGGGACTCATAAATGGGGATGGAAGCGGGGGAGGCAAGGAGTGAAAAACTATCTGTTGGGTACCAAACTCACTATTTGGGTGAGAAGCTCAGTAGAAAATATTTACTCAATAGAAGTTCAATACTTCAGCTCAATAGAAGCTGAAACCTCACCATAATATAATAATGTGACAAACCTGCACATGTACCTCTTGCATCTTAAATAAGAAAAGATTCACTAAGTGCAAAAGAAAGCTGTAATAGAGAAAAAAAGACAGGAGACATTAAAAAAATGGTAAATTGGCAGACTAAATCCAATTATATCAATGATATGTAATGTGAATGGATTAAGCAATATAATCAAAAGAATAGATACAGCTAGACTGGATAAAGAAACATGAAACAACTGTATGCTGTGTTCAAGAGGTACTATAGATTTATAAAGATAAAAATAGAGTTAAAACAAAAAGTTGGAAAAATACATCACGCAAACAGCAAGCAAAAGAAAATTGGAGTGCCCATTCTGATATTAGGCAAAACAGACTTTAAAACAAAAAATGTTACTAAAGATAAAAGGGACATTTTATAATCTTATGAGGGTCAATTCATCATGAAGCAAAAGCTAACAGAAATGAAGGGAGATTCATGCCAGGTGGTCCTGGAAAATAAAAATGAAAAAAGAAATGGAGAAATAGACAATTCAAGAATAATTGAAGATTACAGTACCCTGCTTTTATTATGAGAGGGTAAACTAGGCAGATCAATAAAGAAGTGGAAGGCTTGAACAACACTGTTGACCAGTTAGACCTGATGTTTGTAGAGCACTCCACTCATCAATAGCAGAAGATAGATTCTTCTCAAATACACCCACAGTATTAATGCAACCACATGGGAAGGAAATTGGAAATCAATAACAGAGGTACAACTGAAAATTCACAGATATGGGAAATTTAAAAATTTACTTCTAAATAAGTCGAAGAAATTAAAAAATTAGAATGTACTTTGAGATGAATGAAAATTAAGATACAATATTCTAAAACTTATGTGATACAGCTTAAACAGTTATTATAGGGAAATGTATAGCTGTAAGTGTCTATATTAGGAAAGAAGAAAGATCCAAACTCAATATCCTAACCCGCTACCTTAAGACACTGGTATAAAGAAGGGCACACTAAACCTAAAATAATCAGAAGAAAGGAAATGAAAGATAGAAGAGAAATTAATGAAATAGAGAACAAAAAACAGTAGAGAAAATTGGTGAAACTAAAAGCTGGTTATTTGAGAATAACAAAATTGACAAACCTTACTAAATTTATCAAGAGGAAAAGAAGGCATAGATTACTAGAACCGGAAATGAAAGAGGGGATATTACTACTGACTTTATGTAAATATAAAGAATTATAAATGAATACTGCAAACAAGTTTTATGGCAATAAATGTGATAGCTTAGCTGGAATGAACAAATTTCTAGAAAGACACAAAACAGATTAAAAAATAGTCTGAGTCTATATAACGAGTAAAGAGATCGAATTGATAATCAAAAAGCACCCCAAAGCTGGATATGGTGGCTCACACCTGTAATTTCAGCACTTTAGAAGACTGATGCAAGAGGATTGCCTGAGCCCAGGGGATTGAGATCAGCCTGGGCAGCTTGTAGAGACCTTGTCTCTGCAATAAATAAAAAAATTAGCTGGGCATGGTGACACACCTGTAGTTCTAGCTACCGGAAAGGCTGAGGTGAAAGGATTGCCTGAGCCCAGCAGGGTGAGGCTGTGGTGGTCATGAGTGTGCCACTGCACTTCAGCCTGGGTGACGACAGAGTGAGACTCTGACTCAAAAAAATGCACCTCAAAGTAACAACCGGGCTTAAATGTCTTTTTCTACCCTAAGATAGAAAAGTAGTTAATACTTCTCCACCTTATTCTATGAGAGTAGTGTTACCCTGATACCAAAATCAGACACAGACATCACAGGGAAACTGCATACTGATATCTTTTATGAATATTGGTACGGAAAACCTTGATAAAATACTAGCAAAGTGAATTCAGGTGGTATGTAAATATATGAACAATTATATGCCATGACCAAATGGGATTAATCCCAGGAATGTAAGTCTGGTTTATCATCTGAAAATTATTAATGTAATATGCCACATCAGTAGAATAAAAAAAAAAACCAAAACATGATTGTCTCAATAGATGCAGAGGCATTTAACAAAATCCAACACCTTTTCAACAAAACAAATGGAAAAAACTCCAACTAGAAATAGACTGGACTGCCTCAACCTGATAACGGGTAGCTACCAAAACCCTCAGCTGAAATAAGATGGTTTTTTTTTTTTTTTTGAGTTGGATTCTCACTCTGTCACCCAAGCTGGAGTGCAGTGGCATACTCACGACCACTGCAGCCTCAACCTGCTGCGCTCAGGTGATCCTTCTGCCTCAGTATTCCAAGTAGCTGGACCTACAGACACGCGCCACCACGCCCATCTAATTTTTGATTTATTGTAGAGATGAGGTCTCGCCACATTGCCCAGGCTGTTCTCAAACCCTTGGACTCAGGCAGTCTTCTCACCTTGGCCTCCCAAAGTATTGGGATTATAGGCTTGAGTCACTGTGCCCAGCTTTGAAATAAGACTTAATGGCGAAAAAGTGGATTATTTCCCTCTAAGTTCAGGAGCAAAACAAGGTTGTTTGCACCCACCACCTATGTTGAACATTGTACCAGGGGCCATTTCCAAGGAAATTAGGATGAAAAGAAAAGGCATCCTGCTTGGAAAGGAGGACTATTTGCAGATGACATGATTTTGTTTATGGAAAATCCTAAGAAATCCACTAAAAATACTATTAGTGCTAGTAAATTCAAGATTGTAAGACATAATATGAATCTGCAAAAAAAATCAATTGTATTTCTTAAATGACCATCATACAATGAACACCATAAAATAACTATAAGAGAACGATTTTATTTATAATAGCATCAAAAAGGATAAAATAGTAATTTTACAAAAAAGTACAATCTATACTCTGAAAACTGCATAATATAGCTGAAAGAAATTAAGGACGATCTAATAAATGAGAAGACATCGATGTTCATGGATTAAAACATTTAATGTTAAGATGACAGTACTCCCCGAAATTGATCTACACGTTTAGTATAGTGCTTAACAGAATCCCAGGTAACATCATTGAAGTTACAAGCTGATACTTTTTTATTTTTTATTTTGAGTTGGAGTCTCACTCTGTCACTCAGGCTGGAGTGCAGTGGCACATTCAAGGCCACTCCAGTGTCGACCTGCTGGGTTCTAGCGATCCTTCTGCCTCAGCCTTCCAAATAGCCAGAACTACAGGTGCATGCTGCAACGCCTGGCTATTTGCTTTTTTTTTATTGTGGAGACGAGGTCTCACCAGGTTGCCCTGGCTGGTCTTGAACACGTGGACTGAGGCAATCCACTTGCCTCGGCCTCCTAAAGTACTGGGATTACAGGCTGAGCCACCGAGCCCAGCTGACAAGCTGATTCTAAAATTCACATAGGGGCCCAACTGCAGTTGCTCATGCTTTGTGATCCCAGCACTCTGGGAGGTCAAAATAGGAGGAACACTTTTTGGGAGGAGGTTGAGACCACTCTGGGCAACATAGCAAGACCCTATCTGTACAAAAAAATTTAAAAAGTAGCCAGATGTTCTTGCACGTGCCTATAGTCCCAGCTACCTGGGAGGTTGAGATAGTAGGATTACTTGAGCCCAGGAGTTTGAGGTTATAGTGAGTTACGATTGCACCACTGCATTCCAGCCTGGGTGATGGAGTGAAACTCTGTAAAATAATAAAGAAAGAAAATTCACATGGAATTGCAAGAAACCTTGATTAGTCAGCATAATCTTGAAAATGAAGAGCGGAGTTAGACAACTCACTTTATGATTTTTAACACTACACAGTTATGGTAATTAAGACAACATGGTACTGGTCTAAGGCTAGACATATTGATCACTGGAATACTTTCAGGAGTCCAAAAATAAAAACATGTTTCTGTAGTCAACTGACTTAGGGAAGGACATGTCTGATTCTGCTAAGAGGTTGATTTAGATGATGATTGAAAAATAACAAGATGGAGGACTTGGGATTCTTTTTTATTTCTATTTTTTTGAGTCGTCGTCTCGCTGTTCCCCAGGCTAGAGGGTAGTGGCACACTCACTGTCATCACAGCCTCGACCTGCTGGACTCAGGCACTTCTTCCACCTCAGTTTTCCAAGTAGCTGGAACCATAGGTGCGTGCCACCTCACCTGGTTAATTTTTTGACTTATTGTAGAGACGAGATATTGCCAGGTTGCCCGGGCTGGTCTTGAAACTGTGGACTCAGGCAGTCCTCTCATCTCTGCCTCCCAAAGTGCTGGGATTACAGGCATGAACCACCCTTGGGGATTCTTGGAGAGTTTGGAGTGTTAGCAGGATTAGTGTGGGTTGGGGAGTAAATGGGAGGTGAGGAAAAAGTGGCAATAAATACAGATAACTCTTTAGAGAATTTCTGCTATAAAAGGGAGTCAGAGGTACCTGCAGGGGGATATAGATTTCAGTGAGTTATTTCAGGATATTTATATATTGATAGGAATTATTAATAAAAAGGGAACATAACTACAAAAGAAGAGCAAAATCTTTGTTTAGAGAAAAGGGCTTCTTGTGCATAAGTAGAAGAATTAGCCTAGGCATGGTTTTCTAATAGGAAGTAAGATAGCAGTAAATTAGTATTCTCTTCTTTTGAATTTCTTCCATTTGAGAAATTCTTATAAACTTTGAAGCACCGTTTGACTTATTCTTCCTTTTTTCTAATTTAATGAACCATTTATGGTATATGGGAAAGATCCTCAGGGCTCCTCCAGAGAAGTTGTTTCTTGCTCTCTCATTTGTCTTGTTTACCGGAAGAGATACTTCTGTAGTATTGTGCTCCATAGTGATGTTTTGGTCCCAAAAGATTATACCATGGCCATTGCTTTACTAAACTCTGATGTGGCCATGTGCTCTTTTAGCTGTGACTGCCACCATGTTTTCCTTTGACCCCCTCTACTACCTACCTTGGAGAGGTGAATCTCTTTTTCTTTCTTTCTCTCTCTCTCTCATTTACTTTCTAAATAAAGTATATTTTCTAATCTTAAAAAAAGAGATTATACCATATTGTTACTGTACTTTTAAAGATATATTTGATGTAATTGCCTACAGTATTAGGTGTAGTAACTACAGGTTTGTAGCTTGGGAGCAGTAGACTATACCATATAGCCCAGGTATGTAGTAGGCTATACCATGTCGATTTACGTAAGTATACTACATGATTACACAGTGACTAAATTGCCTAATGACACATTTCTCAGAATGTATTTCTGTCATTAAATGATGCGTGACTGTATTTTGTAGATAAGGAATTTGAGGAACATGTTCTCCAAATTTAAAATGTTTACATATGTATTTTAATTTCAGTATGTTTATACATTACATGGGGTTTTTATTTATGGAACTGTTAAGTTTTTAAAAGAGTAATAAAATTATTGTTAATCAATAAGATCTGTCATCAGAGGAAGGTATAACAGCATTACTGAAGATGTCATGTTTAGGGTATTCACTCAGCCCCTAGTTGATTGACCAAAAAAAAATAATTTTTAAACCAAAAGTGTATTTATAGAGCATGATATCTATCTTGCTAATCTTTTTTTTTTTTTTTTTTGAGTTGGAGTCTCACTGTTGCCCAGACTGGAGTGCAGTGGCCGCTTCCGGCCACTGCAGCCTCGGCCTGCTGGGCTCTGGCGATCCTTCCACCTCAGCCTTCCGAGTAGCCGGAATTACAGGCATGCGCCACCACGCCTGGCTGATTTTTTAATTTATTGTAGAGATGAGGTCTCACTGCCCAGGCGGGTCTTGAACCCGCGGGCTCAGGCAATTCACTCACCTCAGCCTCCCAAAGGCGCAGGATTACAGGCTGAGCCACCGAGCCCGGCTCTTGCTAATCTTGTTTGTCATCTTAATGTGATAAATTATGCAATTTAATAAGTTCAAAGAATCTTATGGATTTTTCTGCGTTGGTACTAAAATTTATGCTGAGGACATATACATAAAAGTAGAACCATGAGCCAGGCATGATGGTGTATGCCTATAGTCCCAGCTACTTGGGAGGCTGAGGCAGAAAAATTGCTTGATGCCAGGAGTTCAGAACTGAATATGCCATGCTTGTGCCTGTGCATAGCCACTGCACTCCAATTTGGGCAACATAGTGAAACTTCATCTCTAGCAAAAAAAAAAAAAAAAAGCCAAAGTAAAGTAGAACCGTGCCTTGGATTTAGAAAACACTTTAAAAAAAAATAAAAGAAACATGATCTTGCTTTGTGGTGCTGTCATGACTTGGTACAATCTTGAACTTCTGGATTCAAGTGTTCTAACCATCTTAGCCTCCCTAGTAGATAGGACTACATACAGGTCCCTAGTAGCTAGGACCACACCTGGCTACTTAAAAAAAAATTGTAGAGATGGCATCTCACTATGTTGCCCAACCTTGAACTCCTGAGCACAGGTGCTCTTCCCACATCAGCCTCCCAAAGTACTGTGATTACAGGCATAAGCTACCATGCCCAGCCTAGAAAACACACTTTAAAAGTACATCACTCCTGGGTGTGGTGGTGCATGTGTGTAGTTCCAACTACTTGGAAGGCTGATGCAGAAGGATTGCCTGAGCCTATTAGGTTGAGGTTGCAGTGACTATGAGCATGCCTCTGCTCCAGCCTGAGCTACAGAATGAGACTCTGAGTCAAAAAAAAAAAAGTCCATCAATCTCTTACCGTCAAACCCCCAAAATCCCAATGGAATGTTTAATTGAAAGTTCATTTGACAGCTAGTAATCTACCACAGGGTGAGAACTCCCATTTTTGGAAATATGATGACCTAAAAAGCTTAAAAATGTTCCAGTATGAAATAATTAGGAAGGCTGGCTGAAATATAGCAAACATCTTTTTAATTGCTATAGTCACAAGAAAGTAATGAAAATCTTCAAGGAACAAAAAGAGGGAACTGAAAGCTGAATCTATACATATGAGCTGACATTGGGGCTGCACTGGGAATTTGCTGTTCTTCATAACTAAGATGCTTGGGTTTTTATGACTAAGTTGAGCAAGAGGTAAAGCCTCAGGTTTGACAGAGAGGTATTGAAACTGAGATCTCATAACTTGTCCTCAGGGGCTACATTCTAACTAAAAGGATGGGGGGTGGGGAGGGAATCTATTCATAGTCATAGGAAGAATACAAGGACATTCATTTATATTTCTTAGCTTGTATACCAGTTTTGAGGGGAGTCTTGTTGAGAATTGTTGCCCATAGGCTTGCCTTCCTCTGTATTTGGAGTTTAAATTTACACTACTTGCATGTTTAATAAATAAAAAAATTTAAAAATACATGCGAAGGACAGTTGACTACGAGCAAGTCAGTAAACTCCAACAGGATTGAATACCACCAGGGCCCAGGCATTAGAATTATTAGGTAATACCTGAAAGGTAATACCTTTAAGGGAGGCCAAGGTGAGAGGATTTCTTGAGTCTGCAGGTTCGAGACCAGCCTGGGCAACATGGTGAGACCTTGTCTCTACAATAAGTCAAAAAATTAGCTGAGCATGGTAGCAAGCACCTGTAGTTCTGGCTGCTTGGAAGGGTGAGGCGGAAGGATCGCTGGAGCCTAGCAGGTTAACGCTGGGATGGCTGTGAGCGTACTGCTGCACTCCAGCCTGGGCGACAGAGTGAGACTTTGACTCAGAAAAACAAAAAACAAATTGGATGTTGTGCCTGTCCTTAAAAGCCTTATAGCTTAGGATAGATAACAGGTCTTAAAAAATCTTGTTACAGTTGTTTTTACTAGTTTTTGCTTTGTAACGAATTGTCTCAAAACTCAATAGATTAAGACAGCGTATTTCTCATGATATTGTGGATTGACTAGGTAGTTTTTGCTTATCCTGCTTGCGCTCGTGCAACTTCATTCATCTTGTTGGTTGACTGGGATGTCTTGGTCTTCCTCTCCATGTGGTTGTTCATCTTAGGCTTCTTCACAGCATGATGGTTTTAGGGACAACAATGGCAGCTGTAGGGACTTCTTATGACTGAAGCTTAGACATTATACTGCGTTCTGTTCAAAGCAAGTTACAAGGCCAGTTGAGTTCAAGGGTTTGGGTAAGTAGGCTATACCTCTGGATGGAGAAGCTATAGAGACTTTGATATAGATATAGAGATGTTTAATTTTAAACATCAATAAAGTTAAATGAGTGAACAGTGAACAAAGAATGCTACAGAACAGAGGATGGAAACCTCACTCAGCTTGGGGGAAGAGTCAGGGAAGGTTTCTTGGAGTGGGTAATGCTTTAGGTAAGCCATTTAAGGAAAGTGTTTTGTGACAGTATAATTATAAAAAACAGGTATTTTTTTTCTTAATAAAATGTGTGAACAACTCACATCAAAATCAAGAACTTCCCGCAAATCAGAACATTGTGTTTTTCTCATCTGACTGTAAGTTCCCCTGAAGTAGCAATCTTAACTCTTAGCCAAAGATGGTCTATAAATATTGGTTGATGGAACATTGAAGAGCTAGTATTTTTTAGGCAGAAAAGTCAGATAATGTTTTAAGCTCTTTAATCATCATAGAGTTTTTTTCCTTGAAAAATCCACTTGACATTATCAGCTTGAAGAAAGTTGCCAAGCTTTATTAAAATAGTTAGCAGATGCAAAAGTTATTCTAACTTAGTAATGCTGAAACTAATCTTCTGACTCAGTTTCTGTTATTACTTATTTTAGAATCTGGTAATCTTGTCTGTAAGGTAGATCTTTTATTCAGCAAGCAAAGTTATTGCACTATGAATTCAGTTTAACCAGATCAGAGGGGTGGTGGTAGAGACACATTGGTAAAGTCATCATGATATAATTCATTACATGCTAGAATATAGGTATGAGCACACCTGTGAGAATAATTGTTGTCTGAACAAGAAAAGAAAGGATCCATAGAGTAGATAACAGTTGAGCAAAGTCTAGAAGAATTATTAAGACTGTCCCGTACAGAGAAGTGAACCTATTGTCTTAAGATCTAGAGGCTTGAAAAGGCATGGAGTCAGGACTACTGCATACAGTATAATTGATTGTAATTGCTTTTGTATTTCTTTCAAGATGCAAATATCTTTTCACATTTGTTTTATTTAATTATAATGTATGCTTGATGTAGAAAATTAGAAATAAAAAGTAAAACCTAGCCATAATCCCTCTTATTTGGCTAAATGATCATAAATATTTTGAGCCTTTCCTCAGTTGACTTTTCTGGATGAATTCACAAGCTTCTGTTTCTCCTCCTCCTCTTTTTTTTTTTTTTTTTTCTTTTTGAGTCAGAGTCTCACTCTGTCACCCAGGCTGGAGTACAGTGACATGATCACAGCTCGCTATAATCTCAACCTGCTGGACTCAGATGATCCTTCCACTTTAGCCTTCCAAGTAGCTGGAACCACAGGCATGTACCACCATGCCTGGCTAATTTTTTCTTTTTAATTTATTGTAGAGACCTTATCTTGCCAAGTTGCCCAGGCTGGTCTCGAACCCCTGGGCTCAAGCAGTCCTCTCACCTCTGCCTTCCAAAGTGTGGGGATTACAGGTGTGAACCGCTGCACCGGGTACCTCCTCCTCTTTTTATTTTATGGTAATACTAGTAATTCCTAATGGTTACTGTAGGTTTTCTTTGGTTCTTTCTTCATACAAGTCCAAAATAAAGGATGGGTAATCAGAACAGCTGCAGTTATAAAGTGAAGCACAAACAAAGTTAGTGATTTATCAAAGATCACTGAATATTCATTCAGTGATTTGAGATTAGTGATTAAAACTTAAAGTATCCAAATTGGACTTTTGGTTATTTTTATTTTTATTTGATGTGGAGTCTCACTCTGTCGCCCAGGCTAGAGTGCAGTGGCACACTCACAGCCTTGCAGCCTCGACCTGCTGGGCTCAGGCAATTCTTCTGCCTCAACCTTCCAAGTAGCTGGAACTACAGGCATGTGCCACCATGTCCAGCTAATTTTTTTATTTATTGTAGAGATTAGGTCTTGCCAAGTTGTCTAGACTGGTCTCGAACTCATGGGCTTAGGCAATCTTCTCACTTCGGCCTCCCAAAGTGCTGGCATTATAGGTGTAAGCCACTGCTTCCAGCCAAACTTTTGGTTATTTTGTGCCTTACATTCTGACAAAACTAAACGTTGTACACTTATTCCTAATTGCTCAGTTTTTATACTGCAGAACATCAAGAATTTATTTGTTTTTATCTGATCATTTCTCAAGCAGACTGTCAGTTCCTAAATATGTTTTCTTGAGGGCCTAAGTATTCTCCAGAGAAGGGTCTCAGACTGTCTAAAGTAGCTTTATATAACTGGCAAATTAAGTGGGGCCTAGTTGATATTGTTGCAGTGAAGGGAAACGGGCTATAAAATTAGAAAATTGAGACCAGGAAATGACTCTGGATGTTGCCTTTGGAACATTTTGTCCTTTGGTTCCATAAATGCTATTTTGCTCTCAAGGAAATAGACTTGGCCAAGTCTACCATATTATCTTTATTTGATATATTTAGAAAGGACAAGTGTTATTCCATTGTGCCTGTTTTACACATGAATAGTAGGTATGTTCTTAGGTCTCTGTGTACCATAAAAAGTAGGAGAATTACTTGTTTTTTAAGATGCTGTTTTTTGACCCTTAACTCTAGTAAGTGGGCCAAGTTTATTTTAGAAAGAGTTGAGATTGGGGTGGGGGAATACTAACACTTGTTGGATGCTTACTAATTGGCAAGTACCATGATGTGGGATTTGAATGAGATAATAATACCTGTAGAAACTACACGATACAGTACCAAAAACATTATGTATATTATTATGTAATAAGTGCCCAATCATTACATTATCTCATTGAACCCTCATAACAATCCTGCGAGAAAGATATTAACACCCTCATTTTAGATATTAGACATTTGTGGCTCCCAGAGGTTAATTTGCCTTCAGCCACAGAGTTAGTATCAAAGCCATGTCCCAAAGCCAGGTCTTTCACACTTGGAAGCCCTAGTATGGCTATCTCCTGAGTTTAGTTGCACAGGCTGCACATAGTACAGTCCTAGGGAGAGCCATTCAGATAATCTGTGCTATAAATGGTACCTCCTGGAGTTGTGCCACATTAGCTATGAACCTAATTTGTTTTTTTAAAATACTGCCCTGTTTCATAAGCAGAATTATGAGTAAATCTTTCACCATACATTCTTCATCCTTGCAAATATTTATGTCATATATTTACAGTGGCTGTTAAATGCTAAATTGGCTCCTTTATGCTTATTGATTTCTTTCTCAATTCAGGACTGTTTCCTCTTTTTAATGTAGATTACGTGAAGATGAATACAAATCTAAATGTAACTCTTAGTTGTACTATTCGTACATATTTGTTTTGCTTTTTTAGTCTTCATATTTGTGCTAAATTACATTAGAAGTCTTTGTTGGACTTCAAAATAAGGTATATTGTTTGTGTTTTGCAAAATGCTCTTTGATCTTGCCCAGTATTCTTATTGTAAATGTCAAAGAATGAATATTAAGAAAGAATAGTATTTGTTTTTGATTTTTAGTAGATCAAGCTAAAGTCATTTAGGTTTCTTTTTCTATAACTAAACCATAATTGTAGAACATCCAGTATCCAAGTTGGATAAAAATCATAATGCTATGGTTTCTATTCTTTGCATTTTTGAAATTCAGCGTAGTGAACATGTATTTCAGATGTCGCTGTTTGGGGATATAGGATAACTTAAGAAGCAGTCTGCCCATCTGGTTCAAGGGGCCCAGTAGAACAAATATTTTCTAAAACAAGTAGCAATGCTAGAATAAACGTGCATGCTAATATTATGGTAATTCTGAGGATGGAGTGATTAAACCCAGACTACAGGGGTTAAGATCTCCCAGAGAAGGTAACAGAATTTAAGATTAGTCTTAAAGAATGCACTGGAGAAGGAGAGGATGGCTTCCTAGGAAACCAGAACAGCGTATGCACAGTATGGAAAGTTTATGGTGTGTCCTGGGAAAGTTGAGTAATTTGTAACTAAGGAACTGGAAAGTTAGATTAAGCAGAGTTGTGAGAAGACTCATAGAATATGCTTAGGAATTCGAACTTTATTGTATGGGCATTGAGGAACCATGGGGGATTTTTTTTTTTTTAAGGCAGAGCTTGATCAGAACTAAGATTTGCAATCATAACTTGAATGGCAGCCATATGAAGAATAAAAGGAGAAAGAAGGCAGTGAAGCTGTTTGCAGTAGGCTTATGTAAAATAGAAGGCTGTGCTAAGGTATTAGCTACTCAAAGAGATAGAAGTAGGGAAAGATGCACAATTATGCAAGGATCAGTAGGATTTGTTTTGTGGGAATGAGAGAAATTGAGGATGATTGTGAATCTTCATTTGGCCATAGAGTGGATGATAGTGCAGCTTACTGACAAATAAAAAAGGATGCAGGAAGAGGATCATTGAGTTAAGTTTCAGACAGAGTAAGTTTGTAGTATCCAGTAGACAATTGAGGAAGAGATTGCAGATACAGATTTGGGATTGTTTGTATGTTATTGGGAGTAGACATCATGCAGTGGCACAGGAGAGTCCATAATGTGAAGTTAATGCCAAAGACAGTATCCTGGATAAGCACCATTGAGGGACAGATAGAAAAAAAGGAACAAGTGTGTTCTCAAATTGCATCTTCTTTGGAAATCATATTTTTCTATTTTCTTTTAAAAGTTTATTGAGATAAAAGTTTATTGAGATAAAATTTACACAGAGTAAAATGCAACATTCTTAGGTTTATAGTTCTGTGAGTTTTAACAAATGTAAACTATCATATGACCACCACCACGGTCAAGACAGAGAATATTTTTATTATTTCCAGAATTCCAGATGACCTTTATTTGGTAATTCCTCTGTTTCCCTTCCCAGTCCCTGGCAACCAGTGATCTGATTTCTGTTCCTATAGTTTTGCGTATTCCAGAATGCCAAGTAAACAGATTCATGTAGTATGTAGCCCTTTGTGTCTGGCTTCTTTTACATAGAATAATGCTTTTGAGATTTATCTGTGTTATCGTGTATATTAGTATTTCATTCCTTTTTGTTGCTGAGTACTATTCCATTTTATGGATATACAGTAATCAATATGTTTATTCACTCATCAGTTAATAAACATTTGAGTTGTATTCAGTTTTGGGCAATTATAAATAACGATACTCTTAACATTTGCATCTGGGCATGGTGGCTCAGACTGTAATCCCAGCAATTCAGGAGACTGAGGCAGGAGAATCACTTGAGGTCAGGAGTTTGAGATCTGGGAGTTCAAGGTTGCAGTGAGCCATGATTGCACCACTGCACTATAGCCTGGGTGATAGAGCGAGAGACCCTTTCTCTTAAAACAAAACAAAAAGGGTCAGGCTCAGTGACTCAGCTTGTAATCCCAGCACGTTGGGAGGCTGAGGCCAGTGGATTGCCTCAGCCCGCGGGTTCGAGACCAGCCCAGGCAATTTAGCGAGACCTCATCTCTACAATAAATCAAAAATTAGCTTGGCGTGGTAGTGTGTGCCTGTAGTTCTGACTACTTGGAAGGCTGAGGCAGAAGGATCACCAGAGGCCAGCAGGTCGGTGCTGGGGTGGCAGTGAGTGTGCCACGGCACTCCAGCCTGAGTGACAGAGTGAGATTCCAACTCAAAAAAAGAGAGAGAAAGAATTAAATAAATAAGTTTGCAAGCGGGTTTTTTGTGTAGATATATGTTTTTCTCTTGGGTAAATAGTACCTGGGAATGAGTCATATAGTAAGTGTGATATTTAACTTTATAAAAAGTGACTAATATGACTATATCATTTTACATTTTCACCACCAGTATATGAGAGTGTTCCAATTGCTCCACATTCTTGGACTGTCGGAATTGTTTTTAATTTTTAAATTTATTTATTTTATTTTTATTTTTTGAGTTGGAGTCTTACTCTGTCGCCCAGGCTGGAGTGCAGTGGCATGCTCATGTTCCACCGCAGCCACAACCTGTTGGGCTCAGGTAATCCTTCTGCCTCAGCCTTCCAAGTAACTGGAACTACAGGCACATGCCACCACACCTGGGCTAATTTTTTGATGTATTGTAGAGATGAGGTCTCTCCAAGTTGCGTGGGCTGGTCTCGAACCTCTGGGTTAAGACAATTCTTTCACCTCAGCCTCCCAAAGTGCTGGGATTATAGACATGAGCCACCGTGCCCAGCATTTTAATTTAACTGTTTTTAATTTTAGCCATTCTTATAGATGTATAGAGGCTTTCTATTGTGGTTTCAGTTTCCCTAATGGCTAATGATGTTGAGTTTCTTTCTTTTTTTTTTATTTTTATACATTTTTTTTCCCGATGTCTCACTGTGTCGCCCAGGCTGGAGGGCAGTGGCACAATCATGGCTGACTGCAACCTTGACCTCCTGGGCTCAGGTGATCCTTTCATCTTAGGCTCCTGAGTAACTAGGACTTGACAGGTGCATGTCACCATGCCCAGCTAGTTTTTTGATTTATTGTAGAGACGAGATCTCACTATTTTGCCTAGGCTGGTCTCAAACTCCTGGGCTCAAGCAAACCTTTGACCTTGGCCTCCCAAAGTGCTGGGATACAGGTATGAGCCACTGCATCCAACTAAGTTTCTTTTCATTTGCTTATTTCCCATTTATATATCCTCTTTGGTGAAATGCCCTTTTCAAATTTGGATTACTTGTTTTCTTATTATTTAGTTGTGAGTGTTCTTTCTCTATACATTCTTGATGTTAGTCCTTCATAATATGTAAATATTTTCTCCAAGTCTGGCTTGACTTTCATTCTCTTAATAGTTTCTTTTGAGTAGAAGTTTTAAATTTTTCTAAAGTCAATTTTCTCAAGTTTTTCTTTTGTGGGTCATACTTTTTGTGTCCCAAGAAGTCTCTGTTCAAGATGACAAATTTTTTTTCTCCAAATTTTAAAGTTTTAGGGAACATTTAGCTCTGTAATCCATTTTGAGTTAAATTTTGTATATGATATAAAGTATTGATTGACATTTGTGTCCTTACATATGGATGCTATGGATGTCAGATTAATTGTTCCAGCACCATTTGCTTTGTTTTTTGAGTCAGGATTTCATTCTGTCACCTATACTGGAGTGCAGTAGCACAATCATAACTCACTGCAGCCTTGAACTCCTGGACTCTGATGAACCTCCCACCACAGCCTCCTGAATAGTTAGAGCCACAGGCAAGCACCGCTATGCCTGGCTAATTCTTTTGATTTTTGGAGAGACAAGTTCTCACTATGTTGCCCTGGCGAGTCTTGAACTCCTGGGCTCAAGTGATCCTCTCACCTCAGTGCTGAGATTATAGATATGAGCCCTCATGCCTGGCAACCATCTGTTTTGTTACCTCCATTGAATTACTTTGAGGACTTTGCTGAAAATTAGTTTGGCTGTATATGTGTACATCTATTTATGGATTCTAATCTGTTCCATTAATCTGTGTATCTGCCCTTTCACCAATACCTCAGTGCCTTGATTACTTTACCTGAGACTTCATTTATTTTAGATGTGAATGAGTTATCTGTTACACATGCTGATGGCAGCAAGAAAGAGAATGTCTTACTGGTAGTGGATTTATTTTTCTGCTATAACAAAAAGTCTGGAGACAAGCATTTACTAGTATTTATTTATTGATTCGGGGGTCTCACCCACCCAGACTTTAGTGTGGTGGCATGATCACAGCTCACTACAGGCTCAACCTCCCTCCTAGGCTCAAGCAATCCTTCCATCTTAGGCTCCTGAGTAGTTGGGACTACAGGCATGCATCACCTTGCCTGGCTAGTGTTTTTGGGTTTTTTTTTGGTAAAGTCCAGGTTTTGCTATGTTATCTAAGCTGGTCTTGAACTCCTGACCTCAAGCAATCTTCTCTCCTCAGCCTCCCAAAGTGCTGGGATTACAGGCATGAGCTACTATTCCTGGCCCTGCTAGTTTGTTTAAACTGTTCATCTATTCCAGCAGTCAACTGTCTTTAGCCTGCTGGCCTAATTTGGCTTGCCACCTGTTTTTGTACATAAAGTTTATATGGAACATAGCCACACTAGTTTGTTTATTTATTTATTTATTTTTGAGACAGGGTCTCACTTTGTTGTCCAGGCTGGAGTTTGATGGCCGAGTCCTGGTCTCAAGTGATGCTCTCATCTCAGCCTCCTGAGTAGCTTGAACTACAGGTCCACATTCCACATCCAGCTAATTTTATTTTTTGTAGCAATGAAGTCTCACTATGTTGCCCAGGCTGGTCTCGAACTCCTGGGTTCAAGCAGACTTTCTTCCTCAGTCTCCCAAAGTGCTGGGATTATAGGCATGAGCCATTGCACTCGGCAGATGTTTATGGCTGCTTTCATGCTACAAAGTTAGAGCTTGATATTTGTAATAGAGACCATGTATATTGCCTGAAAATTCTAAAATATTTATTATATTTGACTTAAAATGTTTACTATATTTGACCCTTTACAGAAAAAATTTCTTCTGATCTATATCACTAAGGATCTAGTTTCTTTTATCTGCTCATTTTGGGCATATTAGCTTTTATTTTTCTTTTAAAAGAAAAAAAGAAACAGTCTGTGTTGCCCAGACTGTCCTAAGCTCCTGGCCTCAAGCAATTCTTCTGCTTTGGTCTCCCAAAGCGCTAAGATTATAGGTGTTGAGCCACCATTCCCAGTTTGGCCTGTTGACTTTTTTGTCCTGTGTTACCTCATTGTCACAGGACATCCACCATGCTTCCATATTCATATTCCAAGGCAGGAAGAGGAAGGGAAAGGGATGGAACTAGTTATGCTTTTTTCTCTTATCAGGAAAAGCAACAGTCTTCCAGAAGCCTCCCTAGCCAACTTCTGTTTACATCTCAAAGACTAAAACTATGTTATATAGTAATTGTAGCTGTAAGGGAGGCTAAAAACTAAATACCTTCCCAGCCTCTCTAGTGGAGGTAGGCAAATGCCAAAAGTAAATGTCATTTGCCGTCAGTCCTTTTATCTTGATGAGTCATTCATATTAGAAGACAAGTGAACTAAGTTCTTAGCTCAGTGATTCTCAAACTTTATTGCATGGGAGCATTGCATAGGATGTTTGTTTAAAATGTATTTTTGGGCACATGCACAGAGGTTTCTCCTAGGTGGAGTCAAGGGATTTGCATTTTCAAAAAGTCTCAGATCATTTTGATACCTATATGGAGTCTCTGATAAATACTATGTTGACATTTTAGTTTGTGATTTTGACCTGTTTCTGAATCCTTGTTGTATATCAGAATCACCTGTGGAGGTTCTTTAAAATACATATGCCCAAGCTTTTTATTCTCTGTGACTGACTTAATTGTTAGGGTAGGAGGTGAGGGGCAGAAGAAAGAGCAGGTATTTGAATTTTAACAAGCTTCCTAGTAATACTGATAATTCTGTTGCATAGTCGTGATCAGAAATCATTAATCAAAAATAGTTTCTCAGAATACAGTCCCCAGACTAGCAGCATCACTATCTCCCGTGAAATTTTTTAAATATGCAGATTATCAAGCCCCACTCCAGACTTAATTGGAAACTCAGGTAGGGCTTGACAGTGTTTTCATCAAACTCTCCAGGTGTTTCTAATGCATGTCAACATTTGAGAACTTTGAAAGGCATTGCTGAATGTTTCCCCGCTTGGCCTAGTCAAAACTAGTTGACTGTGTTTTTTTAAAAAAATGTAATTGATTAAAATATGTGTATTATAATGTCACAGGTAATAATTTTGGAATTGGATTGACGGTTCACAAATGATCTAATATGGTAATTGTTAAATACTTTATTTGACCTAATTATCCAAGGCATTTGTTGTTGTTTTTAAACCGCTCTTAACAGTCAACAGTTTTGTGTGTGTACATTACTTTTTCTTAGTCTTTAATGCGGAGTTAAGGATACTGAAGACAATGCTTATGTTTGTCAAATTTATAAACTAGAGAAGAATGCAAGATAAGCATGTATAAACACAAAAGGCAAAAGCTCATTACATGAGCTGTGATTGCACCGTTATACTCCATCCTGGGAATCATCTGTTCTTTCAGGGTTAGTTATATTTCTGTGATTGGTGGCTATATTACAGTGTGGGTAGCCTGTTTAACAGAAAATTAGGATTTACTCATATGCCAAACCACAAAATAGTACTTTACATAATGTAAAATGTGTCTGTCTTCAGTTTGCCTTCCCAATTGTAATTACTAATTGCTTCAACATGGAATCTAATATCTTTTCTCCATCTGTTTTCAGGAAGCTCCTTACCCTTGGAAAGTTTAGGTTCATTTGGACCATCTTTTGCTTACTCCAGATGATACAGTATTCTCTAGTTTTGAAAAAATAAAAGGTTAATTGAAACAATTCAAATTGATTTTTAGGTGCTTTAAAAACTTTTTTTTTTTTTGGAGTCAGCGTCTCAGTCTGTCACCCAGGCTGGAGTGCAGTGGCATGCTTATGGCCATCACAGCCGTGACCTGCTGGGCTCAGGTGATCCTTCTGCCACAGCCTTCCAAGTAGCTGGAACCACAGGCATGCGCCACCACCATTCCCAGCTGATTTTTTGATTTATTGTAGAGATGAGGCCTTGCTATGTGACTCAGGCTGGACTTGAACCCCTGAGCTTAGGCAGTCATCTCGCCTCTGCCTCCCAAAGTGTTGGGATTACAGGCATGAACCACCTTTTGACTTTTTAAGCTGGATGTGGTGTTACTTCCTATAGTCCTGGCTACTCAGGAGGCTGAGGTGAGAGGACAGCTTGAGGCCAGGAGTTCGAATCCATCCTGGGCAACTCTAGTGAGTCTGAGTCTCTTAATTAAAAAGAAAAGAAAAAAAGAAGGCAGAGCGTGGTGGCTCACACTTGTAATCCCAGCTTTGGGAGGCCTAGGTGGGAAGATTACTTGAAGCCAAAAGTTTGAGTTTACACGAGCTGTGATTGCACCATTACACTTCATCCTAGGCAACAGAGCGAGACCCTGACTCTAAATAAAAAACAATTTTTTAAAGCAAAACTTTTGAAAAGAGAAATTTGATTGCATTAGGCTTAACAAAGAGTTAAAATTACTTAACCCATTTATAGTTCCATTAGCAATAATTACAAACATAAAATGAGGGTCACAGAAACAGGAGTTGTCGTCGAAGCCAACAAACCTTTATTTGTGAGAAAATAATTGAAATGTTAGAACTTTCTTGGGAAAATGTCAGCAAAAAAGACTTCCGACTTTTTCTCAGTCATAATTTGTAGCCGAAGATACTTGAAGTTTATAGAATCACAAAAGCTTAAAACAATTTTAAAAAATGTTTGAACTAGGTTTCTTGGTAGCCCAGAGGTACTGCTGGAATTTTGCTTCCTGTCGTCTTTGTCAATTTACTGGGTAGACCTCATTCTCTTTAATAATCTCAAAGCCCCACCTATTTTTACTTTCTGACAGCTTTTAATCTTCAGAAAGTCTCCTAAATCAGCTTCTCTTTCTTCTCATGACTTCCTTTTTCTAACTAAATTATTTTGTTAATTTTTCTAGTATTTCTTGAATAAGCGTTCGTGACAATACTATGTTGCTAATCACTTGTGGTTTTCCTTAGCATTGGGTCGTCTCCACTTGATTTTGCACTTGTGTACTTCCTTGTTGAGCGACTGATAATAAACCATCATGACTTCAAAAAAAATACTTGACATAATTGAAAAAGAGTGCTTTTATTCTCTGGACTGTTTTTATACATTCGTCTCAGCATTATTCAAGTGTCTCAGAACTTTGAGAACGTGTTCATATCAGAGAAGTCTCCCTGAGGAATACAGGAGACTTATTTATAGCAGAAATGGCAAAACACGTGAAAATTTATTGCCTAATAGATATGTTTCTGTTAATAACTTTTGGAAGCAGGCACAATTTTCCTTTTTTCTTAAGGGTTAAAGAAGCCACTGAAGATACTCCTCTTAAAAACATTATTTCTTATCAGACAAATAAAAATCCAAATATTTTAATTATTGTTAGTTTAGAATATCATAGAAAACTTTAACATTGGTATCACATATTTCTGGCTATAAGTCTCAAACTCACTATGCATTTTTCATGAGAAGCTGTGAACGGAGAGCATTTGCAGCCTTTTTTTGTAGCAGATCTTGATTTATTCTATTTTTTAAAAAAACATTTAGAAGATATCTTTGTATAAAAAGAAATGCCAATGATTTTCTTCAGAATATGAACCCATTTTAATGTAATACTGGCTTCTCTTTCTCACTTTGTTGATTGCATGTATCTGTGACACTTAGATTGTAGGTAACGGAAGTGAACAGCAGCTACAAAAAGAGCTGGCAGATGTACTGATGGATCCTCCAGTGGATGACCAGCCAGGGGACAAGGAGGTTGTGAAGAAGTCACAAATGGATGGTGAAGGAGATGGGCCTCTTTCTAATCAACTCTCAGCTTCATC
Source organism: Cephalopachus bancanus (assembly GCA_027257055.1). Lineage (NCBI taxonomy): Eukaryota > Metazoa > Chordata > Mammalia > Primates > Tarsiidae > Cephalopachus > Cephalopachus bancanus. The sequence goes on from JAPVLO010000003.1 coordinate 28,476,892, forward strand.
CACCATTAATCCTGCGCCATTAGTAGGGCTCCAAAAACCAGAGATGAGCCTGCCAGTGACATCTGGACAAGGAGGTTAGAATTATTGCATTGTTTGAGTAGCTGAAGGTTATTGTTTTTAATATTTGAGTGTCTATCCTGTACTAGGTTTTATTTAAAGTAAGCAAAAAATATGATCTATATTATCTAAAATCTCTAGATTCTAGATCTGAGTGAGAAGAGGAAATATATGTACCATTCTGATTTCCCTTTAATCATATTTCCCTTATAGCAAATAAACTGTAGTTAAATGACACTGAGGGAGTCTTTTTAGTTTCAGAATGCTTAATGATTTTTCTAGGAAAGAAGGAATTTAAGTACAAAATTGGAGAAATGAAGAAATAATTCTGGGTGAATAAATGTTTGCTTCAGGCCTGTATCGCTCTATGGGAATTGTTTCCAAGTTGAAAAAGGGAGAGTGGAGTAAGAGACAGAAAGATACAGCAGTAAATGAGGAAAAGTACAGAAAGATATAGCAGCAAAGGAGGAAAAAGACAATTTAAAGTCTCATTTGGAAAAGTGGTCATTTAAACTACAGATGTTATTGGGAAAGGGAAAACAAGGGGATTGAAAGAATATAATAAAGTGGCTAAGACGATGAATAAGATAAATATTTATAACACTACAGATCAGAAAGAAGACAAATGAGAGACAGGATTTTTCAGAGTGGAAAAATACTAAATGTATATTTGACATAAATGTAAATCATAAAGTCAAAACAAAATAGAAAAAGCAGAAAGGGAATTGGATCTCAATCTGATTGGATTGACCCCTTATAGCAATATAGGTTGAGTATCCCCTGTGAAAAATGTCTGGGACCAGAAATGTTTCAGATTTTGATTTGGGAAGGGGGAAGGCATTTGGAATATTTGCGTTAAATTTACCAGTTGAACATCTCAAATTTAAAAATTTGAAATCCGCCTGGCATGGTGGCTCACACCTGTAATTCTAGCACTTTGGGAGGCAGAGATTAGAGGATTGCCTGAGTTCAAGGATTCGAGACCAGCCTAGGCAACTTGGTGAGACCTCATCTCTACAAAAAATTAAACCAATTAGCCAGGTGTGGTGACACACACCTTTGGTTCCAGCTACTTGGGAGACTAAGGTAGAAGGATCACCTGAGCCCAGAAAGTCAAAACCATGGTGGCCATGAACATGCCACTGTACTCCAGCCTGGGTGACAGAGTGAGACTCCTACTCAGTAAAAATAAAAATAAAAAATTTGAAATCTGAAATGTGAGTGCCATGTGAGTGCTCAAAAAGTTTTGAAATTTGGAGCATTCGTATTTCACATTTTCTAATTTGGGATGCTCAAACCTGTACCTAAAAATCTTGATGTTTCTGACAGTTCTAGTGTAAGATTTCTGACTTTCATGGGCATATCTTCTAGGGTGTGGCATATTATCTCATTAGTGCTTAATTTTAGAACCTAAGTGTTACTTGTGGATTGTTCCTTGCTAATCATATTGACAAAATATCAAAGTAAAAATAATCACCTCCTTATTCTTTGTTTCTTTCAGATTCTGAAGTGTCAAGTCCTTTTACACCAGTGGCTGATGAGGACAGCATAGTTTTCAGTAAACTAACCTATTTAGGCTGTGCCTCAGTAAATGCTCCCAGGAGCGAAGTGGAAGCATTAAGGATGATGTCCATCTTAAGAAGCCAATGTCAGATATCACTAGATGTAACGCTCTCAGTGCCGAACGTATCTGAGGGAATTGTGAGGTGAGACTAGTTTCTTAAAATCTTTGTAAATTTTCATTAGCCAGGCATGGTATCGCACACCTGTAGTTCCAGCTACTTGGAAGGCTGAGGTGGAAGGATTGCCAGAACCCAGCAGGTCGAGGCTGCAGTGGCCGGGAACGTGCCACTGCACTCCAGTCTGGGTGAGACTCCAACTCAAAAAAAACAACTTCCACCTGTTGGGCTCAGGCGATCCTTCTGCCTCAGCCTTCCAAGTAGCTGGAACTACAGGCATGCACCACCATGCCCCAGCTAATTTTTTTGATTTATTGTAGAGAAGTGTTCTCACCAAGTTGCCCAGGCTGGTCACGAACCCCTCGGCTTAGGCAGTCCTCTCACCTCGGCCTCCCAAAGTGCTGGGATCACAGGCTTGAGCCACTGCGCCCAGCCATCTTTGTTTTTTAAGATCCTAATTGTGTATGTATATATTTGTACATGTGTATATATACCTACATATATATGCACATACAAGTATACAACTTTGAAGTAAACATTTTTTAACAGCAGTGGAATTATACATGCCATTTTATAATGTACTTTCTTAGTTTTATATCATAACCCTCTTCATATCAATAAATATGATTAAAAATTTTATAATGTCATAGGAATATGTTGTAAATAAATATCCCTTATGTTAGACATTTTAAGGATTTTTTTCTTTTAAAGAGAAAAGTGCCAATAATAATAGCTACTATTTATAATTACGTGGGAACATAAATGCTTTCTAAATAAGTATCTTTGAGCTTAATCATTGTAGACTTGTAAAAATTTCCTTAAATTCCTAGAAGTAGACTTACTGGGTATGCCTATTCTTATTTGCTTCTGATACATTGCCAACTAGCCATCTGGAGGTACTGATCTAGTTTATTTATTTAATTTATATATTTTGAGTGAGAGTCTCACTCTGTTGCCTAGGCTGGAGTGCAGTGATATGCTCATGGCCACTCCAGCGTCGACCTGCTGGGCTCTGGCGATCCTTCTGCCTCAGCCTTCCAAGTAAGTGGAACTACAGGCGCTTACTACGATGCCCGGCTAATTTTTATTTTATTGTAGATACCAGGTCTCGCCAAGTTGCCTGGGCTGGTCTCGAACCCGAGGGCTCAGGCAGTCCTCTCACCTCGCCCTCTCAAAGTGCTGGGATTACAGGCTGAGCCACCAAGCCCGGCCTAATTTTTTTATTTATTGTAGAAACGAAGACTTGCCAAGTTGCCCAGGCTGGTCTCGAACCTCTGGGCTCAGGCAATCCTCTTGCCTCTGCCGCCTAAAATGCTGGGATTATAGGCGTGAACCACTGTGCCTGGTGATCTAGTTTATTTTTATTGGCAGCATATAGAGTATCTGTTTCTCAGTACCCCCAGAAGCATTTTGGACTTTTATGGCAACAGAGTAGTAGCTCTCTGTGATAATAGTAAGTGAAATAGTTAATCTGCACATATAATTTTTCTTTTCAAGTATTTGAAGAAGTATTTCACAGACTTGCAATTTTTTTTGTATTAATTGTAAACTTTTTTTTTTTTTGAGTTGGAGTCTAACTCTGTCACTCAGACCGGAGTGCTGTGGCCACTCCTGGCCACCGCAGCCTCGACCTGCTGGGCTCCAGCGATCCTTCCGCCTCAGCCTTCCAAGTAGCTGGAACTACAGGCGCACGCTACCACACTCGGCTAATTTTTGACTTATTGTAGAGATGAGGTCTTGCCAAGTTGCCCAGGTGGGTCTCAAACCCACAGGCTCAGGCAGTCCACTCACCTCGGCCTTCCAAAGCGCTGGGATTGCAGGCTGAGCCATTGAGCCCGGCTAATTGTAAACTTTTAATGAAATATGCTTAGCACTCATTTCTTTATGTTTCTTAGTCAATATTCATTACTCCTAGTGAATTTATATGTTGTTTTAATATATTTTGTTTTTGTTTTTTTGAATCAAGTGCAGTGGTATGATCATTGCTCACCGCAGCCTATACCTCCTAGGCTCAGGCAGTCCTTCTGCCTCAGCCTCCCAAGGGACTACAGGCTCACACCACCATGCCTGGATAATTTCTTGACTTTTTATAGAGATGAGATGTCACTATGTTGCCCAGGCTGGTCTTGAATTCCTGACCTCAAGCAGTCCTCTCACCTTGGCCTCCCAAAGTGCTGGGATTACAGATATGAGCCACTGTGTCCAGCCTGATCTAATACGTATATTTTAATTCTATAAAAGAAGTTTGAAAAGTATTCTGTCTTGCCCCACATTTTTAGAGTTTCTGGGAAAGTGCTTTCGAACTTGGGTTAGTTTCTCTTCCTAGGTATTTCTGTTATGTACGAGGCCTTCTGGACTTTCCCCATTAATTGTTCTGCCCATGTAATGTTGGAATTGCATAGCTTCTTTTTAGGACTTTCATAGTTGTATCCTTAGTGCCCTGATCAGTGTCTGGAATATTGTAGGTGTTATATAAATATTTGTTTTGTTGAATGAGTAGATTTTTATTGAATGTTATCTCTCTGACTTTTACTGAAGGGAATTCCTTTGATTTTATTAGTGCTCTTCTTTTAGGGAGTTAACATTTTATGTAATCTGTCTTCTTATTTACTATGAATCAAAAAAACATGTTTTACTCTGAGAAGGAGCATCAACTTTTATTTATTTATTTGTTTATTTTTTATTATGAAGTTGTGGGGTGCAGTTAAGGGTTAGGTATACAATTGCGTTTCATTAATGTTGATATGGGGTGTTTCCCCGTTCCCAGACAGATATTTGCTACTGTTAATCCCATCTCCCTCCCCCCACCATAGTTTCCCAGTACTGTCAGTCATTTTCGTGTAGTATTGCATTGGATGTTTAAGGTCCATTATATGAGTGAGAACATGTGATACTCGGATCTTTGTTTCTGTGAGAGGTCACTCAGTATTATAGACTCTAGTTCCATCCAGGTTGCTGCGAAATTCATGATTTTGTTCTTTCTTATGGCTGCGTAGTATTCCATCGTGTATATGTACCACATTTTTTTAATCCAGTCCTCTTTTGACCGGCAGCATGGCTGTTTCCAGGTTCTTGCTATTGTGAATAACGCTGCGATAAACATGCGTGTGCAGGTAACTTTTTTATAGAGTGATTTGTGTTCTTCAGGATATATTCCCAGTAGGAGGATTGCGGGGTCATATGGGAGTTTGGTATTTAGAGCTTTTAGGAATCGCCACACTGCTTTCCACAGAGGTTGCACTAGTTTACACTCGCACCAACAGTGTAGAAGTGTTCCCTTTTCACCACACCCTCTCCAGCAGCTGTTATTTTTTGACTTGTTGATAATTGCCATTCTGACTGGGGTTAGGTGGTATCTCAGTGTGGTTTTGATTTGCATCTCCCTGATGATTAGTGAGGTTGAACATTTCTTCATGTGTCTGTTGGCTGCTCGGATGTCTTCCTTTGTGAAGTGTCTGTTCATATCTTTTGCCCATTTTATAATGGGGTTGTTTGTTTTTTTCTTTTCAGCACGTTTGAGTTCCTTGTAGATCCAGGATGTTAAGCCTTTGTCAGAACTGGTGTTGGCAAATATTTTTTCCCAGTCTGTAGGCTGTCTCCCTGCTCTCTTGATGGTTTCTTTGGCTTTGCAGAAGCTTGTCAGTTTAATAAAGTCCCACTTGTCTATTTTCTCTCTTATGAGCTGTGGGTTTTGGGTTTTGTTCAGGAATTGGATGCCAGTTCCGATTTCCATGAGAGTATTTCCTTCATTTTCTAAGGTTCTTATGGTTTGAGGTTTTGCATTTAGGTCTCTGATCCATTTGGAATTAACCTTTGTGCATGGGGATAGATAGGGGTCCTGTTTCAATCTTCTGCATGTGGTCAGCCAGTTCTCCCAGCACCATTTACTGAATAGGTTCTCCTCTCCCCAGTGGTAGGTGGTGGAGGCTTTGTCGAAGATGAGTTGGTTGAGGAATTGAGGTTTTGCTTCTGGAATCTCAGTTCTATTCCATTGATCTATATGCCTGTTCCTATACCAGTACCAAGCTGTTTTGATGATTGTAGCTTTATAGTAAAGTTTGAAGTCCGGTAATGTGATACCACCTGCTTTGTTTTTTTTGCTGAGGATTGTTCTGGCTATTCTTGGACGTTTGTGTTTCCATATGAATTCCTGCATTGTTTTTTCTAGGTCTGAGAAGAATGTTGCTGGTAATTTGATGGGTATTGCATTGAATTTGTAGATTGCCTTAGGTAAGATGGACATCTTCACAATGTTGATTCTTCCGATCCATGAGCATGGGATATTTTCCCACTTGTTTGTGTCAACTTTGATTTCTTTGAGCAGTGTTTTGTAGTTTTCCTTGTAAAGGTCTTTCACATCTCTGGTTAGGAAGATGCCAAGGTATTTCATTTTTTTTTGTGGCTATTGTGAATGGAATTGTGTTTTTTATTTGGGTTTCTGTTTGTTTATTATTGGTGTAGAGAAATGCGATTGTCTTTTGTACATTTATTTTGTATTGTGAGACTTTGCCAAAGGCCTTTATTAGTGTAAGGAGGTTTTTGACAGATTCTCTTGGGGTTTCAAGGTACACAATCATATCATCTGCAAAGAGAGCTAACTTGACTTCCTCTTTTCCTATTTGGATACCCCTGATTGCCTTCTCTTCTCTGATTGCTCGAGCCAGGACTTCCAATACTATGTTGAACAGGAGGGGTGAGAGTGGGCATCCTTGTCTTGTTCCAGTTTTCAGGGGAAATGGTTCTAATTTTTGTCCATTTAGGAATATGCTCGCTGTGGGTTTCTCATAGATGGCTTTTACTATTTTGAGGTATGTTCCCCATATGCCTAGATGTTCAAGGGTTTTTATCAAGAAGGGGTGCTGGATTTTATCAAAAGCTTTTTCTGCATCTAATGATATAATCATGTGGTTTTTGCGTTGACATCTGTTGATGTGTTTAATAACATTTATGGTTTTACGAATGTTGAACCAGCCTTGCATCCTAGGAATGAAGCCTACTTGGTCATGATGGATGATTTTTGAGATGTATTGCTGAATCCAGTTTGCTGGGATCTTATTGAGAATTTTAGCATCTATGTTCATCAAAGATATTGGCCTGTAGTTCTCTTTCTTTGCTGGATCTTTACCTGGCTTGGTATCAATGTGATGTTGACTTCGTAAAATGATTTGGGGAGTGTTCCATCTTTTTCAGTCGCCTGGAATACCTTCAGTAGGATTGGTATCAGCTCCTCCTTAAATGTCTTGTAGAATTCTGCTGGAAAGCTATCTGGTCCAGGGCTTTTTTTTTTAAGAAGTTTTCTTATTATGTAGTCAATTTCCTTGATTGTTATTGGTTTATTTATGGTCTCAATTTCTTCTTGTTCCAACTTAGGTAGGTTGTATGATGTCAGAAAGTCCTCCATTTCCTTAAGGTTTTCAAGTTTGTTTCCATACAAGTGTACATAGTAGTCTCTAATGATCTTTTGTATTTCTTCAGTGTCAGATGTGACTTCATCTTTTGTGTTTCTGATTGTGCTTATTTGATTTTTTTCTCATTTTTTCTTGGTCAGTCTAGCTGGGGACCATCGATCTTGTTTATTCTTTCGAAGAACCAGCTTTTTGTTTCATTGATTTTTTTTTTCTATTATCTTTTTGTCTTCTATGCCCTGGATTTTGGCTTTTATTTTGGTGATCTGAATTCTTCTGCTGAAATTAGGGTTTTTGTGGTCTTGCTTTTCCAGTTTCTTTAGGTGGCTTGTTAGGTTGTGAATTTCTGTTCCTTCCATTTTCCTCATGTGTGTTTGTAGGGATATAAATTCCCCTCTTATTACAGCTTTCAAGGCGTCCCAGAGATTTTGGTAAGATGTTTCATCATTTTCATTTGTTTCCAGGTATCTTTTGATCTCTGTTTTGATTTCATCATTGACCCAGGAGTTGTTTAGCATCATGCTGTTTAGTGTCCATGTCTTTGTGGGTTTTGGAGGGACCTTGTTGGTGTCAATGTTTATTTTTATTCCACTGTGGTCCAAGAAGGTGCATGGTAGAATTTCAGTCCTTTGAAATTTGCTTATACTTGATTTGTGTCCAATTATGTGGTCGATCTTAGAATATATTCCATGCGGTGATGAGTAGAATGTGTATTCTGTGGCCTTTGGATGGAGTGTTCTCTAGGTATCAATTAAGTCCATTTGGTCCAGAGTCTTATTGAGGTTCCGGATCTCCTTGCTGATTTTTTGTCCTGATGATCTGTCTAGGGTTGTGAGTAGTGTATTAAAGTCCCCAGTTATGATGGTGTTAGAGTCAATGTCTTTCTTTAGTTTTCCTAGAGGTTGCTTTATGAATGTTGGCGCACCTATGTTGGGTGCATATATGTTTAGGATAGATATTTCTTGTTGATGGAGTGAACCTTTTATCATTATGTAGTGGCCATCTGTATCTTTTTAAATTTTTGATAGCTTAAATGGTATTTTGTCTGAAATTAGGATCGTGACTCCTCCTTGCTTTTGTGTTCCATTCGCCTGAAAATTTGTTTCCCATCCTCTTACTTTGAGTCTGTGTATGTCTTTTCTAGTGAGATGGGTCTCTTGAAGGCAGTATATTGTTGCCTGGTGATATTTTATCCATTTTGTCATTCTATGTCTTTTCAGTGGTACGTTTAGTCCATTCACATTCAGACTAATTATTGAAATGTGAGAGTTCATCCCTATCATGGAGTTCTTATTGAGTTGTTGTTCTTCCACTTGGTTTTTTCTTTCTTTTTTTTTTTGTCTTTCTTTTGGTTTTGGGGTTGGTTCGTGTATATTTTATTCTTTTCCCTGTACTCTTGTGAAGAACGTTGTTCTTTTTTCCTTTTCTTCTGTGTTTAGTACTTTCTTAAGTGTTTCATGTAGAGATGGTTTGGTGGCAGCATAAGTTCTTAGGGATTGGATATCTGGGAAAGATTTTAATTCTCCCTCACTGATGAAGCTTAGCTTGGCCGGGTAGGTTATTCTTGGTTGAAATTGTTTATCTTTTAGGACTTTGAAGATAGGGCTCCAAGCTCTCCTAGCCTGCAGGGTTTCTGCCGATAAATCTGCTGCTATTCTGATTGGTCTTCCATGGTAGGTGATCTGGCCTTTTTCTCTTACTGCCTTTAGGATTTTTTCCTTTGTGCCTACTTTATTTAGGCGAATTATTATGTGTCTAAGGAGTTGGTCTTCTCATTTGTTGTCTTGCAGGAGTTCTCTGAATCTCTTGTGTTTGAATTTTTGCATCACTGATTAGATAAGGGAAGTTTTCTTGGATGATCTCGTGGAAAGTTTGTTCCAATGTGGTCTCTGTTTCTCTTTCTGCCTCAGGGAGTCCGATTACTCTTAGAGTAGGCCTCTTGAGGTAGTCATTTCATCTCTTGAAGGTTTTGTTCTGTCTTTTTGAGCTTATTTTCTGTGTTTTTAAGAGTTTGGGTTATTTCTATATTTTAGTCCTCAAGCTCTGAGATTCTTTCTTCTGCTTGGGTAATTCTGTTTTCCATGCTTATCAGTTTGTTATTTATTTCATTCACAGTATTCTTTATTACTGGTATCTCAGATATCAGCTCCTTCCTAGTTTCTTCTTATGTCTCCTCAATTCTTTTTAATCTCTCCATTATTGTTTTGATATCTACATTTGCAGTTTGAGACCCTTCATTCTGGGGGCTTTTCATTGTTTGCATTCCAAAGTCAGTTTTCTCAGTGTCTGCTCTCCCAGGCATCTGGGAGAGACCCATACTCTTCTTTTGGTTTTTCTTCATTTCTGTAGATTTTTCTCCCTCTCCCCCTTTCCCTCCCTTCTTCAATTCTGTTTTTGAGGGAAGGTGGGGTTGCTTTTATTTCTCTTCTGCAGTGACCTCTTCTTCCTTATGAGGGTCTTCTGGCTTTGTTCACTTTTCCCTCTGCTTTACAGTCTGTCTATTCAGCAGTATGTAGTCTTGGTCCAGAGAATCTCACCAGTTCACCTATGCCATCGCCATCTTGCTTCCAACTCCCCTATTTTTTTTAAGAAGCAGATTAGATGTTTTTAGGAGGTAATCAGAAGTACAGCTTTAATAAATGTATTTTGATAGTCTAATTGACACGTAAATCTTGTCTTTATTTAACTACAGACTGTATAAGAAGCATGTGCTTGTTGATATTGTTTGTACCTTTATTTTTGCCTCCCTAAAAAATGGGACTACATGGTTTTTAGTACCATAGAATTATGTAACCAGTAACCTCAGGAATCCGCCAGTGACTCATTTATTAAAATTTAAGATTAATATGATTCACATGCCAGAGTGATCTATATGGTCTTGCTAGACAGGTGAGTCTCAAATCGTAATATGAATGTAGTACAAATTGTTCATAATTCCTTCAATATTTTTATATGTTTTTTTCTGAACAGACTCTTAGATCCTCAGACAAACACTGAAATAGCAAACTACCCTATCTACAAAATCCTCTTCTGTGTCAGAGGACATGATGGAACTCCTGAAAGTGACTGTTTTGCTTTCACTGAAAGCCATTACAATGCAGAGCTCTTCAGAATACATGTGTTTCGGTGTGAGATACAAGAAGCTGTAAGTCCTCAAGAGAAAACTGTCTGCATATGAAATTTAACCAGTGCCCTCACTAGGTTGAATTGATTGCAGTATTTATTATGGCAACTCATAAACCAGGTGAAATTCTTTGCTAGTGCTTTAGTGATTCCAGCCTAATGGGCCAAGGGGACCAGTTGGCTAATTTGTGACTATGTTAGATAGGCATTCTGGTTTCAACAATAACACATTTTCAAACCATTTTTAAAAATCTAAAGTTGTTAGAACTGTTTTATTATAATATCTTTTGATCATTTCTAACACTTTAAGAAATAATTCTTCAGTTAGATTTCTAGTACTTAAAAACATTTCTTATTTTTAAAATTTGTTATTTATTTATTTTTATTTTATTTTATTTTTTTAGTCAGGATCTCAGTGTGTGCCCAGACTGAGTGTCATGGCACGATCATGGCTCACCACAGCCTTGACCTCTTGGGCTCAGGTGAACCTCCTGTTTCAGCTTTCTGAGTAGCTGGGACTCTAGGTGCATACCAGCATGCCTGGCTAATTTTTTAATTTTTTTCAGAGAATGAGGTCTTGCTGTGTTGCCTAGGCTGGTCTTGAACTTCTGGGCTCAGGCAATCCTCTCTTCTTGTCCTCCCAAAGTGCTGGGATTAAAGGTATGAGCCACCATGCCTGACCCATTTATTTATTTATTTATTTATTTTTATTTTTTTTATTTTTTTTGAGTTGGAGTCTCAGTCCATTGCCCAGGCTGGATTGCAGTGGCATGCTCACAGCCACTCCAGCATCAACCTGTTGGGCCCTGGCAATCCTTCCGCCTTAGCCTTCCAAGTAACCAGAACTACAGGCACACGCTACTACGCCCAGCTTATCTTTTATTTATTGTAGAGATGAGGCCTCTCCAAGTTGCCTGGGCTGGTCTCGAACCTGTAGGCTCAGGTAGTCCACTCGCCTCAGCCTCCCAAAGTGCTTGGATTACAGGCTGAGCCACTGAGCCTGGCCCCATTTATTTTTTAAAACCCTTTCTCCGGCCAGTTTTAGTGCTACTTGCTTTACATTCCTAACAAATTAGAAAATTTGCCAAAATGAACAAGTGAGGGAAAGGTAATTATTTCCCCCAAAGTAGGTAACCTTCCAGCCCTAATAAAAGTATTTTATATTTTATGATAACAGCCTATTTCCTAACATGTTTGGTTGTAGGTAAGCCGGATACTTTATAGTTTTGCCACTGCCTTCCGCCGTTCTGCCAAGCAGACCCCACTTTCAGCCACTGCTACACTCCAGACTCCTGACAGTGACATCTTTACCTTCTCTGTATCTTTAGAAATAAAAGAAGATGATGGTAAAGGTTATTTTAGGTAGGGCATCTTATTTTATTCATTTTCTTTGAGTTTGTATTAATGTGCTGTATTATCTGTGGTTCAGGGGAAACTCTACATCATATTATAACTTATTCTGTAAAATGATTGCTTTTATAGGGTAGCTTTTTTTTCTTAACATGAGTGATAAAGGAAAAGAAATAAGCAAATATACTGAGGCAAGGTTTGAAGAATTTTAAAGCAATAAAAAAATTCTTCATTTGAGGAAAATGTTAACTACCTTTTTTTGATTAAACTCAAAGAAGCTGGCTGGCTACTTCATAAGAAATATGACCAAATCTGTGTCTGCTGGATTTGTAGCCATATTTGTTTTGCTGATTTTGCTTACATCTTTTGGTTGGTTGGTTTACTTGTTTTAAGAATCTAAAGATCTTAACGCTTTTAAAATCAAGTTTTACCAGTAAAGTTTTCTGAACAAATTGGAGAGGGAGAAATGAGGCCTGTGTCTGAAGTCTAACCTTCTAGGGTTAGAAATAAACTGATTTTGGTTTTTAAGTGAAATGATAATTCTTTGAGTGGAGGATAGAACCCTGGAATAGAAATCAAAACTTAGGTTTAGTTTAATCATTGCTTCTATAGTGTGTCCTTTTCCAAGGCTCTTTACATCTGGCAGTAGTTTTTTTATTTATGAAATGAGGTAACTAGATATTAAAATCCTTTCTAACTTTAAAATTTTATGGTTGCAAGACAACTTGATTTTTATTTCTTTATATAGCCCCTATCAAAATATCAAAAACCATGGTTGCTTCTTGGGATTATAAGCAGTAATTGCATATAGAATGCCGTTTCCTTTGTGACTACCTCATAAAGTGGATAAAATTAAATTGTGTAAAAATATGATTTCTAATAGTTTGCCTTTAAATTAAAAAGCAAAATGATGAGTTCATTTGTTAGGAAAACTGTTAGCTCTTGGTCTCTTCAGACTTTGGAATTGTCATGCCATCTGGTGGCCAATTTCATGTACAGTACAGTTTCAACTTTGATTTGAGGAGTAAAGAATGAGGCATTTTTCTGTGGGCTTTTACATTAGGTACATTTCTATTCTCAAAGCAATACTATGAAGTAATTCTTTTTTTTTTTTTGAGTTGGAGTCTCACTCTGTCACCCAGACTGGAGTGCAGTGGCCGCTCCCGGCCACCGCAGCCTCGACCTGCTGGGCTCTGGCGATCCTTCTGCCTCAGCCTTCCAAGCAGCTGGAACCATAGGCGTGGGCTACCACACCCAGCTAATTTTTTTTGATTTATTGTAGAGATGAGGTCTCGCCAAGTTGCCCAGGCAGGTCTCGAACCCACAGGCTCAGGCAATTCACTCACCTCGGCCTCCCAAAGCATGGGATTACAAGCTGAGCCACCGAGCCCAGCCACTCTGAAGTAATTCTACAGTGTGTGTTTCTGCCCTGGAAAGTAGAAATCTATACTTTTTTTTTTTTTTGAGTTGGAGTCTCACTCTGTCGCCCAGACTGGAGTATAGTGGCTGCTTCCGGCCACCACAGCCTCAACCTGCTGGGCTCCGGCAATCCTTCTGCCTCAGCCTTCCAAGTAGCCGGAATTACAGACGCGCGCTACCACGCCCGGCTAATTTTTTTATTTTATTGTAGAGATGAGGTCTCGCCTGCCCAGGCGGGTCTTGAATCCACGGGCTCAGGCAATCCACTCACCTCAGCCTCCCAAAGGTGCAGGATTACAGGCTGAGCCACCGAGCCCGGCTTTTTTTTTTTTTTTTTTTTTTTTTGAGTCAGGGTCTCACTCTGTCTCCTAGGCTGGAGTGCAGTGACATGATCACATTTCACCACAGCCTTGATCTCCTGGGCTCAGGTGATTCTTCCACTTCAGCCTCCCAAATAGCTGGGACTATAGGCACATGCTACCATTCCTGGCTGATATATTTTTTTTTTTTTTCGAGACAACTTCTTACTATGTTGCCCAGGCTGGTCTTGAATTCCTGGGCTCAGGCAGTCCTCTCACCTCATCCTTCCAAAGTGCTGGGATTACAGGCATGAACCACCATGCCCGGCCAGAAATCTATATACTTTTCAATATTTTTCTTTTCCTTGTTAGGGAAAAAAAGCAGTTTCTTTAAACTATATATCTTTTCTTTATTAAAAATGCTTATGAGGTGCCTGCAAATTCTAAGCATTAATAGGAAAAATTAAGATCTCTCAGAAGAGAAGTTTTAGGATAACTTCTCTTTCTGCTGAAATCAGTCATATTTAAAGAAAAAAGACATTAAACACCCCTGTTCTTATTTACCCTCATACCATCAAGATGCTATTACAGAAAATCTCTGGATGGTCAGATTTGCTTTCCACATTTGTTAGGGCTATGTTCTTTTTTTTGCTGCATGGCTTTGCTGTGTTTGTAATTTATGATAAAGACTGTTGTGTTAACTTAATTATGCTTGCTGCTAATATAGTTAGGTTAACACAGCAGTATTTTAGATTATGAATTCATTGAAAAATATAGATTGCTTTGTCAATGTAGTTAGCCACAGCACCGGACTGGATGTGGTTTTACCATAACATAAACATTTGGCTAGGTGCGGTGGCTCACACCTGTAATCTCACCAGTTTGGGAGGCTGAGGCGAGAGAATTGCCTGAACCTAGGAGTTCAAGACCAGTGGAGGCAACATGGCAAGACTTTTTCACTACAATAAAAGCAAAAAATTAGCAGGACATGGTGGCACGTGCCTGTAGTTCCAGCTACTTGGAAGGCTGAGGTGGAAGGATCAACTGAGCCTAGCAGGTTGAGGCTACAGTAGCTGTGATCATGCCACTGTACTCCAGCCTGTGTGACAGTGAGACTCTGACAAAAAAAACAAAACACAACACAACAAAACAAACCACACATTCACATATGAGAGCATACCCCCAAAAATCCCAGAATTATCTTTTGGAGAGCAATAAAAAAAATTATCTTTTGGGACCTTGTAGTACAGGCTTCCCCCACTAGTTAAGTGTTCTAGCAACCTATCGGCATGAGAGTACCAACTAGCCTTGCTGTGAGGGAAGAAGCATCCTGAGTTGTGGCAAACAGGTGACTGATTCTTCCACCATGACAATGTACCTGCCTATACCATGCTGAGTGTTCAGCAGTTTTTGACCAAAAAACAGCATGGCCCTCATACTTTACCCTCCCTGTTCACTTGATCTCACCCCTAGCAACTATTTCTTGGATGAAAAAATCCTCAGAAGGAAATGTTTACCAATGTGAATGAGGTGAAACAAAAAACAGCAGAAGCACTAAAAGGCATCAAAATTGACAAGTTCAGGAACTGTTTTGAGCAGTAGAAAAAGTGTCTTATTAGGTTATTGCATCAAATGGAGAGTCCTTTGAAGGTGACTGAAGTGTGAATATGTAAGAGTAAATACACAATTTTTAATAATTTCTGTTTTGGTTCCCCCATATGTACATACATGTGTGTGTATATATATGTATATATATATAAAACATACAGTAAGAAGACTTAATGCTCTTTTCATTTCTGAAAAAGTGTAATTTTTATATTATTATTGTTAGAAACCTGCTTCTCTATTTTGCCCTTAGGAGAATTCAAAGCACTTTTTTGTTTTATTTAATCCAGGCAATCCCATGAGATAAATTGGGTAGTTGATATTGAATTTATTTTACAGGTAAACCCAGGGAAATTAAGCCTGGACCTCTGTTTCTTATTTATACAATAGAAAGGCTGAGCACAGTGGCTCATGCCTGTAATTCCACACTTTGGAAAGCCGAGATGGGAAGATTGCTTGAGTCCAAGAGTTTGAGACCAGCCTAGGAAACATAGTGAGACCCTCAACTCTATAAAAAAAGTTAAAAAATTAACTGGATGTGCTGGCATGCCCTCGTAGTCCCAGTTACTCAGGAGGCTGATGTGGGAAGATTACCTGAGCCCAGGAGATTGAGATTGTGGTGAGCTATGATAATGCCACTACATTCCAGCCTGGGCGGCAGAGTGAGACCCTGATTCAGAAAACAAACATTCATACACTAGGAACTACCTATTAAATTCCATGCTTGGATCTATTCAACAATATAGTTATGGGACCAGAAGTATAAGCTAGCACTCTGATATTTAGTGAGGTGAACACCCACTGATTATACTCACCTATTGACTATATTCTTCACTCTGCTTCCTGTAATGCAGCCTTGTAGATTCGGGACACCAGAAACAACTTTATAAATGTTGTTGTTGTTATTTTAAATTGCAAGTATTGTGGTTATATTTACTGAAACTTCACATCCACAGAATGTAGAGACCAGTATATCTGTTAACAGTTGAAAATTGAGACCCATCCATCTCTTTATAGGTGAAAATTCTGACAGCCACTAATACTTAACAGTTTGGCATGCAGAAGTTTTCTTTGAACAAATCTGTCATATCTAGACTCTTTTGCTAAGGCTTTTAGATTTTCTAGTCTGTTATAAAATATTCTTGAATTACTTACTGTATAAGTGCAGAAGGGCTTTACATTACTGTTACTTCACAGTCACTTTTTAGTTTGAGTAGGTATTAAGAGCTTTAATCTAGCCCTTAGTATTTACGAATGGTTCTGTTGCCATTATCTTAAAGTTGTACAGAAATAAGATACAATTTAGATTTGCATTGTGTTAGCTGATTGCCATAGATCAATGTTTACCTTTGAGAACAAGGAGTTAGAGAAAGTAGTGTGTGGGAGACTAGGGGATTAAGTTGTAGACTGGCATTTTAAGAATATTTTTCAATTTTTTGTTAAACTAGTGTTTATTAACTGTGTTATCAGTGTTTTATAATTATTACACAGGCTTATAATAGTTATCACTGCTAAAGGAAGTGTTAGGTAACCGCTTATAGTTGGCTGTATCTGCCTCATTTCTATCATTTTTTAAAGTTACCTTGTTTTGAAATTCTTTTTCTTCATTATAATTTAAATAAATAAGAGGATGATAATTTATTCGTAAAAGCCAGTTACCAAATATAAAGGAGAGGAAACAAATATTTGTTTGAATTCTATATGCCAGATGCCATACTAGACCTTTTACAAATGTCTAATGTACTTTTCACAAAAGAGAAAACTAATGCCATATTTTAGGAGGCATAGAAGTGGCTTTGCTATCTTTATAAATGCTTTAGTGGTTTACCTGTAAATGTCAAATGACATTTTTGCGTCAACAGGAACACATTATTGTTTTCTTTTTTGTTATTATTTGAAAACCAGGCACAGAAAAAATCAGAGATTTGAGGTCTTTGTTTAAAAAGTTTTTCTAGTATGTGGCAAGAAAATACTTTGCAAAATTAATGAAACATGTTGATCTACAGTGCGGTTCCCAAAGATAAGGACAGACAATGTTTTAAACTACGCCAAGGAATTGATAAGAAGATTGTTATCTATGTACAGCAAACAACTAATAAAGAACTTGCCATTGAAAGGTAAGCATTTTTAGTAAATTTAGTTTAAATATAAATTTTATCTTTTATCTATCTAGTGGAGTAGTCATAAATTGTATTTTTAAAAAGTATTTGCAAAGTATTTTGTCCCGTAATAAATTCCTTTGTTTATTGAAGTCAATGCTTCATTACTTTGAAATAGCTTCTATATATCTTAGCTAATATGCTAACATCAGCTATGTCATAATAAAAAGCAAAGAGAATTTACTGATCTTAAAGAAGTAAGGATTATTATTTTGGCAACAGTAATTTATTGATCATTCTGATGTGTCCTTTTTTCTATCAGTAGGAATTTTTTTCAAAAATAGCCTAATTTAAACATTCTTTTGTTTATCTTTTTGTCCAAATTTATGTCAGTTCTTTTTTTGCAGGTGTTTTGGTCTTCTCCTTAGCCCAGGAAAAGATGTACGAAATAGTGACATGCACTTGTTAGATTTGGTAAGGATTTCTTTTTCTTGGAAAGTCTTATACTATTTCTTCAACAAATGTTTCACTTTATCTCATCTAAATATACTGTTAAAATGTGTTTATGAGCTGGGCTTGGTGGCTCAGCCTGTAATCCCGCGCCTTGGGAGGCTGAGGTGAGTGGATTGCCTGAGCCCGCGGGTTCGAGACCCGCCTGGGCAACTTGGTGAGACCTCATCTCTACAATAAATCAAAAATTAGCCGGGCATGGTAGCGTGCATCTGTAGTTCCAGCTACTTGTAAGGCTGAGGCGCATGGATCACCGGAGCCCAGCGGGTCGAGGCTGCGGTGGCCGGGAGCGGCCACTGCACTCCAGTCTGGGTGACAGAGTGATATTCCAACTCAAAAAAAAAATAAAAAAAAGTGTTTATGAAGGTGTTCTTGTAAGCTATAAAACAATATTTTTTAAAAACTTTTTTATGAGTTGGGGGTCTCATTCTGTCACCCAGCCACAATCATGTGGCACAAACATGACTCACTGCAGTCTCAAACTACTGGGCTCAGGCATCCTCCTTTCTCAGCCTCCCAAGTAGCTTGGATTACACACGCATGCCACAACATCTGGCTAATTATTTTTGATTTTTTAAAGAGATAAGGTCTTGCTGTGTGGCCTAGGCTGGTCTTAGACTCCTGGGCTAAAGCAATCGTCCTGCCTCTCAAAGCTAGGATTACAGGTGTGAGCTACCATGCCTAGCCAAAACAATATACAAAGAGAAGGGAATTTCCTTATTCCTACCTTGCTATTTACAAGTCTAACCTTGGATAAGCCTTGGTTTCTTAACAAGTCTTGGTGTGGTGATGATGATAATTTCTGTTTATCTGTTGAGTAGAGTTGATAGAGAATCCAAAGAGAATATTTTTCAGAGACTTTTTTTTCTTTTTGAGCTGGATTCTCACTCCATCGCCCAGGCTGTCATGCAGTGGCATGCTTACCGCTACCCCAGCATTGAGCCACTGGGCTCCGGAAGCCTTCCAAGTAGCCGGAACTACAGGCAGGTGCTACCATGCCTGGCTAATTTTTGACTTATTGTAGAGGCAAGGTCTTGCCAAGTTGCCTGGGCTGGTCTTGAACCCGTAGGCTCAGGCAGTCCACTCACCTCAGCCTCCCAAAGTGTTGGGATTGCAGGCTGATCCACTGAATTTAGCCTATTAGAGACTTCCTTACAGACTGTCACATGCTTTACCAGTAGTAGGAGGTATTAGTAGTATTCCTATTATATGAAAATATTTTCAAAACTAAAAATTATATAGTGATTATTTACTTGACAGAGGAATTCAACATAGGATTTAGGTCGTGAATTTTCCTAATTTTTATATAATTTGATATAATTTATAAGCATTTACATGTAACTTCAGGACAATTGTGTAAAATTGACACATCTTTAATCATAACTAATCATTCACATACACTCCTACCTTTGTGAAAATCTGATCCTCTTTCATATTAATATATTTTTGCAAATCCTAGTTTTTAATTTCAGCAAGATGATGGTTAGCTATTGTTCATTCACTTTGGCATTAAGGTTTGTTTTTACTCTTTTCTCTAGGAATCTATGGGCAAAAGTTCAGATGGAAAGTCCTATGTTATTACTGGGAGCTGGAATCCAAAATCCCCACATTTTCAAGTCATAAATGAAGAAACTTCTAAAGGTGATGCAAATTGATAACATCATGAGCAAAAATTTTAGTCCTATGAAGATACCCAAACCTTAGGACCACTTGCTTGACCACTATTTAGTGTTTATCTAATTCTGGTGAAACCGAAGAATTTGAATAATTCTTGAGTTTATTATAAAATTTGGTCTATATATAAAGTATCATTTTGTCTGCTTATTTTTTCCTTTTTCTTCTCTTCATCCTCTTTCTTTTGTCTTTCTATGTATACACTTATTTATTTACAGATTTCTAAGTTTTATTTTTGTACAGAGATGATCCATGCACATAAATGGTTAAAAGTTCAAAGAATATAGAGAGAAAACTAAGTCTACGATAGTCTCCAGGGCTCCTCTCCAAAGGGAGTTACTGTTTGCACTTTCTTGTGTAGCTTTTCGGATATTCTATGCATAAACAAATGTTTTCAAGATACTTCATACTCTTTCTGAATGACATTTAATAGCTGCATAATATCCCAACCTGAAAATGTTTTGTTACTTGCTTAATGAGTGCCTCTTATTGTGTATTTATGTTTTTCTCCTTCAATTTTTTGGTTATTAATAGCACTCTAGATAAATAGATAAAGGATATAAATAGTTAAAATGTATAAGCTACCACTGTTAACCAAGTTTAAAAGTTGAAAATTTCCCGTGATGGTGAGGGTGGCATAAAGAAACCATATGCCACTTTTGCAAAACAGATTGACAGTACACTTCCTTAAGCTTTAAAGTATGTACTACTGTCACTAATTCCACTTCTTGGAGTCTACCCAAAAAAAGAACTCTCAGTACAGAAAAAAAAAAATATTTAAGAACAGTGATCTGTCTGATTAGATGTTTTTTTAATTGATAGCTCACCTTAAGATGTCTTCAAAGTTTGTAATAAAAGTAATCACTTTTATATAATCATATGAGCAAACATATTTCTGTCTTTTTGATTTGCTTCTTCAATCTTTCTCTTTCTCTAGATAAAGTGCTGTTTATGACCACAGCTGTTGATTTGGTAATAACAGAAGTACAGGAGCCTGTTCGATTTCTCCTAGAGACAAAAGTCCGCGTTTGCTCACCTAATGAAAGATTATTCTGGCCCTTCAGCAAACGTAGTACTACTGAAAATTTCTTTTTGAAACTAAAGCAGGTACTATGCCTTTCTATAAATACAGAGGAGGACTAAGAAAGGAGAAATCACTTCTGAGGCTGATTTATCATTAATTTAAGCTATCAGATCTTTAAACAGTTATTGTATTTGAAATATATTAAGAGGAAAATTTGCCATTTTTATATTTATGTACCTATTTATTATTTTTGTTGCTTTTCATTTCTTCCTGAAGATCCATATTTCCATTTGATCTCATTTATCTTTTGCATGGAGAACTTATTTTATCATTTATTTTAGTGCAGATCTGCAAAAGACATTATCTTAGACACCTTTATCTGAAAATGCCTTTTTTTCACTTTTATCTCAGTAGAATATTTTTACTTGATATGTAGGATTCTGGGTTAACTGTTTTTCAGCGCTTTAAAGATGCCATCCCACATTATTTGTGTTTTTGTTTGGTTTTGTTTTTGAGTTGGAGTCTTACTCTGTTGCCCAGGTTGGAGTGCAGTGGCATGATGACGGCTGTCTACAGCCTTGATCTCCTAGGTTCAGGTGATCCCTTTGCTCATGCCCCTCAAGTAGCTGGGACTGCAATCGTGTGCCATCACATCCGGCTAATTTTTTTGTACAGATGAAGTCTCACTATGTTGCCTAAGCTGTTCTCAAACTCTTGACCTCAAGTGATCCTCCTACCATGGCCTCCCAAAGTACTGAGATTACAGGCTTGAGCCACTGGTGCCTGACCTGGCTTCCATTGCTTTTGTTGAGAAGTCAACATTCATTTATATTATTGTTTCTCTGTATGTAATATTATATTTTTATTATTTTAATATTATATATTTTCTCATTGGTTATAAGATTTTTTTTTTAATCTTTGGTTTTCATACATTTAAGTATAATGTGACTAGATGTGGTCTGTTTATCCTGTTTGGGATTTGCTGGATCTTTTGAATTTTGAATTCATTTTTTTTAAACCTAATTTGGGGGAAATCAGGCCAGTTATATTTTCAACTTTTTTTCTGCCCATGTCTCTTTTCTCTCCTCTGGGATTCTAGCTACACATACTTTAGATCCTAAGATATTATACCACCAATCTCTGAGACAATTTTTTCCAACCTTTTTTCTGTTTGTTTTTCTTAAGTGGTTAGTTTTCTGTTAACAGATCTGAAGTTCATTGACTCTTGTCTTCTCCAGTCTGCTATTATGACTGTGTAATGCATTTTTAAAAATTTTTATGTTATACTTTTTGTTTCTGTAATGTCTATTTTTAAAAATGATTTGTTTTCTCCTGAGATTTCCTTTTTTTAAAAGAAAATATTTTTGAGCAGATTTTCTTTTACATTCTTGAGTCTAATTACTGTTTAGCTACTCTAGAATTTTGACTGCTGATTCTCACATACTATGATTCACATTTCTGTTACTTTATCTGCCTTATAATTTTGGATTATACGTTGTTAAACATCTTAATCGATACATTATCGAGACTCTGGATTCTGTTATGTTCTTCTGAAGAGTATTTTTTTTTTTAATCTGTTCTTCTAAAGAATATCAGTGTGTGGTTTTGTTTTGTTTTGTTTTTATATCTGACAGTTAAGTTAATTTGGTCAAAGACAGACTTCCTACTCTGTCTTGTGGTGGACACCTGCTGAAATCTGTTTCATTCTTTTATCTTATCTTTGTTCCCAGTTGAAGCAATGTGGCCCCCAGTTTTTGCTTTTCTTTGTAGCAAAACTCTTTGGAAGAAATCAGGATCACCAGTGACCTGAATTGCTAATCTAGGTCCTCATCTAACTTTGATGTAAATTATTACTCTCTTTTCTTAAAAACTGTTCTTTCACTTAGTTTTCAGAACATCTCAAATTTAACATATTCAAAAAGGTCTCATCTCATTCCCATTTTAAAATGCTCTACCTACCTGTCTTTCCTATCTTAATCCATGGACATCTTCTAATAGTTGCTTAGACCAGTAATTTTATTCTTTATTTCTCACACTCCATATCTATTCAAGAAATTCTTTTTGACTTTCAAAACGAATCCAGATCCAGTCATTCCCCACCACCCTAGATTTTTTTAATCTTTATTTGAATCATCAGTTTTCACTCAGTTAGCTTCTTTATTCATCATGCTGTTTCTGTCTTTGCCCCCTTATGATTTCTTCTTAACATAGCAGCCTATAGTCAGATCATACCATTTTTCTGCTCAAAACCCTCAATCCCTATTTTATTCAGTGAAAGTTCTTATCTTGGCTTACCATGCCTTACCTGATCTACCTATTACATCATAAATAAGTTTCTCTCTTACTCGTTTTCTCTTTATTGTTCATTCTGCTCTAACTACACTCTTTTGGGACTTTACTATTAACTGTTCCTTCTGCCTGGACTGTTCTTCCTCTAGATCCCACTTACTAATACTCACCTCCTTTGGATCGTCACCAACTTTTAAGTCTTTGCTTAGATTTGCTTCTTAACAACTCACCCTTACTACCCCATTTAATACTGCAGTTTCCCTACTCCTCCATTGGTGCTGCCAATTCCCCAAATGATATATTTTTTATTTTTTTACCAGACTTTTGCTTTCTGATACATAATATGCTTATTTTATGTTGTTTTTAAAATATTGTTTATTATCTGTTTTCCATATGAGAATCCTTTGCTAAGGCAATATTCTTAATCTGTCTTATTCACTGATTTATTTCAAGTACCTAGAACATAGTAGGTGCTTGAAATAAATATTAGATTTTATTTACATTGATTGTCCATTATATAAAATTATAGTGTTGTATGTGGACTTCCTAGAATATACTTTTCCATAGTTCATTTTTTGTTTCTATAGCAATAAAAATTTTGATTCCAGTGTAGCCAACTTAGCCCTATTGGGTATATTTGTATATAGAAAATAAATAGCAGAAAGAGAGATTTCTTTCTAGTGTTGTCCTAAGAGACAAAAGGTAAACGTGAGTATCAAGCACTATTATCTCAGTTCTTCATTATGGCAGAAACAGAGGATTAACATAGGGTCTTCATCTAGAATTTAGATTTGGAATCAAAGTATATGGACCACTAGCTTCTTGCCTTTAACAAGTTCCTTCAACTCTGAGTCTTGGTTTACTGAATTGTAAATTGGCAGCATAGTAGAATCTTCCTAATAAAGTTATTGTGACATTTAATGACAAGCTGTGCAATATGCCTGAAATAGTTCCCAAAGTATGTTCTCCCTACATTTTTGCTATTATTATTATTGAGGGACTACGAAACCTCTGTGAGACACAGGATTAACAAAAAACTAAGTCTTGAAATCAGAACTGCATTGATTATTAATATGGAGGATCAACCTCAAAGGTAGAAGGCTTTAGAAATTAAACCAATTTCCAAACCTCACTTTGAAATTTTAGGGAGTGAGAGAAATAATCCTTGAAAGTTTCTAGACCCAGAGATTTTAAATAGAAATTACCTGTATCATTCTTTCTCACTAAAAATATATATATATAAAATATTTTGTGTGTGTATGTATGTGTTGGGGCCTTGGTGTGTGTGTGTGTGTGTGTGTGTGTGTGTGTGTGTGTGTGTGTGTGTGTGTGTGTGTGTGTTTGTGTGTGTATGTGTATACTGGGGCCTTGCTCTGTCACCCATCCTGGAAGTGCAGTGGCACTATCACAGCTCACTGCAGTCTCAATGTTCTGGGATCTTGAGTAGCTGAGACTATAGACATGCCATCATGCCCAGTTAATTTTTTATTTTTTATTTTTTTGTAGAGACAAGATCTTGCTATGTTGCTTAGGCTGGAACAGCTTCTTAATTAATATTTATAGTATCCATTGATGTTTCTTTCCCAAATCAGTTGAGTTCATTCACATTTTCAGTAATAATTACAGGGCTTTCTTATTTTTTTTAACATTTGTATGTTTGTATATATGTGAATATCTTACTAACAATAATATATTTAATATGTTTGTTTAATCTTCATAAAAGGTTTAAAATATCAGTATTGTAATACATAAAACTATTGAATGAAGTTTAAGATTTTTATGGAACTTCTTATTGTCCTTTGAATATGTTCCACTAAGATTATAAAATGAGTACTATTTAAAAATTGCTTGGAATAATTTTTTTCATTCTGGTTCTGTTACCATTTGTTATATAGTTAGGTTCATTTGTTTTTATTTTTTTTTTAATGTAGGGGTTTTGTTCTCTTTCCTTTTTCATTCATGTTTTGAATGTGTAAAATACTTAATATGGTACAGAATTTAAAATTATATAGAAATGTTTGCTCAGAAGTCTTGCTTTTATTTGTATCCCCTTACTCTTATTGACCCCATAGGTTATTATTATTATTATTGGTTTCTGGTTTATCATCCCAGTTTTCTTTCTGTGAAGATAATAGAATTCTCCTGTATATTTTATCTTTTAAAATACAAATTGCCTGGGCTTGGTGATTCAGCTTGTAATCAATCCCAGCACTTTGGGAGGCCAAGGCAAGTGGATTGCCTGAGCCCGTGGGTTCGAGACCATCCTGGACAGCTTTGCGAGACATTGTCTTTACAATAAATCAAAAATTAGCCAGGCATGGTAGCGTGCGCTTGTGGTTCCGGCTACTTGGAAGGTTGAGGTGGAAGGATGGTCTGAGTCCAGCAGGACGACACTAGGGTGGCCATGAGTTTGCTACTCCACTCCAGCCTGGGCAACAGAGTGAAACTCCAACAACTACAACAAAAATACAGATTAGCATATTGTGCATATACTGTTCTGTACCTTGCTTTTTTTTTCTTTCTTTGAATCAAAGTCTCACTATCGCCCAATCTAGAGCAGTGGCACGCCTACAGCCACTGTAGCCTTGACCTGCTGTGCTCAGGCTATCCTTCTACTTCAGCCTTCCAAGTTACTGGAACTCCAGATAATTTTTTTTATCGTAGAGACGAGGTCTCCAAGTTGCTCAGACTGGTCTCAAATTCCTGGGCTCAGGCTATTTTCTCACTTCCCAAGGTGCTGGGATTAGAGACCTGAGCCACCACGCCCAGCTGTGCCTTGTTTTTTAATCTTAATATATCCTAGAGGTCATTCCACATCAGTATATAGAGAATTCTTCATTCTTTTTTTTTTTTTTTTGAGTCAGAGTCTTACTCTGTCACCCAGGCTGGTGTGCAGTGGCAAACTCACAGCCACTCCAGTGTTGACCTACTGGGCTCAGGTGATCCTTCTGCCTTAGACTTCTAAGTAGCCAGAACTACATGTGCGTGCTACCACGCCTAGCTAATTTTTTGGATATATTGTAGACACAAGTTGTCACCAGGTTACCCAGGCTGGTCTTGAACCCCTGGGCTCAGACAATTCTCTCGCCTCGACTTTCCAAAGTACATGGATTACAGACTTGAGCCACCGAGCCTGGCCTCGTCATTCTTTTTTGATGGCTACATAGTACTGTGGTGTTTCAATGAATTATGGTCTATTCAACAAGTACTCTGTTGATGAAGACTGGATTTTTTTTCAGTAACTTGCTATTCTAAACAATGTGTTGTCAAACTTAAGGAACTAATTGTTGGGGCAGTGGTATCAATTTAAGGGTAGTTTTAATTTGTCTTCTGATGAATAAGGTCAACCTTTTTTTTGAGTTGGGGGTCTCATTTTGTTGCTGAGGATGGAATGCAGTGACACAATCATGGGTCACTGCAGCCTTGAACTCCTGGACACAAGTGATTCTCCCTCCTTAGCCTCCCAAGTGGGTTGGACTACTGTCATGTACCACCATGCTTGTCTAGTTTTTTAAGTTTTTTGTTTGGTTGGTTGGTTTTTATTTTATTTTTTATTAAATCAGTGTTTTTTATTATGATATTGTGGGGTACAGTTAAGGGTTAGGTATACAAATATGCTTCATTCAGGACCCCTTGTTGATAACATGTGTCTCCCTGTCCCCAGACAGATGTTTACTACCATTAGTCTCATCCTCCTTCCCCCCCATAGTTTCCCACCACTGTCAGTCATTTTCTTATGGTAGTGCGTTGGATGATCAAGGTCCACTATATGAGTGAGAACATGTGATAACTCAGATCTTAGTTTCTGTGAGAGGTCACTCAGTATTATAGACTCTAGTGCCATCCAGGTTACTGTGAAATACATGATTTTGTTCTTTTTTATGGCTGCATAGTATTCCATCATGTATATGTACCACATTTTTTTAATCCAGTCCTCTTTTGATGGGCAGCATGGTTGGTTCTAGGTTCTTGCTATTGTGAACAATGCTGGATAAACATTCGTGTGCAGGTATCTTTTGATAGAGTGATTTGAGTTCTTCAGGGTATATTCCCAGTAGGGGGATTGCAGGGTCATATGGGAGGTTGATGTTTAGAGCTTTTAGGAATCGCCACACTGCTTTCCACAGAGGTTGCACCAGTTTACACTCCAACCAACAGTGTAGAAGTGTTCCCTTTTCACCACACCTCTCCAACAACTGTTATTTTTTGAGTTATTGATAATTGCCATTCTGACTGGAGTTAGGTGGTATCTCAGTGTGGTTTTGATTTGCATCTCCCTGATGATTAGTGAGGTTGAGCACTTCTTCATGCGTCTGTTGGCTGCTCGAATGTCTTCCTTTGTGAAGTGTCTGTTCATATCTTTTGCCCATTTTATAATGGGGTTGTTTGTTTTTTCTTTTCAGCACGTTTGAGTTCCTTGTAGATCCAAGAACTTAAGCCTTTGTCAGACCTGGAGTTGGCAAATACTTTTTCCCAGTCTGTAGGCTGTCTCCCTGCTCTCTTGATGGTTTCTTTGGCTTTGCAGAAGCTTGTCAGTTTAATAAAGTCCCACTTGTCTATCTTATCCCTTATGGCCTGTGGGTTTCGAGTTTTGTTTAGGAATTGGAAGCCAGTTCCAATTTCCATGAGGTATGTCCTTCATTTTCTAAGGTTCTTATGGTTTGAGGTTTTACATTTAGATCTCTGATCCATTTGGAGTTAATTTTTGTGTATGGGGATAGATAGGGGTCCTGTTTCAGTCTTCTGCATGTGGTCAGCTAGTTTTCCCAGCACCATTTACTGAATAGGTTCTCCTCTCTCCAGTGGTAGGTGGTGGAGGCTTTGTCAAAGATGAGTTGGTTGAGAAATTGAGGTTTTGCTTCTGGAATCTCAGTTCTATTCCATTGATCTATATGCCTATTCCTATACCAATACCAAGCTGTTTTGATGATTGTAGCTTTATATGAAAGTTTGAAGTCTGGTAATGTGATACCACTTGCTTTGTTTTTTTGCTGAGGATTGTTCTGGCTATTCTTGGTCGTTTGTGTTTCCATATGAATTCCTGTGTTTTTTTTCTAGATCTGAGAAGAATGTTGCTGGTAATTTGATAGGTATTGCATTGAATCTGTAGATTGCCTTATGTAAGATGGACATCTTCACAATGTTGATTCTTCCAGTTCATGAGCATGGGTTATTTTTCCACTTGTTTGTGTCATCTTTGATTTCTTTGAGCAGAGTTTTGTGGTTTTCATTGTAAAGGTCTTTCACGTCTCTGGTTAGGAAGATGCCAAGGTATTTCATTTTATTTGTGAATGGAATTGTACTTTTTATTTGGGTTTCTGTTTGTTTTTTATTGGTGTAAAGAAATGCGATTCTCTTTTGCACATTTATTTTATTCCTGAGACTTTGCCGAAGGCCTTTATCAGTATAAGGAGGTTTTTGACAGATTCTCTTGAGTTTTCAAGGTACACGATCATGTCGTCTGCAAAGAGAGATAATTTGACTTCCTGTTTTCCTGTTTGGATACCCCTGATTGCCTTCTCTTCTCTGATTGCTCTAGCCAGGTCTTCCAATACTATATTGAACAGGAGGGGTGAGAGTGGGCATCCATGTCTTGTTCCAGTTTTCAGGGGAAATGGTTCCAATTTTTGTCCGTTTAGGAGTATGCTGGGTGTGGGTTTCTCGTAAATGGCTTTTACTACTTTGAGGTATGTTCCCCGTATGCCTAGATGTTCGAGGGTTTTTATCAAGAAGGGGTGCTGGATTTTATCAAAAGCTTTTTCTGCATCTAATAATATAATTGTGTGGTTTTTGTTTTGACATCTGCTGATGTATTTAATTACATTTATGGTTTTACGAATGTTGAACCAACCTTGCATCCCAGGGATGAAGCCTACTTGGTCTTGATGGATGGATGTGTTGTTGAATCCGGTTTGCTAGGATCTTGTTGAGAATTTTAGCATCTATGTTCATCAAATATATTGGCCTGTAGTTCTATTTCTTTGTTGGATCTTTACCTGGCTTGGTTATCAATATGATGTTAGCTTCATAAAATGATTTGGGGAGGGTTCCACCTTTCTCAGTCACCTGAAATACCTTCAGTAGGATTGGAATCAGCTCCTCCTTAAATGTCTTGTAGAATTCTGCTGGAAAGCCATCTGGTCCAGGGCTTTTTTTTGTAGGTAGTTTTCTTATTACATAGTCAATTTCCTTGATTGTTATTGGTGTATTTAGGGTCTCAATTTCTTCTTGTTTCAACGTAGGCAGGTTGTCTGATGACAGAAAGTCTTCTATTTCCTTGAGGTTTTCAAGTTTATTTCCATACAAGTGTACATAGTAGTCTCTAATGATCTTTTGTTATTTCTTCAGGGTCAGATGTGACTTCATGTTTTGTGTTTCTGATTGTGCTTATTTGGGTTTTTTCTTTCTTTTTCTTGGTCAGTCTAGCTAGGGGACCATCGATCTTGTTTATCCTTTCGAAGAACCATCTTATTGTTTCATTTAGTTTTTTTTGTATTGTCTTTTTGTCTTCTGTGTCCTGCATTTGGGCTTTTATTTTGGTAATCTGGATTCTTCTGTTGAAATTAGGGTTTTTGTGGTCTTGCTTTTCCAGCTTCCTTAGGTGGGCTTGTTATGCTGTTAATTTGTGCTCCTTCCATTTTCTTCATGTGCATTTGTAGGGATATTAATTCCCCTCTTACTACAGCTTTCATGGCATCCCAGAGATTCTGGTAAGATGTTTCTTCATTTTCATTTGTTTCCAGGTATCTTTTGATCTCTGTTTTGATTTCATTATTGACCCAGGAGTTGTTTAGCATCATACTGTTTAGTGTCCATGTCTTTGCGGGTTTTGGGGGAACCTTGTTGGTGTTAATGTTTATTTTTATTCCATTGTGATCCGAGAAGGTGCATGGTAAAATTTCGGTCCTTTTAAATTTGCTTATGCTTGATTTATGGCCAATTATGTGGTCGATCTTAGAATAGGTTCCATGCAGTGATGAGTAGAATGTGTATTCTGTGGCCCCTGGATGGAGTGTTCTGTAGGTATCAATTAAGTCCATTTGTTCAAGAGTCACATTGAGGTTCCGGATCTCATTGCTGATTTTTTTGTCCTGATGATCTGTCTAGTGTTGTGAGTGGGGTACTAAAGTCCCCAGTTATGATGGTGTTAGAGCCAGTATCTTTTTTTAGTTTTTGTAGGAGTTGCTTTATAAAAGTTGGTGCACCCGTGTTGGGTGCATATATGTTTAGGATAGATATTTCTTGTTGATGGAGTGAACCTTTTATCATTATGTAGTGGCCCTCTGTATCTTTTTAAATTTTTGATAGCTTAAATGGTATTTTGTCTGAAATTAGGATTGTGAGTCCTCCTTTCTTTTGTGTTCCATTCGCCTGAAAATTTGTTTCCCATTCTCTTACTTTGAGTCTGTGCATGTCATTTCTAGTGAGATGGGTCTCTTGAAGGCAGTATATTGTTGCCTGGTGATATTTTATCCATTTTGCCATTCTGTGTCTTTTCAGTGGTGCATTTAGTCCATTCACATTCAGGCTAATTATTGAAATGTGAGAGTTCGTCCCTATCATAGAGTTCTTATAGAGTTGTTCTTCCACTTGGTTTTTTTGTCTTTCTTTTGGTTTTGGGGTTGGTTCGTGTGTATTTTATTCTTTTTCCTGTACTCTTTTGAAGAATGTTATTCTTTTTTTCCCCTTTTCTTCTGTGTTTAGTACTTTCTTATGTGTTTCATGTAGAGGTGGTTTGGTGGCAGCGTAAGTTCTCAGGGATTGGATATCTGGAAAAGATTTTAATTCTCCCTTGTTGATGAAGCTTAGTTTGGCCGGGTAGGTTATTCTTGGTTGAAATTGTTTATCTTTTAGGACTTTGAAGATAGTGCTCCAAGCTCTCCTAGCTTGCAGGGTTTCTGTATATAAATCTGCTGCTATTCTGATTGGTCTTCCATGGTAGATGATCTGGCCTTTTTCTCTTGCTCCTTTAGAATTTTTTTCTTTTATGCCTACTTTGTTTAGGCAAATTATTATGTGTCTAGGAGTTGGTCTTCTCATTTGTTGTCTTGCAGGAGTTCTCTGAATCTCTTGTGTTTGAATTTTTGCATCACTGATTAGATAAGGGAAGTTTTCTTGAATGATCTCATGGAAAGTTTGTTCCAGTGTGGTCTCTGTCTCTCTTTCTGCCTCAGGAAGGCCAATTACTCTTTCATTCGGTCTCTTGAAGTAATCGCTCATCTCTTGAAGGTTTTTCCTGTCTTTTTGAGCTTGTTTCCTGTGTTTTGAGAGTTTGAGTTAGTTCTATATTTTGGTCGTCAAGCTCTGAGATTCTTTCTTCTGCTTGGGTAATTCTGCTTTCCATGCTTATCAGTTTGTTATTTATTTCATTCACAGTGTTCTTTATTACTGTTATCTCAGATATCAGTTCCTTTCTGGTTTCTTCTTGAGTCTCCTCAATTCTTTTTAATCTCTCCATTATTGTCTTGATATCTAGGTTTGTACTTTGAGACCAGTCATTCTGGGGGCTCTTCATTATTTGAATTTTGAAGTCAGTTTTCTCAGTGTCTGCCCTCCCAGGGTTCTGGCAGAGACCCATATTCTTCTTTTTGTTTTTCTTCATTTGTGTAGATTTTTCTCTCGTCCCTGGAGCAAAAGGAGGTACAAAAGAGAAAAGTAATGGAGGAAGGGGGTTCAACCTGAAATTAGAAAGAGAGATGAGTGAGAGGGAAAACAGACATACATACCAACTAACAGATGAAAAAGAGACACAAGGCCAGAGAGAAGTAAAAAAAAAAACACAGAAGGAAGATTCTCTAAGGAATACTGGTAGCTACACAGAGACAGACCAATAAGATCATGAAACAGATAGTGTAAGTTAGAAAGCAAACAATAGTGATGAAAACATACAGTCAGAATGATAAAACCAAAGGTCAAAATAAGAGATCAGACTACTTCTGTAATCTTCCTTAGTGGCTAAAGTCACTTGAGCTCTGATCTCCAGCCTCTCCCCTTTCTTTTTGTTGCAGGCAGCTAGCCTGCTGTCTGGGAGGTCTGCGACTCTTAGTTGTCTCAGTCTGTTCAGCGTAGGGGAGGGGCTTTGTCTCCTATCTAACAATGTCACCATTGGAAATGAGGTGGAGTCTCTGGTAGGTGGGCGGGGCAGTGCAAATATGCCAGGAGAATAGTGGAGGTGGTAGCTTTACTTTCACTTTAGGGATGCTCGTCTGGGTCTCTAGTCGTGATCAGCTGTACAGCTGGGCGCTGAATCTGGGGTGTCACCAGCAGGCTGGGGTGGAGGAGAGGGTCGGACAGTCCTTCCTCTGGAGCTGGAAGCCTCCGATCAGCACCTTACACAAGCTTGGCGTTCTGCTCCCTTACACAAGCTTGAGGGCGCACGCTGAGTGCCTCAGCCAGGGTGGGCCCGGGACTCCAGAGCTCCAAAGCTCCAAAGGGCAGGTGGTGACCCTGGGTCCTTCACAGGGCACTTCAGCCAGAAATGGGACCGGTATCTCTGAGGGGCGGGCGCCCTGAGCCTCCCTGGGTGACTGGAAGTTTGGTCCTGGGTGCTGGGCCAGACGATGTAGCCAGGGAGGGAGCTGAGACCCGGGACTCCTGAGCAGATGGGAGTCACATATAGTGGAGCAGCCGCAGCCGGGGGCCGCAATATCTGGTGCTGCATGGGACCGAAGGTCCCCGGGCCTTGTACCAGTGCGGCTGGCGGTGGACAGGGGGCTGCAGGAAGAAAGTAAGAGTCTTTTGGGAACTCATTCAGAGAGTCTCATGAATCCACCTATGCTGTCGCCATGTTGTTTGGTTGGTTTTTAAATGTGAAGTCTCACTATGTTGCCCAGGTTGGTCTTGAATTTGTGGCCTCATGCAAGCCTCACTTTGACTTCCTATAATGCTGGGATGACAGACATGAACCAATACACTGGACCAAACATGTGGTGTTGCCATGTTTTTATGTTTAAGAGTGACTTTCCTTTTGCTGTTAAATGTCTTTTTATAGCTTTTTTGCTCTTTTCCTGTTAATTTTTAGAAGCACTTTATATACTCAATAGATTAACCCTTTGAGATGTGAGTTGGAAATATTTCTCCCAGTTTGTCATTTGTCTTTTAACTTAAATTATGGCTATTCTTTTTTGGTTTGCCATGCAGTTAGTCTGTCTGCGCCTCTCCCTGTCTTGCTTGCCTCCCTCCCTGCCTGCCCCCCCCTTTTTCTCTCTCTCCCCTCCATCCCCTCTCTCCCTCTCCCCACTCCCTCCCCCATCCCTCCTCTCCCTCCTCTGCCTCTCCCCTTCTCTCCTCTCCCCTCCTCTTCCTCTCTTTTCTTTCTTTCTCTTTCTCTCCTCTTTTTTTCTTTCTTTCTCTCTCTGTCTCTCTTCTTTACCCTCCCTCCCTTCTTTCTTTCATTCTTTTCTTTTTTTCTTTCAAGTGTCATTCTATCCCCCAGGATGGGGTGCAGTGGCATGCTCACAGCATTGATCTGCCTGTCTCATGTGAGTCTTCTGCCTCAGCCTTCCAAGTAGTTTGAACCACAGGCATGTGCCACCATGCCCAGCAAATTTGTATTTACTGTAGAGATGAGGTCTCGCTAAGTTTCCCAGACTGGTCTTGAACCCCTGAGCTTAGGCTGTCTTCTTGCCTCGACCTCCCAAAGTGCTGGGATTATAGGTGTGAACCTCTAGCCAGTTTCTTTTTATGAATTTGAATTTATCAGTATTTTCTGTTAAAGCTTTCTGGATTTGGGATCATGATTAGAAAGACTTATTCTCAAGTTACAAAAGAATGTACATATTATCCTTTATTGCTTATATGGTTTCGTTGTTCTACTTTTAGATCTCTGACTCATTACTATTTTATTCTGATGTACTCTGGGATATAGTAAAAAGTATGGATCTGATTTAATCTTTTTCCAAATGGCCATCCTCTTGTCCCAACACCATTCATTAAAAATTCTAAAAATTCTACCTAGTGATTTGAAATGCTACTCTTGTCATATTTCAAATTTTTATGTGTATTTGGGCCTTTTTCTAGTATTTCTATTCTGTTCCATTGGTCTTACATTAGTAGCACACTGTTTTAATTATGTAGACTTTTTCATATGTTTTTGTTTTGTTTTGTTGAGTTGGAGTTGTACTCCAGGCTGGAGTTTTTTTGTTTTTTTGAGTTGGAGTTGCACTCCAGTCACCCAGGCTAGCTTACAGTGGCACGCTCACGGCTACCACAGCCTTGACTGGCTGGACTCAGACAACTCTTCTGCCTTAGCCCTTCAAGTAGCTGGAACCATAGTCATAAGCCACCATGCCCAGCTAATTTTTTGATTTATTCTAGAGATAAATTCTCACCATGTTGCCTAGGCTGGTCTCAAAACTGTGGGATCAGGCAGTCCTCTCAACTCGGCCTCCCAAAGTGCTGGGATTATAGGCATGAGCCACTGAGCCCGGCCTCTTTAATATCTGGTAGGACTACCTTCCCTCCTCAGATGCTTTTTTTGGTGGGGTTTTCTGGATATTCTTACTTG
Source organism: Cephalopachus bancanus (assembly GCA_027257055.1). NCBI lineage: Eukaryota > Metazoa > Chordata > Mammalia > Primates > Tarsiidae > Cephalopachus > Cephalopachus bancanus. Next base: position 28,510,931 of record JAPVLO010000003.1, read on the forward strand.
TTTTGTTTTGTTTTTTTTTCATTTAAACTTTATGTTCACCTTCTCTAGCCCTAGGAAAAAATTACTGACATTTTTATTGGGTAGAATTGGCTTTTTTTTTTTTTTTTGAGTTGGAGTCTCACTCTGTTGCCTAGACTGGAGTGCAGTGGCACATTCACGTTCACCCCAGCATCGACCTGCTGAGCTCTGGCAATCCTTCTGCCTCAGTCTTCCAAGTAGCCGAAACTACAGGTACATGCTACTACGCCTGGCTAATTTTTGATTCATTGTAGAGATGAGGTCTTGCCATGTTGCCCGGGATGGTCTCGAACCCATGGGCTCAGGCAGTCCACTCTCCTTGACCTCTCAAAATGCTGGGTCTGAGAATTGACATTTTTATGATGTTGAGTCATCTTATTCAGGAATATGAAATGTCATTTATTCAAGTCTACTTTTTTGTCTTTTTAGAATGCTTCCTATTATTTTGTATGTATATGATTTATATATATCTGATAAATGAGATATATTTTTTAAAACTTATGTTCAAATTATACATGTAATTTGATATATAAAAGTTTTATATATATCATATGTAAGTCAAAGAAAATTTTTACTATAAAATATTCAAGCTTATACAGATATTTAAAAGTAGTATAATGACTCCCTATGTATGATTTCCTAGCTTCAACAATTAATATTTTTTCCCAACTGGAGTTCTTGACTTACAAGCTTGGTCCAGTTATTGACTGTGTTTTTATCTGACTTTATATTAATAAAGTGGCAGTATATTCTCTGGTCATGGGGACTCACTGAAGAGCCTAGAGCCTAGGTAAAATGCTTTTTTTTTTTTTTTTAGCAATAAAGAGGTATTACTTATCTTTGAACTGTTTGGGATAGCAGTGAACTCTTTAGGGTAATAATTATCTGATGTTTCAAAAAGCAATTTATACAAAAACAAAAATTTTAAATTCTGTTCCTTATTAAAGTATGATTTTTTTTTGAGTTGGAATCTCACTCTGTTTCTCAGACTGGAGTGCAGTGGCACGCTCACGGCCCCTGCAACCTTGAACTGCTGGGCTCAGGTGATCCTTCCACTTCAGCCTTCCAAGTAGCTGGAACTACAGGCACATGCTACTACGCCCAGCTAATTTTTTTTTTTTGGATGTATTTTAGAGACGAGGTCTCACCAAGTTGTTTAGGCTGGTCTCGAACCCATGGGCTCAGGCAGTCCTCTTACCTCGGCCTCCTGAAGTGTAGGGATTACAGGTGTGAACCACAGTGCCCGGCTAAGTATAATTTTTAAGAGTTAAAAGGCATAATGATTGCAATTTTAGAATAAATATCTGTCAAATATTCTAATTCAATTCATTAATTAATGATGGAACCAGAAATGATGGCAAAACTAGTTTTAAGTATCTGTGGAATTTGAGTTTATGTGGTTCCTCCTTTTAAATAAAAAGATTGTACGCCGGGCTCGGTGGCTCAGCCTGTAATCCCGCGCCTTTGGGAGGCTGAGGTGAGTGGATTGCCTGAGCCCGCGGGTTCGAGACCCGCCTGGGCAGCGAGACCTCATCTCTACAATAAATCAAAAAATCAGCCAGGCGTGGTAGTGCGTGCCTGTAATTCTGGCTACTGGGAAGGCTAAGGCGGAAGGATCACCGGAGCCCAGCAGGTCGAGGCTACGGTGGCCGGGAGCGGCCACTTCACTCCAGTCTGGGTGACAGAGTGAGACTCCAACCCAAATAAATAAATAAGTGAGACTCCAACTCAAATAAATAAATAAATAAATAAACAAACAAATAAATAAAAAGATTGTTAGAATAAGCTTGCTAGGTTGGCAACAAAACTGGTTAATGTCCTATAGGTACCTTTGGGTTATCTTCTGGACAGAAATCATTTGCATATCTTCAGTACACAAATCTACAGGTTAACATGTATTTTCAGAGTTTGAACCCCCAATTAATAGTAAGCAGCTAACTCAAAATAGTGTATTCATGAAGAAAATTAAGTCATCCTTGGGTGTAGATGTTAAACCATAGTCTGCAAACTACAGCCTGTGCATCAAATCTTGCCTGGCACTTTTTAAAAGTTTTATGGGAACACAAACTCATTTATTTACTTCTTGTTTGTTACTGCTTTTGCAGTGTAATGACAGAGTTATGTAGTTGCAACAGAGATTACTGGCAAACATAGTCTAAAATATTTACTATTTGGCCCTTTACAGAAAAGTTTATTGACTCCTGTATTAAAAAGTATTTCAGGTTGATATTGAAAGGACATATTGCCCCTATCTTGGCCTTACTTCCAGGATTGGGGTAATCTTTTTCAAGAACCCAAATGAAGATTGCAGTGATAAGAATCTGCTTTGTCTGATATTTCTTCAGGCAATTAACCTCTTCCTCCTCTCTCTTTCTGCATTTTTACTTTTATGTGTGTGTCTTTCTCTTTGGTTTAGCCACTTTTCTATTTTTTTCTGTACCTTTTCATGCAGTTCTCCCTCTTCATCCTTTGCTGCGTTTCATTCTACTTTTTTCCTCCTCCTTAAACTGGCTGTAATATGGAATGTTAATGTACTGACAGTATTTATTGTACTGGCAAAGTTTTATATTCCTTGTTTTTAATTTTTAGTTAAGGTCATTTTAATTTTGAGCCCTTCTTTGTTTACCTCAGAATAATACCAAAATACAAATCAATTGGAGTTATCAAAATTTGGGGGATTGTATTTGTTGCCACTCACACCTTCAGCCCCTCTCCAAGTTAAACCTTTAAGTTGAAGGAAAAGTTCTCCACACTGTTTTAATTAAGCAAAAGGATTGGGGAAAAAACACTGAAACATTTTAGTAAATTCTAAAGTTTATGTTTTAAAGTATATAGTTTTATATAAGAAACCTTGAAGGACATCTTAACTAGCGTAGAAGATACAGTGACTAAACACACTGACTAAACGTTGGTAGTTGGCTATTTGACGATATAGTTTCAACAAGAATAAAATGGTACAAGTGGAGTACTCCTCAGTAAATGCCCTCTTTTTCTAAGGGTTTTTAAAATCCAAACATATGCTTTTCTATTTAGAAAAGGTTATATTTAGTGTAGATATTCAGAGAAATACCATTTAGTCTCATATACTGTTTGAAATCAGAAATGATGCTTAATTAAAAACAAAGAATTTTGCAGCTTAATAAATAATATTTTTTCATCCTCAAGATAAAGCAAAAGGAGAGAAAGAATAATACTGACACTTTATATGAAGTTGTATGCTTGGAAAGTGAATCAGAAAGAGAGAGGAGGAAAACTACAGCCAGTCCTTCAGTTCGCCTGCCACAGTCTGGATCTCAGAGTTCAATGATACCTTCTCCTCCAGAAGATGATGAAGAGGAAGGTAAACTGTAGGGAGAGCTTAATTTATATCTGGGAGTGAGGTACTGTGCAAACTATTAAAATTTTATCAGGAGATTGATAATGTGATATGGTATTTGGAATTCATTCAGTGAATTCCTTAGGAGAGTCTACCAAATATAAGAAACTGTGGGAGATTAAAAATTGAGCTTTCTTCGTAATAAAGTTGGAAAAATGAGATTTATAATTAGTGCTTTTTAAAAAAAATCAGTTTAGTGTTAACTTGATGTTTTAGTACTTTTTAAAAATAACAAATATGGCACAGTTTCCACCTAAGGAAACATTGCTGTCTCAATTGATTCATTTTATGGGGGTGATTTTGCTTGCCAAAATGTGGCTTCCATGTATGACCCTTCACCAAATATATCTATAAATATACACATTTATTTATTATTTCATTTTCATACTGATAAACATTAAGAATCAACTTGTTCTTTTTTTTTCTTTTTACTTTTTTTCTTGATTGTACCTATTGAATTAATTTATTAGTCTGCATTATAAGTGAATGAGAAAAGGAGCAGAGGAAAAGTGAATGTTTGAGAGTCATTTTCTAATTTATAACTTGATACCATGGCATTGTAGGTTTTTCTTTGTTTTTTTGTGGGTTTTTTTTTTTTTGAGTTGGAGTCTCACTCTGTCGCCCAGACTGGAGTGCAGTGGCCGCTCCCGGCCACTGCAGCCTCGACCTGCTGGGCTCTGGTAATCCTTCTGCCTCAGCCTTCCAAGTAGTCGGAATTACATGCATGCACTACCACGCCCGGCTGATTTTTTTTTTGATTTATTGTAGAGATGAGGTCTCGCTGCCCAAGTGGGTCTCGAACTCGCAGGTTCAGGCAATCCACTCACCTCAGCCTCCCAAAGACACGGGATTACAGGCTGAGCCACCGAGCCCGGCTTTTGTGGGTTTTTTTTGAGTTGCAGTCTGTGTTGCCCAGGTACCCAGGCTGGAGTGCAGTGGCACACAGCCATCGCAACCTTGACCTGCTGGGCTCAGGTGATCCTTCCACCTCAGCCTTCCAAATAGCTGGAACTTCAGGCATGCGCCACCACACCTGGCTAATTTTTTGATTTATTGTAGAAACGAGGTCTTACCAAGTTGCCCAGGCTGGTCTCGAACCCATGTGCTTAGGCAGTGCTCTCATCTTAGCCTCCCAAAATGCTGGGATTGTAGGTGTGAGCCACCTTGCCTGGCCTGGCATTGTTTTTAATGCATAAATAATAGCTGATTATGAAATAAGGTCATATGAAGCATGTATCTATGAGAGGGTCACAGGAACTGTTCTGGAAATTTATAAAGGAGGATTCAGTTTTCATTGTGGGAGTTTAGTGGGGCATCATGAAGATTAGTTTTTAAGCAGGGAATTCTACGTATGAGGAAAATTCACTAGACACAAATGGACTGCTTTAGGCATCTCTCACTAAGAAATTGTACTAACAAAGGCATGAGGAGGGCAGGAATGATTTATTTGGCTAAAAGAAATACATATCCATGAATATATGTGTTTTTTTCAAGTTTAGAATAGGAACTGACTTTCCAGTACCCAGTGTTTCCTGTAACTCCCATTGTCCTTGTGATGAATCAATTTAGGATTGTTTATTAGTAATAATTATGGCTACCAATTACTAATTGCTTAATATGTGGTAAGCAGATGATTTATTTATGTAATACTCATGATAATTTTTTAAAATTAGGATTTATTGTTACCATTATTTTGCACATAAATAAATGGAATCTCAGAAAAGTGAATTTTCTGAGTCACACAGCTGGAAATTGGCAGTTAGGATTTGAATCCAGGTCTGTAAGTCCACAGTCTTAACTATAGTCTATCATCATCTCTTACATTTAGTTCGCATAAAGCATTTTGAAGTGCAAGAAAAGCACATGCATTGTTTTTGAAGCCAGAGATGCAATTTTTAGCCCCCTTGCAAAGCCAGTTTAAGTCATGTGCTATATCTGGGAAAAGTGGACTAATTCCTACTGTTTGAAACTACTCGCCATATAATCACTATTCCTGAGGTTTGCACTTTCTCTTCTAGTTCAACACTGGTTAAGATGGCACAGTAGGTAACAGTTTACATAACTCTCCTCTCTTTAACTCAGCAATAAGAACAAAAGGACCAAAAATTAAGAAAGACATTATTTGTTATGAAACCAGAAAATGCCCAGATCTTCATACTATAGATTTTCGAGGATACTGGTTACAAAGAAATCTGGGCCCAACTAAAGGTCCATTGGGACTGACATCTAGTTCTAATTTATAGCAGGTATACATTTTTCTTAATTTTTGAGGGGATTCAGAAGGCCTCTATGGCAATGAGTAGTTCATGGGAAGATCAGGGAACACCAGAACATAAGCTCTTTGAAGGGAAAGAGTGTGTCTGATTTTGCCCCACAGTGTTTCCCTAGTGTATACTACAATACCTGGTGTATATTAGGTATGTAGTAAATACAGGCGAGATAGGTAACCCCCAGGATCTATTTTCATAGTGAAGAGCTAATGACAGAAGAATTGGGACTAAAGGAAAGAAACTGGATCCATACCATCTTTTCTGTATAACCCAGTTTACAAACCAAGAAACCTGTTGTGATCTGTTTGCTCCCTGTAAAGAAATGGCTAGAAACCCATAGGACATTTGACAGGAAGCTAGCAGTTATAAATGAAAAGTGTTAGAAGCTGCATCTGAAATTGCCTGCTCACTCCCTACTCATACACCTACCTTAGGCAGATGGGTTCTTAACACAGTGTTTAAATTACTGCTATCCACATTTGTTGAAAGCATCTAAAACAGTGAACGAGAATATAAGAAAGAGAGTGTAAGATAGATCTTCCTAATATTTCTGGAGGAATTGTTATCTCCTGTAAATTTTAGTACACTTTTCATAGCTGCCATTCCCCCAAAGAGTAGTATATATTATATATACTGTATACATACATATATACTGTATATATACAATATATAGTAACATATTGATATTTTAATGAGTAAAAAATTACTTGAGAGATTAGAGTAGGCTTAGTATAGCAAGGTAGGGCAATTGGGGACATTTACCTTAGTGCCTTTGAGCCTTTTTGTCTTCTTTGCCTTGTTATCCTGCAGACGATCTCTCACATTCTGACTGTTTCTTCTCTGTCTCACCTCCAAAACAGTTCATAATGTCCAAGACACTATAATGCAAAGTTTAATAAGGAATATCATGGGTTTTTGAGTCTTTATAAATCAGTGCTTTCCCATAATTATCTCCATTGGGGATGCAAACTTATCATGCAATATTAAAGATCCAAAGTTTGTTTATTTAGTTTAAGCCAAAAATAAAAAACAAATAAAACCTAAAAACCGTGTTAGTAGGGACACAAGGAAACAAGAACTGTTGTATCCAATTAGTGGAAATGTAAATTGGTAGAACTATTTTGAAAGTTAGTTTGTCAGAAAATTTCATTAAAAGTATGCATTCTTAAAACTGTGCATTTTTAAAAGTATATGCCACTTGTGGGCATATACCAAATGAAAGCAATGAGATGTATTCATCCTGATTCTGTTTGTAGCAAGAAGTTTAAAACTCCCTCACAAGAAGATTAATATAGATATCTTAGTCTGTATTTTTTCCTCTGCTTTCACTGTGCTTTTCAGTTCCTCTCATACCTTTATCAGTGTCACTTTTTTCAGTCTTTGTATCTTACAAGCTCTAAATTCTAACTTGAATACTTTTCTTACATAATTAATATAAGGAATTTAATTTGGTCCTTTTTAATATTTTTGAGCTTTCTTTTAGAAATTATTATTTGACATTGTAGAAAATTTAGAAAGTCATAAAAGATCAGAGAAAAATATTAATGATAACTCTGTCACTCAGAGGTAGTAATTGTTAGTGTTTGTTATAGTTCATTTTTGTTTGTTTTCTATTTTTAAACATAATGAAGATTAAGTTCTTCATATTTGTATTTTACCATATCATTATGTAAACATAAATGTCAATATGCAGTTACATTGTGTGTGTAATTTATTCAACCATTCTTTAATCCCATTATTGAACACTTAAGTGGTTTGACATTTTTTAACTCTTATAAATAAGACTGTTATATGTTTTCGTGCATAAAGCTGTTTGCTCTGGAAAAAGAGAGCATATAATGTGAGCCCTTTAATTTTACAATTAAGTGGTTCTTTTCTGTGATTGACATAATATGAACCCATGTGGAAAGCAAAAGAGAACTAAAGAGAATATAAAAACATTTCTCCTAGAACCATTTTTATTCTCTTTGTATTTATATATAAATACTAAAAGAAGAATTATGACTTAGTGCTCCTGATAAAGTCCTTCAAATTTGACTCTTACGTTCCAGTGTCATTCTTTTGGCTAACGAAGTCACCTCTATTATCCTTTTTTATGTGTTTTGTTTATTAAAGATAATGATGAACCCCTCTTGAGTGGATTTGGTGATGTATCCAAAGAATGTGCAGAAAAGATTCTTGAAACATGGGGAGAACTGCTGTCAAAATGGTAAGTTGTGATAGAATAGTTCTCCTTTTCATCTGCAATTCTCATTTCATGGATAGGGAATCTCACCTAACTGTAATATTCAATTTTGGAAGCACTAATATGAACTTAAGTATGAGATTTACATTTTATAATCTGTTTTTAGAGGTTTATAAGTATAGTAGTGAAATCAAATTTAAGAATATCAAGAACCTAATAAATTCCTATTGCTAAATGTGTATTCAAACGTGGACTCATGAACAGAATAAATAAGGAAAGTGTCTTTTATATTGACGAGTTTAGGAACCACTTGTTGCGATAATATAGTCAAGACAATATACAATTATCAGGGAAATTTAGAGGATATATGAATAACCTAGAGCCACAGTAGAGACACCAGATAGGACTTTTCCTTATCTGTGGTAAGTGTCCAAAATGACAGAGCAAAGTTCATAAACGTTATATATTACCTGCTGTATCAGTTATTTTTCCTACTAACTTGTAAAATTCAGGAATTTTTCATTAGCTTAAGAGGTAGCTTGACAATAACGTTAAGAAGCACTATTAGCTCTGTGCAGTGATTCACACCTGTAGTCCGAACACTTTGGAAGGCCAAGGCAAGAGGATTTTTTGAGCCCAGGTGTTCGAGACCAGCCTAGGCAGTGTAGTGAGACTTTGTTTCTACAAAAAATAAATAGATTAGCCAAGATGTCTATTAACATAACTGGAGCTACTTTGTCAGGTTGGTGGGACATTTATGTAGTGTTTTTTTCTCCTGTTGTTTTGGGTTTGATTTTTCTCAGAAATTTTAACTGTTGGAGTCTTTCACTGTATTCTTAGAAAAACCTGTGTCTGGGTTTTTAAGAAATTATTTCATGTGCTTAAGGGATAGGACTACAAATGGGCATTATCTGCTTCTAGCACTCTTACAATGTTTTATTTATGCTTTTGACAAAACACTTTCCACACTGGCATATGTCAAATTTATACAAAAGAAAAAAGCAAACCAAAATATGGTTTGTGTTTATGCAAGTAATTTTAATAAATGAATTCTGCAAAAGCCCCCAGGGTAATAGTTATCTTGTATTTTTGATATTTCTTTTATTATCAGGAGACAAAACTGCTGATGCTCTTGTCAGAATTTTCAATTCAGTGAATTTGGAGTAGTTGGGCTGCTGCTAACAGGAATTTAGTTTATGTAAAAAGGTTTCTGCTCTATAACAAGCATAATTATGGTTTGACATGGTTATATAATAGTATATTTTAAATCATTTAGATTTAGCATTAAAATGTTAGTTAGATTTTATTAGATGAACCTACAAGCATTTTATACAGTGAATTGGAATTTGTTTTGTTACTAAGCTTTGTTAATCATTCTGTTATTCATTGAATCAATATGTAACTTCTCATTCTCTCAAATATATTGAGTTTCTACTGTCTCTACTGTCTTCAGGATACTTAAACTACTTTTCTTTGTTTTAATCATATTTTCAGGTATCACTTTTTCATTTTATCACTTCTTCCCCATTATTATATATATGTATTCTGTGGATAGGACATCATGGGATTTTAAAGTCTGGTAGACCTGGTTTCAAATCTTACCTCTCCTACTTTCAAACTGTATGGTCCTAGACAAGTCACTTAACTCTTCTGAGTCTGTTTCTTTGTTTAGAAAATAGAAATCTATAGAATTACCAGTCAGGATTTTTGTAGATTTAAAATAATGGATGTCATGGTTGTTGTAGTAAGCATAGTAAGAAATAGTGGATTTGTTGTATGCGAGACACTGTGTTAATTTACGTGCTCTATTTCAGCTGTAACAACAGCCTTATGAACTAGTGTCTGTTTTTTACAGGTGAGGAAACTGGTTCATAGGTTAAGCCATTTTAATTAATACATGTCAGAGCTAGAATTTTTAACACAGTAAAGTCTAATCCCAAAGCTGGTTTTTTAAACTACATTAGATTTTAGTGACAGCATTAATAATAGTATCTTTGTGCTCTGATTCTCCAAGTTCATTTAATGTGATTCTTAGTGGATTAGAGAATTAATATCATTATAAGATAGGATGCTGAGCTGGATAGATAAAGTTAATATTATCAATGACATAAAATTATTCTGAATATAATTGTATCAATATAAATTAAGCTAGGGTTAGCAAATGTTTTCTGTAAAGGACCAAATAGTAAGTATTTTAGATTTTGCAGACTAACAGTCTGTTGTTGCTATTCAATTCTGCTGTTATAGTACAAAAGCAGTCATGGGCAATACCCAAACAAATAAAAATGGCTATGTTTAAATACGGTGTATTTACAAAAACTATCCATCACCAGTTGGAACTTAGCAGACCAAGCCTTGAATTAAGTAACAGAACTATGTTTGTTCTTTCTGCTTGTAACTTTCCAACTTTTTTTTTTTTTTTAATGAACCAGGGGCTCACTCTGTTGCCTAGGTTGGAGGGCAATGGCATGATCATGGTTGACCGCAGCCTCTGTCTCCTGGGCTCAGGCGATCCTCCTGCTTTAGCCTCTGTGTGGCTGGGATTGCAGGCATGAACCACCATACCCATCTAGTTATTTTATTTTATTTTATTTTATTTTATTTTATTTTATTTTATTTTATTTGTGGAGAAGAGATCTTACTATGCTACCCTGTCTGGCCTCAAGCAATCCTCCTGTCTTGGTCTCCCAAAATGCTGGGATTATAGGCATGAGCCACTGCATCCAGCCTCCATCTTTTATATAATGTCTTTATGTAAGCAAGGACAAAGCTATATCAAACTGTCATGGCTCTCACATTAGGGGGCCAGTGTCACAGAATTAATAATTTTTAAAAGTTCTGTGTAGAATTCTGCAAACCTTTTTGAGAAAATTTCAGGTCTTTTTATAATTTTATGGTGGTTGTTTTGTATCAGTAACTTTTACTTAAACATAATAGTCACGTGAACTATTTTTATGTCAAGATTCTGCTTTATTGTCTCAGTAATGGTGGCTCTCAGATGACAAACCAGCTGTTATATAACAGCATTCCCTGATCTTAAGAATATAAGAACTGCCTCTGTCATTTAATCGACTTCCCTGAATTTTTTCTCCATCTGTAAAGCTAGCCATATTACCATCTACCTCAGATGGTTGCTATAAGAATCAAGTAAGATATTGTATACAAAAGCACTTTGTAAATTTATGCCAACGTTTTAAGACAAGTATTATTTTCCCTATTTTAAAAATGAGGTAAGTAAAGTTCAAAGATTTTAATAAATCATTGTAATGATACAGTAGTACAGTAAATGTTCTTAGCCACCACAGACATTCAGAAGAGTTACTTGAAGGAAAGTATCATAGAAACTGTGGGAAACATACTTGAAATATTTTAACTTAGAACATGAATATACAATTCAATTATCAATTTTGATGTCGGGCCAAGTTATTGTCTTTTACTGTGTCTACCGATTGGAATTTTGCTCTTTTTATATAAACCATAACCATAAAGCTGTAGTTTCCAGTTTCACTTCTTTAAAAAAGAGAAAGGGTAGCGTAATAATTTAAAGCTACTTAAGGAACAGTTTTCAGAACCATGTAGTTTTTTATTTTCTTCTACTCAATCTCTTACAATTGTTTTTGCCACATCTAATTCAACAGCACTTTTTTTGCTTTTTTAGTGTGTGAACTTTTCACATCTTTGTAAATCATTTAGATCAGTTTTTATTTATTTATTTTTTTGAGTTGGAGTCTCACTCTGTCGCCCAGACTGGAGTGCAGTGGCCGTTCCCGGCCACCGCAGCCTCGACCTGCTGGGCTCCGGTGATCCTTCTGCCTCAACCTTCCAAGTAGCCGGAATTACAGGCATGCACTACCACACCCGGCTGATTTTTTAATTTATTCTAGAGATGAGGTCTCGCTGCCCAGGCGGGTCTCGAACCCACGGGCTCAGGTAATCCACTTACCTCGGCCTCCCAAAGGCGCGGGATTACAGGCTGAGCCACCGAGCCCGGCTAGATCAGTTTTTATAACGGTAACACTCTTTAGAGACTCTTCATTATATGAATTGATGGGTTATGACTTTATTTTTAGGCATCTGAACTTGAGTGTGAGACCAAAACAGTTGTCATCCTTAGTAAGAAATGGTGTCCCTGAAGCTCTTCGAGGAGAAGTCTGGCAGCTGCTAGCAGGCTGTCACAACAATGATCACCTAGTAGAAAAATATCGCATCCTTATCACAAAGGTAAGGGAATGATAATTCAGCTTTGGTATTAATTCCTTTAGAAATTTCCAATGAAAAACTCATTGTTGTTATTTGACATCCACAAATTTTTTACAATTCCTTTATTTAACATAAGAATAAAACTGTTATTACTTCTAACTCAGATGTTTTTTTCTGTTGCACAAAGGGGAAGTATAAATTTTCTTTCTTGATCGACTTCACCTCAGAGGCAAAGGATGTTTCCTAGCCCATTGTATATCCAAATCCTTTTTTTTTACTATAACTACATTTTTAGTCAGATCACTTGTGCTATGCAATGTGTGAACATTTTCTTTTGAGTGTTTTAATCTTTTTCACACTTAGCAAAAATGTCATTTTTGTAGGGAAGATCTAGTTTCTGCAGTTGGGAGAAAATAATTCTGTCATCTTAAACCATATTCCCTTTTGCTCATTCCTCTAAAGTGAAAAATCCTCATTTTCACAGTATCCCCTGATCAAGTTTGTGCATTCCTCATGGTTTTGCAAGCAAATTATTTCTTCTATAATCATACAAGAATTTTTTTTTGAGGTGGAGTCTCACTCCGTCACCCAGGCTGGAGTATAGTGGCACGCTAACAGCCACCCCAACATCGATCTGCTGGGCTCCAGTGATCCTTCTGCCTCAGCCTTCCAAGTAGCTGGAACTACAGGCACGCGCTACCATGCCTGGCTAATTTTTTTCATTTATTGTAGAGACAAGGTCTCACCAAGTTACTTGGGCTGGTGTCAAACCCGTGGGATCAGGCAATCCACTCACCTCAGCCTCCCAAAGTGCTGGGATTACAGGCTGAGCCACCGAGCCCAGCCGCATACAAGGATTTAAAGTAGTTTTCTGCAAGGTTAGGCAATGTTTTGTGCCTTTGTGTTCATGTTACTGGCTTTAGTTGTAGTTTTCTCAAATTCTTGAAGTATTTATCTTGAGGAATCAGTTCTCTAGTAGTATGCAACTCCAAAACAAGTTATAAATGGAGTGCTCAGAATCCTCAATAATATGAGAATTTTTCAGTATGACAAAAGATGAAACCTTTTCTAAAAAAATGTTAAAACCTTATAAGGTATAGATAATATCTCTATAAAAGTGTTATTTAAAAAACAAAAACAGAAAACCTTAGGGGTAAAGCAGCATTTATATTATTTATTTTTTTATTATAAAGATGTGGGATACAGTTCAGGGTTAGGTATACAAATGTTGATTATGCAGGTACCCTTGTTGATGAGGTGTGTTCCTCCCTCCCCTAGCAATTTCCCTCAACTACCAATCCCACCCCCCGCTCCCCTGACAATTTCCCACCACTATCAATCCCTTTCTTATAGTGTTATAATTGTTCAAGTTTCACTTATGAGTAAGAATATATGGTACTCTGTTCTTTGTTTCTGTGATAGATCACTGAGTATAATCGATTCTAAATCTATCCAAGTTGCTGTGAAGTCCATATGTTTGTCCTTCTTTATGGACGTATACTATTCCATTGTGGCCGGGCTCGGTGGCTTAGCCTGTAATCCCACACCTTTGGGAGGCTGAGGTGAGTGGATTGCCTGAGCCCACGGTTTGAGACCCGCCTGGGCAGCGAGACCTCATCTCTACAATAAATCCAAAAATCAGCCGGGCATGGTAGCACATGCCTGTAATTCTCGCTACTCGGAAGGCTGAGACGGAAGGATCGCCGGAGCCCAGGAGGCGAGGCTGCAGTGGCCGTAAGTGGCCACTGCACTCCAGTCTGGGCGACCGAGTGAGACTCCAACTCAAAAAAGAAAAAAAAATATTCCATTGTGTATATGTACCAAATTTTTTAATCAAGGCCACCTTCAATGGGCAGCATGGTTGGTTCCATGTTTTTGCTATTGTGAATAGAGCTGCAGCATACATACGTGTGCAGGTATCTTTTTTGTAGAATGATTTGGGTACCTCCGGGTATATTCCAATAGGAGAACTGCTGGGTCTCATGGAAGGTCAATTTGTAGTTCTTACAGAAATCGCCACAGTCTTCCAAAGAGGTTGCACTAGTTTGCATTCTCATCAGCAGTGTAGAAGCCTTTCTTTTTCTCCACATCCTCGCCAGTATCTGTTGTTTGTTTTATTAACAATGGCCATTCTTACTGTGGTTAGGTGGTGTCTCAGTGTGGTTTTGATTTGCATTTCTCTGATGATGAGTGAGGCTGAGCACTTTTTCATGTGTCAGTTGCCCATGTATCTTCTTTTTAGAAGTGTCTATTCTTGTCTTTTGCCCACTTTCAATGGGAATTTTTGGGTTTTTTTCTTTCAGCGCATTTGAGTTCCTTGTAGATCCTAGATGTTAGGCCTTTGTCAGACATACAGGTGGCAAATATTTTTTACCATTCTATGAGCTGTCTCCCTGCTCTCTTGATCGTTTCTTTTGCTTTGCAGAAGCTTCTCAGTTTGATGAGATCCCACTCAATTCCTGATCAGAACCTTAGGTATGGGCACTTAGGGTTCTGATCAGGAATCGGTTGTCAGTTCTAATTTCCATAAGGGTGTCTCCTGCGTTTTCTAAGATTCTTATAGTTTGAGGTTTTACATTTAGGTCTTTGATCCATTTAGAGTTAATTTTCATGTATGGTGATAGGTAGGTATCCTGTTTCAATCTTCTGCATGTGATCAGCCAGTTTTCCCAGCACCATTTACTGAATAGGTTCTCCTCTCCCTAGTGGTTACTGTTGAAGGCTTTGTCAAAGATGAGTTGGTTGAGAAATTGAGACTTTGCTTCTGGAATCTCTTTTCTGTTCCATTGGTGTATATGCCTGTTTTTGTACCGATACCAGGCTGTTTTGATTACTGTATCCTTAGACTAAAGTTTGAAGTCTGGAAGTGTGATACCTCCTGCTTTGTTTCTTTTGCTAAGGATTGTGTTGGCTATTCGTGGTTGTTTATGTTTCCACATGAATTTCTGTATTGTTATTTCCAGGTCTGAGAAGAATGATGTTGGTAAAGGAACTTAATGGGTATTGAGGTTGAATCTGTAGATTGCCTTTGGTAGGTTGGCCATTTTAGCAATGTTGTTTCTTCCTATCCATGAGCATGGAATATTTTTCCATTTGCTTGTGTCTTGGATTTCTTTGAGCAGTGTTTTATAGCTCTCATTGTAAAGGTCTTTCACTTCCCTGGTTAGGAAGATGCCGAGGTATTTTATTTTTGTGTGTGGCTATTGTGAATGGGATGTGCTTTTAATTTGGGTCTCTGCCTGTTTGTTGTTGGTGTATAGGAAGGCAACTGTCTTTTGCACATTTATTTTGTATCCTGAGACTTTGCCAAAGTCCATTATCAGTGCAAGCAGGTTTTTGACAGAGTCCCTTGGATTTTCAAGGTGTAGGATCGTATCATCAGCCAAGAGGGATAAGTTGACTTCCTCTTTTCTTATTTGGATACTCCTGATTTCCTTCTCTAATCTAATTGCCCTGGCTAGGACTTCCAACACAATGCTGAATTGGAAAGATGAGAGTGGGCAGCCTTGTCTTGTTCCAGTTTTCAGGGGAAATATTTCCAGTTTCTGTCCATTTAACAATATGTTAGCTGTGGGTTTATCATATATGGCATATATGATATCCCTGATCTGGGCTCTGAATTTGTTCTATTTCGAAATAGAACGGTGGATGGGAAGCTTGTTGTCTCTTGTAGTTTTTGAAATTCTACTAAAGTAGGGGATGGGGCACTAGGATTCAGAAATTACTTGCAGATTGCAGTGTTCACTTATTGTGGTATGTGTTCCCTGAGACCCACTCCCTACCACCACTATATATGATGATGCAAAGCAGAAACCAATACAAAAAAACAGTTGAACACACACAGACACAGACATACACACACACACCCCCAAAGTAAACTGGAATAACAACAAAATGTAACAAAACAAACAGCAGCAACAAATTACTAAGAAAACTAAACATACATACATGCCTAGCACAAAGTGAATAGGGAAGAAAAACAGAAAGACTGGTTAAAAAAAAAGAGGAGGAATTCAGATCAATCCTTCACACATATATTGGCACAAACCTTAAATTATAAAAAATGAAAAAAAGAAAAACCAGAATAACAAAAGAGCAAAAACAAACTAATAACAACAGTAAAATTGAAAGATGAATGCTCAGTTATTCATATACACATATAAACAGAATATGACAAACAAAAGAAGAAAGAAACAGAAATAGAAGAAAAAATTGAGGGGGGATTCAGATCAAACCCTCACATGCATATTTATGCACAAAGGGAAAATATTTTTAAAATAGATGAACTCACAAACAGTCAAAGAATTCTTAAAAATCGAAAAAAAATTTAAAAACCCTGCCCTTTGTGGCAGGCTCTGTTATTGTTCCTCTACTCAGGTCTCCTGCAGAGCCACCTTTTTCACTCTCTCCTCAGTGTCTGGAGCAGGGAAGGAGGAGGGGCAGTGGAGGTGGTTGGAGCTGCCATTTTCCCCTCCCACTCTCATATGGTCAGGGAGCTTTCCTCCCATGGAGAGTTGCAGAGTTGTCTCCTCCCCAGGTATGTACTCGCAGAGGGTGTCCCAGCCAGGCCTATCCTGGAATGGATTTCTATTGCGAGTGACATCCAGGCTCTCCCTGGGTTTGTCCCTCTCAGTCGTGGCCCAGCTATGTGGGTCTGATGTTCAGAGGATTACTGGGGAGGAGGAGGTTGGGGTCAGCCCCATACTCACCACTGATCTCTTTGGAGTCCTTCCTTATCCTTTTCTGGCCATACCCTTCGTATTGTGGCCAGATTAGGGGAGGGGTTGGGTTGCCTGGAACTCAGCAACCCAACCCCTACCCTCTGAAGTTTGTGCTTTCAGAATATTCCCTCTGGGTCACGATCCATCCCTGAGTAGTTGATCCGCCAGTCACAGAGATCACGTCTGTTGCTCCATGGTGAGCAAGTCGGAGCAATTTCCTGCCCTGCCCTCAAGATGGTAGTGGGGTGCCTCTTTTATCCTCTTCCATGGGACTTTGCCTCTGGACTCCCTCCGCAGTCCCTGCTGCCAGTGTCCTGCCAGGTGCTGAAGTGGTGAGGCAAAGCCTGTAGCTGGCAGTCTCTTCTGCTGCTGTGGTGAGCCAAAGCCTGGGGCGATAGTCTCTCCCCGCTGCTTCTTCCCTGGAGAACTTTTTTTCTTTAAAAAAATAATGTCGCAAAATGTCACTTGGCTTCTGTGACTTGGGAAGAGCCAAGTACCAAGCAGAGAAGCTGTAGCACCAGCTGTTGCACTAGGGACCTGACCACTTGCTCATGAGTCCCACTTGGACAGTCTCTTCCAGAAGTGGTTTTCTTCTCAGAAATGATTTTGTTGATTTAAAAAAAAAGAAAGAAAGAAAATGGTGCTTGGCTTCTGCATCCCGGGAATAACTAGGGTCCAAGCCCTGCAGCTGCGCCACCAGCCACTGCACTGGGAGAGCCCTGGCCGCTTGCTCCCTAGCCCTCACTCAGTCAGCCACTCACACGCCCACTCACTCACCAACACATACACAAAATTTTCCATACACTCACTCACACCATGACTCGCATAGTCCAACTGGCTCAGCTGCCATCTTCCCGACTCTCAAAGCAGCATTTAAATATGAGATATAGATCCTTTCCTAACCAGAAAATAACTTTTATATCCTCAGAATATTAGTGTTTTTTCTCATCATCTTATTTCCAAACAGATATTTGTTGTTTCAAGAAGTAATACTCTGATTCCTTTCATTATGTTGATATAATTGTTTAAACAGCATTTATTGAGTGCCTATTACAAGTGCAACGTTGGAGCTAAGAGGTCATACACAAAAGCATTTAACTGTCTTATGACAGAATGTGTTTTAAAAAGCTCAGAGGGAGATACCAAAAAGAGTGATTATTTCAGCCTGGAAGAATGGGAGAATCCTCACTAGGAACATTTGAAATGGAATTTGGTTTCTTTGTTTTTCTTTTTGAGTTAGAATCTTACTCTGTCATCCAGGCTGGACTACAGTGGCATGCTCACGGCCATTGTAGCCTCTACATGCTGGGTTCAGGCAATCCTTTGCCTCAGCCTTCCAAGTAGCTGGAACTACAGGCAAACGCCCCCTCACCTGGCTAATTTTTTGATTTATTGTAGAGACAAGGTCTCGCCAAGTTATCCAGGCTGGTCTCAAACCCCTGGGCTCAGACAATCCTCTTGCCTCCACCTTCCAAAGTGCTGGGATTATAGATGTGAGCCACCATGCCCCGCTGAGATGGATTCTAGGCATGGAAAGATGAGTAGAGAATTGTACTTACAGTATGAATAAAGCTATTGAGAATGAGGTTATATAACATGTATAGCCAACAAAAATCACACTTAATTGATTATTGTTTTTTGTTGGCAAGTCATACTTTGGATTTGTAATACTATGTAATTACTCTCTTGAAGTCTTTTGAAATGTTTAGTCAAAAGTGATTTTTTAATAGTTTATTACTTTGAATATTTTTGATAAGGCTTTTCATGTAGATAACTAAAAGATATAAAGTATGTTTGATTGGATTGTGTTTTTCTGGTTTCATGTTATAGGTGATATCTATTTGTAGAAAAGGAAACTGGTAGTTATATGATGTATAAAACAGCATATATTGGCAAAATATGTTAGAGTAATGATTTGTGTATACTGATGATATATACATTGTTCTTCACATTAACCTTTTATTGTTGTGCATATGGATGGAATCTTAAAACAGGTTTTAAACAGATTTATATTAGTTTAAATTGCTGGTAGATGATCAGAAGAAACAAATTATTTAACCATCGTAATATTTGTAAACCTTTTTCTAATAGCTGCAGTGATATCCAGTGTAAGTTAGTATTATTTTTATTTTCTATCTTCCTGTAAATAATGGTTATCATTGCATGGGAGTGGTAATTGACATTTTTTAAAAAACTACTCTGAAAATGTTGGGGGTGGAGAGAACCTACTTTGTACATT
Organism: Cephalopachus bancanus; assembly: GCA_027257055.1. Classification (NCBI taxonomy): domain Eukaryota; kingdom Metazoa; phylum Chordata; class Mammalia; order Primates; family Tarsiidae; genus Cephalopachus; species Cephalopachus bancanus. The sequence continues at coordinate 28,529,940 of JAPVLO010000003.1, forward strand.
TATTTTTTCAGCAAGCTATAAATTACTGAGGGTGAAATACACAACTTAAAAGTGTATAGCTCCATGACATTTTACATAAATAGACTGCTGTGACTACTACCAAGAGCAAGAACATACCCATCACCCCCAAAATGTTGTGCTTGTAGCTTTCTAGTCATAACCACTTCTGCTATACTCCTGAATAATCACTATTCTAACTTTTCTTAGTGTAGTTTTGATTGTTCTTGATTTTTATTTAAAGGGAATTATACAATCATGTGATATATCCTTGTTTGTATCTGACTTTGCTTATCTATTTTGGGAGTTTATCATAACTTTTTTTTGTTTCCATTTTTTAAAAAATGTTGAGAATACTTCATTAGATGAACAAACCACACTTTTTAAAATGTATTCTGCTTTTATAAGTATTTGACTTTTTTCAGTTTTAGCTATTATGAATAAAACTGCCATGTACTTTCTTGGATATAGCAGTATTTGTACATATACATATTTAGACAATATTCATGCAAGCTATAAATTTACATATTAATAATTTCTAGATATTATTCTGAATATGGCTTCTTTGCCAGATATATGCTTTGTGTTCTGAAATTTTATATGTAATATTATTATTATTATTATTATTGCTTAACTTCTTGAAAGACTAAATTTAAAGCAGGAAAGAGTTGCTTGACTTATTGAGTGAAGGCCAAAAAAATTAACTTGGCAAACAAAACTGATGACTGTCTTTGTCATCATCTTGCTTTGTTAATACTGCCTTGTAAGGATGATATGTAGGAATTTTTCCATATACCATTTGTAATCAAAGACAAATGACCTTTCAGTACCATAAAATATATAGTATGCTTTTAAAGGTGCTTCTTATATCTATAAACAGTGGAGTTTGTTCAGAGGTCCTTTTTCTTCTTCCTGTTTTCCTTTCTAAATGAAAACTTTACTTTTTAAAATTTCAGTAGGGATTCAGGAGGGAAATAACAGAACAGTAACAACTACCTTTTTTGAATACTTTAGTATGTGTCTGTAAAGTACTTTATATTCACTATTTCAGTAATCCTAAGAAAATTTTTTTAAGGTGGCAATTATTATTTTCATTTTAGAAATGAAAAAACACTGACTAGCGGAGGTTTAACAATATGCTTACATTCACTTAGCTAAATAAGGAAATAGTAGAGTCAAGATCTGAACTCAGGATTGACTCCAAAGCTAATTCTTTTCCATACCTTGTTTGCTTATCTTTGAACACAAATAAAAATTTCTTTATACAGAATGCATTTGTACAGAATTTCATGAAAACACATAAATATGATTATGTACATATTTATTTTGCTTGTTTTTAAGTGTATTATTTTATATTCAACCATTCTCCTTTTGGTGAGTTGTTACTTTATGATTTTTAGCCCCTAAATTGTGTTTTACTAAATATTCCTATACAAGTTCTGAGTCTTCTTAGAACATGTAATAGAGACTTATGAGCATGATTTCTGAATCAGTGGGTAATGTGTTTTAAACTGGTTATTTAATTTTTGTATTTAATTAATTTATTTCCAGTTTGCTTTTCTAAAAGACTGACAGTTCACAGTTCCCCAGGAAAGTACCTGCTGACCCATATCTCAACCAGTAGTAGTTAGTAGTCACTATATTTAATTTTTCCTATCAGTAGATGTAATGCCATCATATCTTTAGTTTGCAATTCTCTGACTACCAGTAAATTCGAGTTGTTTGCGCTTCATATATTTTGTCCATTTGTTTTTGTTTTGTTTTGTTTTGTTTTGTTTTTTTGAATTGGAGTCTCACTCTGTCGCCCAGACTGGAGTGCAGTGGCCGCTCCCGGCCACCGCAGCCTCGACCTGCTGGGCTCCGGCAATCCTTCCGCCTCAGCCTTCCGAGTAGCTGGAACAACAGGCGCGCACTACCACGCCCGACTGATTTTTTGATTTATTGTAGAGATGAGGTCTCGCCAAGTTGCCCAGGCAGGTCTTGAACCCACAGGCTCAGGCAATCCACTCACCTCAGCCTCCCAAAGCGCAGGATTACAGGCTGAGCCACCGAGCCCGGCTCATTTGTTTTTTTAATATGTCGGTTTCTAAGTATTCTCTGTAGATTATGTATATTAATCCTTTGTATCTGCATTATAATATCTTTTATTTTTTAATTTTTTTAGCCAAATATTTTTTCTATTTTCTTTTTTTTAATATATATTTTTAATTTTAAAATTGTCGGGTACAGTTAAGGTTTAGGTATACAAATAGTATTGTGCAGGTACCCTTGTTGATGAGGTGTATCCCCCTTCCCCAGACAGATATTGACTACCCTTAATCCCACTTCCCTTCCCCTCCCTGACCCTCCCCTTAGTTTCCCGCTACTGTCAATCCTTTTCTTATTGTATTACGGTAGTTGTTCAAGGTCCACTTATGAGTGAGAACATGTGATACTCAGATCTTTGTTTATGTGAGAGATCACTCAGTATTATAAACTCTTATGCCATCCAGGGTGCTGTGAAATTCATGATTTTGTTCTTTTTTATGTCTGCGTAAGATTCCATTGTGTATATGTACCACATTTTAAAAATCCAGTCCTCTTTTGATGGACAGCATGGTTGGTTCCATGATCTTGCTATTGTGAACAATGCTGCGATAAACATACGTGTGCAGGTATCTTTTTTATAGAGTGATTTGAGTTCTTCAGGGTATATTCCCAGTAGGGGGATTGTGGGGTCATATGGAAGGTGGATTTTTAGAGCTTTTAGGAAATCACCATACTGATTTCCACAGAGGCTGTACTAGCTTACACTCCCACCAACAGTGTAGAAGTATTCCCTTTTCACCACATCCTCTCCACCATCTGTTAATTTTTGAGTTATTGATAATGGCCATTCTGACTGCAGTTAGGTGGTGTCTCAGTGTAGTTTTAATTTGTATCTCCTTGATGACTAATGAGCTTGAACATTTCTTCATGTATCTGTTGTCTGCTCATATGTCTTCTTTTGAGAAGTGTCTGTTTATATCTTTTGCTCACTTTGTAATGGGGTTTTGTTTTTTTCTTTTCAGCATGTTTGAGTTCCTTGTAGATCCTTTATGTTAGACCTTTGTCAGACATGGAGTTGGCAAATATTTTTCCCAGCCTGTGGGCTGTCTCCCTGCTCTCTTGATGATTTCTTTGGCTTTGCAAAAGCTTGTCAGTTTAATGAGGTCCCACTTTTCTATCTTATCTCTTATAGCCTGTGCATTTCAGGTTTTGCTCAGGAATTGGATGCCAGTTCCAACTTCCATAAGGGTGTGTCCTGCATTTTCTAAAGTTCTTATGATTTGAGGTTTTACATTTAGGTCTCTGATCCATTTAGAGTTAATTTTTGTGTATGGGGATAAATAGGGGTCCTGTTTTAATCTTCTACATGTGGTCAGCCAGTTTTCCCAGCACCATTTACTTAATAGGTTCTCCTTTCCCCAGTGGTGGGTGGTAGAGGCTTTGTTGATGAGTTGGTTGAAAAATTGAGATATTACTTCTGGAATCTCAATTCTATTCCATTGGTCTATATGCCTGTTCTTGTACCAATACCAGGCTGTTTTGATTATTGTATCTTTATAGTAAAGTTTAAATTCTGGTAGTGTGATACCTCCTGCTTTTTTTGTTTGTTTGTTTGTTTGTTTTCATTTTAAACATATTTTTTTATTTTAAAATTGTGGGGTACAGTTAAGGTTTAGGTTTACAAAATATGCATCGTTCAGGCACCCTTGTTGATAAGGGGTATCTCCCGTCCCCAGACAGATATTGACTACCATTAGTCCCACCTCCCTTTACCTCCCTACCCTGCCCCATAGTTTCCCACATTGTCAGTCCTTTTCTTATAGTATTATGATAGATGTTCAAGGTCTAGTATATGAGTGAGAACATGTGATACTCAGATCTTTCTGAGAGACCACTCATTATTGTAGACTCTAGTTCCATCCAGGTTGCTGCGAAATTCATGATTTTGTTGTTTTTTATGGCTGTGTAGTATTCCATCGTGTATATGTACCACATTTTTTTAATCCAGTCCACTCTTGATGAACAGCGTGGTTGGTTCCAGGTCCTTGCTATTGTGAACAATGCTGTGATAAACATACATGTGCAGGTATCTTTTTGATAGAGTTATTTGAGTTCTTCAGGGTATATTCCCAGTAGGGGGATTGTGGGGTCATATGGGAGGTCAATATTTAGAGCTTTTAGGAATCGCCACACTGCTTTCCACAGAGGTTGCACTAGTTTACACTCCCACCAACAGTGTAGAAGTGTTCCCTTTTCACCACATCCTCTCTAGCAACTGTTGTTTTTTGAGTTATCAATAATTGTTATTCTGACTGGAGTTAGGTGGTATCTCAGTATAGTTTTGATTTACATCTCCTTGATGATTAGTGAGGTTGAACATTTCTTCATGTGTCTGTATGAACAGACACTTCTCAAAGGAAGACATCCGAGCAGCTTTGTTTTTTTTGCTGAGAATTGTTCTGGCTATTCTTGGTCATTTGTGTTTCCATATGAATTCCTGTATTTTTTTCTAGATCTGAGAATAGTGTTGCTGGTAATTTGATGGGTATTGCGTTAAATCTATAGAATGCCTTAGGTAAGATGTACATCTTCACAATGTTGATTTTTCCATTCCATGAACATGGGATATTTTTTGTGTCATCTTTGATTTCTTTGAGCAGTGTTTTGTAGTTTTCATTGTAAAGGTCTTTTGCTTCTCTGGTTAGGAAGATGCCAAGGTATTTCATTTTTTGTGTGTGGCTATTGTGAATGGGACTGTGCTTTTTATTTGGGTTTCTGTTTGTTTATTATTGGTGTAAAGAAATGCAACTGTCTTTTGCACATCTATTTTATACCCTGAGACCTTGCCAAAGTCCTTTATCAGTGCAAGCAGGTTTTTGACAGATTCTCTTGGGTTTTCAAGATATACAATCATGTCATCTGCAAAGAGAGATAAGTTGACTTCTTCTTTTCCTATTTGGATACTCCTGATTGCCTTCTCTTTTCTGATTGCTCTAGCCAGGACTTCCAATACTATATTGAGCAGGTGGGGAGAGAGTGGGCATCCTTGTCTTGTTCCAGTTTTCAGTGGAATGGTTCCAATTTCTGTCTGTTTAGGAATATGCTGGCTGTGGGTTTCTCCTAGATGGCTTTTGTATATTACTCCTTTGTATCTGCATTATAAATGGTTTTTAAAATTTATTTATCCCATATGAAACATTTTCAGTTTTCATGTAGAAATTTGTGTCTTGGTTAAGGTATCTTCTATCTCTAGAGTGTGTAAATGTAGTTTCTGAGAATTTCTTATAAGATTTTTATTGTAAGTTTTCATTTTTATGTCTTTAATCCATCTGGAATTTATTTTTGTACACGGCATATGATAGCAGTACAATTTAACTTTCTTCCAGATGGATAATTAGTTGTGCTACTCCCATTTCCCTACTCAGAATTATCATCCCTGTCATATTTTAAATTCTCTGTATGCTGGGACTGATTTCTAGATTGTTCTGTGTATTTTGTATATTTCTATCTCAGTACTGTTTTGATTAAAGAGACTTTGAGTTAGTTCTGATATCTGCAAAAGCAAATCTCTTTTTCCTATTTCATACTTTACTTGACTATTACTGCAAATTTAATATTTTATAAAAACCTTAAAATAATTTATCCAGTCTCACCATCACCACTACCACACCACCACTGCTGCCTTGTAAGGTTATGTAGGGATTCTTCTTTGAATTACATTTAATTTACATATCAGTTGAGGATATAAGCTCAATTGTTAAAATATCGTTACATCTAAGAATATGATCTGTCTTTCTGTTTTTCAGGTCTGTTGTGTGTGTGGTGGGGGTCTACTCAAAAATTTCAAATTGCCTTCATATGGATCTTGTGCCTCTTTTGCTATATTTATTCCTAAGAAATAAGTTAGAGTGTTCTTGCTATAGCAAATGGATTTTTTTTTAAATTTCCATTTGAAGGCACTAATTGCTACAATAGAGAAAACACATTTGATTTTAAAAAATTCTCTATCCAAGCTGGGCATGGTGGCTCATGCCTATAAATCCAGTACTTTGGGAGGTTGAGACAAGAGGATTGCTTGAGCCCAGGAGTTCAAGACCAGCCTGGACAACATAGTAAGACCTCGTTTCTATAAAAAATTCTAAAAATTAGTCCACCATGGTGGCGTATGCCTGTGGTACCAGCACCTTGAGAGGCTTAGACAGAAGGATTACCTGAACCCAGGAATTGGAGGCTGTGGTGAACCGTGAACATGCCACTGCACTCCAGCCCAGGTGATGACAGAGTGAGACCCCCAACTCCAAAAAAAAAAAAAAATTCTGTATCCATTTTCTTCCTCTTGATATTTTGATTAATCCTCCTAATTTTATACTGTTGTCTTTTGAGATTTTCAGCTATGCCATGATATCAGCAGTAAAAACAATCTTACATCTTTTGTGGTGTTTACACAGGCTACTAAATTTTCTTGGTTTTGTTTTTATCTTTGATAGAAGTATTTAAGACAATGTTAAATGATGGTGGTAACTACTAGCACCCCCATCTAATTCCTGATTTTAATTAAAATGATTTTAGTTCTTCAGTCTTTTGGATGATATGTTGTTATTTTTTTGGTAAATAATTTTTATTTAAGTGGTTTTCTTACATCTCTGGGTTGGAATTTTTATTAGAAATGTCTGCTGAATTTTATCAATAGCTTTCAGCACTAACTATGATTTTCTTTAATTTGTTGATGGAGTAAATATATGATCTATCAGCATGTGACATACTTCTTGATATTGAACTGCCTACCCTTGACTTCATGGAATAAATTGCTACAGAGCAAGCACCTCTAGAATCTCTGTTTTCTGGTTTTTGACTAAGAACTCCTCAACCCTGGTCTCTAAGTAGAACTTGTTAGACTCAGGGGGAAGAAAGCCTAAGAAATCTAATAAGTAATTCACAGGGGGCTCTTATGGTTTCTTTTACCCCCAGTTGCCTATAATTCTTACTGCAATTTGGATCTTTTGACTCAAATATGTTGAAGTAAATCAAATTTGATTCTTGCATGGAGCATGAAGGGAAAAGAAAGCACCTTTTGGTTTCTAGCTTCCAGATTCCTCCTCTGCTTCTTTTGGTTACTTTTTTTTTACCTTTTGTGTCGGTGGCTCTTTCTGTACATTTTTTTTTTATATTGCAAAATATAGTTTTATTTAGAAAGTAAATTAGAGAGAAGATTTACCTCCCTAAGGTAGGGGAGAGGGCCAAATTAAGAAAACTTGGCCACTATAGCTCAAAGAACACATGGCCTGCTTAACAAAACAATGGCCTCTTTCTGTACTGGCTTATTCATTGCTTAGTAGCAAAAATTTACATCAAAACTGCTTCGGCAGATCCTTTCAATAATGAGAAAATAATGAAATAGCAGTGATTCTGATGTTTTTCTTTTTTTCCATCCAGTTGTCCTTGTCTTTCCTGAAATTTATTTGGATTGTTTTCTCTAGTGATTTTCAGCTTCAGTGGTAAGAATCTTTTACCATGACTTTTATCCAGACTTTTATCCAGAACCTAAACTAGTAGTAAGCCCATATAACCAATATTTACATTTCTAATTATTCAAGGGAAGCCCTCAAGGCCCAGCCACATTTTGCTAGTCTAGAAAATGTCATTTAATATCAATTATAATGTCATTGTTAAGCAAATTGTTACTTAAAAATCTCTCTGGTAGATGTGATAATAGACAAGAATTGAAAAATATTCAATCATAAGAACCTGTCTGTGGGCTGGGCTTGGTGGCTCAGCCTATAATCCCAGCACTTTGGGAGGCCAAGATGAATGGATTGTCATAGCCTGTGGGTTCAAGACCAGCCTGGACAACTTGGCGAGAGACCTCATCTCTACAGTAAATAAAAGAAATTAGTTGAGCACTGTAGCATGCGCCTGTAGTTCCTGCTACTTGGAAGGCTGAGGTGGAAGGATCGCCAGAGTCTAGCAGGCCGATGCTGGGGTATGAGTGTGCTACTATACTCTGGCCTTGGTGACAGAGTGAAACTCCAACTCAAAAAAAAAAAACAGAACCTGTCTATGAATACCCAACAATAAAAGGGGATCAACATAGCAAAAACAGTGCGGGTCACAGAGTTAGGAAGCCTGAATACTAGTTTCAGTTCTGCTACTACCATTTACTTCCTCTTCTCTGAAATGTGGTTGCTAAATTAAGTGGTTGATCTTCTTTAAGCTTTGGCATTCTAGAAAATTGGATAGTGTGTTTGAGTCCTGCCCTCCAAAATAGGCCATGATTCCATTGTTTCACAAGTGAGTAGTCTTACTGTCTTGTTCTACATGAAAATAAATGGTGAGTAGGTGTTACAACTGCATTGTCTCCTTCCATACAGCAATTGATATAGTAGGTCCCTTTAGATTATCATTTGTGAATACACACACACACATACACACACACACACACACACACACACACACACACACACATACATATATTTAGACAGTTTCACTCCATTGCATAGGCTAGAATTGCAGTGTTGTAGTCATAAGTCACTGCAGCCTTGAACTCCTGGGACTCAAGCAATCCTCCTGCCCCGTCCTCCCAAGTAGCAGGGACTATAGGCATGTACCACCCTACCTGACTAATTTTTTATTTTTTATTTTTGTAGAGACAAAGTTTCACTATGTTGCCCAGTCTGGTCTTGAACTCCTGGCCTCAACTGATCCTCCCACCTTGGCCTCCCAAAGTGCTAGGATTATAGATGTGTGAGTCACTGTGCCCGGCCTTTGAAAATACTTTAAGTCTTGGGGCAACCCCCTGGGTCCCCTCCTGCTGTGGGAGGTTTTCTGTCCTCTCAATAAATGTTGCTTTCCCCAAAAAAGAAAAGAAAAAGAAAAAGACTTTTTGTTTGTTTGTTTAGTTGGAGTCTCCCTCCATCGCCCAGGTTGGAGTGCACTGGCATGCTCACAGCCACCCCAGCATTTACCTGCTATTACCATCGCTCTGGTGATCCTTCTACCTCAGCCTTCCAAGTAGCTGGAACTACAGGCATGTGCTACCACGCCCAGTTAATTTTTGATTTATTGTAAAGATGAGGTCTTGCCAAATTACCCAGGCATCTTAAACCTGTGGGCTCTGGCAGTTCACTCACCTTGGCCTCCCAAAGTGCTGGGATTACAGGCTGAGCCACAGAGTCCAGACAAGAAAATATTTTAAGTTTTCATACTTCATCTCTGTGAAATTATTTTCCCTCTAATGAGTTTCTGTAGGTCATACCTGTTTAGGGAGTTTTAAATGTCTTCTGAATTATAAGACTGGATAGTTACTGGTGTTTGATCATAGTAAAATAGCTATTTGACAGTTTTATATTCACAAATAGGCAATTTCATATACTTCAACTTAATAATTATAGGAGAGGCTGGGTGCCATGGCTCATGCCTGTAATCCCAGCACTTTCGGAGGCTTGGGTAAGAGAATCGCTTGAGTCTAGGCGTTCGAGACTAGTCTGGGCAACACAGTGAGATCTCATTTCTACAAAAATAAAAAAATTAGGTGCAGCTAGTTACCCTAGGCATGGAGTCTTATAGCCCAGGTCTTACCCAAGTCAGGATGCAGGAGTGTTGGGTGCTAGCCATGTGCCTGCTGGCTGTGTACCTGCACATCCTGGTACCCCACCTATCCTCTGCCCTGCACTTATGGAAATCTTTGGGGAAATTTTTTACCTACAAGGAACTGCACATCTTCTACCAAGATGCTGTGGGAGGGTTGGAAATCCGGAGATAGTTGTGTTTTCCAGCATCCATCTATGATTGGTGTATGATACGGGAAGATCTGACCCTGAGGTTCCAGCGAATGATTGCCCTTGATTTCCCAGGCTTTGGCTTTAGTGACAAACCAAGGCCACATCACTACTTCATTTTTGAGCAGGCACTTTTGTGGCACCTGAGGCTCCAGAACCATAGGGTCAATTATCATAAAGAGTCTCTGTCTGTCAAATGAAGGTATCTTTCCTGAAACTTATACCATCCTCTCCTTCTCCAAAAGCTACTCAAGGACAGAGGTGTGCTGTCGCCCTTCCTCACATGGCTGATGAATTTTTTTGTATTCTTTTGAAGTCTCATTCCAGTCTTTGGGCTATACACTTGGCCCTTGGAGACTGAGCTTTGGCACATGTGGGCAGAGATTCGCAACAATGATGGGAACCTTGTTATTGACAGTCTCTTACAGTGCATCAGTCAGAGGAAGAAGTTTAGAAGCTCCTGGGTGGGAGCTTTGGCCTCTGTAACTGTTTCCATTCATTTTATTTATGAGCCATTGGATCCTGTAAATCCCTATTCAGAGTTTTTGGAGCTGTACAGGAATATGCTGCTGCAGTGCACAGTGTTAATTCTGGAAGACCGCATTAGCCACTGTCCACAGCTAAAGGACCCCATGGGTTTGTTGAATGTATATATGGGCTTCATCAACTCCTAAACTGGAAAGAGTAATTTCCCTGTATTACCTTTCCTACTCCCTTTTCTGTGTATTCCACTTTGGAAGAAGGGTCCAAAAGACGTCCTGGCCATCAAACACTATTCTCTCACAAAGTCTACTTTACTAGCTGGTAAACAGTGTATAGGAGAAGGCCAGCAGGAGCTCCGAGTAAGGTTGACATAAGAGTCCACCTTTCATTCCTTTGACATCTGATCAGGTGTATGAACAACCTTTATTTCTGTGTTATTAGGAAAATCTGATGAGCACTACTATTCACTGATATAGAAAGACAGATTATTTTGCATAAAAGACTTTTAAAACAAACTTGCTTGGACTTTCCTGAAATATTTAGAAGTGATGGTTTCTGGCCTAACCCCAACTGGAATTCTACAGTAAGAATGAGGAGAAGGGGGCCTCTTTACCTCTCCTTAAACAGCTTTAAAGCAGAATTACCTTTTGTTTTCTTAGGCATTTGTGTTTTTTTGGTGGGTAGGGGGATTGAGTAGGAGCCTCACTCTATCGCCCAGGCTGGAGTGCAGTGGCACGCTCATGGCCACCACAGCCTTGACCTGCTGAACTCAGGTGATCCTTCCACCTTGGCCTTCCAAGTAGCTGGAACTACAGGCACATGCCACCATGCTTGGCTGATTTTTTTTTATTTATTGTAGAGATGAGATATTGCCAAGCTGTCCAGGCTGGTCTCGAACCTGTGGGCTCAGGAAATCCTCTCACCTTGGCCTCCCAAAGTGCTGCGATTATAGGCATGAGCCACTGCACCCGACCTGACGTTTGTTGATTATTAAATCAAAAATACTTTTTGAATGTCTGTACTATGCTTCATGGATGTGTCCCTAAAATAAAATAAACCTGTTTACTCGTTTTGGAGAGTGATACAGTCTAATTGAGGAAATACGCAATTAATTATAAACAATTACGATAAAGTTGTATGAGAGTTATAGAAGAAAGAATACATATGTTGCTATACTGCAGATGACTTGAAGGATGTCTCATCTAAGTGTTCTTAAAGGTCTCTTGTACAGAAATTATCCAGGTGGTAGATAGTTGGAATGATGTAGGCTACTGCGTGGCAGGTGTGGTGTTAAGAGTCAGAGGGAGCATCATGTAAACAAGAGTTGGAAAAAACTTGGCAATTTTTGTAGAGTGTGAGTAGAAATAAGACTGGAGAGGTGGGTAGGGGCCAGATCTTTGAAAGCCTCATAAGGCATATTTGAAATTTGGGGCAATAGGAAGTCATTGAAGATTTTAAGCAGGCAAGTTATATGTTCATGGTTGGAAGGTAGTAGGCAAAGTGGTTTAGAGTGTCCATCTAAAAACAGATTGCCTTGATTCAAATCCTCGTAGAACTAGGATTTTAATTCCAACCATTGGAATTGGAAATGTAATATCTCTAGACTTTGGCTTCCTTATCTGTAAAATGAAATAATAAATAGTACCTTATTTGGAGATTTGTTAGAATTAACTTAGGCAATGTGTGAAGATAGTACAATTCATAGTCCATACTAAGTATAAATAATGGCTTAGTTATTTTATTATTTGTATTATCATTATTAGTTTTAGAAATTGGAAAACTAAAAAAATGATAAGTGTGGTTGCTTAGGTTAGAATGGAGTAAGAATAATTGCAGCAAAACCTTTAATAATTTAGGCGAGATAGTTGTGACTTGGATTGGGGAGTGGCAGAGGGATAGAGAAAGAGATGCTATTTTAGAAAATTTCATTGGTAGAATCCTTGACACTTAATTGGTGTGGGAGTTGAGAGGGAAGAATAAAAGATGAGGCAAAGTACCTCAAATTGTTTTTGGAATGACAATTATTTAAGTAAATCCGTGTCAGCTATATGAAAATAACATGTTAATCAATGTTTAAAGCTCATTTTTACCAAGTAATAAGTGATAATGTCCAGAGGTAAACCTTATGAATCCAAAGAACCAAGATTGATCCTTTATCTTCTTATAGTATTTAAGCTTTTATATAAGTTGGGAGAGAATAAATATAATTTGAACAGTCTTCATCCTTTTTTTTATCATGTTTCTTTCTTTTTCTGCTTTTTTTCCCAGTCATTTATTTTCAGTTGTTATTTTGGCTTTTTTTAAAGTTATTTTAATTGTATTAGATTGAACCATGTAGAAGTTGACATGTTTGCAGATCTGAAAATATTTAACTGGAAACGAAATGGTTAAACATTGGCAAATCTATAAATTATACTCTGGTTCTGTAATAATTTTGAACTTGGGCTATGAGGGTCCATTTCGAGTTAGATTGAGTACCAAAGACTGCCTGAAGGAATCTTGTTCTGATGGCATAAGAACAAAAAGAACAAAGCCCTACGAGTAGGCAACTTCAACTCAGCATTTTTTTCCCCAAAATTAATATGACTCTAGGAAGACATCTTGTGACCAGGTTTTTTTGTTAGCCTTACCAACAACTTTATTTTGGTCTTCCCCCTTTATAAAAAAAGTATATAGAAATTGAGAAATTCAGAAAATATAGGAAGCTATAATGAAAAAAAAATTTTAAATGACTGTTAACCCCACCATTAAATAAGTAGAGTTGATTTTCAATATATTTTCTTTCAGTCATATATTTACAGAAATGGTTACTCTGTCTTCAAAAATAAGAGAATATATTATGTGACTGCATTATTTTAATTGACACATAATCCTGCGCCTTTGGGAGGCTGAGGTGAGTGGATTGCCTGAACCCGCAGCTTCGAGACCCACCTGGGCAACTTGGTGAGACCTTATCTCTACAATAAAAAAATCAAAATGAGCCAGGCGTGGTAGCGTGCGCCCGTAGTTCCAGCTATTTGCAAGACTGAGGTGGAAGGATTGCCGGAGCCAAACAGGTTGAGGGTGCGGTGGCCAGGAGTGGCCACTGCACTCCAGTCTGGATGACAGAGTGAGACTCCAACTCAAAAAAAAAAAAAAAATAATAATTGTACATATTTATGAGGTACATGGTGATGTTTTGCTATACATAATATATAGTGATCACATCAGGGTAATTAGCATATCCATCATCTCAAACATTTATTATTTTTCTTTGTGTTGGGAACATTGAATAACCTTCTTCTAGCTCTGTGAAACTATTGTTAACTATAGTCATCCTATGGTGGTATAGAACCCTAGACCGAGACTGCATTATTTTAAAGAGGAAGTATATAGATAGATTTTTGTGAGGATTTTTATGAGGATACTGCCTCCCCCAAGTCATTAATAATTAGTTTCTTTTTAAGAAAATGTTTTTCTTTAATACAAAACAAAACATTTAATTCTTGATTGATTTGATTAAATGTGACTGTCATGATTTTGTTTGTTTGTTTTTTTGTTTCCTCGGTGAATATTTTTATTGTAGTTCCTAGAGTGGTTTTGCTAAAATAGAAACAAAGTTGAAGGAACTATTATTGTACTAATGATAGTAATAGCATATAGTTTTACTGCAATTTTTTTTTTTTTGAGTTGGAATCTCACTCTGTCGCCCAGACTGGAGTGCAGTGGCTGCTCCCGGCCACCGCAGCCTCGACCTGCTGGGCTCCAGCGATCCTTCCGCCTCAGGCTTCTGAGTAGCTGGAATTACAGGCATGCGCTACCACGCCGGCTGATTTTTTGATTTATTGTAGAGATGAGGTCTCGCTGCCCAGGCGGGTCTCGAACCCGCGGGCTCAGGCAATCCACTCACCTCAGCCTCCCAAAGGTGCAAGATTACAGGCTGAGCCACCGAGCCCAGCTACCTGCAGTTTTATAGTATTTGTAATTTCTTCAAATTGTCAGCCGATGTGATATATGTTTTTATCAGCATAGCTGTCTACTTTTGTATATGAGAAAACTGAGATGTAGAGAGATTCAGTTACATGACCAAATTCACAAGTAGTAGTAGAAAAGTCTGGACTTTGGATTTTAGTGAATACTTTTTCCATTTATTGAAATAGAGTAGTAACTCTCAGAAATCATTCCTTTATTCAGCATTTATTAAACACTTAAACAGATGGGGTTCAAAAATAGTCTATGGCAAGTGTATAGAATGATGAGTAATCTGATTTGTCTGGAGGGCAAAGTAGAATAGTGAGATAAGATAGGAAAGGCAATAAGGGAGCCATCGACTCTTTTTGAACAGTGGAGTACAATAATAAAATGTCTGCTTTAGGATATTAAATTAGACAGAAATGAATAAATTAGAAAAATGAGCAAAACTAGAAGTCCAGATGATAATTAATTCTAGCCTAAGGTAAAGTATTAAAAACTGAAAGGAGGAAACGAATTTGAGAACTGTTGTAGAAATAGATTTCTAGGACTTAGTGACTAAGAACAGTGTATTGAGGGAGAGAGAGGGAGGTCAAGCTGACTTCCTAAGTTTCATACTGGAGTGCCTAGGAAAATGCTGGAAAAAATAACAGGGGCCTATTTGGTAGGAAAAATGTATTTGATTTTGATATGCTGTGGTTGAAGTCTCTGCAGGACATCCAGATGGAAGATACATGACTGGCAGGCAAGAGAGGTGGAAAAGGGAGCTCAGGACTGAAGTTAGAGTTGGAGACCTAGGCAGAGTTATTTGTGGTGAGGGAATAATTGGTGCCGTATTATCATTCCTTCTTTCCAGGTACCTTTACTGCTTTACATATGCATAAACCTCAATGTATTGGGGTAATGTATGACAGCATTGTGTCCAGATAACTGTTGTGTGCCTTAGAACTGTACAGATGACAGTAAGAGATGGCACTTCAGGATTCAGAGGAGCCCACCCTCAAGCAATGCAGTGTGATTGGAGGGGAAACATTGACTCTTTAGGAAGTCTGTTTTAGCTGTACAAGCAGAAAGTGAGTAGAGTTATATACCCCCCATGTGGGTAAGCCTTTTGTATATACTGTATTTCTTAGCAACCCTGTGAAATAGGGAGTATTATCCTCAATTTACAAATGAAGAAACAGAGGCTAAGAAAGGCTAAGTAATATTAGAGCAAGAATTTGAACCAGATGGTGTTCCTTCAGTGCTGTTGGTCTTTTTACTATGCCACATTTTGCTGTGTATAAGACCTGTCATATATTGCCGTCAGACTTATCCTCAAGTATTCATTGAATCCTGATTATGGGTGACCAGCTGCTCACAATAGTGAAATAGTGAATAAAAAATGAAAGTTGGATCACATGTGTGTTTTCGCTCAGATGTGCAGACTTCCTGGAATGCTTTCAAATGCCAACATTTATTTCTTTTTTATTCTGTTGGGCATGTGGAACTTTATTTAGAAGGATGAACTGAAAGTTCAAAGATATCTGGAGGAAAAGGTACTGAAATTACACATTTTTATAGCATCCCACTCCCAGTTAGCTGAAAATTGTTATTATTTATAACATTACCAGAAAGAGCACAATATCCCAGTTTGCATTGTTTTAAATAGGCAGAAACAAAATTGTTTATTCTGAGATGCAAAGGCTTATTTAAATTTACCATGAAATTTTCTGTAATTTCTAAGTTAGAGTGAAAGTAGGGACATTTACTTTTCTATATTTTGTTTGTATATTGTATACTGCTTCTCAACAAACTAGAAGCAAGAAATGGCATCTCAGAACTGTAGGATAATGTCAAGTAAAGGAACAGTGTTAGCTGGGCTCAGTGGCTCAGCCTGTAATCCCGCGCCTTTGGGAGGCTGAGGTGAGTGGATTGCCTGAGCCCGCAGGTTCGAGACCTGCCTGGGCAGTGAGACCTCATCTCTACAATAAATAAAAAAATCAGCCGGGCGTGGTAGCGCGTGCCTGTAATTCCGGCTACTCGGAAGGCTGAGGCGGAAGGATCGCTGGAGCCCAGCAGGTCGAGTCTGCGGTGGCCGGGAGCAGCCACTGCACTCCAGTCTGGGTGACAGAGTGAGACTCCAACTCAAAATAAATAAATAAATAAATAATAAAAAAGGAACAGTGTTATTTCTATGCATGTACTACTTCTGCAGTTTTCAGATTGGGCAATGTTTTGTTTATTTTATCTTGAAAAACTGATTTTAAAGTTTCTTAATGTTGGCAAATATCCAGTGAATCATGAGAGAGAACATTATTGATGAATATTTAGCCTTTTAGCTAGACCTTCCTGTGCAGTTGAATTGTGATTTTCAGTTGCTATGCACTGTTACCACGTTTCCTTTCTTTAATACGGTTCTTTGTTCACTGGGAAAGTGCCGCAAGAAAATAGGAAATTCCCCTTACCATTACCCCTCTGGCACTGCGCTTCAGTCTGATTCTTGAAGCTCTGTCTTTGCAGTCTGAATTCTGCTTTTCTGTTAAAAGGGGGATTCCAGACAGACGAGGAAACAGCTTTCAAATGCTGCGCTGCAGGCATACTAAGTCATTCTCCTACTGTAAAGTCTGGAAATCGGGGAGTATCTCTTTGGCTATGAACTCTAATGAGTTGCTGAAGAAGCCAGAGTATGCGCTTGTACATGCGTTTTCTTTCCCCTCCCTTTTTTGTTCGTTTTCCCAAGCCCCCTCTTCTCCCTCTTTCCCCTCCTACTCCTTTATCCCCTCCCTCTGTGTCTCAGTTCTGCAGTACACAGGGCTGAAGCACATTCCTGCTTTGCAAGGCTTTCTGTTAAGGATGTATTGTGGCTTTTGTTTGGATTGCCGCATGCAGAATTACAGGTAACATTCTGAAATTGAGCTAAACAGATACATTCTATTGAGATATTTTCAAAGAGGCAAAATAATACATTGGAACTGATGAAGAAAATAAGTTATGTTGGCTGATTTTATTAGTGGTAATTGTAGTCAAAGGTTTTCAGAAATATTATAAAAAGCAAATTCCTTTTCTCTTCCAAAAGGCTCAAATGGAAGGACATGGGAGTAGATTGATTTGACTGCGATTTACTTTGTTTTATGTTGATCTTGATTGTTTGATGATGTTGCTGCTGCTTTGTAGAGTAAGGACCAATTATATGGGGTGCTACTAAGGGTAGCCATGAATAGCGGTACCAGGAGGGGTGGAGTGGGAGGGATGATGCCAGCCTGAGCTAGCCAGGTTCTTTGATTAGGGCATTGAATATGAAATGTAAAATGCTCTCTCCTTTTCTTCTATCAGCCGTTCAGAGGAGACTCATTACAACTCCTGCTGAAGCTCCTAATCTTCTTCCCTTCTCTTCTGCCCTTTCCCCTTACCCTCACTTGGCCTGAAGACGTTGTCCCCAGAGTTTTGCCTTACTCCCTTGGTGCTATGTGTATGGTGAACCTGGCACTATGGCCACATCTGGGACTGGCCAGACAACTGCTGCTGGCTCTCTCTATTTCAAGAAGGATTTAAAGGGGAATTGCACTGCAGGGAATGCACCAGAGCAGCAGCATCGGGAGCTTGGGGACTAAGGCTCCTCTGGCATTATTTCACACATGCAAAGCTGACCGCAATGACAACAGCTGCTCCTTTGAACTGTTGGCAGCAGCCAAGCGGCAGCATGAAGTGACACATCACTCCTGAGCTCAAGATGAACTCCACCTTGGATGGTAATCAGAGCAGCCACCCCTTTTGCCTCTTGGCATTTGGCTATTTGGAAACTATCGA
Organism: Cephalopachus bancanus; assembly: GCA_027257055.1. Lineage (NCBI taxonomy): Eukaryota > Metazoa > Chordata > Mammalia > Primates > Tarsiidae > Cephalopachus > Cephalopachus bancanus. The sequence goes on from JAPVLO010000003.1 coordinate 28,547,963, forward strand.
TTTTTGCCTTTTGGAAGTGCTGATTATTGTCTTTCTTACTGTATTGATTATTTCTGGCAACATCATTGTGATTTTTGTATTTCACTGTGCACCTTTGTTGAACCATCACACTACAAGTTATTTTATCCAGACTATGGCATATGCTGACCTTTTTGTTGGGGTGAGCTGCCTGGTCCCTTCTTTATCACTCCTCCACTACCATCTTCCAGTAGAGGAGTCTTTGACTTGCCAGCTATTTGGTTTTGTAGTATCAGTTCTGAAGAGTGTCTCCATGGCTTCTCTGGCCTGTATCAGCATCGACAGATACATTGTCATTACTAAACCTTTAACCTATAATAGTCTGGTTACGCCCTGGAGACTTCGCCTGTGTATTTTCCTGATTTGGCTATACTCAACCCTGGTCTTTCTGCCTTCCTTTTTCCACTGGGGAAAACCTGGATATCATGGAGATGTGTTTCAGTGGTGTGCGGAATCCTGGCACACCAACCCTTATTTCACCCTGTTCATCGTAATGATGTTATATGCCCCAGCAGCCCTTATTGTTTGCTTCACCTATTTCAACATCTTCCGCATCTGCCAACAGCACACAAAGGAAATCAGTGAAAGGCAAGCCCGCTTCAGCAACCAGAGTGGGGAGACTGGGGAAGTGCAGGCCTGTCCTGATAAGCGCTATGCCATGGTCCTGTTCCGAATCACTAGTGTATTTTACATCCTCTGGTTGCCATATATCATCTACTTCTTGTGGGAAAGTTCTACTGGCCACACCAACCGCTTCGCATCCTTCTTGACCACCTGGCTTGCTATTAGTAACAGTTTCTGCAACTGTGTCATTTATAGTCTCTCCAACAGTGTCTTCCAAAGGGGACTAAAGCGCCTTTCAGGGGCTATGTGTACTTCATGTGCAAGTCAGACAACCGCAAAGGACCCTTACACAGTTAGGAGAAAAGGCCCTCTTAATGGATGTCATGTCTGAAGTGGCTCAGATACTGGGTCACTCTGTGTGTATGCATTTTTTCCTTTTTATCTCTAAGTATTCCTAGTGAACTAGGAAATCTGGAACAAAATAATCTGACTCTAAGCACTAGCAAACAAATGATCCATTCAAGAACCTTTTAAGTTTGCAGGAATTATTTTCAAAAGTGCTTTTGAATTAGAAGACTTAAGATCATGAAGATAAGTTGCTCTTGGTTTCAGTTTTTGGAATGTCATGGAAATGACTACAATTCTCAGATTTTAAATGAATAAAGCCATATCTAACACCTCTCTACAGCTGGCATGACTGAACCTGGGTGTGAAAAGTGTCAGCATTTTAAAAAGTCATCATTATCTTGTCACTTTCTAGATTCTTTTCAGCTACTTGGGCATCATGTGCAATTGATTTCTTTTAACAGGGAATATTAAAATATAGTGTTGAATTAAGAGATTTTTTTAAAGTTTTATGTATAACAAAGTTTACACTATAAGTTTCAACAGTGTTATTTAGAAAGCCAAATGTTTTATGTCTTATCACAAGATAATTCCCAACAGGATAAATAATGTGAACTCTTAGCCGGGCTCAGTGACTCAGCCTGTAATCCTGCACTTTGGGAGGCTGAGGTGAGTGGATTGCCTGAGCCCGCGGGTTTGAGACCCGCCTGGGCAACTTGGCGAGACCTCATCTCTACAATAAATTAAAAAATCAGCCGGGCATGGTAGCGCATACCTGTAATTCCAGCTACTCGGAAGGCTGAGGCGGAAGGATCGTTACAATAAATCATGAAGCAAAAGTATAAATGATACAGTTTATGAAAAATTGAGCTATTTCTTGTATGATGCTTCACAGAGATCTAAAGATATATGTGTATAGAAGTGATTGTATTGTGGTAATTTTGCCCATGCCTTTGTATATGTGAATACTGAGACTATTTGAATTGAGTTAGATTTCTCTTTCACAGCAAAATGTGCTTAAGTAAGATAAAACATAATTTAATGATAGGCTGATGGCTTTCAGTTTTATAATGGTGAATATACAAAAATTTGTCTTTAATGTTCACCATTCTTTTTATCCAAAGACTTTTGAAACATCAAGGAAGGGTGTCATAGGCAACTGAGGCAGAATATGTACTGAAGTATACTAATTTTTTCTTATAAAATAGAAGGGAGTTGAGACATTTTCTTTGTGGTTAAATAGAATCAACTAATATAGTAGCAACTAATTTTCTTTGAAAAGCTTTCTTTCAGTTATTGTTAAGGAATCCACATTTGAAGGAAAGGGGAAATTCTAATCTACATCTCTTTTACTCTCATTCTGGAATAAAATCCTTTGGCATATAGTTCTTAAGGGGTGTGTGTGTGTGTGTGTTTGGGGAGGTTGCCAAGTACTAGCACAATCTGTAGAATTTTATTGTTCTGTAGAATTATTATTGAGAGTATGTGTTTGTAATATAGTCGTGATGTTTTGTTCCTAAAGGTGATTGTCTTTAGAGCATGAGACTTATTTTTCTAAAAGGAGAGAAGTATTTCTGGCAGCTCCAGGCACAAGAGTATTTCCTCTACTTTTCTACTGGTTTTATTGTTTTGGAAATCTTCAGGGAACTTATTTGATCTCTGTCTTTGGCTAGATGTTGTAATCTGAATGTGACAGTGGTGTTCAGTGAAATGGAAGATGGAAGAAACCCAAGGGACAAGGGTTAAAGTCGATTTCTGAATCCAAGAAAGGACACAGATATTTATAAAGCAGGCAGATAAGCTTTGGCTTTCCATAATGATGCCAGTGTTCTTATGATTTTAAGTTTTAGACATCAACTTAATTTTAGCCTCAAGTTGTTCCATTTAAACTTTTTTATTTAAAGTGACTAAGCATTATGTAAACATTCAAACTTCAGATTCTGGGTTCTTTCCAAAAGCTTGCTTGCTCTTTGTAGTTAATGTTAGCAAATTTTATTCTAAGCCATTTCAAAATTTAGAACTTAAACTGAAATTGCAAGTTTGTTAGAAATGTCTTGGTTAAATTGCTATTTCAAGTAGAAAACCTTTTCTGTTGGAATCTAAAAACAGTTGTGCACATTTCCCCTTTAAGTGGTACAGATCTGAAAACACAAATTTACCTTTTCTCATGTATGTTAGATCATGTAACCTGTTAGCATTTGCAGTTTGTTTATAAATTTTTAATTCAGCACATATGGAAATCTTAAAAATCTAATTTTTATAGAAAAATTGATGTCAAATACATAGTTTTTACACTCTCTGGGAGCTGAGCCCTTTTAATTTTGTTCTCCAATAAGGTTCCATCTTATGAGAATGGAAAAGAGGAAATATCCTTTAAAGTTTTCTGATAATGACTAATTAAGCCGGCCTTTTAATGACTACAAAGACTTTTTTTTAAATAAAATCTTTTGTTAATAGATGTTTACATTCTTTTCCTTAATACCAAATTTGGGGTTTATTAGAGGCATTTTTTTTCATACTAGAATCTCTATTAATGTCTCTACCCAAAACTAAAGTAGAAACTAAATAGATGTAGTAATTTTAAAGAAGACTAAAGACACACCCCCAACTGATACTTAGGTGTCTTTTCGTTATCTTTATCGTGCTAAGGTTTCTTCCAGGTATCAATTCTGTTTTTCTCACATTCATTGTCTATCCTGACTGTACTAAGCAAAATTTTATTTTGGGGTGTATGTGTGTGTGGGGCAAAGAGGAGGATGTACCTGGACACAGTCATACTGTGACTGGGGGCATTTTCTGTGTGATACATTTGGAGAGTTGGTGTTTAGCTAGCATATTTAATACATTTGATGACATTTGGTTTAAACACCAATCTGAGTAGTTCATAATTAGAAAAAAGTATATTTTTAGACTCAATTACCTTGACTTTGGTAAGATAACTGATTTAACTTTGTATGGTATATGACTGGTATTAGAGGAAGCCTATGGTTTTTGGTGATTGTGTCAAAATTATTATATAGTAAATGTTAAAATAAGATACTAATTGTTACATTTGTAAATTAGTTATGTTGTGTTTTTAATGCAGTGATTTCAATAAAGATGAGTTCCCCCCCCCTTAGAGTAGAAAAGAGGTTACAAATGGACTAGTGTGTACCATTTGAGTTGGAACATTGTGCTACAATAGAATGGATATTTGAGGTTTTCATGAACCTGTTAACTTGTATCCAGAATTCCATTTTGAAAAAGGTTTTCTTTAAGCTTTATTGCTGGATAAATTATTTTCAAGCCTTTTACAATGGCTTTTTCTTTTTACTTAAATAACAGTCTCAGTATTTTAAGGATTAGGAAAATTTGAACTTTATACTATAAATTTATTGTCCACTTCTTTGAACCTGAGAATAAAGTAACAGGGTTACAGACTCCCAGATGGTGGAGTGGTTTCTGGGAGGGTTTCTTCAGCTTTTTAGGTTTGTTTGAAAAATCTGCACAGCGACTTAGGAAATGTCTTGATTTCACTGACTCTGTTTTTGTATCATAAGTGATTTATGAAATAAATTATTGGCAAACCAGAATTTATTGTTATTTGAGCAGATTTGGGGAAGTTTAAGGATAGGAAGATCATAGTACTATGATATTTTTTAAAAGTCTTCCTGAATCATTTTATGTGTTGATTTTTGTATAATGTTTCTGTTTCAGTTGGGGAAAAAGCTACACATAAGTATTTGTATTAAATTTATGTATTCTTAGTATTATTTTGCAGACCTTGAAAATACTGTAGCTATTAGGCTATAAATGAATCATTTGGCTTTTCTTCAAAATTTGACAAAAGGGCAGCCTGATATAGGATAACAATGAACTTTGAACTGAGAATGAAAAAAATGTAGATTTCTGTTCCTAATTAACTGGTTTTATAAATTACGATAAGTTGCTTTTCTAAGCACTTAATTTCTTCTGTAAAAGGAGATAATGATCCCTTCATACCTCATGGGGTTACTTTGAGGATTGAATGGATGTGAAAGTACTTGGAAGTTGTAGAGTGCTTTGCAAAGAAAAATGATTACTATTATTTGTATCTGCCATGATTTTACATGTAAGGAAACCATACATCATGATGTGTTCCCTCACATTTAGATCTTTGAAACTTAAGGCCAGGTCAGTACTCCATGCTACTGAGCAATCCTAGACCTGAGAAGAGAGACAAGATACACCCTCACATTTCTGAAATGACCGTAGCCTTAAATTTAATATAAAACTGCTTTTATTGCTTCTTTTTTTGTCTGCAAACTCTCTGAAGGCAAGGAACAGTGTCTCTTAATATCTAACATATATGACCTGACTCAGAGCAGAAGTTTTAGTATATTTTATGAAATTAGTAAATGACTAATACCTAGGAATTAGTGTGGGAATGTGAGTCCTCTATATGCTTAGGTAATGTTACACCTGGAAATCCTGTAGCCTTGGCCCAGAGAGCTTCAGGCAGTGCTTTCAAACTGCCAACTTCTCACAGCATGGGTAAGAAATATGTAGTTGGACCACACTTTCTTGGCTCTGGATCCCAATAAGGGAGACTATAAAATCATACACAAGGGAAGAAGCGCTATAGAAGCCTGGGTGAAAGAAACTGTTCTATGTGATTTTGCTTTGTCTCCCTTTCAGTCTTTACCAGTTTTCTAACTCTGTCTCCCCTTCCTTCTTTTTCTTAACACACTATTGGTCATGTTTCCTGAAGGAAGTATTTCCTTGTTACTGTCATAAGGTATGGAAAACTGTATTATGCAGTGGCTTTTAGGGAAAGTTTATGAAGCACTTATCTAGGACCAAGCTGTACTGTATGCCAGGTAGCATAGCTAGCCTCAGAGAGGGATCTAAGGAAGTATCATCCCTTTCTTACAGAACTTTATATGTCTTTAGATGTTCCTGTGGAAAATTTCTGTGATTATAGCCTCACTGTTCTGCACTTTATTTGGAGGCACTTACCAAGGCTTCCTGAGGGGACATCCAGCATGTCTGTTTCTTGGGGTGAGATAACATGATGCTGGTGTATAAAATCAGAATGTCACTTTATTAGTTTAAAATAAGAAATAGGTTCTGGTGAATGGTTTTTCCTATTGGTAGATCTTTGTAAGAGACTAAATCATATTCAGAAGATTGCTTGGTAAATACGGAATCTCAGAACATGGTTCTGAGCAATGTGAACATTGCTGATATTAGACTGAGTCCCATGTTCAGTCCCCCCAGTTGGGAAAGCTTTGTCATTGGAATCATAATGAATTATGAATCATCCCTGTTCACAGTACTGACCAACCTACCTTCTAATTGATCTATATATTATAGTATTTCCTTAGTTTAACTTCTTCTGTTAATTGTCTTTTAGTCAAAATCTTTGTGAGTAGTCTTCAAGTCTACAGCTTACTCTTTTTCTTTTAGGTGTTTTTATATCACTGGTTTTATCTTTTATACAACATAGTAGTTTTATGATTTATTATTCAAAAGGCATCCTTATTCCTTTATGTTAGCTTGAAAAGCAACTTATCTTGGTTTTCATGTAGTGTCTAGTTGGAAAAGCAAGATATGTGAAAATACTTCTAAACATTTATAGTGTCAGTCAGATAATTAGAGTTGAGATATTAACTACATAGATTGTCAGTCCATGTCTAGCAAAGGAGGCAGGGAGGGGCAGTTATGATGGAAAGGACCTTAGAAATCTTTTGGTCTGATTCTGTCATTTTACAGACAAGAAACCATCCCAGTGGCCACTGGGAAATCTATTTAAAATTATACTGAGGTCTCCTACTTCCTAATTCATTGCCCTTTTCTAGTATACCATGTTGCTTTTGTGGAAGAGTTGGATTTGGCTTAACTCAGCCATAGCCTGGGGTGTGTGCATGTGTACTCATGTATAATTCTAGGCATAGGAAGCATGAGCAACAATGTAAATGTTAATTGAGGCTCATTATGTTTCAGTATAATTTTATAAACTTATTTTTTTAATCCACCCAATATTATATGAGCTAACGACTATTATTAATTCCATTATACAGATAAGGAAACTGAGTAGAGTTGCCAGATTCAAACCCAGGATTTTCTTACCCCAAAACCTACATTTAATTTTCACATCATCCTATCAAGTAGTTATCTTTAATTTCCCTGACTTACAGGTGAGAAAACTTAGGCTTAGAGAGGTTAAGAAACTTCCAAGGTTATACATATAGTAAGTGTTATGATTCAAATCTAGTTCTTTGACTCTAAAACTTCTGTTCTACCATTATATAAGCTTAGGCTTGAAAAACATATGATAGACCTCTTGCTAAATATAGCAGATTGAATATACATATTTCTGTTAACTCCACTATAAAGAATAGCAAAAATATAATACATGTGGACAAAGAGAGGGCAGAAGTGATGGCAGATGAATGATGCCAACAGAATTTTAGACTATGGAAAGCGAATAAGTAAATGGTAACTGACTCAGCAGAATCAACAGAGTCCAGGGATAGGGGCAAAAAGAAGCGAGCTGATTTGTCCACAGAACCAGTAACTACTTGAGAGTGGGATTCCCAGTGCTCCTGCAAGCATAGAGTAGTGTAAAACTGAAAACAGATGAGGTGATAGAAATGTTTTTTGTTTTTTGTTTTTGATTACTTTTTATTGAAAACTGCACTGAACGCTAAATGTCCACCTTTACAATAAACAAATACAGTAACGGTAACTCACACTAAAACAAAACAGACTTCTGATAGCCGTTGTTTTTTCTGTTTGGGACAGTTTTAAAGTTTTTCTTTTGTCACAAAAACAGGAATGTACCTATACAAAGGCTCAAAATAGGCCATCTTTTTAAACAGAAAGGCAATGATTCACAAAAGACTATGAATAGAACATGTAACTAGTTGATATAAATCTAATAGAATTTGTTAAAATCAGTCACATCTAATACTTCTGAAGTGTTCTTGTATAAAATATCACGTGAAGAAAAGAAGACTTTATCAATGTCTAAAAAAGTGGGTTTGTTCATAGACAGTCTGACAAATTACCATAAAAAGTGTTTCCTGAGACATAGGGAAATGCAACATTATTCTTCTTGAACCCCTTTAGTTCAAGACTTTCCACTCAATAAAATAGCAGAGGATCTGAAACTGAGAAAATATATTTGAGTACAAACAGCTTGTGAAACTTAATACTTTCTTTTTTTCTTTTTTTTTTTTTTGGCATCATCAGAGGGTTTTACTGAACTTAACAACCAACTTGCCTGCTCAGTATGCAGTTCAGATGTGAGAGACACTTCTCTGTATAGGAACCTCACTGTCTTCAATTCTATGTGTGCAGATGTCTAACACAGGCAAACAGTTTTCTCCCCATTTTGTAGTAATGTAATCTTCCTATTAGCAAAAAGAAGTAACCAGCCCCTGTAGACTGAAGGGATTAGAGTCATAGGATGGGGATTTCCTCTTAACATTTTTTATTTTGATGTTTGGAACTCTTGATGCAACATTCTAGAGCAGGGTGATCAGCACCTGCTGTGCCCAAGGGACTGATAAAGGAAAAGACTCTATTTATTCTTTGTGATTTGATGCACACATGAAAAACTTAACACACAATAACAGAAGTTGGTCGTTAATAAATCACATCCTAGTCTTTCAGTGCTTCCATAAGCAGATGACATCTTCAGTTTTCTAGCTCTTGTAGTTTTAACACTGCAACATCAATGATGCATATGTCTAGAATCAGATAAAAAGACTGTCAAATTCTTTTTCTCTTAGTAGTCTATTTTTCTTTCACTGTATCTTGGTCCCAAGTTTATCTGAATGATTGATTACCTTCTGGCAATCTCTGCTATTGCTCGTTGGGGTGCTCTCGATTGCCCCCGTGTTTTGTGGGCTGGTTGGGAGAGGGAGCTTGGGAAGGGTGTGCCACTGTAGGGAGGTTGTGAGTCACTGGGATGCCTCCAGGGATGATCCCTTCCATGGCTGCAGGAAGTCCTCCCGGAGCCACGCCCACAATGCCTGGCGGATTATCTGTACGTGGCACCATTGAGCTCGGGATGAATTGCTTGCTGGTCTATTACTGACCAAGGAGCTGAAGTGACAAAGAATTCCTTGTTCACACAGTTTTTTAAGCTTTCTGGGATGCGACCTGTGATTGCTCGGCGGATCTCAGTGGCGGCTGCTTCCTTCATCTCTAGTGACGCTTGCTTACTATACCAGGCTGTGTGGGGCGTGCAGATGAGAATCGGTGCATCTTTCAATGAACCTTCAGCAAAGCTAAAGGGCTCTGACTCGTGCACGTCGAGGGCTGCCCCTCGTATCCTGCCCTCCTTAAGGGCCTGGGCTAAGGCTTTCTCGTCCACCAGGCCACCTCGGGCTGCATTCACCAAGAATGCCCCTTGCATCATCTGCTTTATGGTAAAGTCATTGATGAGGTGGTGGTTATGTTCGTTGAGATTGCAGTGCAGGGAGACGCAGTCGCTCTGATACAGCAAGTCCTGCAGGGTGTAGACCCTCTGCACGCCCAGGGACTGCTCTATCCCATTCTGCAAGTAGGGGTCATAAAATATGACGCTGAATCCAAAGGCCTTGACTCGAACAGCAACCGCCTGCCCCGTGCGACCGAAGCCGATGAGACCCAGCGTCTCCCCACGGATGTGGGCGGCTCCCGAGGCGACCTCGCGGATCTGCTCCACACTCTGCACCCGCGTGCCTTCCCGCAGCGCCTGGTTCAGCCACGTGTTCCGCAGGTACAGGTTGAGGATGTGGCAGATGGTGAAGTTGGCTGTCTCCTCCACGGCTGCAGACGGGATGTTGCACACAGCGATCCCGAGCTTGCCAGCAGCCTAGATGTCCATGTTGTCGTAGCCGCTACCTATCCGCACTATCACTCTCAGGGCCTTGAATTTCTCCAGGTCCTCCCTGGTGAGGGTGATGGTGTGGTACATCATGGCACCCACGGCTTCGTTTAAAACCTTCTCATGAATCTCCTGAGTGGACTGAGCGTCATAGAAGGCCACGGTGGCCAGGTCCTTCAGGATCGGCATCTCCACAGTGCAGTCGCGGCCGTCCGGCAGTGCCACCAGGGGGCGGGGGTGCAGGGGGCCATTCATGATCTGGGGGCGGATACCTTCACAAATTCTGTCCAATCCCTGTCTCTTGACTTTGTGCTTATCCACAGGGCCATTCTTTATGGAACTTTGCAACTCTCAGATTCAAAAGGCAAAGCAGTCCTCTAAGAACTTAGGGGAACTCGCAGGAGTCTGCGTGCATTACGCCACTATGAACCCAATATAAATCTGTCCACAAACTCTATAGTTCACACGATGGGCTGTCCGTCTTTTTAAGAGAATACAGCTTCATTGGTTCAAAACCATTTAAGGTGATGAAACCCTCGTCCCGGGCAGCCGGCGTCCATGGCGAGAGGCGCCCACCCTGGAGGCGGTGGCGGCGGTGGCGGTGGCTGTGCGGCCCCCCCTCAGTGCTGCATGGCTCCCGGTTCGGTCCCTCGTTCCTTGGGCCGCCGCCGGCTCCTCCCGGCTGCTCCCAAGCCACCTTAAAATCGATAGAAAGTTTATATAAGAAACATTTAGATAACCATCATCCCCTGCTCCTCTTCCCCATCCCAAGATGACCCAAGAAAATACCTGGTTTTTCATCATCCCAGCAGAAGATAGGAGATTTATTCTTTGGAGAAGTTGAACCACAAACACTCTGAATGCCAGGCATAGCTGAGGATGGGACCTTGTTGAAAACATGACTGTTAAGAAAGCCTGTATGTTATATAATTAGCCCCTTGATCCACTACATTTCCAAAATGTTCTGAGCAGCAGATAAGAGGAGTCCATTCTGGGGACTGACATTTGAGGGCTCACAAACAGAATAGCCACATTCCCTGCCTGATTACCTTATGCATACAAAGCTTCCAATTAGTTTTTTATTCCTTCTCTTTTCATATTAACAGGCAGTCAGCTCTCAGTGGACTTTTGAGAGAAATTTCTTACATAAAATACAGAGCCCAAAGCAATCAAGCAAATAACAAAAATCTGAGGAAGCAGAAACTCTGTGGGTTGCTGAAGAACATTTCCAAAAGAAAAAATCAATCCAACAGTAACATTGTCAGAGAAGATTTTGCATCCATTAAAGGAGAACAGGGTGCCATAAAAGTGAACAGGAAGAGAAGAAGAAAGAGCTTTTGTGATTTACTTAGTTTTTTAATTTTTATTTTGAAGATGTGGGGCATAATTTAGGGTTAGCTATACAAATAGTCATCGTACAGGTAAAGTTTGGACCTCACTTTGGTCCCCTTGTCACCTGGTTTGAGATTAGGTACCCTTATTGATGAAGTATTCCTTACCCCCCCCACCCACTCCTTCCCCTGGCAGTTTCCTACTACTGCCAATCCCTTTCTTATAGTATTATGATAATTGTTCAGGGTCCACTTATGAGTGAAGCCTTTGTGATTTAATATATAAGTTATTTTTAAGAATCAGCAGAAAGCTAGAAAATGAAATAGGTCAGATTGAAAGACAGAGATGGAAAATAGTAGATGAAGAGCAAGACAATTAGATACTCCAGAAAGCCAACTACTTGACTAGCAGGATTTTCAGAAACAGAATAGAAGAAAAGAAAGGAGGAAATTATCAAATATCACCAAAAAAATTTTTCCCAAAGTGAAGGGATGTGAGTTTTCATAATGAAAAGATCCAGTTCAGTGTAATAAAAGTACTCACATGATGACAAATTGTTCTAAAACATCAGAACACTAGAGATAAAGAAAAACCAAAAAAACTTCTTGATCTGGGGGAGGAGTGGGAGAGTAGAAACGTACAAAATGTAGGGATCTGAGTATCAGTGAATTTTCTGCCACAATGACGCTGGAAGATAATGAGGAGAGTAACATCAAAATTTTGAGAAGTGGTTTCCAACCCAGAATTTTATGCCTAGTCAAACTATCATTTAAATGTGAGGGTAAAATAAACCCATACTGAGCTATGCAAAGTCTCAAAATACTTTCTCGCCTTATGTACTTTTCCAGGAAGCTGCTGAAGTATATGCTTCTCCAGAATAAGGGAAGAAACCAAGTGCCCTACAGAATCCAGAAAACAATATCTCTAACACAAGAGAGTGGTGAAAGGAACTCCCACAGAAAGGAAAGCCTAAGGGAGAAGCTGTGCAGAAGACAGCAGCTAGTCTTAATTGGAGCAGGAGGAAGGAAGGGTCTAGGTGGTATGTAGCTAGGAAAAAATAACTGAACTTTGGACCGTGGTGAGAGGAATTTATAGTTTTGTCTGATTTTTAGGGAAATAATTGATGATGGATATGTAGAAAACCTAGGAAAACAAAAATAGGCAATTCATAACTTCAGAAAAAGCAGAAGACGGAAGAGAGGAAACCAAATCATGATATACTCTGATTTCGTTATTAATGGTATTTAAGCAAAAATTATGTTGAGAGGATGAGGGGAAAGGAAGTGAGTGTGGGGTGTGGTATAACAGAGCTGCAGTTTTGTCTTCCATACTATAAAGTCTGAATCTGTCTACAGTGGAAAAACCTAGAAAATAGTGGTTTTTTTATGTTTTGAGTTGAAGTCTCACTCCATCACCCAGGCTGGAGTGCAGTGGCATGCTGCTCACAGCCACCCCAGCATCGACCTGCTCACCTCAGGTGATCCTTCCACCTTAGCCTCCCAAGTAGCGGAACTACAGGTGCGCGCTAATTTATTTATTTATTTTATTTTTTTATTGTAGAGATGCAGTCTCGCCAAGTTGCCCAGGCTGTTCTCAAACCCATGGGCTCAGGCAATCCCCTCACCTCGGCAAAAATAGTAATTTAAGCGTTTACTCAGAAATATGAAGACAAAACAAACGGCTAAAGGAGAGATGGAAATGGTTGCCTTTAAGGAGCAGGATGCCAGGAGTGAGGGGTATTTCATTGTAAGCTTTGTACTGTTTGACCTTTACAATTATATACATGTGTTATTTTTTATGAAAAGCACATACCACATTTAGGAAAAGGCAAATGTATTTTAGCAAAAGTAAGGGAAACCAGGGAGGAGGCACATTTGGATTAATGGCTAGAACATCAATGAAATAGGAAATGAGGCCATAATAGGACTATATTACCTATGGCTCTTTACAGAGCAGTTTCCTGTTGATCATCTCGTTTCATCCTCCTAGAAATATAGGCAAGGTCAATATTATTGGAACGGAATTTGAAGCTGTAAGATCTTTTTGTTTCAAGCCCACTGTATCACCTGCCTTATAGGTGTCCACGTTTTCAGATTTTGTAATTTTTATTTTTTACCAGGAGGTGACAACAGGTACTAGAAGGCATCTTTCTTTGACATCATGGGAAAGAATATGTGAAAACACACATGTGAATGCATGTATGTATATAATGAGTGTGTATGTATACTGGTACATTATAAGATGAGAAGAATGAAAACACTGCTGTATAGTGTTGATAGGCAAAGAGGTGCATGCTAAATGAATTTCCTTTGAAGGCAGTATATGAGATGGGCTAGGCTCTGGGTAGAATAGGAGTTCTGTAGTCTGATTTCCTTTCTTGGCCTACCCACCTCCTTGAATGAGTTTGACATAAACTAGCTGGATAGAATAAAAGGAACTCGAAGCATCAATAAATTAAACACGCTAATAAAGTGATCTACAATATATGACATGAGAAAGCCCTTTGCAAAGTAAAAAGCATATATTTATGTTAAGTTACCATGACTGACTTCTTACAAAATGATTATATTGTCTTTAAACAAAATACAAAAGTATTTTCAGAGCAAAACTTTAAACTCTGTGTCTATGAGCTTTCAACAAATGCTTATTAAATTGAATGGGTAAGACAGTATTTTGGGGAGGAAACAAAAGTTACAGCATTTAGACAGCATTATTTCTGAAATTTCTTCCAGAAAAACTGCAGAAACCTCCACTGTCAAACCATTTATTTATAGCTAGACAAAAAAATAAAGAAAAAAGAAGGCCATTTGTGGGTCTCTGTCTTTACTGGCCCCTGGGGAGTGGAATCTGACTCAAGCCTTTTTTTATTTTTTAAAGTTTCTCTTTTTCATAACATGATATTTGTAGGAATCAAAATCATTCCTACTTAGGTTATGTTAACATTATGTACTGTTAACATCATCGTATTGATGATGTTAATTGTAGCCTATAGAGCACTGGAAATAAAATTAAAACAAAATTTAAATTCTGGTTCTGGCAGTTAATTAGGTAATCTTAATCTGTCTGAACATCAGAAATATCCTCATCTTTGAATGAAGATGACACCAACATTATAGCAGTCTGTTTAAGATCAGATGTGTGTTATATTAATAATAAAAATAAAGCTTTTTAAGTTGTTACTGTGATGACTTCATACCCTTAGATCATTTTTTTCCTCCCTGAGATAAAGAAGGAGGTAGCAAAAAAAGATCATGGATTTTTGGGGTCCCTAGACCTTGGTTTTCTACTCTGTACAGTGAGATAATATTCCCTCATTAGAATTATAGTGAAAATTAGATACTACCACATCTAAAGTATATAGAACTGTGCTTGGTAGAAACTCAGGAAAAGATTGCTACTTTTATATATAAGGTTGTTTTTAAAAATATATATTTTTCCCCTTCCCCTTTTAATATATTTTTATTTTTTATTTAATATATTTTTATATATTTTATATATAATATTGTTATTTCTTTGTCTCACAGAGGTCAGAGTCTCCCAGTGACTTCTGGGGCTTTCAGATCAGCACATGCTCTCAGAGGAAAGACAATGGGTGAATGTAGAATGTCCTGGTGTGTTTTCTTCTGATTTCAGGGATCATAAATCCCTCAAGTTCTGCTTTGATGATTTGCTCCAGTTCTTTTAAACTGATGTTTTATATATCTTGCCATTTTTATAGTATGTTCTGCAGGAGGGTTAGTCCTATGTAATTCTCAAACATTAAGATATGTATAAATATTTAGATATGCTTCATCAAAGAATAAGTCATTGTGGCTTACAGTTGAGAGCTTTAGTATAAAGTTTAGAGGTGGAAAGGAAATTTGAGGCCGAAGTGGTAAAGAGGGGGTCACTTTAATTAAACTTTAAGAATGAGTTTGTCTTGGGAGGAAAAGAAAATTTTGGCAGATGGTATTTTCAGTTTCAAAGACCTGATGAAGAGAGGCCATTTATATACTTAAGGAATAAAAAGACCATATGATATGTAGTGATTGAAAGTATGTGCTTGAGACAAAGGCAGACGGGTTTGAATTCTAGCCCTCCCACTTATTAGCTGTGAGACCTGGGACAAGGTACCTTATTGTTCTTAGTCTCAGTTGTCTTAACTCATAACACTGTCTCATATAATTATTGTGAGAATTAAATGAGCTAATGCAGATGAAGCTATTTGCATAGTGCTTAGCATGCAGTAAGCACTCATCACATGTTTTCCTGGTACAGCTGTCTTTCTGGTGAATAGAGTAGCGTGGATGAACAGAAATTTCAAGTTAAAGTATAAAAGAGAGTAAGGTCAGAAAGAAACTGGTGATAGTTGGTCTGACTGGAATCATGGCTTAAGGGATTTGATTCTAAGCAGTAATTGGAGATAGACTTGAAAATTTTGAGTAGGTGAATGATGTAATGTCGAATCCTAAAGTGACAGAGCTAGAAAATCCCTTTCGAGTCATAATAATATGGACTCCTGCTTTCACAAATGGGGAATGAGAGACCTAGAGTAGTGACAAAGTTAATTAGTTGCAGAACTGAGACTAGAATCCAGATCTTAAGTCTCCTTCAGACTCACTTGTGCCACAAAAATAAATCCAAGGGTTATTCAGCGTTTGTTAAGTGTAGTTTTGGGGAAAAAAAAGGAAACAAGTGTTCAGGTTTTTTGTTTATGTTAAGTAAAATAGATGTAGGCTTTTCATTGATACTTTTAGGCAAACAAATTAAGATTAAAAAGTTATCTTGGTCATTTGTAACCTCAGGAATGTTTGTTAGAGGAAGCTAAAAAAATAAATGAAATAGGTGATTCTAGAATGCCTTCATTGGTACTTATAGTGTTGTACTGCTAGTGAGATTGAAGAGTAAAGTTTTCCTTAAACAAAATGGAAGATCATAGGTTGTCCAGTGACTTTCAAAGGTGCTGTTTCCCAAGAATTTTAATTAGAAAAACATAAAAAGAGTTTAAATCTAGGAGGGTCCTTTAAGGCATTACTACATACATACTAATAGACTTTGGTTGGGATTATTTCCCATGTGCTGAAAAGTTTAAGTTTTTAGGTTAATAGAAAAATATCTAATTTACATATAGCTTTACACATTAACGATGAAAGAAGATAGCATTTAAGTATTTAAGTAATTTGCTTCCTGATAGTTTTTTAGATTAATTCTTCAGTAGAAAAATTCAAATTTTAAACATGATTTTTCTTATGTATTTGGGTTTAATAAGACATTTTTGCCTGAAAGCTGTATTCAAATATATAATTAAAATAAACATTGAAACTTGGAATATATACCCATAGCCTGTGATTACGAATGCAGACCTCTTTCAGAATTCGGATTGTAGTTCATCAGTTCACTGATGGAGCTCTTTTGTGTACGGTATTGTTCAAATATAGATTCTGATTTAATATTTGTTAATTGTTATAAGAGCAAGACACTTCCATAGAATTGTGAAGTTAAGTTTTAATATATCTAGCCATTTTATACCTGCCCTTATTTTTGCTACTCAATAGGCAGATTTAAGACTTAAATCTCTGACTTAAGGCTTGTTATTTTCAGAAGTAACTAACTTATTAAAGTAAAACTGAGTATTGAGCATTTTAAAACATTCATAAGCATTTTTTTGGAAGTAATAATTTAATCATTTGGTTATGTAAAAATATAATTGGGAATATGAGGATTGATGTGTGTGTGTGTGTGTGTGTGTGTGTGTGTGTGTGTGTGTGTGTGTGTTGTATATTACTAGTGGCTGATTTTGAGAAGATTTTTTTCTTAGCATATAATGCTTTCCAAATCTTTAAGCAGAATAATTTAAGTAGAGCAATGCATTAAGTATTAAGCTATATTAAGCTGTACTAAGATAGTATTTGATATGTTGTTTACTCAGTAATATAAATAATACAATTGAAATAAGTATTTGGAAGTCATCATAGTTACCAGAAGCATTTGTTTGAAATATGACTTTGTATATAATAATTTTGTGTCTTCTAATTTAGCTGACTCATAAATTACCTCTCCCACTTTCACCATTGTCACCTTCTTATTCAGAATGACATTTTGTGTGTTCACTTTTGTCAGGTAACAGTACTTGAGTATTTTCTGCTTCTTGAGCCTCTCCATGAGGGATTGCTGTGAAGGAGAATCAACAATAGCAAACTAGAAAAAGTTTGACAGTACAGTTAGTATTTATGCCTTATCTATACATGAATAGGGATAGTTTTGCCAAACACTGAATAATTTTCCTGTGGGAATCTTGAGCCCTAAAAGGAAATGAGCAAGCTAAAGGGCCACATATCACATGGAACTTAGATTTATTTTTAGAATGGCACTATAATGCCATATTTGGATTGAAACAATGTGATAGTACATTATTTTACTAGAGAGCTATCTTTTCTGATGAAGTCATTTACTTTTCTGTTACATCATACATTACAGATTGAACATAATACATATATAACCATCAGCTAATATAAAGTATATATTATAGTTGGAGTTTATTTGGCAAACATGTCTAGAGCTGATTTATTAAGTCTGGCATAATAGAGATTCTGTGGCAGTTCAGTGATTACAGTATATGGTTGTATTTGTTCTGCATGTTTGGGGTAAGTTTTTTTAATTGGGAAGGGAAAAGAGTAAAGGAGTAGAGTCATGTGGAGTTGTTATAGTTATTTGTCTCGAAATAGAAGAGCCCCTTACTAAATAGACAGTGATTATAGAGAAACTCAAATGGATTTTTGCCTCTGAGAAATTATTTTAAAAGAAAAGAAGAGATAATTAGCAGAGATATTTCACATTGAGCTCAGCAGTATTTTGGTTAATATGGTTCATAGGCTAAAAAACAAAGCACGCGTTGCATCAAAGTGTCAGTTTTTCTGCTACCTGTTTTATCTTCTTTATAATTTCACTTGGTTAAAATAAATTATGATGTTGATAACATGTAGTAGATTTCTGAATTGCATACTGTCTAGTTGCAGATTGCCCACAGGGCACTAAGTTCCAAACAAGAAAACCTGCCCATACACATTTTGTCCCTTGGCTTTTCTCCCAAGGTTGGAAATATGGCAATATTATAAATCTCAAATCTGGTGGAAAAGAGCTACCTGATGTACCAGGCTTTAAACTGCCTGTTTTACCTGTTTTCTGTGCAGTGTCTCATTTGCTTCTCATGAACTCTGTGAGGAAGAGACTACTGCAAAGATTTTATAGATATGGATATTAAGGTTCAGATTAGTTAAGTAACTTGCCCAAGGTCACACAAATTAGATTATTCAGAAATAGAATTGCCTGTCCTGCAGTGTGTGTTCTGTTGGCTACATTATGATTATAAGTAGAGTGCCTAAATTCTGTCCTCTCTATTTTTTGTCAGAAGCCCAACTCCAGTCTCCCCACAATTGTAGCCAGATTCTAAAATGCCTTCAGTTACCTTCATGTTCGTGGCTATCTAATTTCAGTCTGTTCTATGTTTTTGAAGTGTTGGAGCTTTGGAATGGAAAATTTAAAACATTAATTGCTGAATGACTGAATATTTCATTTGTATAAATACATAGAGATTAATTTTATCGTTTTGGTTCATCATATGAATTGTTATTAATGATTAATCAATGGCAGTTTTACTGTAGTACAGTTTTTGCTTTCATGAGGAAATTGTCAGGATAAATATATGAAGCAATATCTACCCACAAATCCAATTTTTACTAAAATCCCTAACATTGTATTAGTGTGGAAGAATAGCACTGCAGGACAGAGATCACATGATTCCTAGTTGAAAGGAAAATATTGACTTAAACAGCAATGTTGCTAGTCACACAGGGACAAGTAAAAATCTGTGTGTATGGATACACGTGTATTATGTTCTTAGAAGCTAAATTTAAGTTGAAAATGTTTTTGTGTTGTCAGTGTTAAGTGAGCCCATCAGTCAGATATTTCTGAAATTCTTATTGATTAGACATAAAATTGACTTGAGGGGCATCATTTGATTTATACAAATACATTAATGTCTCATGTTACTGAGATATGGTACCTTATTAGAATATTTATAATTTAACAAACATAGAAAAGTGCACATAAGAAATAGGTCTAGAAAATAGAGGTAAATAAGAATATAATACATACACAGATACACAGGCTATGAGATCCTGTGCTATGTAAAATTAAGCTGCAAATTTAATTCTGAGCTTCCAGGAGGCCAAAGCTAAAATGAACTTTGGATCATTCTCCATGAGGAAAAATATGCATAATTTTTTAGGAGAAATAATTTTTGATGGGAACACTGAGTAATGTGGTAGGAGATGTCCTCACTATTATGAAATATAAGGTTTCTATAGCAGTTTAAAGAACAAACAAAACAACCAAGGTCTTAGAACGTGCTAATACCACAACTTAGTGAAGGTGGTTCTCTGAGACCAAGATATTGTGGTCTAAAAATACATCTGTCTAGTAGTCAACCTTAAGCAAAGAATAAAACTCAGAATATTTAAAAGAATATTAATTTTTTTTTTCTAACCTGGAGTCTTACTCTGTTGCCCAGGCTGGAGTACAGTGGCACGCTCACGGCCGCTGCAGCCTCGACCTGCTGGGCTCAGGCGATCCTTCCGCTTCAGCCTTCCAAGTAGCTGGAATTACAGGCGCACACCACCACACCCGGATAATTTTTTTACTTATTGTAGAGACGAGGTCTTGCCATGTTGCACAGGCTGGTCTCGAACCCGCAGGATCAGGCAGTCCTCTCATCTCCGCCTCCCAAAGTGCTGGGATTATAGGCACGAGCCACTGTGCATAAAGAATATTAATTCTTTTTTAAAATCTGAAATGATTGAGATACATGCAACCTAGCATTTAGGGGAAATATCTTTTCTTTGATTAACTTATGGATGAGCCACATGATGCGATTTTTTTCACTTTGCTTTTAAGAGCATGGTATATTTCTCTGTCTACATGTTATTAGAGCCTTAGTTTTTCTGCTTTTTTATAAATACCAAATGGCCTTTTCTAAGGAAGTGCTTTTTACTTGAGTGTAAGGAAATAGTTTATTTTCAAAGCCTGTGTCATGCCAATTTAAGTTATAAGAGTTTAGAAGAGAAAAGGCATTTTTAATATATTAGGAATTATAAATGATACGACAGTATTTTCACTTTTACAATATAGTATTCATTTTGGTTAAGAACATGAGCTAGAAAGCCAGACCAGCTGGGCTCCAGACTAAGTTCTCCACTTTTTAGTCAAGTGATTTAACTTTTTTCCTCATTTGTCAAATGGGGAGAATAATAGTACTTACTTCAAAGGTTGTCAAGATAGATGTATGTGTTATTATTGCTTAAATATTTTTAAATCTATGAAAGCATTTGGCAATAGGAAATTTATTTTAAATAAGTGTTTCTGAATCTTACTATGTATCATATATCCCCTTGAGAATTAATTTTCAACAAGTTTTTGTTGCGTTTCTACTATTCTCTGGGCTAGAGATATACATGAACAAAACAAATATGTGCCCTTTTGAAACATAATAGATTCTAGTGAATCTATTTAAAGCCCTGAACTCTCTTATAAAAATGTATACAAAACTTTGCATACAGAGTCAGAGAATTTATGGTAACCCATAAGTCTGTTTACTATCATGCTAAAAATAATGTATGTACCTTTTTATTTTGTCGAACTTCTTGTGAGGCATTACTTTTAGATGGGTACAGTATTTGATTTTAAAAGACAAAGCTATTAGAAGACAAAGTTGTATTACTGTTTTTCTTTTTTCCTTTTTTTTTTCTGCAAAAAACTTTATTTTCATTTGGTCCAGGGCTTGGGAGAGGGCTCCATGGTGGTTTAAAAGCTGCCTAGTGGCTGTAGGCAGAAGAAGCCCTGATACTTTTGAGAGCCTCCCCCCGCCTCCAGACCGCTGGGCTTCTAGTCGTGCTTGAGGGAGCCTTTCGAAGAGATACTCGCCCAGCCCAGGCTCAGCTGGCCATCTGTGGTTAGTTAGGTGGTTGTCCATCTTCATGAGTTTCACTTCCTCATCAAGGAAGTGGTTCTCCAGGAAGTCACAGAGATGAGGATCTGTGGATCCCAGGGCATGAAGGTCCAAAAGGGGTCAGGTTCTTCTCCAAGTTTATGGTGGCTTCCATGGCATCCAGGTTTTACTCCACTCATCTTGAGAGGGCTTCTTGGTATCCTGGAAGAAGGCGCGGCAGCCACTCTGGTTTTGCATCTTCAAGAGATGCTCAGCGCCCTTGTGCTTCATCAATTAGCCGAAGAAGTGGTCCACGCCTTCAATAGCCACATCGTTGTGGTCAAAATAGAAACCCAGAGAGAGGTAGGTGTAGGAGGCCCGCTGATGCAAATTGACCATGCAGTTTGATGGCTACCTCCACCTCAGTGGAATAATTCTGGTGAATCTGGGAGCTCATGGTTGGTCAGCAAGAAGGAGCTAACCGCAGAAACGATGATTGCTGGTCCCAAAAACAGGAGGTAGCTGAGAAGGAGGTCTCGGAGGTTGCAAGTGGAGAGGAGATCAGAGTGCGATGGGAGGCTGGGAGAGAGGGAGTCCTGGGGTCTGTTCCGTCCAAAAACTGTTGAAGCAAGAGACAGATCCACGGACTGCCAAATGTGCTGCCACTGTTTTTCTTTATCGTTTTGCCTCTATAAA
The DNA here is from genome assembly GCA_027257055.1 of Cephalopachus bancanus. NCBI lineage: Eukaryota > Metazoa > Chordata > Mammalia > Primates > Tarsiidae > Cephalopachus > Cephalopachus bancanus. Next base: position 28,569,718 of record JAPVLO010000003.1, read on the forward strand.
ATTAGACATGCTATGAGATATAACATGACTAATTAAAATGAAATTTCTGGAATTTGTAAGTTTTTGTAAGCCCATCCCAAACATAACAGCAACTGTTTTCATAGATTTAACATTATTATTCTGTCTTTATTTTGTTCACATAACCAATTCTAATTCCAAACATATGAAATGAAATGATTAATGGTGATACATAATTAAGAAAGAGTGATTTTACCTCAGGGAGGTTTTCTGTCCTCATTTATTTACTTTTAAGCATAGCACCACTCTTTTGAGTTTTTATCCTATCTGTTTAGGGGATTTTAAAAACTAAGTCTTCAAAGTGATTTCTGACAAACTGTAGCTTTTTAGAAAGAAAATGTAACCAAAAATTGTTATTTTATTCCTGTGAGGTATATTGTGAAGATAGGAAATGATATAATGTAGTGGTGTGGGTTGGGGTGGTATTTTTCTTTTATTTTGTTTTCTTAAATATTACATGATAGCTTTTAATAAAACATTTATAACATTCTGGATTAGTTTTAAGAAGAACTAGCTTTTTCTTTGGATAACAAGCAGCTTGGAAAATAATAATCTTCTCTATGCTGGTTATTTCTCATGGCAGCCTTCCACTGTACTTTCTTTGTTTGGGTACTTTCTTTTTCTTCCTGCCATTCTTAGCTTTCTATTTTTCAACTTGAGTTTATAAAGAGTATATATTCAAAGGATTTCCTCCAGTTCCCAGTACCTAGTTATTCCTGAGAAGTTACCCAGTGGGCCATTTCTCACAGTAAGGTTTAAAAATAATCATCCATAAAGATTACAGAATGTGATACCATTGATTTGAACAAATAAAGGACTTTTAAAACTAAGATGGGGAGAAGAAAACTACAAATGCTATTATTTTCTTAGATTTTTGTCTGCCCAAACTATTTTAAGAGAGCCTTAAAATTTAGGAAAGCAACAAAGCTTCACTATTGCTTTATCATGTACACTCAAACAACATCATAACTGGGACAAGAAAGAAATCACATATAATAAATCACAAATAAGCCACATGAGCAGAACCTTCCATTGATTACTGTTGAACATATATGTATCCACAACATTCATTTCACCAGTTTTGTTCCACAAATTCAAACTAGTATTTTATTGGATGCCTTAATAAGTGCTGGTATGTGAAGTTGGTGACTTAACTGATGTCTAAATTTCCATATCATAGAATAAGGAGGTAAGACCTTTAATTCTTTAATAAACTTTATTTTTAAGAACAGTTTTAGATTCACAGAAGTATTGTGAAAGTAGTACAAGGAATTCCTATATACTTTGTTATTAAGCCTGTTATTAACATCTTATATTGGTATGGTACGTTTATTACAATTAACCACCCAGTATTGATAACCAAAGTTCAGATTTTATCCAGATTTCCTTAGTTTTTATCTAATGTCCTTTTTCTGCTCCAGGATTCCATCTAGGATAGTGCATCACATTTAGTCATTATATTTCCTTAGGTACCTCTTGACTGTGACAGTTTCTTAGACTTTCTCTTTTTGATGACTTTGACAGTTTTAATGAATACTCAGATATTTTGTAGAATGTACCTCGAGTGGGATCTATCTGATGTTTTTCTCATTGAGTCCTGAGTTTTGAGAAGGAAGAACATAGGTGTCAAGTGCCATTTTCCTCATGTATCAACAGTTCATGCTATCAGCATGACATCACTGTTGATGTTAGCCGTGATCATCTGTCTGTGATCATGTTTATCAGGTTTCTCCACCTTAAAGTTACTCCTCTTTCCCCATTTCATACTGTACTGTGCTCTTCCAGAGGAAATCATGGTGCACAACCTACACTTAAGAAGTGGGGAGTTATGCCTTCCTTTTTTGAGGTTGGAGTATCTACATAAGTTATTTGGAATTCTGCATAGGAGATTTGTCTCTTCTCCCCCTTTACTTATTTATTCAGTCGTGTGTGTGTGTGTGTGTGTGTGTGTGTGTGTGTGTGTGTGTGTGTGTTTGTGTGTGTGTAGCCTCATGGATGTTTCTTTTATACTTTAGTTATAACTCAGTAGTGCCTTATTTATTTTGTTGCTCAGATTGCTCCAGCTTCGACCTTTGGGAGCTCTTTCATTTGGCTCCTATATCCCTTTGACATACCCCCATCAATGTAGATTTATTTTCTTTGTGGTGGGTGCAAGGGGAAGAGCTTCCTTATTTTTTGCCACTACACGATGTTCTAGGCTCATGTCATGTACTTTCTGCTCTAGTAGTCCTAGAATCAATCATTTTTCCAAGGACACCTGATTTCTTTTTTAGGAAATGGTATTAAATGTCAAGATCTAGATAGTGGGTGTGCACATTGCCACCGAGTGCTATTTCTTCTAGGCGCTCTCAACTGACAGAACAAACAATATGTATGTATGACTTTTTAAATCAGTTGACATGCAGATTCAGCAAACCATGCATTGGAGTTAGACTAGGATGGGGTCAATAAACTTTATATGCAATTCTTTGCAACTTTAGATTCAATTCTTAATTATATGTAGACTAGAAGGAGGGTAGGGCAAGTATGGAAATGATTATTTAAAATCAGACCTAGAATGAAAGTGGTACCAACGTGGTTTATAAATTGGTACAGCTTTTCTGGAGGACAAATCAGCAGTGTAACTAAAAAATCCAAAATAAAGATTATGCTCAATCTTCATGGGAATGGAGTGATTTGGGGAGATTTGTCTCCTCTCCCTTAAGATTCACTACTTGGGCAACCCCTTCGGGTCCCATCCCACTGTGGGAGATTTTCTGCCCTCTCAAATCCTGCTTTCGAAAAAAAAGATTTACTGCTCCACTTTACAGCCTTGCTTATAGCATAAAAGAGTACAATAGCTTGAATATCCCAACGCTGGAGACTTGGCAGAGTAAATAATGGTATAACCATGTGACAGGTTACTGTGCATTAAAAATGATAGGATAACTACCAAGTAACATGAAATGATACAATATTTTGCAATTAATAAAAATGAATTTTCAATAGTAACCTCATTTTATAAAAATAATTATGTAAAATGTTAGGTATGTGCCAACCAAATGTTAACCACTGTTATATCTGAGTGGTGAAATTACTTTTTCACCCCAGTATTATTAATATGAAGAAGCCAAATAACTTTACTAAAATAAAACAGAAGGGTTTTATTATATTAAGAAAACAAAAAGCTAGTTTTTTTCCTTTTAAAATGCAGTAAGGTATATCATTGATTTGGGGTTATTTGGGGGGAACATTGAATAGTTCCATTTGGTAGGAGTAGGGAAGGGGAAATTAAAGAGATTTGAATTTTAGCATGAGGTATTAGTCACCAGTTTTTGTTTAGTGAATGAACTTAAGAAGTACTGGTATTTTGCAGTACCGTTGTTAATGAAATTACTTCCAACAGTGTCCAGATTCTACCAAGCCAGGCACCCTTCTTTCTCTTGAAGTTTTTAGAGATAAACACACAGGAAAAAGTGACAAGTAGAAAACATAGTTTAATTTGTTAGCCAGAAGCCTCTGTTCTTCCCGGAGCAGCCTCTAGATCCTCAAGGAAAGGATGCTGCAGCATGCATTTGAGAGAGAGCAAAATATCCTGGGTTCCTTTTCAAGCATTGACCTTACTTATATGGTTCAACTGGTATTCTGGAATCAGGCTAGTTTTCCCTCTACTTGTGAAACAATTAGGATGAAGGAAGAGGGATGGACCTCTTCCACCTATATACACAGTAATAGGGAACCATGAAAGTTTATGACCAGCAAAATAACGTAACCGGACTGTGCTTTTCAGCAAAATTAATTTTATGAAGTTGTGCTGGGAAGAAGTAAGGAGACAGAGGAAGAGCGTTGTTATGGTCTGAATGTTTTTGTCCTCCCTTCCCCCAAATTCATAGGTTGAAACTTAATCACCAGTATTAGGATAGTATTAGGAGATGGGGCCTTTGGGAGGTGATTAGGTCATGAGAGCAGAGTCCTCATGAATGGGATTAGTATACTTGTAAAAGGGACCCCTGAGTGCTGCCTTGCTCCTTCTATCATGTGAGGACATAGCAGAAAGATGCCATCTCTGAGCCAGAAAGTGGATCTTCACCAAACCCTGACTCTGCCAGCATCCTGATCTTGGAATCCCTAGCATTCAGAACTGAAAGAAACAAATTGCCGTTTTTTATAAGCTACCAGTTTATGGTATTTTGTTATAGCAACCTGAACTGACTTAAGACAGTCATTTAGACTATTATATTAGTCTTGGTAAGATGAAATAGAGGTCTGACTTTGAGTGATACACACTAGAAGTGGATAGGAGGAGACAGAACCCAGACTCTGCAGAGAGAGGCTATTCAGATCAGCGATCATTCATGGGAGGCAGAATGAGGAACCTGTTTGGTTCTGGGCCCAAATGACAGAGAAGGTGGTAATTCACAAAAATATAGAAGTCTTATGAAACATTGATGGGGGCAGGTGGGAAATGCAATTAGTTGTTTTTGTAAATGCAGTATAATCTACATATAAAGTGTACATCTCATAATTATCCACTTTTGATGAGTTTTGACAGTTGTATATGCCAAAGAAAATACAAACATTTCTATCATCTCAGAAAGTTCCCTCATGCTCTTTTCCAGTTGATTTCTCACTACTACCCCAGGTAACCACTTTCTGATATCTCTTACCATAGGCTTTTGCATAAAATAATGTTTTTGAGATTCATCTATTTGTTGCATGGAGTAGAGGTACATTTGTATTGTTGAGGCAGTATTATATGGGTGTACCATAATTTCTCTTTTTCTATAGATGGACATTTAAGGTTTCTAAGAAAGTTTGGGGCTATAACAAACAAGTGATTAGAAATGGAATTGCTGGTTCATGGTAGTTAGATATGTATTTAACTTTACAGAAAACTGTCATGTAGTTTATTAAAGTGGTTATAACCTTTAAACACTCAACAACAATTGAGAATTCTAGTCATTTCATATCCTTACCAACATTTAGTATTTTTATTTTAGCCAATGTAATGTGTGTCAGTTTATATGTTTATAATATCTGAGCTGTGTATACTATTTATTTTACTGCTTGAAATGTAAGGCACTATATGCCACTATAATTATAGGGTTTCATTTAAACTGTTACTACATTGTATATACAGACTTCGAGAATTAACATTTGCAAAGTGCAGCAAACATTTTAAATGTTATTACATGAAAAAAGTGTGAGTGTTCAAAAGGATATACATTTCAAATTATAGCAGGTTGTGACAATTTCTGCGGCAAAAGGGTAAAATTAATAGTAACATATTAGTATACAGCCTGTAATCCCGTGCCTTGGGAGGCTGAGGTGAGTGGATTGCCTGAGCCCGCGGGTTTGAGACCCGCCTGGGCAGGCGAGACCTCATCTCTACAATAAATAAAAAAATTAGCTGGGCGTGGGAGTGTGCGCCTGTAGTTCCAGTTCCTTGGAAGGCTGAGGTGGAAGGATCGCCAGAGCCCAGCAGGTCAAGGCTGCAGTGGCCAGGAGCGGCCACTGCACTCCAGTCTGGGCGACAGAGTGAGACTCCAACTCAAAAAAAATAAAAAAGTTAAAAAATAACAAAAGTCTCTGGTCATGTTAACCATAGCAAAAATTACTGTGTTGTTGGATATTTAGAGCAGGGGTTGACAAACTGCTGCCTGGGGGAGGTCAAATTCAGCATGCCTCTTGTTTTTGTAAGTAACATTTTATTGGGATACATCATATATTTACACATCATATATAGCTGCTCTTCAAAGGGAAAGTTGAATAACTGCGACACTGAATGGCCTACAAAGCCAAACATTTTGCAAGATGTTAATACTACATCATTCTGTGGCATTTTAGTTTTCTTCTGGAGATTAAAGCTGTTTTCCTTGAGATAAATGAAGCAGCCAAAACAGAATCAACCAGTTGACTAAAAAACACCTCGCTAAAACATCAGTCATTTTTAGAACATATCAACTGACTTTAGCTATTCATTCCCTGTTCTTTTAAAAGTTTTTATCTCTGCACTGTTTGCCTTTAGTACATTTGTGGAAGTTTGTTATCCGTTAAGCCATTTCACTAACTACAGCCTGGTTGGCAGGATGCATTTGGTTGACTTGATCGGTTTGGCCAAGTATACTATTTTCCAATATGTGTTGTATTAGCAAGCTCTCTACATTAGCTATATCTATGTTTAACCCTTTAGAGATTAAAGGAATATGTATTGTGTAAAAATTAATTTTGTAAGCACTGGGTTTAGATATTTTATAAAAGCTCTTTGCGATATTCTCTTAGGAAGGGAGCATCCATAATGTTGCAGTGGTTTATTTTCAGAACTTTATCAAATTTAATGATGTCATTGTAATAGGAACTTACTAAATTCACCACTGTTAGAATTTCTGGATCATTTTTGTACAGCTTGGACTCTGGCAAGTCAAATGGCTTTAATCCAAGTTCTTCAGCATATTTCCTAAGATCAAATATTTTAAACAAGTGGTTCACATGGAATTCCCTGACTTATTTATTCTTGAAGGCATCAAAAATTCAGTGTGAATTTTCAAATTGACCTTCTCTGAAGGGTATTTTGCCCCTTCATTCTCTGAAGATTCCCATGATTAATGACAGATTGATGAGAACTGATTGGTTGTAGAGTGTTTTCATTTTTTTGTTTCCATTCTGTGTGTAGTTGAATTTTCAAATCATATATCTCTAGTAATTGTATCCTTTTTCAGATTTTCTTTTCCATCATCAGTCCAGTATGACTGATATAGCTGATATAAAATAATTTGAAACTTTCTGTATTTTTCCCAATTCTCAATCTAATTTTCTAACCTTCATACTGCTTAAACCACAGTCTGTAATTCTTAGCATGTTTCAGAGCTTCCATTGTTGTTTTATGGAATTCCTAGAGTAAATTCATCAGATTCACTGTGGATTGTTTCCAGTTTTGGCTATTGGGAATAAAGCTGCTGTGAACATTTGAGTTCATGTTTTTGCATGCATTTAGATTTTCATTTCTCTTGGATAAATACCTAGGAATGGACTCACTGGGTTGTATGGTAAGTATATGTTTAATGTTATAAGAAACTGCCAAATGCTTTCCAAAGTATTGCATTCCCAGTCTTAATGTATAGGAGTTCCAGTTCTTTCTTGTCCTTTATCTTAGGTCTTCTTAATTTTAGCATTTAGTGAGTATGTAGTACACTCTTTTTGTGGTTTTAATTTGCAATTCTTGATGATTAATAATGATGACATCTTTTCAAATGCTTATTTGTCATGTGTTTATTTTCTTTAGTGAAGTATCTGTTAAATCTTTTACAAACTCACCACTCCAGTTTTTTTTGATTGTTGACTCCTTAAGAGATATATATTCTGGATACAACTTTGTTATCAGATATACTTTATAGGCATTTTGACCTGTACTGTGGCTTACCTTTTCATGTTTTTAATAGTAAGATTTAAAATTTTTGATGAGGTATCCAGTTGTTATATTTTCATTTATGACTCATGACTCCTAGGGACCTCTCTAGGTAACTGTGCAACTCTTTCTCTCTCTCTATTCAGCTCGTCCTTCTCCAGTACTAAGCCCCACAATTCTAGCTACCTTGCTCTTCCCAAATTCTGCTCTCTCTCTCTCCCCTCAACTCATGTAGGTACCTCTGACCCCTAGATCTGAATCGGTTTCCTTAACATGTGCTGTAACCCGGAAGCTGCCACCATACAACTAGCTGCTATAGTCTTAGGTGTCACCTTGGATTTTTTTCCTTTTGTCAGATAGCACCACAGTCATGAGCTGCCATAAGTGTTATTAAGGATGTGTTAATACTGCTGGGGGGGGACAGAAGAGGGGAGCACATGGCAACATATTGGGTACCTGGGCCACTATCAGGGGAGAGAGGGCCAGTTATTAATAGAAACCCAGACTTCACCTGTATGCAACCTACTTATATAGTATATCTTTGTTTGTACCCATCCCACAACTCTAAAATTTAAAAAGTTTAAAAAAAAAAGACTGTTAATAACTAGAGGTAATATATGAGGGGGGAACCAGGATCTCAGGATTATTTTTTGGAGGGCAGGCCCCTTGTAATATAGGCTTTCCCCTCTAGGTAAGTGTTCTAGGAATCCACCAGCAGCAGTTTATCAGCTGTTGCCATTGTGAGAGGCTATGCTTGGCTTTAGTTGTTTTTTTTTTTTTAAAGATTCTATCAACACATTTGCTTTGATACAAGTGCACCTGCCAACGCTGCACTGAGTGTTCAGCAGTTTTTAACCAAAAACAGCATGACCCCTGAGCCCCACTCTCCCTATTCACCCAATCTCACCCCTAGAGACTTTTTTTTTTTTTTAATCCTGGATGAAGAAAGTCCTCAAAGGGAAAAATTTTGCTGATGTGGAAGAGGTGAAACAGAAAAACAGCAGAAGCACTAAAGGTCATAAAAATTGAGAAGCTCAAAAACTGTTTTGAGCAGTGGAGAAAGCATCTCTACGGTGTACTGCATCAAACAGAGTACTTTTGAGGCGACTGAAGTTTAAACAGTTGAAGTTAAATAGTTACAGTAAGAACACACAGTTTTTTATAAATAAACTCTGGGTCCCTGAACAATTATCATAATACTATAAGAAAAGGATTGGCAGTGACAGGAAACTGCCAGGAGAGGGAAGAAGGGGTACACGTCATCAATAAGGTTACCCTATCTCAAACCAGGCTAACTGGGGACCAAAGTGAGGCCCAAACTTTACCTGTACCGATGACTATTTGTATATCTACTCCTGAATTGTACTCCATATCTTTAAAGTAAATAAATATATAAACAAAATCAGAGATACTAAATAAATAAACAAACAAACATACAAACTCTGGAGGGTTTTTTTGTTTGTTTCTTTTTTCTGAGTTGGAGTCTCACTCTGTCGCCCAGGCTGGAGTGCAATGGCCGCTCCTGGCCACCACGGCCTCGACCTGCTGGACTCCAGCGATCCTTCCGCTCAGCCTTCCAAGTAGCTGTAACTTCATGCACACGCTATCACATCTGACTAATTTTTTGATTTATTGTAGAGATGAGGTCTCGCCAAGTTGCCCAGGCGGGTCTCGAACCCGCAGGCTCAGGCAATCCACTCACCTCAGCCTCCCAAGACACAGGATTACAGCCTGTGCCACCGAGCCCGGCCCGTCTGGAGGGTTTTTTTGGTTCCCCCCTTATATGTCAGTAAAGCTCCTTGGAAAGCAGTTGGGCAGTGTCATTGACGGTATAAATAGTTTACTGGTTAAGAAAGAGCATAAGCCTTCAAGTTACTTAGTTCAAATTCTCCAACTATAAAATATTCATGGCCCTGAAAACATGCTTACCTGAAAAGCTAGAGAAATTATTGTACAGGAGAATATTCATTTGTATGAAATCGCTTTAAATTTTCATCTTAAAACAGGAGTATCATACACTTGAATGATATGCTGATTATGATGCATTCTCACCAAGCAGGAGAATCAATTCTATTGTCTAGCTTTGAAAACAATGCATTGTTAAAGTAGAAAGTCACATTTCCGTGTTCCAGCTTTTTTTTTGTATGTGAGGAAATGAAATTTAACAAGGGAAAAGTATTAGAAATAACTGGGTACTTGATATGTTTTACAAAGAATTGCTGACATTACTGACATCTGTTCAGGTTTAGTTAACTCATTACAGAAGAGGAGGCAGTTTTTGTCCATTGGAAAAAAGCAAAGAATATTTTCCCATAGCTTGTTTGAATCCCTTGGCATTTGGTGGTCTTGTTTCATGTTGAGTAGATTGCTCTGTGCATTCTTATGCCATTTGCCCCAGGACAAATCCCAGTTAAGGAACTTCTTTTTCCATCTGAGAGCCGGCATGTGGGCTTCATGCCAAAGTGTCAATTAAAGCAGCAATTTTTATAACCATACTTTTTAAATGGGAGCACTTTACATCCTTCTTTTGAGGTTTGGTTATTTTCCTATGGGATATCCATTTTGAATAGCATATATTCCCTCTTACAGTAGGAGGGTCATCTTTATAATAGGGATGGAGTGTAATATGAGATGTATAGAGCAAAACAGATTGCTTTTCTTTCATTTTTTTCCCCCATTTACATTTGCTTTTGCTTTTATCTGAGGTGGTCGTCCCTGAAGAGGCAGTAATTATGGGCATGTATATGTGTATATGTCCTTGTAACATTTTAAAGCATGTAAATGAGAAAATCTTGCTGTTTAACCCCAAACAAGAATTTACATGACTGACCTAACTAAAACCTCTGTTTCCTTATGTTTCCATAGGAGTCTCCCCAGGACAGTGCTATCACCCGGGATATTAACCGAACATTCCCAGCCCATGACTACTTTAAGGACACAGGAGGAGATGGACAAGATTCCTTATACAAAATATGCAAGGTATTTTCTGTCAAAAAAAAAAAAAAGACTCAGTTTTGAGTGGTAGCTCTGGTTCTTTGAAATTATATAAAAGACAACACCAAAGTATTTGTATTTGATGGTCAAGAATGCAGAAAAGGAGAGAAAAGACTTTGTGTAGTCATAAGTAACAATACAATTTTTTTGAATGTCATTGGAATTTTATTTATTATTTTTATCTTTATTTTATTTTATTTATTTTTATTTTTTTATTTTTATTTTTATTTTTATTTTTTTTGAGTTGGAGTCTCACTCTCTCGCCCAGACTGGAGTGCAGTGGCCGCTCCCACCCACCACAGCCTCAACCTGCTGGGCTCCGGCTATCCTTCCACTTCAGCCTTCCAAGTAGCTGGAACTACAGGTGTGCGCTACCACACCTGGCTAATTTTTGATTTATTGTAGAGATGAGGCCTCGCCCAGTTGCCCAGGCAGGTCTCAAACCCACGGGCTCAGGCAGTCCACTCACCTCAGCCTCCCAAAGCTGCAGAATTACAGGCCCACCGAGCCCAGCTTCTTTACTTTATTTTAAAGATGTGGGGTACAATTCAGGATCAGGTATACAAATGTTCATTATGTAGGTTCCCTTGTTGATGAGGTATGCCCCTTTCTCTCTTGGCAGTTTCCCTCAACTGTCAATTCCGTACCCACTTCCCTGGCAGTTTCCCCCTACTGCCAATCCCTTTCTGATAGTATTATGATAATTGTTCAAGATCTGCTTATGAGTGAGAACATATGTTACTCTGTTCTTTGTTTCTGTGATACATCACTGAGTATGATAGACTCTAAATCCAACCAACCAGGTTGCTGTGAAGTCCATATGTTTTTCCTTCTTTTTGGCTGCAAATATTCCATTGTGTATAGGTACCACATTTTTTAGCCATTTCAGCTTCGTTGGACAACATGATTGGTTTCATGTTTTTGCTATTGTGAATAGAGCTGCAACAAACATGCATGTGCAGGTATCCTTTGGTAGAATGATTTGAGTTCCTCTGGGTATATTCCCAATCGGGGGATTGCTGGGTCATATGGAAAGTCAGTTTCCAGTTCTTTCAGAAATCGCCAAATTGTCTTCCAAAGAGGTTGCACTAGTTTGCATTAACAATACGGTTGTAAACTCTTAAAGAACAGGAAATAATTCGCAGTAAAATGGTAGGGTTTCTTTTTCCCTCTAAATCAGAATTTTCAGCTAAAAATCCCCTGGTTCCATATTTAGACTTTAAAATATAATTTTATGTTCACAGTCTCTGAGCCCTGTAATATTGCAAAACTCCTTTTCAAAGTTAACATTGTAAGCAGTGAACTTGACACTTAGGGTATCATCCAACAATGGAAAGTGCCACTGCCTATCCAGGAAGACTTAAAGCACTGCAGCGTAATAAATGGTGGCAAATGCTGATTTCTGTCAAAAGGTCTGTACCTAAACACTATAAAGTAAATGATAACCTGTTCAGTTTCAGTAATCTATTTTTGAATAAATTTTGGCACATCAGAACTGTAGGACTATAAAAGGAGGGGTAAAGATCAGAGTTTTTCAACCTTCGTCTGTCCCCAGAACTAGTCTTTAATCTTTTTCCCCCAAAATGAATCAAATAATTATTTAGCATCTACTATGTAGTAAGAACATGTAAGGTGTGAGACATGTCCTTAAGGAACTTGAATATTATGATTTAGAAGGCAGAAATAATAACTAGTTTTAGGACAGGCTAAGAATACATTCACCAATGCTGAATTAGATCGTTTAAACTTATAAGGACAGAGTTTAGAGAAGCGTTTCTAGGTTTAATTTTAATTTCACCATAGCACATACAAAGCTATGATTTCTATTGTAATTCTCTCTGATCTTCCTTTTTTGGCCACTTCTGTTTTATTTCCCACTTATCCAGTTACTCCAGCTATCCTTCACTTTACTGCAAAATTTCCTGGAAAGAAACCTGTGTTCCCTACCTCTGGTTCCTCATCACATACTTTTGGCCCCACTGTTTTCTAGTTCCTGTCTCGTGATGCTCTTCCTTGCAAGTCTCTCTGCTCTTGACATTTCACCATCTTGGTTGTGTTCTCACTCTCTCATGACTTAACCAACTGCTTTATTATTTTATCTTGTTCTACCTGCCTCTAAAGCAGAGCCCTTCCCTAGGTGCTCAGTTGGTAGTCCCTCTAGCTTTATGCATTAACTCAGGATTTAAATTTCTAGTGATAGTCTCCACATCAAAGTCTGTCAAATATATTTTTTAAAATGAATCTAAAAATAGAGTTTATTTAAAAACATGTTTTATTATGAAAATTTTCAAACATACAAAAGTTGATTAGTATGATTAGTCTAATTGATTAATATAATTACTATCTCCCACCCTCTTTCAGTATTTATCAACATATTGTCACAGTTGCTTCATCTGTTTTTTCTTTTTCCCAAAGTACTTTATAGCAAATCTTATTTTCGTGATCCTAAATCCTCTACTGTGCAGCTCTAGAAAACAAGATCATTATCCATCTATACCATCTAATAGCCACTCCATATTCAAGTTTCCTTAAATGTCTTTCTTTACACAGTTGGTTTGAATCAGAATCCAACCAAACCAACATTATATTTAGTTACTATATCTCTTTTAATTAAAAACAGTCTTCCGTTCTCCCTTGCCATTATCCAGCACAAGATGTAATTATTTCTGTCCATTTTCAATTATTCTTTTGTCCAAGTTGAATAAAATACAATTGATGTCTCTTCACTGCCCTGGTAGAGGCCAGTATCTTATGTTGCTATCACTTTTATAAAAGCTGCCCTGCCTCTGGGATCTAGCCTGTTTATTATTTGCTCCATGTTTACCCCAGAATTGGATCATTTCAGCGGCCTTCACAAAAAACTGTAGTGCTGCTTTATAACCCACAGAGTGAAATGAAAACTTCTTAGTTCTTTTTCTGGTCCCAGATCCTTAACTTGGCCCTGAAGATTTGTTATAATATATTCTCGCTAATCCCTTGCTGCTTCTGCACCAAGTCTTTTATACATTAATTGCATTGAACTTCTCACTGTATTCTGTTTGATTTACTTTTCTAGCGTTCCCCACTCTAACTGTGATGTTTTCAAGGGAAGAATCGTCTCATATGTGGTAGTAGCTATAGTACTTGGCACAGTGGTTGGCCTATAGTAGGTGCTTATTAAGTTTTGATGAATCAGTGAAATGTCTTTTCTTCCCCATGTTTCATTACAGCAAACATGACCTTATATTCCAAACATTTTCTACATATATCATGTAATTTCACTCCTGTATGCATTTTTTAATCTCTTCTATCAGCCTGAGAAATATGCTCCCTTCCATTCTCTACCTATAGAAGTTCAATACATTTTCATCCTACTACGTAATTGGTTAAGCTATGTGCTTAAACTTAAAAACGAGAGTACTGAATGAGAATAATACATCCAACTCTATGGTATTAATACTAGGCTTATTCTCATCTTACAAATAAAGAATATAAGTGACATGCCCAAGATTCAGACCTAGATATTAGCAGTTGTGGGATTTCAACCCAACTCTGACTTACTCTGAAGCCTCTGTTCTTTTTTTTTTTTTTTTAAAGATGTGGAGTACAATTCAGGGGTAGGTATACAGATGTTCATTATGCAGGTACCCTTGTTGGTGAAGTGTGCACCACACCACACCACACCCTGGCAGATTCCCACTACTGCCAATCCCGCATCCTCCTCCCCCACCCCGTTTCCCACTACTGCCGATCTTTTTCTTATAGTATTACAATAATTGTTCAAGGTCCGTTTATGAGTGAGAACATGTGATACTCAGATCTTTGTTTCTATGATAGATCACTCAGTATTATAGACTGAGTCCATTCAGGTTGCTGTGAAGTTCATGCTTTTGTCCTTTATGGCTGCGTAATATTCCACCGCGTATGTGTACCACAGCCTGTGTTCTTTTGTAATGAGTAAACTATTGATGAATACCTTCAAAAACATTTCCAGACTGCTCTCCAAAGAGTTATAGTGGCATTTTTAACACAGTCTTAACAACATTGGCATTAATATTTGGTAATATTTATTAATTTGACAGGTGAAAAGTGGTGCTTCATTCCAGTAGATCTAGAGTTAGATAATTCTGTCTAGAAATAAATAATTTCCAAAGCCCTCTTTGCACATTTTGTCTTTGGAAAAGTATGCATGTTTCTCATCCTGTAGTTCTCTCATCAGATGAGCTGTGATGAAATGAGGGATAAAATAAGATTACATTGACTTCTACCTGAATTTATGGAAGCATGATTATATGTCTTTTTTTCTTTTATTTATTTATTTTTTTGAGAGCCAAGGTCTCACCATGTTGCCCAGGCTGGTTTGGAACCCCTGGGCTCAAGCTATCCTCCCTTCTTGGCCACCCAAAATGCTGGGATTACAGGTATGAGCCACTGCACCCAACCAATTATATATATTTTTAAAAGCTAGTTTCACTGACTGGGCATGGTAGCGCAGCACTTTGGGAGGTGGAGACAAGAGGATTGCCAGAGCCCAGGAATTCGAGACCAGCCTGGGCAACTTGGCAAGACCTCATCTCTATAGTAAATCAACAGTTAGCCAGGCATGGTGGCACACGCCTGTAGTTTTAGCTACCTGAAGTGGAAGGATCATCTGAGCCCAGCAGATCGAGGCTGTGGTAGTCATGTGCATGCTGTACTCTAGCCTAGGCAGCAGAGTAAGACTCTGACTCAAAAATTAAAGCTAGTTTCACAAAAAGCAGTAAAACTTGTTTGCAAATTAACTTGATTATCTTCTGATAAGCAATGACATTACATTTTGCTAAGAGATAAATTCTAAAACAAACCCCATTCTAAATTGCTTTCTTGGGACACAGAGGAATCTTGGCACAAAAAATAAGTGGAGAATAAAGGGAGTTTCACCAGAAATAAATTTGTCAAATAAGGAATCGCATTTTGAACCTATAGCGATTTCCCTTTCTACCACATTTACATGAGAGCTTCAATTATTAATTATAAAAACAGAACTGAGAAAGAGCCAATGAGTAAACCATAAGGAATGTTAGTTGTCAATATTGTATTCAAAATAATGTTCAGAAGAGATGAGTAAGAGTCATCTGCTGCCAAGAAAAATAATAAGAAGAATTCCAGAGGAATCCACAAATGACTCAGAATAATCTTATCAGAAAAGTTACTGCCAGGTGCGATGGCTCACGCCTATAATCCCAGCAATTTGCAGGCGGAGACGAGAGAAGTGCCTGAGCCCAGGGTTTCATGTCAAACGGGGCAACATATTGGCTCTATAATAAATTTAAAAATTAGTCAGGTGTGGTTGTGTGCACTTGTAGTTCCAGCCACTTGGAAGAGTGAGACAAAAAGATTGCCTGAGCCCAGCAGGTCGAGTCTGTGGTGGCCATGAGCATGCCACTGCCCTCCAGCCTGGGCAACAGAGGGAGACTCTGAGTCACCAAAAAAAAAGAGAGAGAAAGAGAGAGAAAAGTTATTGCTCATATTATGGAAAGAATTGTATTTTGGTATCTTTGCCAAGAGTTTTCCCAGAAAGAAAAAAGGATAACATTAACAGTGTTTAGCAAGTGCCTACTGTGTGTGAGGTGCTGGTTAGGTTGAATAGGACATCACCCTAATCATGAAGCTCACAGTCGAGTAGAGAAGATGGACATTTAAATTGCAGTTTGTCACCACTATAATAACCATGTATGTGTAGCAGGTGCCATAGAGGCACATAAGAAAGGGATTAATTCTGGGGGATTGGAATAAGTTTGGGCCTGAAAGAATAGTGTATTTTTCAGGCAGAGAGAGAGAAAGAAAAGGTCATCCCAAGTAGAGGGAACAGTATGACCAACAACAGTGAACCTTTTGTTCAGTGCTGAAATTTTTTATTTTGGTGGTTTTTGCTTAACTTTCCCCACTCTTTGTCAGGTGACATGGTAACAGTTCTGTTCATTGTAAGGAAAAAATTAGGGTGGGTGAGAGGTGTAAGTGTCATTTATTGTCTATCAAAATGCCTCAGTGGGGTGTGGATAGCATCCTTAAGATCCTATAGGGCTGCCATAGCCCACCAATGGCTATATTCATTTACATTTCTTGTATGTGTATTTTTTTCCAGGCTTATTCTGTGTATGATGAAGAGATTGGCTATTGCCAGGGCCAGTCATTTCTTGCTGCTGTATTGCTTCTCCATGTGAGTAATGAGGTCTTTATTTTGACTTAAATGTGGCCTGCCTCAGCTTATAGAGGGGGGATTTAAAAAAAAAACAAAAAACAGAATTTAGTTATAAAATATTGTGTATTTGTTCTTGCATGTTTAAACTTCAGTTACCTTCAAAGTACTCTCCATTTGATGCAATACCCTATCTACTACTGAACACATTTTGTGAACTCATCAATTTTGATGTCTTTTAGTGCTTCTGTCGTTTTTTGTTCACCCCTTACATCAGCAAAAGGTTTCTCTTTGGGGATTTTTTTCATCTAGGGAAACAAAAAAAAGTCACCTGGGGCAAGATCAGGTAAATAGGCAGGATGGGGCACAGGGGTCATGCTTTTTTGGGTCAAAAACTGCTGAACACTCATCACTGTGGGCCAGTGCACTCATAAATCACCCATCATGAAATGAGCAAATCGATAGAATCTCCAAAAAAAATTCAGACACCAAACACAACAACGCTAGCTGGTACACTGATGCCAATGAGTTTCTAGAACACTTACTTAGCAGGAAGCCTGTACTACAAGGGGCCCGCCCTCTAAAAGATAATCGTGGTTTTGTTTTGGTTTGGTTTTTTTTTTTTGATCCCCCCCCCATACTAGCCTTAAGCTTGAGCATGGTTTTATATTGAGTTTAGCCAGACTCTCTGACACAAGTTTTAACTGTTGTATTTGGAAATTTTTTTCTTAAATTAATGTCATCATGGAAGAGAAATACGATGTGAATAAATGACAGTGTTGAAAATAGAACACGAGTACCCTTCCTTTTTTTACTAGAATAATTGGGTAGACTTCAGTGTTGGTTTAGACCCTTGGGGACATTTTATCTTCCCTAAAGTGGCCATGGTCATTAATACTTATTTGGGGATTTATGTATTAAGCAAAAAAAATTGGCTTTCTTTTAGTGGCATTTTGTTTATTCATTTGCTCAGAAAGATCTTTGCCCTCCAACATTTGAATTTTCTTTCAAATCTACAGAAAAGGTAAAGAAAATGTTAAGGTGAATGCTCTTTACTTAATTTGTCAATAAATATTTTTCTACACTGATTTTTCTCTTTGTGTCTCTCTGCACCTCTCTTTCTCTTTTTTTCTGCACTTACACAAACACATTTTATTTTTTACTTCAGAGATTTTTTTGGAAAGTAAGTAGCCAACATCAAGATACTTCACACCTAAATACTTGAGCATGTGCCTTCTAAGGGCAAGGGCATTCTTTAGCATAACCCTAATACCATGATTACATCCAAGAAATTCCATATTGATTCAGTAATGTCTGATACACATTATACATTCTGTTTTCCCCCCATTTGTCTATTCTGTAGGGCCCTTTATAGCTTTTTTTCCCAATCAAGATCCAATGAAGACTCCAACATTGGATTTGGTTGTCGTTTTTCTTTTTTTTTTTTTAATTTAAATTATCCTCTTGCCTTTTTTATGTTTTATACCATTGATAGTTTTAAAAAATTCAGGCAAATTGTCATGTAAAATGTCTTACATTTTTGGTTTGATTTGTCTCTTCTTTGAGTTTAAAATGCTTGGGAAGAATACCACACAGGTGATGTCAGCAAAGAGTTTTTGAGTGCCTGTTATGGTCTATACTGTGCCAGAGGTCAGAGGCAAATAAGATAAACAAGGACAAACAAGCTCCCTATTTTCTTAGCTACAGGGCTACCAAATCACACAAATCTATCATTATTCATTTCAGTGGTGCCGTGAAGGTGTAATAAAAAGTTTGATGCAAGATTATAAGAAGGGAGCCTTATATAGATTAAAGGCCTCTCTGGAGGTATAACCTTTAAGGTACAATCTTAAAAATGAGAAAGCATGTTACTCTCTTTTGTACTTTTCTGTGTTGTTTAACTTTTTAAAAATGTTGTTATGAAAGTAATTAAACTTTTAAAAGCCAGAGTGTGGAGAGTAGAGTATCAGGGGCAAAGTGAGTGGTGCAATATATAGAAGCCCTAAAATGTGGAAACACTTGGTGTATGGAAGAAACTGAAAGGAAGACAGTGTAACTAGAGCATCCTGAGAGATGGGGATTACAGAAGAGAACTAGGGAGGGCGGAGGGCCTCGCAGGCCACATTGAGTCTGGATGTTGCTTCTTTAAGCAACAGGAAGCTTTTGAAGAGTGTTAAGCCATTTTGTGGAGATTGCGGTATAGGTTTGAGTATCCCATCAGAATTGCCACTATGGATCAGGCCTCATCTCCCTCACATGTGGCAAAGTCCAGTTGCATTCCATGACAAAGACTTCAAAGATCTGGTCTTTTGCCCTAGGTTCTCTTACCTTTTCAATAATAATCTATGCTTTTCTCATTTATTACTTACTTAATCTGATTTGCTTTTTAGCTCTGCTTTATTTTCATTGATTTCTATGCTCAGCCCACCTCCATCATCTTGTTCCACAGAAGCCTACCTATCTTCTTGACTTTCTTTGAAGGCTTGCTATGGTCACAGCAAGCTCTAAATAACATTTCCAGTGCTCTTTTTCCTGAAAAACTAGAAATTTTGCCAAGTTCTTAGGGAAATATTTTTCCAGAAAGCCATAGGTGTTGTTATAAACAGGGTACCATTTGCAAACAGAAGTAGGGTTTTGTAGTACTTTCGGCATTACTGCAAGCCTTAGAATGTGTAAGGTTCTTCTATGACAACTATGTTTTTAACAGCAGTGAGGAAGAAAAACAATTTTACTAGAATGAAATAGCAGCTAAGGGAGGTAAAATGGTTAAAGAGATGACTCATGATTTGGGAAAGATGACAGCTACACTGTGTATCAACCTGTTCCTACTCAGCTCAAACTCCATCCTCCCTATACCGCCTGTTCCTAACTCCCTCAGGTAGACACAGGCCTTCCTATTCTTGAATTATCACTGATCTTTCTACCTTATTCACATTACAGTTATGTGCTAGATGTATGGGAGACGCCTTGAGAACAGGAACAGTACTGACAGAGTAGGTGTCATTAACTATTTCTTGACTGTGGGAATGAATATTTTAAAACACAACTTTAGACCTGAGATTCTGTATAGCATTAAATTGTCTGTTAAGACAGTAGAAAGACAAATACAATATGCTGAGGAAACTTGTATAATTTTTTTTTAATTTTTCCAACCCCATTGCCTATGTCTTACAGATGCCTGAAGAACAGGCATTCAGTGTTCTGGTCAAGATCATGTTTGACTATGGTCTCAGGGAACTTTTCAAGCAAAACTTTGAAGATTTGCATTGCAAATTTTACCAGTTGGAGCGCCTAATGCAGGTAAAAAGAGAAACCAGCTTGTGTTTGACAGAAAGAGTACAGGACTAGGGAGAACTAGTTGATGAAATGGAGGGAGCAGTGGTAATTGCCTTAGCCATCCATGGTTAAGGACAGGTTTTATTTTTATCATTTTTCACTATGTACTGATGATGCCAAGATTAGCAAAGTGTGAACCTGATGAGTAGTGTGAGCTGAGAAACACCCAGAGGATCAGATAACTGTAGGGGACTTTTTCATAGCAGACTTCACTTAAACATTTATCAAGGCTCTGAAGCTGATTGGTTAGGAGTCTTATAACAAAAGTTAAACAAACTTTCCCAAACATTTCAAAACTTGGAAAGGAAAAAATGGCTTTCCAAATACTTGTCACCATTTTGGGAATTTCTCTTTCTTTAGAGCTACTTTGTAGTCTGAAAAAGAGAGCTTAGCACTAGCTTAATATCAGATGGTAATTGTTCTTCTGAGCACTTTGGAGATTTTTAGAAAAACACAACTATTTGGCTTTTTTGACCTATTCCTGGTAGATTTATAAGCTTCCTGAGTGGGAGTTGGACAGATGCATATGTGCCCAGAACTAATTAATTTTCTGTTTCAGGAATACATTCCTGACCTGTACAACCACTTCCTGGATATAAGCCTTGAAGCACACATGTATGCTTCCCAGTGGTTTCTTACACTTTTCACTGCAAAATTCCCTCTCTACATGGTCTTCCATATCATCGACCTGCTTTTATGTGAGGTATGTATCAGAGGCTACAGCACTTTGGTTTTTGTTTGCAGTGTACTTCCTGTTTAGCTCTGTCAAAACAGAATTTGTTTGCCTCAGTTATTTTAGTGCTGGGAAATTCAGGCTTAAGTGACTTCCTTGGGTGAACTACTGATCACATTAAAGTTATACTCTGCTATGAAAAGACATACTGTATTAGACATTTTTGTATTAGTAATAAGTTTGGTTGTATTTAATGAAGAAACCCAAAGTAATGACTAAATATCATAGAAGTTTATTTCTCTCTCATGAAAAAAAGTCACAAGGTTGGCAGTAGCCTACCTTCCCTAGAGTATGGCTCTTAACCTTATGGTAGAGTAGAGCTCCAGCCATCATATCTATATTCCAGCCAGGAGTACTAGGGAATGGAGGAAGGTATATCTGTTCTTTTTAAAAGAGACCATTTTCCACTTACTGGTGAGAACTAGGTTACATGACCATGCCTATCTACAAGGGAGATAGCTGGGCAGGAATTTGCTAAAAATTGGGGGCTTATTTCTGAAGAGAAAATAAATATTAAAATAAATAACAGTCTTTGCCATGATATAGTTTTGGGTTTTGTGGGGGATGTATATGTACATTTAAGAAAAAATAAGGCTGGGTACAGTGGCTCACACCTGTAATCGGAGCACTTTGGGAGGCCAAGGCAGGAGAATTGTTTGAGCCCAGGAATTCAAGACCAGCCTAGGCAACATAGCAAGACCTTGTCTCTGCAAACAAATTAAATAAAAAATTAGCCAGACGTGATAGCTTGTACCTGTAGTCCTAGCTACTTAGGAGGCTAAGACGGAAGGATTGCCTGAACCCAGGATGTTGAGGCTGTGGTGAGGCCCTGATCATGCCACTGCACTTTAGCCCAGGCTGGAGTGCAGTGGCATGCTCACGGCAACCACAACCTCAACCTGCTGGGCTCAGGAGATCTATCCGCCTCAGTCTTCCAAGTAGCTGGGACTACAAGCACAAGTTATCATGCCCAGCTAGTTTTTTAATTTATTGTAGAGATGAGGTCTCACCAAGTTGCCTAGGCTGGTCTCGAACCCCTGGGCTCAGGCAGTCCTCTCACCTCCACCTCCCACAATGCTGGGATTACAGGCATGAGTCACTGAGCCCAGCCTCAGCCTTTTTTTGTATTCATATGTTTCTATATAATTTCTATATGGAATGTCAGATAATATATATTATGGTTCTATATGTGTTTATTTAAAATATGATTATGCTACGTATACTAATTGCCTCTTTATATACTTGAACATGCATATCTATACTATCTTTTTTGTTTAATTATACCATACTCAAAACATATAAAAATTCATAGAGAATTTGTATCCGCCATTCAGCTTGAAATATTCTAAGAAATGTTAGGATAAACCAACATTTACCAGATATACCAGTATTCTTACTTGCTGCCAAGTATCTCGTTTTTTGTTCATGCTGTAACTTATGTGCCAATTTCTAATCTGAAACCTTTAAGTTGTGTCTAGTTTTTCACTATTAAAAACAGCTATCTGTTAAGTAGTTACTGAGGGTCTGGTGGCATGCTAAATATTTTATATAAACTTTGTCACTATATCTGAAAACCCTTAGGAGAATATTAGTTAAGGAAACCTAGGCTGAGCAACTTAAACAGTTTATCTGAATCAGCATATATTAGTTCCTTCCCTCATTTGTCCTTTTGAGGATAAAAAGCATAATATTGTAGATATAATCACTGAAAATGTTATTTTTGTGTTTTCTCTTTCAGGGAATAAGTGTGATTTTTAATGTCGCCCTTGGATTATTAAAGGTACTCATTTATATTTAAGCCAGTTCCTGTTCAGCACTTGCAACAAACTGGTCTTGCCTTATTCTGAGCAGTCACCGTACTCTAGGCTTGTCCCCAACGGTGTATGTTTTCAGGTGGCTCTGACAAAGGCTAAGAAAATGCCTTCTGAGATTATAACAGTGCTGGAAATATAAAATGTTTTTTGTGCATCTTTATAGCAAACATTTTTTCTATATGTGTTTGTATTTTCTTTCTTTCTTCAAGACTTCCAAGGATGACCTGCTGTTGACAGACTTTGAAGGTGCCTTGAAGTTCTTTAGGGTTCAGCTTCCTAAGAGATATCGCTCAGAAGAAAATGCAAAAAAACTAATGGAATTAGCTTGTAATATGAAGGTAAAATAAATTTGCATTTATATTCTTTTGTATACTTAATGTCTCACTCTTCGTGATCAAGCTATGAACATTAATAATAGTAATAATGATGTTCTCTCCTTAATTCTTGCACTTTATCCCCCCAAATAATTTCATATATATTATATCTTATGAGTTAAATCTCATTGTCCCCCTCCCCCAAACTCTAGGAAAACTATAGTTGTCCCCATTTTGGAGACAAACCAAAACACAGCAAGGCTGTAGCCCCCTAGTCATAAACCTAGTTTGTGGCAAAACTCAGATTTCATAATTTCTACTATGCCTCTTTTAACTTTCAACATTTGTTGTTATGGTCAGAAATTCCCTAAAATGAAACTAATAATGTGAAGAAACCCCACCCTGTTTTATCACTGTAAGCAACATTTATGACTTTACAATTTTTTTTTTTTTTTGAGTTGGAGTCTCACTCTGTCACCCAGACTGGAGTGCAGTGGCCGTTCCCGGCCACTGCAGCCTCAACCTGCTGGGCTCCGGCGATCCTTCCAC
The DNA here is from genome assembly GCA_027257055.1 of Cephalopachus bancanus. NCBI lineage: Eukaryota > Metazoa > Chordata > Mammalia > Primates > Tarsiidae > Cephalopachus > Cephalopachus bancanus. Next base: position 28,593,017 of record JAPVLO010000003.1, read on the forward strand.
CTCAGCCTTCCAGTAGCTGGGACTACAGGCTTGCACTACCACGCCTGGCTAATTTTTTGATTTATTGTAGAGAAGAGGTCTCGCCAAGTTGCCCGGTGGGTTAAGCAATCCTCTCAAAGTGCTGGGATAACAGGCTTGAGCACCACACCTGACCTGTACAATTGTTTTTAAAGTAAAAAGATATAGGATCTCCTTGTCCTCATGTTAAATAAAGTTGTATTTTTAAAGAAGAAAAGTAATTAAGGGAATTTAGGTTACAATTTGGGGTGGAGGTCAGAATAAATTGTATTCAGATTGTTAGAGGGTACGTGTAAGGCTGTTGTATTCATTTGGTATGACTTGAGATTGAAACTAGGATCAGTCTGTCACGGCAGATATGGTAAGAGCAGTGACTTGGAGTCAAAGAGATCTGAATTCAAAATAACTTCACCTTTTTTTTTTTTTGAGACAAGGTCTCACTCTGTCGCCAAGGTTGGAGTACAGTGGCGTGATTTTGGCTCACTGCAGCCTTGACCTCCTGGCCTAAGCGATCCTTCCACTTCACCCTCCCTAGTTGCTGGGACTGCAGGCACATGCTGCCATGCCTGGCTAATTTTTTTATTTTTTGTAGAGATGAGATATCACTATGTTGCCCAGGCTGGTCTTGAATTCCTGGACCTAAGCGATTCTCCTGCCTCTGCCTCCCAAAGTCCTGGGATTGTAGGAGGAGCCATCATGTCCACCCTCTTCACCTGTTTAAGGCTCAACTTCTTTATTTATAAAGTAGTATTGGACTGCTGATTCTGGTTGTGTCAGACTGAGCTAATTCAGGCTACCCTTCTTAAATACATAGAGAGGCTAAATAAAATATAACCTAAGAAATGTTTAAATATGTGGTAGAACTTGAAATGAAAAAGAGAAATACACAGTTATCTGAAACAAACTAGCTCAACGTTAGTATGTATAAACTGATATAACACATCACGGGGGGATGTGGAACTATGTGTAGGTATTAGGGTTTTAATGCTCACACAGACATAATGGATCTGACTTTGGGCCTTTGGGAAGCAGTTGAAAACTAGGACCTCTGTATAAAGCTAGGACCTTAGAATGGCTCCCTTATCTGTTAAAGGGGGAGTACAAAACTTTACTTATTAGCCTGAGAGACGACAGACAAAATTTCTTTCCAATTAAAATGTTACATATGGGCAACCCCTTCTGGTCCTTTCCCACTGTGGGAGCTTTTCTGTCCTCTGAATAAATCCTGCTTTCTAAAAAAAAAAAAGTTACATACTTCATAGACGTTATGTCTAACCATTATAGTTTACAGTATACCAGGTACTGTAGTTAAGTGCTTTTATGTGTAAGGATTAACTATAATTTCATACGTACAGTTCTTAACATAGTGCCTGGTAATTAGTAAGGTTTCAAGAAATTGTGGCTACTACTATAATTATTTCCTCTCTTGTTTTTCAAGCAGATATAATTTTCCAGCAACTTTTTCAAAAAGAATGAGTTTGCACAGAGCATAGAACCGAGTGAGTTCTGAGATTCTTTGAATCACTCTTCCCACCTCAACCTGGTTCAGCTCTTCTTTCCCTTCAGAATCTCCTTTCTCAGTGTCCCCATCTCAGTTAGTGGTAACTGGTTGTTCAGGCCGAAATCCTTGCTGTATCTTTGACTCCTGTTTTTCTCACACTCCATATCTTCACACTCCACATCTAAGCCCACTGTCAAAACATATCCTAATTCTGATGACCACCTTCATCACTAACACCCTAAGCTAACCATCGTCATCATCATTTCTTCCCTGTTTCCAGAGTGACCCCTCTCCCTGACTTTTCTCCATCCCATCTCTCCCTTGCTTAAAACTCTCTAATAGCTTCTTACCTAACAGTACAACTCAAGAGCTCTTGCTATGACTCATAAGGCCTGGCACTATCATGTACATACTACATGGACCACAAGACCTGGGCCTGGCACTCTCTGATTTCACCTTCTACTTCTCCCCCTTGTTCTTTCCACTTCACACATCATGGCCTCCTTGCTGTTCTCAGACATGCCAAGCATGTTCATCCCTCAGGTCTTTGCATTGTCTAGTATCTGCCTGTAATGTTCTCCTAGATGTTTGCGTGGCTTCACTGTCACCTTATCCAGTCTCTGGCTCATATATCAGAGAGACCTTCTCTAGTTACAGTGTCAAAAGCAGCAGCTCCCCTCAGCCTTTATGCCCTTATCTCCTTACCTATCTCCTTACCCTATTTTATTTTCTCCCACTGCAGTGGAGGTTCTGCAACAGAATAGACTGTCTCTTTTGTTCACTGATGAATACTCAGCACCAAGAATGGGATCTGGCTTATAAATATTGGTTGAATACTGTTGAGTTTCTACTGTTTTTTACAGAGAAGAATTAGCATGGATTTGAGCAAAGCTTAACAATAGTTTCCAGCCAGAGGTTTTACCTTTTGGATTTCCATTAGCTTGAAACACTTTAATAATATATGGATCCTTTATTTCCATTGACTAGATGGTAGGTATAGGTATCTAGTGTCTTTTTTTCTTGCCTGTGCTTTTAGTAAGTTAAATCTGATAGGGCTTCCTTCGGTGTTTCTGCACAGCCTGTATATTTTGTGCTTAGATATGTAATTCCTTCTAGCCCTGGAGAACTTACATGTTTGGGGTACACTTTAGATGATTCCCCCATTTGTACATGGTTTCGGGTGAGATAGTAATTTTTCTTGAAATTGACTGACAGCGTGGAAAGCCTACAGGTTTACCAGGAACATGAGAGAATGGAATTTTTCTGCCAAAAGGTGAGAGATTTGGTGTGTACAGTTTAGTTAGTGATGATTGGCTGTCCTCTAGCATCTATGCTTAATACCAAAAAACATTAAGGGACATATACACAGTAGTTGAACCAGTTATTGGCAAAGTGATAATCTGTAGTGGTAACTTGCCAATTCAAAATCAAGAAAAACTGGCACATGCATCACGAACCCTGCCTTCTGTGACTTGTATGAGGTAGGTGTGAACATGATGATCTAGTTTTTGAGTCCCCTTTAGATCTGGAAAAGATGGTTCATATGATGTGTGAATGGTTTGAAAACGAATTTTTGCATTTTTGGTTGTGGAATTTACAAAGGAAACTTTTGCTCTGCAACTCACTGAAATTCCTTTCCATTATGGCTAGATTCACTCAGTTGTGCAGTTGACTGTTGAACAACAAAGGTTTGAACTGCATGGGTCTACTTATATGTGGATTTTTGTCAAGAAAAGTTACACCAAGTGTAACTTTGCCTTCCCTTCTACCTCCTTTACCTCTGTTACCCCTGAGCGAGCACGACGAACCCCTCCTCAGCCTACTCAGTATGAGGGCTACAAGGATGAAGTCCTTTATGATGATCCACTTCCACTTAATGAATAGTAGATATATTTTCTCTTTCTTAAATTTTCTTAATACCATTTTCTTTTCTGTAACTTACTTTTTCATAAGAATACAGTGTATAATATGCATAACATAAAAATATGTGTTAATCAACTGTTTATCAGTAAAGCCTCTGGTCAGCAGTTGGCTGTTAATAAAGTTTTTGAGGAGTCAGAAGTTCCACGTGGATTTTTTTGTCTGCACAGGGAGTCAGTGCCCTTAGCCTGCCTGTATTTTTCAAGGTTCAATTGAACTTCCTGATGAAGGTATGAATTGACAATACTTTGCCTAACATGCAGGCCTAGCAAAGTGATAACTACTTTTGTTGTCATTATGTTTTAACATTATGATTATTGTTGTAATTTCTGGTATTTATATAGTTCTTACATCTTATTTCTTCCTCACAGTACTTAGGGCAAATCAAGTGTAGAAACTGAGGCTCATAGAAGTCAAATTAGTTACCCAGGTAGTTCTGACTGTAACCCTAGTAGAACCCAGGGCTTCTGACTCAGCATTCCCAATGCTTTCCAACCCATCAACCCATTCCACTGCCTCTTCTCATTGCAAAAGTGAAACAATAATTCAGTTTGGTGTGGCAATATCTGGAATGGCCACAAGATGTCTGTGTTGTTCAAAAAGGTCTATATTCTTCTCTGCCCTTGGGTCTCCCCCCCCCCCATAAATCTTTCTCTGTCTCTGTCCTTGCCTCTTTCTACTTCTGGTTTTGTTTTTGTGTGTGTGTGTGTGTGTTTTTCCCCTCTAGACCTTTTATTTCTCTTTTTCTTTCTGTTTCTTCTTAAAGTAAATTTATTATGGAACTGAAATATTTTATTTATTTCTTTGGAGTTTATATCACCTGTTCTTAATCTAAAATTTAATGTATGTCAAAACTCATTTAGCTGTCCATTAAATTTCTCCCCCTTTATGGGTTAGTAACCTGAGATAGAAAATTGTTTCCACTTTTGGCATAATATCTGAAAGGAATTCCACTCTAAACAGAGTGTTCCAGGAGATCATGAGTATTCCTGGAAGCTCCACAACACTTTTATACTCACACTGTTATGCATAGTCTTTAGAGGGAGTAAATTAAAAAAACAATTCCTAGACCTTTTAAACTTCTGATTTAAGAAATATGAGAGGAAGACTATTTATGTCTGTATAGGGATTTTTGCGAACATGTCAGATATGTGAGGCTAGTTTAGAAGAAACAGGAACCATGCTATAAGAGGATGGCTTAGTGTGTTTCTCAGATCAAACCTGAAGACTTGACTATTTTGCTGTGGAATCGTGCCTAAGGTGAAGTAGAATCACTGAACTACTGCTTCACTGGAATTGGTTATTTCAAGCATAAAGTGAATGTGCCAGGCTTCAAACTACTTGTAAGAAAGGATATTCGTACAAAAACCAAACAGCAATATCTCCAAATTAATAAAATCTTAACTATTTCCTATTTGGAGAAACAACCCTTTGGCATTCAGGAATATTTGCCCTTGGGGGGATATTTTTATTTATGCGCTAAAAGCAACATTAGTTTGAACTTCATTCTCTGTTCAAATAATTTGTGTAATTAATGTGTCTAAGGGTTTAAGCTCCATGAGGGCAGTGACTTATCAGACTTGTTTGTTGACGTGCTCACAGAATCTTACCTGGTGCTCTCACATAGTGAAATAATCCTCCCAGTGACTGTATGAGGTCATTTTAGGGATGTGTATACCGAGACTAGAGAACTGAAGTAACTTCTCAAAAGCTATAATGTTAGTAAGTGATGGAATTAGAATGAGACCCCAGGAGTTTCAGAATCTAAAATCACTTCTTATAGTCATTGTGCTTTACTGTAAATGAAGGATTGAATGAATGGAACAAAACCCACTTATGTATTCACCCCTTTCTGATGATGTTAGTCATATAATGATGGGTAACTCATTCTCTATGTCAGAGTTGAAACTTAGTCTATATACTCTGTAGCTAAATTCAGCTTTCCTTATAACTAGACCAGACTATAGTTTTATTTTTTTGCTTGTTTCTACCCTTTAGAATTGGATTTTATGAGGAAACTTTTAGTGAGTGCTCTCTTTCTTGGTAATGAACTCTAAATTTTTTTTTTTTTTATAATTAATCAGTATTTTTTATTATGGTTTTGTGGGGTACAGTTAAGGGTTAGGTGTACAATTACGTTTCATTCAGGCACCCTATTGTTAAGAGGTGTTTTCCCAGTCCCAGATAGATATTAGCTACTGTTAATCCCATCCCCCTCCCCCCCCATAACTTCCCAGTACCATCAGTCATTTTCTTATAGTATTACATTGGATGTTCAAGGTCCATTATATGAGTGAGAACATGTGATATTCTGATCTTTGTTTCTGTGAGAGGTCACTCAGTGAACTCTAAATTTTTGCCACTTGTTGCAAGGGTAGTAGGGGACACTACCTTCTTATTTTAACAAGCCGGTCTCCCTTGGTTCTTCTCTCTTTAGGTTCTGTGCTACTAATTTGCTTCTTGCAGTTTAGAAAAACACTCTGATGGTAGAACCAGAATATATAATTCTATTTAGTGAGCTTTGAAGGAGTTTGAGTATGAACTATTTGAGCAAATTGAATACAAAGGATCAGAAATTAAATAGAATGTTTATTTTAAATGACTAAGAGTGCAGGCCTTGGCGTCCCACAGACCTTGGCTCCTACCCTTGGCTGTGCCTCTGCTATGTGTCCCAGTGTAGTTTAACACAGCAGGTTTATAGTGAGAAAAGAATAAGATGCCACCTTTACAGTAGGTGCTGCTTGCATTTCTCAAACACGAGTGTTCTTTTGGCCTGCCCTCTTGTGACCTCCTCTGCCCAAGCATCCAGAGTACTTTCCTTAAGTCATTCAACTCAACAAACATTTATAGATTTTCTTTGTGCCAAGAACTCTGATCACTTCTGAGCAGGCTACAGGGGTAAATAAGAAATGAGAAGCACGGTAACTGCTGGGAGGGGGGCAAGGAAGTGGGATCAGCAGTAGTGGGAATCTGCCTGGGGAAGCGGGGGGACACCTCATCAACAAGGGTACCTGCCTAAAGAACATTTGTATACCTAACCCTGAGTTGTACCCCATGTCTTTAAAATAAACAAATTAAAAGTTAAAAAAAAAAAAAAGAAACGAGAATCACCTTAAGCTTGCATTCTTTTCTGGCATTGCCATTTAACACTGGGTCCTTGACTTTGGACAAGTCACTTTACCTACCTAGGTCTCAAGTCCTCATCAGTAAAATGAGAGAGATAATCCCTACTCTACCCATCTCAGAAGGTTGTTTAAGTAAAATAGTAGGTGTGGAGGCATCTTACTATCTTGAAAGTTCTATTTAAATCTCAAGTTTGTTTAATCAGTAACTGAAAATCAGTCCTTAACCCAAGCATCTTAAACAGGAAGGTGGACTCATGTCTAATTTCTTTTTTTTTTTTTTGAGTTGGAGTCTCACTCTGTCACCCAGGCTGGAGTGCAGTGGCATGCTCACGGCCACCACAGCCTCGACCTGCTGGGCTCAGGTGATCCTTCCGCCTCAACCTTCCAAGTAGCTGGAACTACAGGCACATGCCACCACGCCTGGCTAATTTTTTGATTTATTGTAGAGATGAGGTCTCACCAAGTTGCCCAGGCTGGCCTCAAACCCGTGGACTCAGGCAATCCTCTCACCTCGGCCTCCCAAAGTGCTGGGATTATAGGCGTGAGCCACTGTACCCAGCCTATATCTAATTTCTTTATTTAACTTCCTATTAATCGTATCACACAAAGCAATGAGGACTTTGGAGTCACGGTCTCCTTAATGTACCAGACCTTTTACTCCCCACCATCCACCCAACTCACCAGACACCATGTTTCCATCTCACCATGCAGAGCTAACACTTAACCTCCCACCTTCACTGGATTCCCCATGACTCCAACTCATCAGAGGTTCTGACCTTGCAATACTTCTTTGAGCTAAACTTGGAAAGCAGTTCCTCCTCCAAAGGCATCCCATGTTATGCTTTTATTAAATGGACTTTGTTTAAATGGTCCATTGTTGCAGCACATGTCAGAGGATAACTTTGTCTCTTGATTCAGGACAGGATGTTAGAGACTTTTCTGAGCACTTTATATACATTTTATATCATTTGATCCACATAACAGTAGTCCCCCATAAGGACTTTCAGGATTTTTACAGATGAGGAAACTGAAGTTTAAGGAGATTAGGGAGCTTCTCCTCAGTCACACAGCAAGTCTGGCAGAGCTAGGCCTTGAACCTTAGTCTGTCCCCCTGCAAAGCCCAAGCTTTTAGTTGGCAGGCTGTGCCACCTAACTCCTGTCCAGGTGAGTGACCACTCTTACTCTTTCCCCATCTGTTAGGGTCCTTGACATCACTCCTGTTCCAGGGGGCTGATGAGAGACCAGCTTCCCTAGGGCAAGTGGCATAGATTTTAAGACAGCACATTATCCAGTTCATGTGACAGATAATTGACAAGTGAATGATCAAAGGAGAGGTGTTTTGAATGAATTTGGACTTCTAACAAAATATCAAACTGGCACATATCAAGTCTCCACCATCTCTCTAATTCAAGGTTTCTTAACCCTTGCCCATGAGCCCTCTGAAATGGTTTGCAGAATGTTATGTTGTGAAGGGAGAGGGAAAAGTTGGCATCTATGCTCTTTTTATGGGGGAGGAACCATAGCTCTCAGGAGACTTTCAGAGTGGTCCCTAACAGTGTTAAGATCCACTGTGCTAATTGCAGTGAGGTATAAAATTGGTTTTACTTAAATTACAAACCCAATCTTACCCCAGGAATTCATTAGAGTTTTTTCCCCCTGGAAAGTACATTTAAACAGAACAAGGACTGAATTTCAAATTTAATCTTTTTTGAGGGCAAAAATACCTCTGTGCGAAGCTGTGATTTCCAAAGCCTTCTGGTAGGAGTCAGCTACAAGTAGGTGTGATTTAAAGCTTTGAGACTGAATCCATAGCTTCCCCTGCTTCCTTAATTCAATTAAAATGTTATTTTTTTATAAGTAAGAGAGAGAAAATAATCTCGGACTTTTAAGTCTGTATTCATTATTTTCATTCTTACTGTATGACAGGCATTAGGAATTTCACAATGAATAGGAGTTCCTTCCCTCGTGGAGCTTGTGTATTGGGATCTAGATACAACTTGGTATTGCTAATGCCTAGCAAAGAACACTGGACATAGTGGACATAGTAGTGTTCTACTGTCAGATAAACAAATGCCTGTGATGCATCCTTATTAGGTTTAAAAGAAAGACTTTCAGCTTTGATTTGTTTAATATCTGATTATTGAGTCCCAATTATATTCCAAGCATTGAGCTAGGCACTAGAGATACAGTGGTAAGCAAAGCAGATGTGGCCTGTTTCCTAGTGGGGAGACAGACAATGAAGTAGCACCTAAGTAACTGAACTTGGATAGGTGCCTTGGAGGAACTGACTTGTTGCTGTGAGAAGACTCATATAGCACGGAAAGTCCTGGCCTGGTGTGAGGGAAGGGTTTGCTGAAGGAGTGTTAGTGCTCTGATGTGACTAATAGTGAGCCATGTGTGAGGCTGTCCAGGCAGAAGGAACATGCTTGCATTGCTTGTCCACTTTAGATGCCATTTTCATTCAGAAGAAAGGCCAGTGTGAGGAAGAGAGAGTCCTTTTTCACTAACTTATCAAGCATTCCCTATGCATGGACAGGGAACAACAGTGATTGAGACACAGCTCTGGCTTGGAGAAGGCGTTGGTAGTATGACAGGTAGGCTGAGAGGTGCTTGTCTCTCCCAGGTGCAGCACAGAGGAAGGCTTAAATTGCTGCTTCTGCCGCTGGCACCTCCTGGTTCCCCGTTTAGATATCAGGCATCAGTCTTTGTCTTGGGTTTGGTCTTCAGAGGCAGCCTAAACTAGATGGCTTTGGTGTGCATCCACCCATTCTCCACAAGTCAGCATCAGCTGTGAACCTATGAGAAGCTATGGTGTTTTTATTTATGTTCTGCTTGTGGTGGGAGTGGGGAATGAAGAATTGTAAGAGAGGGTGAGAGAAAGAGAGAGCCTGAGTGAAGCTGAAGAATGGTAAGAGGCTGAGCTGGTGAAGAAGTTAGAATCCCGTGTGTTACCCAGACCTGAGAGATGACCCTGAGGACTGATTCAGAAGCAAGTGAAGGCCATCAGCTAGAGAAACAAGCAGAGCTCTGTCTTAGAGGAGTCCAAAATAATTACGAGAATGATTTTTAAACAGCATTTTAATGTTTTTCTAAATTATGAAAATAATTTATGCTCAATGCAGAAAACTTGGAAAACATGGGAAAAGTGAAAAGAAACACCCATATCCTGTCATGAAAATAGATGAAGCAATTATGAAATATTGGTTGGTGAAAGGTTCTAGCATTTACCAGGTACTCATCACACATTAACTGTTATTATAATGCTGAGGAAGAATTCAGCCCTTTTTCTGTGAGGATGAGGCAGTTATAATGAGAGCTAATGAAGTAAAGAAGAAATTATTTTGTAATTAGCCTATTAAAATGTATATTTATGGGGAAAACGTTAATTCTTCCTTACCTTAGATGAGAATGAAAAATTGAAGAATCTTGAAGATTTGTGAAAATGTTTTCCAGGATTTGGTGTCAATTCGTGAAAGCGCTGGAGCCTCATACCCACCACCTGCCCTTCTCATTTACCCAGACTGCAGAGAATATGGGATGAAGTGTTTGCTGCCTACAGCCTCATTTATTTTCTGTTCCTCTACTATTGATCTGTTAGGATTGTTTATACATTTACTGAGTTCATGGACATTTTATTTAGGTGCTTTCTTTGTGAGTCAGTTAGGTATACAATAAAAGTTTATCCTATCCTTGGCCTTAAACCACAGATGATCTGGTTTAATGGTTTAAAAGCTTGTGGCCCACCCCAAATGGGCTTCTCTCTGTAGAAGGCAGTCAGGGGAGAGTGCTGTCTTCCTGGCTGCCAACCCCGACTGGGGCAGACTTGCATACATCCCAACTTGGAGCGGTGTCCACAGAGTCAATAGGAGAGGAACATCAGGCAGCTCAAATAAGACGGAAAGGGAATAATAGAACAGGGAATTAGAGATGCTGGTACCAACACACAGCAAATGTGGGCCTATTCCTTCCTTTATCTAGGTCTCATTTCTTCATTTAAAAGATAAGGAAGTTGGACTGAACTAGATCTGAGATGAGGGTCTTAGTTACCTGGATTGGGGATTAACAAGCAGATTTCCCAGTCACCAGTTTAGTGCTGATTATTGAGGCTTCAAGAAAGGATGAGCATTAGTTTTCCTAATCATTCTTTAAGTTGAACATGTAGTTTTATCACTTTTCTGTTATATCTCATAATTTTAAAAAATATAATTTAAAAACTACCACAGGGAATGGTTAGCAGCTTGGAAGAAGGAATCAAAAGACAGTTGCATCTTGAAAATAAACCCTTGGTTATGGTTAGATTGAACAAAGAGAAGGAACCAGTCAGTAAAAAGGAGAAAGACCTGTTATGTACAAGGAAAACCAAGAGAAGAAAGGGAGAACGGATTTTGTAGAAGAAAATGGATTTGGATTGGTCATGTTAAAGTATGAAAGGCAAGGAGTTTTGAGGTCTGATTAGGGAGAGGTAGGGCACACTAGACAGAGTAAGAAAGAAACCACTGATGACCTTCAAGAGAGTACTTTCTGTAGTGTAGTCAGCAAAAGCCTGATTTAGAGAGATTAAGGAAGGAGAGGCCATGAAGCAATGGAGGTAAAGATATATAGGCCTGTGGTCTGCAATTGTCGGTAACAAAAAAAAAGGCATGAGAGAAAGCGGGCAATAGTTTGATGAGGTGAAAGGGCATCTAAGAGTGGTCTGCAGAGTTGGGTTTTTAAGGCAAAGAAAACTGCCTGTGAAAGCAGCAAAGAAGGTAGGGGAGAGGAAACAGGATAGAGAGGTGGTAGGATAGTGAGGTGTCTACAGCTTGAACTTGGGATAGAGTCCAGCTGCCTGAGCTCAAGTCTTAGATTTGCCAGTCTCTTATTGAGTGACCTTGGTTAGGTTACATAACCAGCCTCCTTATACCTCAGTTATCTTGCCTATAAAATGAGGATAATAATAGCATAGCTTGTAGAGTTGTTGTGAGGTCACAGTTATAAAACATTTAGCAGCAGTGCTGGTGTGGAATGAATGAATGGTGGCTTATTATTAGTAACAAATAGGACCCAGAACTCAGGTAGGAGAGGCCATCTTTAGGATGTTCATTTGAACACTGTGACTCAAAGCATTAGGAACCCAATATCTCCAGCAGAACCTTGGACATGTTGAGTAAGAATTTGGGGTCCTAGGTTTACAAATTACCACTTCTGTAGTGACTGAGATCACCCAGGTCACCAGAAGTCTTGGTCTTCAGTATAGTTGCTAAAGCACCCACCACTTTCTAATACTTCTTAATTTGTGCTATGATTTATCCTACAGATTAGTCAGAAAAAGTTGAAAAAATATGAAAAAGAATATCACACTATGAGAGAACAGCAGGCCCAACAAGAAGACCCCATCGAGCGATTTGAGGTTTGTTTGCTATGGCCTAGATGATGTGAGGAGCTTCTATTCCAGCCTTTCATTTTATATAATTGTGCCTGTAACTAGCTTTATTATGTCTTTTTAACATTCAGTTCTACTGTTTCTAGGTTTGCGTTTCAGTTTGAGTTTGCAAATGAGAAAGCAAGATCTGTTTTGCTTCAAACCAGCTGCCTAGTTTGTTACAGTTCAGTGGTCTTTCAGCACAGTTAATAAGAAGTAGCTTGACAAGGTCACTTGAATCGGTTAAGTATTTCTTTATACCAATAGAAAATAAAAAATTGTTGATTTGGAAGCACATCAGGACCAGCCACAGCTCTTATTATTTCCATAGGTCCCAGAAATTCATTTTGAATTTTAGCACTGAGAAACTCATTTCCATCTGATTTTATATGTCTATAACTGGTTTCTTCCTACCCTTCAGAGAGAAAATAGGCGTCTACAGGAAGCTAACATGAGGTTGGAACAGGAAAATGATGACTTAGCCCATGAGCTGGTGACCAGCAAGATTGCACTGCGGAAGGACCTGGATAATGTAAGTCCAATAGGTCTGAAGGGAGAGGTCACGTTGAGAAATGTGACCTCTCCCTTAGTCAGGTGAAGTCCTTGAATTTTAGTGTTTGTAAGCTAGTCACCTACAAAGTTTCCTTCCTGTGGTACAACATGCCTGACAGCATTAACATTCCTCTTTTCCCTCAGGAATTATCAATTATCTCATTAGGCCCGCCTTTCCATATACTTTTCACATTGTGCACACAATCCCTGAACTCCTTCCCCAAACATTGATTGAGAGATCTTTTGGCCAATTCTTATATTATCACAATGGGCAGTAGCAGTTAATCATTATTTCCTTAACTTTCCCATAAGGCAAGAGATTTTATTATTCTACATATTTGATGCTTGTTGAAGAAGCATTGCTGATTGGAATGTAGCCCAGTGCCTTAGCAGCGTATAATTTCATGAGTAGTTTCTGCTTGCAGATGTTCCCTTTCTCTTTGCTTCTCCTAATCTTAAAATTTTTGAGATGATATCTTTCCTGGCAGAAATACTTTCCCATTTTCTATACTATAAGTTAACCTTAGAAGTGGTGTCATCTCTCACTCATGGTATAGGTTAGAGATTGGAAAACATATTTTGTAAAGAGATAGATAGGTATTTAAGGCTTTGTTTTTCTGTAAAGGAGTAGGTAGTAAGTATTTAAGGGAGCAGCAGTCTCTGCTGCTACTACTTAATTCTGCTGTTGGTGCCATAGACACCAGTGCCATAGATAGTATATAAAGGAATAAGCATGGCTATGTTCCAGTAAAATTTTATTTACAGAAATAAGTGACAGGCTGGATTTGGCCCATGATGATAGTTTGCTAACCCCTAACTTAAATTTCCCAGACTCTTAGAATTACATTTCTGTCTATTGGTTTCCTAAGCTTCTAGGGATAGGCTCACGCTATTGAGGGTTTACAGGGATCTTATATATATTAAACCCCATAGGAGCCATGAACTTCAGGAGGTCCTTGATATTCATCTAAAGTATATGAAAATTATGTGTACTTATGCATTTTTTTGAAAGGCTATGCTTTCATTAGATTCTCATAGGCAGAAAGTCCGTGGTTTCATTAGATCCCCAAAGTGGTTAACATGTGAGCTGGAGAGAGAGATTGTAGCATCTCCCAGTTCTTATTACTTCTCTGTAGAAATAAAAGAATGGAGTAGACATTGTTGGATAGACCAGCTTCTCTACTTACAGCTCACCTTGAACACCCTATAAATGTGGGGAGGTAGAATAATAGCCACATCACAGGGTATAGCAAGAATTACATAATTTGGTATATATAAAAAAGATCATAAAAAGAAATCTAGGCACAGGCAGTGTTAGTTTCATCTGCTTGTCTTCTACAAA